>JAQMYJ010000011.1:6651548-6800583 GCA_030014305.1 Clarias laeviceps | reverse complement strand
AAGTTTATTAATTAAGTTATAAAATGTTATAAATAAGTTATAAAATGTGTTCAATGTGCTGCCCATTGTGTTGGATTCACTTCTCCGTCAGTGTGTGAAGAGTGGGAGAAGAGGGTTGCATTGACAATCCAACACCATGGGCCCAAACATGTGGAAATGGCTTGGAGCGAGGTCAGGACTGTACAGTGGATGTGGCAATAACTCCCAGCCGAATCCCCGTAATGTGCAAGTGGTGTTGGTGATTGATTGTGTGTACAGTTTCCACAGACAAATACGTCTCTTAAGCGAGTTGGTGACAAGATATCTGTCGATTTTCAAGGATCAATTTCACCCGCTGAATGTTCACGGGAACGACTCCAGAGGGCTCCAAGCTACCTTGGCCACAATCGTCATTCATGGACGTACGGTCTTCTTTAAAACATTTGGACCATTCAAATGTTTCACAATGGCTAAGGGTCTCATCACCGTACTGTGCTTGAAGTCTTCTATCAATGTCAATCAGTTTTTTCACCTTCATGAAGAAATTTCATTACGTCCCAATTTGACCTTGACGCCCCATGTAAATGATTTTTTAAATCTTAAATAACTTATAAACAGAGGGGGAAGCTGTTGCACAATTGGACACATCTAGAGCACACATTATAATCATCTGAGATCACACAATGAAAGAACAGTTTGAGTTCTCCTGCTGTTGCTAAGTCTTTCCTCTGTGTTCTCTGGTTTCCTCAAACCTCCCAGTGGGTCAACTGTGTGAACAAGTGTGTAAAAGTGTGTCCTTGGTGCCATGCAATGAATGTATTAGGGTGTATTCCCACCTCACAACCAGTGTTCTGGGGATAGGTTTTAGGTACAACACAAGCCTTACCAGGACAAATTGCTGGGCATAGATATTAGAATAAATAAATTATTGAAAATCTTACACTGAAATCCAGATGTCGGGTAATATTGGCAAAGATACTAATACTTATGTGTCTTCTCACCTCAAATCTGAAATGTAGCATACAGTCCTGAATGTATCGACCTCCTTTTTTTATAAAGTCTGTGTAAAAAGACAAAAAACAGCTATCTCTTTAAATACCCCCACCCCAGAGGGAGGGGGCGGGCTAGAAATGGGGCAGAGGGCAGAATTCCGGAGCGGCACGTCTATGCGCTGAGCCAGGCCGCGGGGGGGTCACGGCTGCCAGGAGGACTGTGTGTGAGTGTGTGTATATGTGAGAGTGAGGAGCTTTGAACATATCCGAGGCTGGGGGCCCTGTCACTTATCAGCTACGGCCGAGCGTCGCCCAGGGCCAGAGTCGGGAAGCAGTACAGGAATGTGTGTCCTTCCCTCTGAAGGTGAAGAGAGGAGACGTAACTCGCACGCATTCACTCTCTCACATACACACACACACATACACACACATGCGCTTCCACATACGCATGCATGCGCTCATGGAGATTGAGGCAGCAGCTGCGGGAGGCTGTTACGCTCGCACGCACACGTGCACCCACAGGAACAGACGCGAGGAAACACACACACATTCACTCACTCTCAGCCAAACTCTTAGCTAGTCGGCTTCATAGATCTCACATATACTGAAAATACCCATATACACACACTACCACTCACCTATACGTATCACTTCTGGAATTGCCTTCAGGATCAATAAAATGTCTATCTATCTATATAATAGCAATAATATTCTGTTTTTGATGACCTTCACATCAGCTACGAAACAGCTGTTCTGCTTCTATACATCTTATAAAGCACAATCCCACACAATAAAGCTGTGATTCCAAAACAAATAAAAAAAAGTCAAAGGGTAAAGTGTTTGTTTGCTGTACCTGGGCCAGGTGTGTGTGAATACATTTAGATGCAGTGTATTGATATGTCCAGGAGGGGGAGTTTAAAGAAATACTAATAAATGAATTGTAATGTATAATAACACACACTGGATGGTGCTGGTTCAGCTTTCTGAGTGGTCTAACCTGGCTGTCATCTTTTTTTTTCTTTCTTTCATTATGTATTGAAGCACAGAAATAGAAGGAAACCTTAAGGCTTTTCCTAAAACATGGTGTAGCATGGGAATGTAGAAAGCTTAAATACAAATATATAACACAAAAATAAATTCTACAAAAATAACAAGCAACTACACCAGAGGAAATACAGACAGGTTGTAGTCAATATTGTTAGCCTATGACCTGTAAAAGAGACTTGGCTTTCAGGGGAAGAAGACGAAAAAGAAGAAGAAGAAAAAAACTACAGTCTTGCTTTTACAACCGTGGTCTGGGCAAGGTCATAAAGATTCCACCAGTCTGAAACGGTCTGTGTAAAATGAGACGAGGTTAACCAAACAGCAAGACTGCACTATGAAGGTAATGTCAAATAAGGTGAAGAGGAATAAACAAGCTGCTTAAATTAAACAGGAGAATGTTGTTTGCTGGCGACACGATGGCATAGTGGATAGCACTGTTGCTTTGCACCTCCAGGGTCTGGGTTCGATTCCCGCCTCCAGGTTTGTGTGCGTGGAGTTTGTGTGTTATCGCCATGCTTAGAGGGTTTCCTCCCACAGTTCAAAGACATACAGATAAGGCTAATTGGTGTTCCCAAATTGCGCATAGTATGTGAATGAGAACCCTTGCCAGTGTGTACCCCGCCTTGTGCCCTAAGTCTCCTGGAATAGCCTCCAGGCCCCCTAAAACCCTGTATACAGCAAAGCTGTATAGACAATGAGTGAGTGAATACTGTATGCTAGAATTCTGTGCTAGCAAAAATGGCACACATGCTTCAAGAGTGTGATCCATCAGTGTAAAAATTTACAAAACAAATATTCTACTTCGATAAAATGCAGCTTTTAAAGTTAGCCACTTTGGTGTCACCACTGTGGATTACCGGTTGTTAGCTATTTCGCTAGTGGCTCGTATTTACAAAGTCAAATATTTACTCTACATACCATTTCATAATTAATACAATTCATTTTAAACCCAAATAATATTTTATTCATTACAAAAGCACTGAAAACAAATAGAGAACTGTAATGGCTGCCATTTCTTAACAGTTGTTACAACAATTTACCTCAGGTTAGCTAGCTTGAAGTTGTTAAAGGCTTACTGTTCATGTTAGCTAACTGATCTAAATGGATAATATTACTGCAGTACTTCATTTAGGTGACTGGCTAGCTGGCATTAATTCTAAAACTGAGGACTTGATTTATTAAAGTGATACAGATGTCTGCTACCACCACCCATTGTGCTAAGCTAGCTAGAATCATTAAAATTATCTTTCACACTGTGTCTTTCTTTCTCACTCGTTCTTTCATCCCTTTTATATCAGAGAAAGTAAAGGAGAGATAGCCTGCTGCGTTTGAAACTAGCACCTATTTTCAAACATTGAAAGTTTGAATCGTTTGCAGAATACATAAAGGTCCTCACCTCTGCTAATCCGAGGCTCGCTCGCTTCGACTGAGCGTAGCGTGCTTGTGATTGACAGCGGTGTGGTCTTCTGCGGCGTTTCCTGGGGCCTGAGGCTGTGCAGGATGCTAGTTGACGTCAGGTGGGGTCGGTAGGAAATGGAGGACAGAGAAAGTGTGTCATCCACAGGACTGTCTGTATCATCTTCCTCTTCTATCTCTTCAGCCTGAGGAGATGGTGAAGATCATACAGTAAGTTTAGCTGCTCAGATACAGTGCAAAAATAAAGAACTAAATGAGAGAAGAAAAAAAAACATGCAGAAAACAGGGATGGGTGTTGTAAATGTCCTATAGCATTTAGAATCCCCTAATGTCTTGCAAGGATAAACATTAAATGAAGGTTAACCCCTTCAGTCGCATGTTTTTTTTCTACATGGTCGATGCCCTGGCCTACATTATGTTTGCACTTTTGTATGTCACCTGAGTTAAAGCACAGACATACTCACCTTCAAATTTAATTAAGTATTAAAAGTTCAATGTTTGTATTAGCTCACAGGATCGTTTTTATAGTAAAAATCTCTCTCTCTCACACACTCTCTCTCTCTCTCTCTCTCTCACTCACTCTATCCTGCGGAAATGTAACTAAGTAAAAGTACAGATATTTGCTGTACATTTAAATGGAGTAAATGTAAAAAGAATCCTCTAATAAAACTACTCACATAAAGTACAGACACATGAAATATGTACTTAAATACAGTAATAAAATAAATGTACTCAGTTACCACTCTGGTCACCACAGATACTTTATACCAGACCAAAAATGTTGTTAACTAATAAATTTCTGGCATATTAAAAACTATTTTTTACTAGCATAACTAACATAACAACCAATTATGTATTTAAAAAAACAAAGACGAATGTCACTTTTACATCAGCGCAGTACTATATTTTTTCCTATTTCCTGCTGCCATTTTCACACTAACTTGTCATCTCAGCCCCACGTTGCTCTTTTGCTGTTATATTTTATCGCCTATGATGTCACCACATAGGCCAAAGCAAACCTCTTCATATACATGCCCTGCTGCATGAAGTAAGTAAATAAACCCTGTTATAGTAGGGACTGGACTACAGGTGAAAGAAACTGAACTACTTCATCCGCACTATATTAATGGTTGAATCGAAGGGGTTAATGTTTCATTGAAGGTTTTGCTTTTAGCATCCATGTCAAATGATTTCCTGTTAAATGTCTTAGGGCAGATTATTTGGGATTTTTGTGGAATTAAGCGCAACAGCACCACCAATGGACATAAGGAGAAGGAGAAAAAAACAGAGTTGTGTCACATGGTAGCAAACAATAGTGTTTTATTAACCTAATTTCTATTAACCGAACTATTTTCCCTGGATTTGTAACCTGTCTGTGATTATCATGGACATGTTTCCATGAACCTGACGTATAAAAAATATATATATTAAAGTCAGACTGAACAAGGAGTACATGTTTAATGTATCGTAATTGCATTCACACCTACCACCACTGTACTTTACTAAAAGTAAATTTAAAATGATAGAGACATAAAATAAAGAGAAATGTCTTACTAAAGCTGTTTACCTTAGATCTATCTAACTTTACACTTGATCTTACACTCCAGTACACCAAGCACTTATTTCAGCCTGAAGATTTTATCATATCCTTGTGCAATCAGACAAGAACTCAACTACTTCCAGGCTTATGAGTCTTAACTTGTAAGAATGACAAGTTCTTTCTCTACCAAAGCAGTCTTATCTTAGAAAAGACAAATTATGCAGATTTTAAGCTTTCAGTGCTATTTACTGCAATCTGGAAAGGTTTCTACAAAAATATATTTTATATGTACGTCTTTCATTGCTGAGTAAACTCCTGATCATAGATTTCCTTCGAAAGTGAGCCGAATAAAGTGATTTTTTTTTTCATTATAGTGGGACCAAAGCTATTATGTTTTGCACATGTCATTGATTATCAATCACATACTAGTAAACTGGTGATGGGATCATTGGTACCCAAGGCTCATTTATTGCTGTGCGGATCAAATACCAGACTTTTTGGTTTAATTCTACTGAAATGCCAATGCTGGTCATGATAGAAAGGCACCAGAACACCATCTGCACCACAGCCTGCCGCACACAGGGCTAGTCAGGCAAACAGCCCAAGGCCCCTGACCTGCCTTTCAAAATCCCAAGATCTCAAACAAGTTTGATCCACAGAGATCTCCCAAATCTCCCAGCACCCAATGGATCCACTGCTAACGTCATGGTGCTAGATACCACAACACATCCCTAATGGTCTTGTGGAGTCATGCCCTCGCGGGGCCAAAGCTGCCCAGAAGACACAAGGAGAACGTACACAATACTCGGCATAATGTTTTTGTAATGTTACAGATTACTGGTGTGTGCTACAAGATGTTGAGGTTTTAGTTTTAATTAAGTATATTGAGGGTTTCCAAGTAAAACCACTTTAGGAAGCAAAGGACGCTTAAGGGAATATTTTAAAGAATATACTGCAATGTGTGTAATTTAAGATATTTTTTTATTACATACTCCTCTATTACTCCTACTCTCCCTTTTGGTTTTGGCTGCTTATTAACGTTTAGAATTTTAAATGCAGTGTTAAATAAGTCACATGGAGTACAAAAACAATCATGAAACATGTGGGTCCTCATTGGTTCTGAGGCGTAAACATATTCAATGACACCATGGGGGACAAGAAATAGCTCTGCTTAGAGCCCCATGAAGATGGAGCTGTGTGGGTGTGCGTGAGTGTGTTTGTGTGTGTGTGTATGTGTGCGCATGTGCGTGTGCATGTGTGTGTGCGCATGCATGGCACTGAGAAAAAAGGCCGCCGCCCCTGCCCTCGCCTCCGGAGACGATTGCACGATTCCATCCATCTGCGACTGACACGTCCTCCGTCTCTGACACTTTAATTCCCGCATCAACTTTATCAACCATCTGCTCCGGGGAAACCCGAGGGCCCAGCTCTTTCCCTTTCCCTTTCCTTTCCTCACACTGCGCCCATGCGAATGTTATTGTCTTGTTCCCACAACACGCTTCAACTTATATGCTACACATAACCTCCCGAATATAACAGATGCCTGCACAAAGATGCTTTTTAAAAACAGAAGTGTACCGTCTTGATGTTTCAGACAAATGCAAAAGTCTAAGGCAGATTTAGGGTGCAGTGCTGGAGTAAGGACAGAGACAGGTGTGAGAGGACAGATCTGAGGAGAAGTGCCAGAGGACAGCTGGTGTTGTGACCTCCTCAGCCCTCGCAGGCATCAGACAGAAGAGCCAGGAAAGACCACAGACATGCAGCAATGCAGCCTTCTTTACAGAGCCTGGAACAGAGCTGGCCACAGAGACATGCCTATAGATACTGAGAGAGAGAGACAGAGACAGAGAAAAGAGAGAGAGAGAACCAAAAAGCCTGAGAGTAAGACAGCTACAGAGCAAAACTTACCTAAAGAGCCAGAATGTGCGACAGATTGAGCTACATACAATAATCTAAAAGAAACATCTACAAAGCAGGAGAAAGAGAGACGGACAACGAAATGAAGAAAACAGATTGAACCAAAGACAGACCTACAGCACCTGAGAAAGACAGACAGAGACAGATAAACCGACGGAACCGTTTAGAGACAGACAGAGACGGAGAGACAGAGACAGAAACCATGGCCAAAAGCAGTGTTTGCTATGACGCTCAGGGACTTTCCACACAGGAAACACTAAGAGAGTTGATGTAAGGCCAGCAGTCTGGAGCAGATGGTCTGTAATTAATCAGCCAGTGTATTTATCTTTTTATTTACAGACCCAGGTCTATATATACACTCATGGGCCATATCATTAGGTATACCTTGCTAGTGCTTGGTTAGACTCCTTTTGCGTTCACTGTCTTAATTCTTTGTAGCTTTGATCTGACAAGTTGCTGGAAACATTCCTTTGAGGTTTTGATCCATATCAACATGAAACTGAGACTCATCAGTTCAGTCCAATGTTTTTTTCCAATCTATTATTGTCCAATTTTCCTGAGGCCATGTAAATTCTTGCCTCAGTTTCCTGTTCTTAGCTGAAAGCAGTGGCACCCAGTGAGGTCTTCTGATGCTGGAGCCCATCTGGTTCAAGGTTCAACATGTTCAGAGATGCTCTTCGGCATACCTCAGTTGTAACATGATGTTATTTAAGTTACTTTTTATTAGCTCACACCAGTCTGGCAATTCTCCTCTGACCTCTAGCATCAACAAAGCATTTTCACCCAGAGAACTGCACTCACTGGATATTATCTCTTTTTCAAGCCATTCTCTGTAAACCCTAGGGATGGTTGTGTGTGAAAATCCCAGTAGATCAGCAGTTTCAGAAATACTCAGACAAGTTTGTCTGGCACCAACAATCATGCCACGTTCAAAGTCACTTAAATCTCCTTTCCTCCCCATTATACCCATTGGATATAAAACCATCTAACTAGTATAGCGACAATTTGACAATTCTGATTTAAACAGCATATTTTATAACACATTTCATATTTATTTCCCTGGTTTGATTCTTTAAAGCTGCTTTGCGACAATGACCATTGTTTAAAGTGCTATATAAATAAAATAAAATTTAATTGAACTACTATAATATTCTAAGAATTTTCCCATTGCTATATGTGGCAAATTCAGTACTCTCAGAGTCATACTATATTTCTAATGGAACCAAAACTATAAACTACTAATTAGGATTGTAAGCCATCGCCACTCTAGACATCTGCATCAGTACCTGTTTAGTGCTCTAAATATCTGTATCTTATTTAGATTTGAACCAGAAGTGGGTGTGACCTAAAGTCAAAAATGAATCCTAAAGCTATCTTCCTGGAAGCACTGCATACAAAAACAAGCCATTCAGAAATTAGAACAAATGAACATCTTCTGAACATCTACAGTATGTTACCTTAAGTTCAGCTACTTCACTCGAGTTCATGATTGATTTAAACTTTCTGGAAAAATTTCAAAACAATGATGTAAAAAAAACCACAGGTTTAATTTTGCAGTTAAGATTTACATCAAAAACAACAATAAATAGGAGCAATAAATGCACAAGCCGATTAAACAATCAATTTGGCTTGGATTAAACAAATTATTATGGAGTTATACTGTATACAGCAGAAGGTTTAGTTTTGGAGCTCAGAAAGGCAATGTTTAGGGCAGGAGGCTACTGGAGCAAACCACAGACTTTTATCTGTTTTGGTTAAAAAAACTGTTATGAATAACTATCCAGAATAATATATTTGTTTTTGGTTACATCCCTACTGAATAGTGGGTAATTACTTACTAAGTAGTAATTGTATAATAGTCTAGATTGAACTAAGCATCTATAAGAGAATCGTATATCATGGAAAACTACTAGACAACTAGCCATGATTGATGAGGTCTTATGTGCTTAAGTTTATAATTTTGTTTAAGATAAAATCATAGTGAGGGTCACATTAACACTTTAGTCCTTATCTAACCTGTACAAATGATCAGTCTGTGAGATTTAGAAAATGTACCTGACAGACTATGATGTACATATTTGTGCTATCTATTTCTGACTGTGATCAGTAAATATGCGAATACAGTATAAATATGACACAGACATGAATGAAATGTGACCTAGACCACTAGAGTGTCACTGTAGGCCAATTAGCCCATTGGATCATACTGCCACATGTAAATGTTCAAAGAGAATTCAGAAGGAATAGTAGTAAATGTGGGGTGTGTTGATCTTCTTCCTCTGTAAATTATTTCCTGTTTATAGTAATACAGGATAAAAAGCATTTACAGCATATTGCAGTTACTGAAGTTAACTTTGCATCAGCTAGCTCTTTAATTAGTACCATTGCGAAGTTTACATACACTCTTTAAACATAAATGTCATGGCAGAATTGAGGGCAGAATGATTATACATGTATGAAAATACATCTTCAATATGGATATTTGACCACTCTTCTTAGTAGTAGATGGTGTTCAATTAATGGTTGGTTTTCTGACACAGTCCTGATGTTTAAGTGCAGTTCACAAATGTTCAATATAGCTAAGGCTGCAAAACATCAGTGTTAGTCTGCTTTATGCATTCCACAAACCATTTTAATGTGTCTTTGGAGTCATTTAATTATGTCTTTGGAGCATTTAATTATACACAAGTTTCATATGTCTAGCTGTTGTTTTGAGATTATGGAAAAAACTTTTTGTTTTATTCTTTCATCCACTTTGTGTACAATGTACCAGGTCCACTGGCAGTAAAACAGCTCCAAAGCATGATGCTACTACTACCATGTTCAACAGCTGATACAGTGTTCCAGCCAGTGAGACTGGTGTTCCACCAGCTTCCAGTTTATGTCCAGTTCATGGGTTGTTCCTGACCATTCCAACTAATTTTCTCTTAGCTGAGGGTGACAGTTTGGGACTTCCATATCTTGACAAAGAAGCTACATCCATCAATAACTTGTAATTAGATAGACTTGTACTTAGAGTTTAAATTAGTCTTGGAATCAGCATTCTTTGGACTTTATCAATGTACTTTGTTGTACCAATGTTGGACATTATTGTTATAATATAATTTATGGCAAAAAAAAAAAAACTTCACTAACAGGAAGAGAAGATGAAAAGACATTTCAGGACTTTCAGCACCACTGAATGAATAATCCACATGGTTGTATGTATAATATTTTTCCTGTGTTGATCAGAAAACCCAAAATAAATTGCAACTTATGCACCAAATTCTTGGAGATTTATTCTATCAAAGATAGATTGCATGCTGTGCAATCATTCATCCACGAAAAAGACCAGTTCAAAGAAATATTGGAAAGTCTAATATTGCCATGATATTCATATTCATGATGAGCGTAAATAAACTTCTGACTGCAACTGTAATAAAGCAGTGCATGAGCACATCCAAAAGTGATTAGTACTTGATAAGCAAGTACGAAATCCAGAATGTATTTAAGACTTTTTCTATCACAGAGTTTTTCAATTTTCAACCTGATTCGGCAAAAGGTGTCGATTTTTTTTGTATAACAGCACACCAGCTGTGGCATAAATAAAAATGTCTATTAATAATGTAGTTCTATCATATTATTGTTTCTATATTAATAGTTCAGACACAGTGATTTGCATGATGGCCGTATCATTTAATTTAATAAACAGACTTAAACAACAGATTTAAAAAGAAAAACCATGTAATTGTTAACATGGTTAGTTTTTTCTGTTATTTATAGACTTGTTATTTATACAACAGTTAATTCCAATCGAGTAATCTGATTGGATGAGAGGCATTCCAACAGTTGTGAAATAGAGCATAAGGTCACCTGGATGTTTAACTATATGTATCAGTCCATGTCACAGGTGTTCTAACAATCATTAATTACACTAACTGTCAGTCGCCAGCATGGGTGAAAATAGGTCGGTACAGTCCGCAGAAGAGCATCTGCTTGCCAAAACCCACATTCAAAACCAGTCATCCAGAAAACATATAATGTTATGTCATCTTAAACAGCAGTTTGTCTCCTTAGTAACTGCTTCCAAGTTGTTCCGAATTGCCCCTGAATCTCGTGTGCTGTTTTGTTTACAGCTAACATGAGCTAAAAAGCTAACTATTTTCCAATAGAATTTTTAATAGCACATTCTGTCATGCGTTATTCCTTTCATAATTAATATAGAATCATTTCCATATAATGCTACTCCATTCATCCATCCATCCATCTATACTTATCCTGTGTACTGTCACTGTAGCCCATCCCAGGGAACTTGCTGTACAAGATGGGGGATATTCTGGATACGGTTCCAACCAATAGAGAGCGCAAGCAAACACACGCACACTCACATATACCCAATCACAAACTATGAGCAATGCAAATCAACCTAGAATTAATGTCTTTAAACAATGGGAGAAAAATGGAAAACCCAGAGGAAAACCCAAAGCACTGCAAACTCCACACACACAGACAGAACCCTCAACCTTAGTGCCCAGTACTAATTTAACTGTTAGTTATTGAAGAGTATAAGTGGTAAAGGGTTAATGCATAAAATTGAGTAATTCTTAATTTTCCTATGTACTCATTGGATTAGCGCCTTAGAGTTTTTTAAGAAATTAAGTCATTTTTATATATTCCTTTTGGGTATATTATAACACACCAGGCATTGTACTTACACTCTCAACCGGAGATGCAGGCTTTGGGGCACATTCTGGTACCTAAAGGGAAAGCAGAGAGCAGCCAAATTTCGGTTAAAAAAATATAATTAAGCTGTAAAAAATAGGTTTTTAACCTTGGAGAGGTTATGTGTCTGGTGTCATGTGTCTGACACAGACACAGGAGATTCGCTCTTTATAAAGTAGTTCTATGTACATGTAGGTGTGTGTGAAATATTATAATATTTATTAAAATGATCAAAACTTTCTTTTGGTTGCTCCAATCAAGGGTTCGCTGTTGTCTTGTGTGCAGGGGTCTGGCGGTGATCATGCTAGTTATTTAAAATAAAAATAAGCATGTTTTCAGGTTGTAGTTTCTTGTTATGAACATAAGAGTAGCAAATGGGCAAGCAGCATATGGGCTTGCGTGTTTCACTTTAACTGCCAGAGAGCAGAGTGGTAATGCTTACAGATCTTTGCACTGTAAGCATTACCACTCTGTGCTAAAGCAATACAAGCTTTTCTGTCATTCGTTTGTGTACTTGGCTACAGCAATGCACTATGAACAGTTTAAATAGTGTAAATAAAAATGTGAATCATTGTCACTATAGATTATTAATATTAATGATGTCAATGGGGGAAAAAAAGGTTGAGAACCCCTAGAAAAAAAAATATACAAGCTGCAATACTAAAGCCTACCTGTGGAGGGGGCAGTGTCCTCACTTCTTCTCTGTTCTCCTGTCAAAACAGAAGACCTTAGATCACATAGAGTATCACTTCGAGTATGCTTAATTAGATGACCTGTTGTTGCACATATCAAAAAGACATTAAAAAAAAAAAAAAAAAAAGAAATGCACTGGAACATCAGTGTGTGTGTTTTATAAATTAGCAAAAAAAAAAAAAAAAGGCTGAACAGCATGTTTAGACCGATTATTTTTGCATTTGGAAGATGCGAGGAGTCTGAAGGATTACGCAGTGGCCAAAGCGACCTGCCTACGTCCATCTTATTGAGCTCCGGCTGAACACAGCGTTGCCATGGCAACCCCACGACGATGTGCGAGCCTTCTTCTTCCCCCTCGCATCAGTATAGCGTGAAAGAGAAGGGGACGAGCATGAGAATTCGCCCTCGCCCTCCTGGACTGCAGATTTTTCTTTTTCACCACACTCTCTTGCACTCTCCTTTTTCTATGTCTCTTCACACACAGACACACACATCACTCTCACATCCAGCCTCAAGCACAGATCATAGCGTCGCAATGCTTTGACCTCCCTCAGCCGTTCTCTAGGGGTGGAACCGAAACTGGCAGCACAGAACCGAATTTGTCTCAGACTACATGTAACAAGACAACACTTACATGCACACACACACACACACACACACACACACATTATGACAACGAGTTGCAATGATACAGAGCAAGGTCCGAAGAAGCGAAGAGGTGAACCGTGATGAAAAGAAAGATGCAAGGAGTGGACAGTTTTGTTGAATGCAAAGAAGGGGACAGTGGAAAAGAAAGAGAGAAAAGAAAAAGAGAAAAGAAAAAGAGAGAGGACAGAGTGGAAAGACGGATAGACAGTGGTTGTGATTTATTTGGCCGTTGAGCAGTGATGGCTCTCCCCGTGGAGAAAGTCCGTCTCACTGCCCCACGGCTCTGTCCCAGATTAATGACAGCAACAGGAAGGTCACCTACACACACACACACACACACACACACACACAAATACGTAATCCAGAGCACCTAAACACAAGCACACACTCACACCAGGCCCAAAGACAGACACAAACAAATCCACATTATCATTGGATTCACATATAACTAAAGAATGATTTGAGCAGATGTTGAGATAAATGAGCTACTATTTGACAACTTGTTTATCTATGTTCGAGAGATTTCTTCAATTTTTATTGCTGATAAATATTCTGGTGTTAATGACGTGTCCGGGTACAGATTTGTCTTTCACGTACCGTTAAATTAAGCTGGACTCCGGACATTGTTTCGGGTGGGAGATTCTCCCTGCCTGACCGTACCGGTTCTTGGGACGTTCGGCTTACTAGGTTGTTCTTCAAACTTGCTTCCTGGATGCTGCAAACAAAATTAAAAAACATATGGAATATAGGAGCAGAAAAATGAAAAATATGACATATACAGCTTGTATATGTAGATAATGTATATTAGGACGTGTATATTAAGGCAAAACAAAACATATGCTCCAACAATTTATAATGCTATTTTCATTTAACATCTGCCAAAATAAATTTTTCGTCACCATTTGTTCCACTGATTTCAGTCTTGCCGGTTCCCACCCATTAGCTAATACTTGCCTATCACATGACAAAGTGATACCACGAGGAAAACATGTGCTTCCTCTAGGATATACACAGAATCTCTTCCAAACTGCTGCCTATGCTGAGGTACCTGCTGAGGTACATAAAAACCCTTGAAGAAAAAGCTTTCTCTTCCCACCTTTCTGTATACATAATACATAATCAAAAGATGCCCATGCCTACTGTCTCTGTTATTGACAGGGGATAGAAAGCATGCGATTCCACCCAAAGATTGCTGGTTTGCGTCATTGAGATTCGATCTTCCAATGATTCCTTGAGTATGTAAAGGGATATGTATGGTGTCCCTCTCAAGATTACACTCAGTGTTCCTATGATAGGCTCTAGAAAATGAATATGGTGGGGGTGGGGGGGTGGGGGGGGGTTCAAATCAAACTTTTGATTCTGCACAATAACAGAACATAGTTATAAACGTAAAGTTTCTCTATATAATCCCCTGCTACACTAATGCACTTATCCCAGTGTTCCACTAGTGCTTGGATATCATCAAGGTAGAAAGTTTTCTCAGTAAGCCGGAGCCATGATCAGACTGCCTGCCTCAGGTCTGAAACTCTGGCCTCCCAGAGGTTAGGATGGTGGCAATAATTCCCAGCCGAGTTCCTGGTGTTTGTGTATGATCGTGTACAGTTCCCACAGGCAGATGCATTTCTTTTCACAAGTTGGCGGCAAATTATCCTTCGATTTTCAAAGAACAGGCATTCCACTCACTGAATGTTCATGGGAAAGACTGTAGTGGGCTCCGAGCCACCTCAGCTGGGATCGTAAATCTCGCACATCTGGTCTTCTTTAAAATCTTTGCACCATTCACATTTTTACTGCGACTTACAGTCTCATCACTGTAGTGGTTTTGAAGTCTTCTGTAAATGTCGGTTTAGGCACCAAATCGGTTTTAGTACAATAATCAAGTTAACCAATGCTTCCAAATGATCTTTATACACACCAGAATTAAGTAAGTTCAAATTTGATTGCCAAAATGTTTCATTCTGACAATACAGTATTACTTATTTGCTTTATTAGATTATACTTTATGAAGAGCAATTCATGAGAACAGACTGTATCAGACTTAAACAAAAAGGAATGCGTCCATACTGGGAATTGTTACGAAGACTAGCAGCTTTTCTCTCGCCAAGCCCTGCTCGGAGAATCTTGGAGGACTTGAATTCATCCATCTCTCCAATGACGATGACTTGCACGTCACCGTCGCAGCCCAACAGCCAACTCACACTCTTACTGTGAGCTACACAATGAAAGACACAGAAAGACACATGGATCCTAAAGGTAGACATTCATTACATATACAATAAATAACATAAATAAAACTAATACACTAATGGTATTAAGAGAGAGAGAGAGAGAGAACAATATACTAGTTTTAAAGGGTGTAAGAGCATTTATCACACATCGATGGGTGTACACTTGTTATTGGTTTCATTTCAGAAAATGTGACACGAACATAAAGAAGAGGACTGGCAGCAAACAAGGGAAGGCAATCAGAATTAACTGGTTCTTCTTGCACACCTCATTGCAAAGGTACTGCATTCCAACTCGACAGGCGGACATGCCCTTGACTTAATGAGGTTGTCATAACAAATAGTCTAGCTATTGAACAACAAAGTAGCTAGTTTTGTTATGAATTCCCTCATACAAACCACCGTGATATTGTTAACGGTTTAGCCAGCATTAAAATGAATAGCTATACAGTCTGTTGACTAATTGTGCTGAAAAAATCTGCTTTGTCTTACCAGGTACCTGCTGCGAAAAAAACAAACAATAATCTGGTCAAACTGGTAGACCATGTTTGCCAGCTGGTTAGTTATTTTCTCAGCTTTCTAATTACTTCATTGATAAATCTTTTGCAGTTTTCTAACTTCCTCACTGTCATGTTTCCTTAATCAGTCATAAACTGTTTCCTGACAATGATTGTTTACCAGCTTTAGTTTGTTTCAGATTCACTGAGTACATCTCCTATTCTGTACTACCCAATTAATGTAGGATTCACTCACTCACTCATCATCTATACCGTTTTATCCTGTATACAGTGTCGTGGGGTACCTGGAGCCTATCCCAGGACACTTGGGGCACACGGCAGTGGACAGGGTGCCAATAATTCACATACAGTAGAACGCACATGCTCATTCAATCTGCATGTCTTTGGACTGTGGGAGGAAACCGGAGTAATCGGAGGAAACCTACCAAGCATGGGGAGAACATGCAAACTCCATGCACACAAAGGCAGGAATCAAACCTGGACAGGAATCGAACCCAGACCCTGGAGGTGCATAGCGATCATGCTAACCACTAAGCCACCGTGCGGCCTAATGTAGGACTCCCACCTCATTATTAAAAATACTACAGAAAAAGATTTAAAGATTTTTTTAAGAAACATGACATGATTAAATTTGACTCATACTTTCATTCTTCTTTGTGGTTCTATGGACTGTGAATGTGCTTCTTGACAAGCCTTTGATATGATAACATGATGTACAGTATTTCCTCCAAAGAACGGAAGAAAAGAATCAATAATATTTAGCCTACTGATAGACATTGTGGTTAATGGTTTGGCCATTGCACCGCCAGGGTTGAAGGTTTGAGTCCCTTCTGGATTCTCTGTGCATGGAGTGTGTATGTTTTCCCCAGGTGCATGGGTTATCTCTGCAGGTTAGGCTAACTGGTGTTTTCAACTTGCTGGTGTTGTGTGAATGAGTGTGCATGATGTGCCCTGTGATGGAGTGGATTAGCTGTATAGAGAACAAATGAGTGAGTGAGAGAGTAAATAATATAACGACTTAATATAAGGTATGGCAGATTGTTTCCAGCATGTGTAAGAGAACATCAAACAGATTTATCTTTTGAATTAGGTGTAGGTGTAGGGCATACCCTAATAATCAACGGTTCACATTATTCTGTTCAAGATACTTATTCATGTTATTCTAGACAGTTCCCCTTGAAAAGAATACCTCAGGTAGATTCTATTTCTTGCTTACAAAATGCTCTGAATTGCAGTTTGATTAGAACCTAAAGCACTAAGTTACACATACTGTATGGGATATTTACCAGCAATTTCAACACCTACAAGAATTTCTTTTTCTTTTTTTTTTTTCTGCATTTTGAAAATTTTTGATCTGGCAAGGTTTTACATCAGATGCCATTCCTGAAACAAACGTCCCATTTTCCCGAGCCTGGGAATGGCACTAAGGGTGCCCTATAACCCCAGTGGCTGGATGTGAGGCTGGGAATGGAACCTAGGCCAAGAATAACAGTGTCAAAATAATCCTCAATTACTAGTTAAAAAATGTTCAATTTGTGTGAGATCTCACAATTTCCAGAAAAAACAATAGTCACAGTTGTATGCTATTTTGCAATTGTGAGCTAAGAAGTCACAAACTACAAATAAATCTTTGTAAGGGTCTTCTCATACTTACTGCAGATGAGCTTATATGTTCTATATATTATTTGTACAAAATTAAAAAGACAACAAAAAAAAAAAAGGTTGTTATTACAGAAGGGCCAGATTATTCGGTTGCATCAAGCTAATATAACAACTAAGGAGATTTAAAATTACCGGAACTGGGTTAAGAACACTTCAACACATTTAGCAAAACCTGTAAGGATGGTGCCGAACTGTTAACTTTGTGAAACAAATGTAGTTTATGAAGAAGAAAAAAAATCATAAATGGAGATCACTTCAGTGGTGGCTTAATCTGTTAAGGCTGTGGGTTACTGATCAGTTTGTCGGGGGTTCATGTCCCAGCACTGCCCAGTTTCCACTGTGCAGCCCTTGATCAAGGATCTTAACCCAGTCTGCACCAGGACCCAGCTTACTAACTGGGATATGTGAAAAATAATTTTATTGTTCTATAAGTTACACGTGACAAATAATTGAATTATAAAATAAATCAACACTAAAAACCATAGCTATGTTTAATAGTGAAAGAAGTGTTTCCCTATACTCACAATGTGATGAGAACTCACAGGATTGGGACTAAATCCTTATTAGTGAGGCTAATCAGAAAAAAAGGCTTCAGTTTGCTAGGGAGCATAAAGACTGTAATAGCAATGGAAATGTGGTCAGATTGACACTATTCCAGAGCTATGGGCACATCAGGATAAGAAGAGAGGCGCATAAAGTACGCCCATCATGCATAGTGATCACTGTACATGCCTGTGGAGACAATGTTATGAACTATTATGATCTCGGCTCCACAACATCATGTGGCACTAAAATGAAGTCAGCTGATGACCTGAATGTACTGAATGACCAGGTTCAATAGACTACGTCAGTGGAGTTGATGTGCAATGACGGAGCTGATGTTACAGGCATATGTTGTTTTGTTGATGTTTACAGACCCAAATCATGAAATAGTGGTTCTGGGAGAATGAAGAATTATTGTCACACATGAACTAACCACCAAATTGTATGCTGTTATTAATTTTACAGTGCAACATTTTTTCATTTGTCCAGGCAGTGTTTTTTGTATGGTTGTATACCACTTTGAAATGCTTACATAGCATGCATTTGATTTCCTGGAAATTATGTAATCTAATTAATTTATCAATCATCAGCTAACAAAGGTGTGTGCAATGCATACAAGCACAAGGGGTAATTCTACCTTAGTTTGCTTCCTAAAAATGTACCTATGGCTACAAAACACAGGGTAGTAGAAAGTGAGCTTTTGTCAAAAAATAAATGTAGAATATTTTCTTTAATATAGTATTTGTTTTGGATATATTTTAGCATTAGCCCACCCCGTGCAGCTGTCATAACTGTCAGTCAACAACAACTTACATATATTTAGCTGCGATGCTAAATATTTGTTAGCAGTGACTGCCTGCTGATGTATTTCCAGTATGGCTATGGTAATGGTAGTTTACTACATGTACTGTCTAGCAGATCTGTTTTTCACTTTCTTCTGAACTAGCGCTGTGTGTCTTCTTTTTATAGTTGAGATGCTGACTGTGTTTTAACTGTTATATGAAAAGATACCTCTTAAAACACATGGCATAAAAATACATTTAATTTACATTCAGCATAATGAACAGCTACTCCTTCGTCCGTTGAGTTTTAGGTTAGGACGTGCTGGAGGCTGCTTTTTATAACTTTTTTTTTCACAATTAGATACAAGTCATAATGATTGGTTTGAGAGTCTGGTCTGAGAGTGAGGGCTTATAGAACTTTAGGTCTGAGTGAAAAAGAGAACAGTTTGATAGATATTAACATTTAACAAGCAGGTTTAGTTGTTTGTCTTGGACAGAATTCATACAATGCATAAAAATCATAAGAAATCTTGATATTTGTATTAAACGTGGTGCATATTGTTCAGAACAAAAATAGCTTTCAGTAGAATTTTTTTTTTCTCTCCATTTTTTTCATTATGTTTGTAATTGGCTCAATACTGGTATTCTTTCAGCTGCTTTATGATCCTAACATTTGGTTTGGCATAGGTTTTACACCTCATTACGCCCTTCCTTCCATTGTTTCTGTACTTGAGACTGGCACTACGAGTGGCCTGTAAACACAGAGGCTGAGTTTGTGGGATCAGCTGGGATGCAAATCCGGTTCTTCCACATGGCAGACAAGAAGCTTACAGCTGAGCAACCAATGTCCATAAATCAAATAAATATTACTCACTCACTTACTCATTCTCTATACTGCCCATCCTGTACAGGGTAGTGGGAGGTCTGGAGCCTTCCCCATGAGACTTAGGGCACAAAGCTGGATATGCCATGACCATGGATGGAGTGACAGTCTGTTGCAGGGCACAAGCTCTCACACACACATACACACTCACACTATGGGCAGTTTGGAAGAAAATGCAAACTCCATGGACACAGACTCGAGACAGGAGGTGCGAGGCTACAGTGCTAACCACTACGCCATCTAGCTGCTCAAATCAATATTGTGTTGTAAATGAATGTAATTTTTTTTTTCACAGCTCTGTGGAAAAATCGACTTTGATCGATCAAAAGGTTCACATTTGATTAATTTCCTACAGTATAACAGCACCTTTAACAGTATTTCTGGGTGAACATTATGTTAATCTGTTATCATTTCTATTACTGTACATGTTGACAAGTTTTTTGTTTTTTTCAGACAGAGACAGCTTTCTGAAGGAGTCTCCAGTTTGAGAGCTTTGACAGTGACAGGTAAACCTTTAACTTCTAAATGGAAGAAGTGATCACCACAAGCTGTGTTTTTATGGTTGTTGTTTTGTTGATTAAAAAAAACATAGAATAATAGGTGTTACAACTGATATAACAGAAGCTACCTTGTACTGGAAAATTATAGAAACATATACAGTAATGTGGTGTTTGTTTAACAGATGGGAGAAATAAAACACTTGATGTGCTGCTTAAAAAAAAATCCATGCTGTTGTTGATTATTTTCCTAAAACAGCAACCCCTGTTGGGTTTTATTCCTTATATAAAACAGCAATTATAGTAAAGATATTTATGGTGTGTATTTAATTACATACGTAATTAGTAAAATAACAGGAAAATTTAAAGGCGGTACTTGATTGATAAGCTGTAAGCATTGTGTCATAGCATTGTATAACATTGTGTCAGAGTATGCCATGTGATAAACGCCTTAATGTTTCTAATCCACTTTTGTTTAGAGATTTCTTGGTTCTCAGAAACTCAAATATGTGAAATCATAACAATCTGGACATAGTACATCATAATAAAACTAAATATTTGAACTTTCCCAGTCAGACTTTGAAAACCAGACATTTCCTGCAATATACACACATCTTGTGATATACAGATTCGCTGGAGATAATGTTCAAATCTTTATTCACACTTTTTCTCTCTCTCTTGCTTTCACTTTTCAACCCTCGCTTTCTCCTGTTTTCTCTGAACACAAGCACTTCCTGTAGACTTCCTGCTTAACTGGCAGTTAATTGTTTGTGAGCATGGAACATGGCCTGGCAGATATTTCCTGTCTTGCTTTTAAAGCTAAATTAAAAAGTATTTTACAATTAAAATTCTCACTCAGTACAGCAGAACAGTACAAGTCAAAATGGCGATTTTAAATACACAGAGTTTAACAGTCTGTTGTGGAATTGTCCTCTGGGTTTGTGGATATTGTATCAGCGTTGTGTAGAGAAACCACTGACCGGCTGAGAAACAGCTGCGTATCTCTCAAGGAGAAAGAGGCCTCTCTGTTCACCACCAAGCCCTGAAAGGCACTTGATAATAACAGCTTTGTCTTTGGCGTGGCCAAGAAAAGGTTGGACCGACGTATGTTATGCTAAGTTAACACACAGCCAGCCTACGTGTGACTTATAGTTATCAGAACACTCCCGCTTGAATTTCTCCTCATGACTAGTTCAACCGCTGAGACAGCCTGCAGAGTCATCTTTTTATTGCAAGTTTTCTCACAACGCCGAAGACTTCCTTCATGCAAATGCTGACTGGCAAGATTCTTCCAATGTCAACGAAGTCTTGTGACCATGTTTCTTTCGGCTTAAAACGTCTAATGAATTCTAACCTAAGGCTTGTTAGACTGTGATCAGTTTGTTTCGTTACACTTGTATCCTTAAAGCATGCTTGGTCCCTGGTTTGAACAGCTGTCCCTAGGGTGTCCATCATACAACCCGCCGATTAAGGTTCTAATCTCGCTGACAAAGGAACTTAGAGTCCATGCTCTGAATGTAAATTGTCTTTTGGATTGAAATTGAACTGAAAGATTAAAAAATAGAGCGAGAGAGACTGTGAGGGGAGGCTATTGTAGGTGACAAATTATAGCAAGAAATTTAGGGTCATCAACTCTGCAACTCTGCCCTAGGGTAGGGCTGATCAGAAATGTGCTAATCTTCAATAGCAAGCCATTTTCTTCTCAATTTGGTAACCTGCCAGTTTGCAATTCCCAGCCAACGTTTCCATTATGAACTACCATCTAGGAAAGATGAAGGACAACCATATACTTTACTGCATAAAAAAAAGCATCATCACACGCTCAGAGCAAAACCTTAAATCCTACATGATCTCAAAGGTCATAATTACCTAATGTTGCTGATTGACAAGGGAGAGATAGTGTACATCTCCAGAGCTAATCCCTAGCCAATTTTGCTTCCTTGGCTCACAGACACAGATGGCTAGGAAAGTGTCAGGATTCAAACTGGTGACCTATTAATGACAAGATGACAGCTTTTCTGTTGCACCTCTAAACAACCAGATAAAAATGTTGAGTATAAACTTAAATCCATTTCCTAATTAGGTCTATCTATATAAATAAAAGAAAGGTTTTGTCTCTACATTAGTCAGAACTTGCTTTTTCAATGATATCTTTACATTGGAGGACCTGAAACCAGTCTTTTTTGCCTCGAGGTGGGCCTGGCTATACGCGTCACTCAGCAGAGCCAATCAACACGATAGTTTAGTTTTAAAGTATGCGAAAGACGAGGAAACGACTGTAATGAACCTACAACCTGCCAAAATCCTCAATACACGGATACACATGAGTCATCAAGGCTTACTCCAATAAATGTAAATCACTATTTATGTATAAATGTATTTACAATTTAATAAATGTATTTACAATTTAAATAAATGCAAATATTTTTACAATAAATGTAAATCACTATAAATGTAAAACACTATTATGTACACTAAATTAAATCAAAATGTCAAAATGTCAAGTAGACTGTAAACTGTGGGAGCGTTTGGAGAGAATTTAATGCTTTTTTTGCTGTACCTGCCTGAAGTTTAACCTGCACCATAAGTGAAATCAAAGTGTTGAGAAAAATTGATTTTGTGAACAGTTGTGTGCCAGATTTAATAATCTACTTTAACATGTATATATGACAGTATTGAAATGTCATGCTGTCGCATTGTCTTTGCTGTCTTTGTTAATGTCTTTGTCGCTCTTGTTTGCACATTTGCTCGTGCACTTTATGTTGTCTCTTTTGTATCAAAAAAATGATAGTTTTTCTGTTAACTTAAAATGTCAATCTGTCTTGTCTCAGCTAGCCAGCTAATTAGGTTTCTTAGTTAGCTAGTTAGTTTTCGTTAAATGATGTTGTTAATTTATGTTGTAAGCAGCACCTTGGTCCTGGAGGAACATTTTGTTCTGAACTGTGTACTGAACTGTATATGGATTGACAATAAAAGACTACTTAAACTTGAACTTGAAATAAGCTACTAATAAGCTACTTGCTCAATGTAAACAAACACCTGCACCAATAGATATTAATTAGAAAAGCAAAACTGAATAATTTTACTGGGATTAATTCATATTTTCACAGCTGAAATAACAGCGTTGAAGTGGGATAAGTGAATTTTAACACGCTGGAGTGGTTTTAAGGCAAAACTTGATCTTTATCTAATCTACTTTTTCATCCCATATAGCCCATAAAAATGCAGATGAATTATCATGTTTATGCTAGAACCTTTAAAATGCTATTGGTCTGACTCACTTAAAATTAGACTAGCTGCAATGTGATTGGCTGATTAACTGATTAAACTAATTTGGCTTACTTTGGCTTTGAATCTCTTAGACAATAATACAAAATCATACCTTTAACTCCAGTGGAAATCAGTATTGTCGTTTCTTCAAGATATAAACCTAAATCTTTATTATTTATTTATTTATTTATTTATTTATTTAGCTTTGAGTTGCTGTATACTTGTAACATGTCTGTACGTTCAAAGAGCATTTCACACCTTTCTGTGGTTCATGTTCTGTGCTGTTCCTGTGAGCCTTCATCATCACTCATCTACATAACACAGGAAGTGCCTACCATGCTCAAACCACACCATCAGCTTACATTTCACCTCAAAATCATTTTCTCTACAATCATACCATATTTAGCCTGTAAAAGAAGCATGAGCAATCCAGTATGGTAAAGTGTAATATTACTACAGTTGACTCTCTCAAACTTTTCGACACTGTCATTTGCGAGATGTGGTTTGATGAGAAAGCTTGTGAGTGCGTAATATCTTAACTCAAGTTTTCCATTCTAATTCAAACATTTTGCTATGAGTTGTCATTATAATTTACTCTACATGTTATAACATGTTATAACAAGATTACTGTCTAACTACGTCTTCTGGTTTTATAGCACTGAACAATACTGAGCGAAAGTCCTCAGTTAATTCACGGAAGAATGTTGCAGTTATTTTTAGTGGTTTCTAAACCTGACAGACTTGACAGACAGAAGTACAAACTGCTGCAAAGTGCTGCCTAGCTAGGCCGAGTGCAATGTGAAAGTATAGCTCGAAACAAACTCTCATGCCTAAACTGGCAATATATAACAATATGTAATTATGAGCCTTGATTTCGCAAGTTGGAATGATCAGAATACAATAAAAACAGAAACCCAACTTGATGACACATAAATAAACCTACTTTTAATGTTGTTTTCGAGTTCCTAGTTACTCTGAATAACAAGTGAGTTAACTTGTGCTTTATTGCAAGTAGTGATAATGTCACATATTAGGAATATATAGACAAATTTCTCACACTATATAAAAAATTTTTGGGGGGATATACATACATTACTGTCCAAACGTTTTGGGCAACCTGTGTTTTTAGTACAAATTTCCCCATGGATTTTCTTTTTCTATTTTCAGTATTCCACCACAAAATTAGAAGTTAATACTGAAAAATATTTGTATGCCAGAAAAGAAACCAGCACATTATATAAGCAGACACATTTCAGACAAAAAAGGAAGCTGCTGGGGTTTGCATGCAAAAAAAAAAAAAAAAAAAGAAGTAGGTGCAACAGTCAAAGTCTTCACAAGAACTGTGGATGGTTCTGCAGGATGTTCAGTAAAACTTAGTAGCAATTTATTTAGAAAATGACACAACTTGCACCTGAGACTCCACAAAATGTCTCAGTCCTTAATGTTTAATTAACTACTCTTTACTAGGCTTCATAGGGTTTTTGCTTTTATTTTGAAGATATCCTTGCTCTACATCACTTATTTGCAAGACTTTTGTATATTACACTACTGTATATCATATACAGTAATTATAATTACCCTTTAAGGTTGGGGTTCAAGCCCTGCACCCATTATGTTGTGAATGTTGGGCCCTTGGTAAAGGCCCTTAACACTATGTTTATATTAAACACCCAACCAATGAAATTCACATTCACCTCCGACCACATCTACACAGACTCACCATGATATAGCTTTAAAAACAGCTACAAATGAGGCCATAAGTTTAAATTGAGCTGTGTATGATCACTGGTCCATAATGTCCCTGTCGTGTTTTTATAGCCTTAACCTAGAGAAATCTAGCAACCAAGCTTTTGGGTCCAATTGTTCATTCACTGTTTCATATACAATAACAAACTGTGTGTATATGCATGTTTCGTCTAAAGCTTCACAAGACAAATGTAAAAGACAAATGGCTTGTACTGTATGTGAAACTTGACATACTTGACAAATAAACCGAACTCTGAAAAGTGTGACAGGTGAAGATGCTGTACCTGGCCTGGCTTTGGGTTTGCGTGCTTCCTCTCGCTCCAGCTTCTCCTCTCGCTCCTTCCAGCGCCGGACCTGCTCCTGTCGCATCTTCAAGAACAATGTCTTCTTCTGCTCCTCGTTCAGAGCATCCAGGACATCTGGGTCAATATACATTTCCTTTAGGATCTGCTGCAACATGGCTGTGTGTGTGTGTCCAATCCTTTAGATCCAGATGTGAAAAGTTTATGCTGGAGTGTAGGAGTTTGTGCCCGGGTGCCGGCCCTGCTCCTGAGCCCTGCTGCTTGCTCACTTCACCACACACACTCTCTCATCACTGAGCAGCAGTCAGCAGCTGGAAAAAAAATGACAAGTTACAACATCTGGAAACAATCTGCCCTCGCTCTGGCGCTTTTGTAGCTTGCATTGTCAGTTTATAGCTTTGAGTCTAGTTGGATTTTTTCTTCTTCTTTTGTGCAGCTACTTACTAACTTTTCCTGTTTACCTTCTTCGCCCTCTTTCTCGGCGTGGTTGAGTATTTGCCCCGCCAGACTTCTTTTCTTTAAAGCAGTGTGAGAGTGTCGTCAAACATGCAGTTTCTCATGCTTAAATGGGAGGAGATTCCTCAGAAAAGAAAAAAAAAATCCCCCACCCTCTTTGAAGCCCCAACGAGGCACTTGAGTTCTATTTTAGCCTTGTCTTTTTTTTGCGGCTGTAACTCAACTTCAATAGCTGTGACTAAAGAGAGGAGCATGCATTCAGTTCAGATGTTCCTTAAGAATGGAAACATTTACAAAAGAAGGAATAAGACAGATTGAAGAAGAGAGACAAGCACAGAGTGAGGGATGTCAGTTAGTTAGAGGACATTTTGCAAAAAGAGAAATGGGACAAGAGACAAAGCAAAATCAGTGTGAGAAAGATGAGTGGTAGAAGAAAGATTACAGTCATACTCACAGTTGGGTGCGGAGGGTGTACAGCACGCGTTACAGATTGAGAGAATGAGAGCTGCTGTCCTCCTTGCCTTTGTGTATGACTTAGCTAGTGACATCACAACATTCCATACTCTCTCTCTCTCTCTCTCTCTCTCTCTTGCTCTCTCTTTCATTCCCTTCCTCCCTCCCTCCCTCCCTCCCGCCCACGCTTCTGTTCTTCAAAAATGCATAAACACACATATTTCCTCTCTTCCTTGTGCTGTTCATTAGAGAGAAGAAACTCAGGAAACCGGGGCAGGCTGTTGGTGCACTAGCATCCTGCTGAACAAAGATGGACATGTGAGCAAGTGAGAAAATGACACAGGAGGTGTAAGCAGGAAGAATGAATAACAGTCATTTAGAATGTATATTTACTTCGAAGATAATTAAACACTGTCTTTTTGTATGCATCTTTACCCAATTCTTTTCATTTCAGCTTTTTAAAAAACAATAAAACAATATCGTTTTAAACTACATTATTAAATATTTGCAAATGTTATTATTATTATTATTATTATTATTATTATTATTATCAAAAGGTTTTCAAGATTTCTGACCAAAGTGTTCTTCCTAAATCCTACACCAGGGGGCACTCAAGAGGTTTCTAATTCGCCAAATACTGTATAATGACAATGACAATAAAAAAAAAACTGTATAAACACATTTATAATGTTTTGAATTTGTTGTATTTTATTGAATTGAATTTAAGTTAAACCTTTAAGTAGATAGGTAGATGTCTAATAAAGTTAATAAAAATTCAAGTAGAATATTATATGATTTTTATTTATGATTATTATTTCTATATTATATTATATTATATTATATTATATTATATTATATTATATTAGAGAATTCTCCATATATAGGAGCACCATAGGTAAAAAAAAAAAAAGACAAATAAATAAAAGTTATGCTAAAAAAATCTTTCGATGTGTTTATAATAAAGTTATTTGTGGCTAAGTATAAACAAGATATTACATTAAGATGTACGGAATACAGACAGTTTATGTCTATTTTTCATTTTACAAAAAGGGAAGTGGGATATATAAATTTTTTATTTCTTTATTTTTAAGAGCAACAAGAATCAGGATAATATTTGCATTAACTGGACTATTACTTCTTGTTGGGGTTGGTACGTTAGCTAAGGATTTATTATCTAAAAGGTAAATACAGTCCAAACTTTTTAAAAATATAAAATACATATATCCATGTTTCTAGGTAATAGGTACAAATCATAAGGGTATAACCCCATACTACAAACAAAGGTACAATTCAGGACCATTTTTCCTTGGGTGTACCTTTTTAAATTTTAAAGCAACAGCCCCATCTGTTGGTGAAGTGTATTCATGCATTTCCTTTTTCAAGCTAATATTATCACTTTTGATGAATGTTGTTGCAGATGCAGATTAAAGCTAAATAATTGATTAAACAATGCTCCAAATTTTTTTTTTAGCTCTTAGTAACAGGAGACAGTCTAATGCAGTAACCTACCTGTAGAACATTACACAGTGGCCTGTTAATAAAAATACAAGAGGCGATCAAGTCAAACCAGGGCATCTTGATAGTGCAGAATAACAGAACAAAATTAGGAGAGC
Source organism: Clarias laeviceps (assembly GCA_030014305.1). Taxonomy (NCBI): domain Eukaryota; kingdom Metazoa; phylum Chordata; class Actinopteri; order Siluriformes; family Clariidae; genus Clarias; species Clarias laeviceps. The sequence continues at coordinate 6,772,703 of JAQMYJ010000011.1, read as the reverse complement.
TTCACTAATGCACTTAACCCAGTGCCTGGATACCATCAAGGTAGAAAGTTTTCAGACTGTCTGCTTCATTTCTGAAACGCTGGCCTCCGAGGAACTCCTTTAATGGCACAAATGTGTGGAAATAACTTGGAGTAAAGACAGGACTGTATGATACTGAATGTATCAATAATTCCCAGCCAAGTTCCTGTAATGTGCAAGTGGTGTTTGTGAATGATTGTCTGTACAGTTCCCACAGGCAGGCACATCTCTTCCACAAAATGAAAAGTTATCTGTTGCTTTTTAAGGATCCATTCACTGAATGTTCACAGGAATGACTGTAGTGGACTCTGAGCCACCACGGCCAGGATCATTCATGGATATATGGATGAACAGCAGTCTTTAGAATCTTTGCACCATTTAAATGTTTAACTGTGGCTAAGAGTCTCATTACTATACTATGCTTTAAGTCTTTTGTAAATGTCAGAAGAAAATTCACAAGAAATTTCAATTCAAAGTACCAGTTAAATTATGTAATAATTAGAGCAAAGGGTGTGTCAAGGTAAAGAATTGCCAGACGTCTTAAAGCTAAAATGAAGGTCATAATAACTCCAATAATCTGATGGCCATAAAATCATCTTAGAATGCACAAATTATCAAACCTAGAGTAAGATATGCTGCATTGAGTTCCAGGCTTCGATGAAGAAGAAGAGTTGCTGCTGCACATGAGTAAGGTCAGAATTAGGCATCAAGAGTATGAATCCATAGTCTCAATCTGCTTTGCATCAGCACTTCAGGCTGGTGGTGGTGTAAAAGTGTGGGGAATTTATGTACATTCTGCACCCCTTGATAGCAATCGAGCATTGTTTTTATGCCCCAGACTATCTGAGTATTGTTGCTGACCGTGTGCATCCCTTTATGGCAAATGTATTCCATCTTATAACACCTACAGGGATTTCTAGCATGACGATGCACAATGTCAGCAAGCGTCTGACTTCCATAAACAAGGAATTCAATGTACTTTGAAGGCTCTCGATGTGTTCAAGTAGAACGATAGAGTCGTGAAACTGACAAATCTGTGGAAATTATGTGACACATTTGGATCAACATGGAGCACAATCTAAAAGGAATACTTCCATGAGGATCGTAACCAGTATTTGTAAGGTGTTCCTAATAAAGTGTACATCAGAATTTTAACAAAGACGAACGATGATAAGTGTTCAGTTGGCTGATATCTGATGATGGTGATTTTTATTACCAAACCATGCTGTAAGCCCTATTGGCCTGTTGATGAGGTGGTCATCCCATCAGGACAGAAATGTTTCATCATAAGATGAAGGTGATGAGTGAGAAGAACTTTGTATTGACCTCACGAGACCTGGACTCTATTTTTGTGTACAGTGCAATTTCTTTAGTAGCACCTGATAACTTTGGACAGGAAAACGTTTGGCAAAAAGATTATACCTAACATGATATAAGGATCATACAAGGACATATAGACAATGTAGAAAATTGGGAGAAAATGTCATGACGTCAACATCTGAGTCTCAAAAGGTTAACTTGTGATGGAATAATAATAATAATAATAATAATAATAGCAGTAACAGCTATTGTCCACTAGATGGCCCACTCCAATACTACAGAAGAGTGATAGAGTCTTGATTTTTCTGTTTCCGCTGATGTGCAGAAATGGCACAGGGCTTCAGTTTCAGCACCACAGACTAGACGATAAAACAGCCAAAGACATTTTGGTATGATGAAACTCACAGTTTGTGGATGGATTAGCTGCAGAACTACCTATAGTGTGATGGAGACCCATTAAATAAATGCATGTCATTCTTGCCATTTGGCTTGTTAGCATGAAGGGCATGTTATTTACACAGCTGCAGACAGAGTACAGATATAATCCCATTTCCCCACCTCCATTTTCTTTTTACAGTAAAAAAACAAATACATTTTATATTAAATCTTCTTACTTTGAGAAAGAGTAATTATAATTATCATTATGTTATATAGTTATAATAGTATTTATAATAAATTAATAAATAATAAATGCATCCACAGATGGTCTAAACTTGCTGTATAAGAAATGGACAGAATATAGATTTTATATATTAAATTTACTAATATTTTTTTGTTTGAAAGCCACATGAGCTCTGAACATGACCTGAAAGTTAAGAAAAATCCAAATAAATGTATCCTCAAAAACTAAACCTTGAACTAAATGTGGGTCATTTTTAAAAAGACAAATAAAAATTACAGGTCACTGGCCTTATTCATTTATGAATATAATAATAATAATAATAATAATAGACCAATGCCAGGAAAAAAATATCAGTGAAGAAAAAGAACTTTTGAAGGTCTTATTATTGGTATTGGAAAAGTGGCATCAATTCTGCCATTTATAATAATAATTATTAATATTATTATTAATATAACAATTTATATAATATCCTTTATTCAGTACTATATATATATATATATACACTTTTAATATGCTAAGAAAAAAGAAAAGCTTCTGGACAATATATATATTATAAATAAAAGTGAAACAAACAACTAATTAATTAACTTATAACTAATTTGTTAATGTTTTTTTCTCACGTGATTAATACTGATAAGAAATGTTAAAACGTATTAAATATAAAAACAATAAGAAAATAAAATAGAAAATTCCATTTAAAAATATTATTTTTATTTATTTTCTAAGTAACATCTAAAGTATCCTTACCAAAATTCTCAAATTCTCTAGATGGGATCTAGTGCATCCCGTCAGGAAATTTATTCAACGTGCAAAAGCTTTTGCATTTTATTTTACATATATATTAAATTAATAATCTCAATCTGTATGTTTAAAATAGCAATCAGGCTGTCGCAAGAGTGATCAAATAATTTATAAAATTACAATCTGTCAAAGTTAAAATGTAATGTGATCATTTAGATGGAATTATAAATTAATAAATTATATGAAAATAATAATTTGCTTTTTCAGCACAGGAAACTTCACTGAAGTCAAACTTGGTATGATCCATCAGAACATGTATGGGAGGAAAAAGAAACAACACAACACATTTTTGTTGAAAATTAAACTCTTTTTTTTTTTTAGTGATGTGGGTAAATTAACATTTCTTTTATTTTAAAATTTGTAAAATGTACATAAATTATATTTGACGCATCACCACCAAACGTGTTATTCAGTAATCATTCTTGCAAAGGGAGGGAACATAAAATAAAAGAGAAAGAAATTGCACTAGACATTCCTTGTTCAGAGAATTTTCAAACAGAGATTGGTCAGGCGTATTTTTTTTTTTTTCCAGCTGGGAAAGCAATGTGCTACTGACATCAACCACTGACGACAGAAGAGTCCACCAGACACCTTCATTCAGGCCTTCCCACAGAACAGAAAACCAATTAAGAAGCACGAATACATGTGTAATGCCTCTGCCCTGAGGCTTAAAACACAAGTAGCGCTTTTATGACCAATCAATCGTCATACCTGCTCCGCCTTCCTTCCCACATTCAGAGAAATGGAAACATTACATGGAGCATATGGATGATCTCTAAAAGTGCTAGTTAACTGCTTGGTGTTAGTTTGACCAGGTTGGGTGGAGTTTGCTCATTTAGCTTGGTTTCTTCTCTTCTCGACCCAGACCTTTTAATTATAAGTGCAGATAAAGGCTTTTGAAACCTCAGGAAAATAAATGTGGAATTCAGCCACATGCTTTCTAATATGAACTCTTTTTTAATTGATATACATAATGCCATCATTGGCACATTTTATATTGCACATGGTAATGAAATAATGGAAAGAAAACTAAAAGCCATGACAAGTGCTGTGGAAAGTCAAAGAATGGGATGGGAAAAAAAAAAAAACAAGAAAATGTGCTGGCCATAACCTGTAAATGAGCCACTGACAAACTGCTGCCAAGATCTTGAGCTGTGAGCAGACACTTACAAAAGGTTAAAATTGGGCACCCACAGCCAAACCTAGTCCACAAACCAGTCTCTAGTTTGCCCCTTCCCATAGCCTGACATATGAAGAGCAGTTAAAAGACTGCACTGCATTTTCAAGGCTACCAACCCATGTCTGAGTTTACATGTGGGCTGATGCTGAAGAGATTCAATGACAGCGTGGGAAGGAAGAGACTGAGTCAGTAGTCAGGATAAGGCTGAGGGTCAGGAGCATTAGAATGTGCGAAACGCCCGTCTTATCTTTAGGACACCAAGCAAGTCCAACAAAAGTCAGGCAGTTGTGTGTGAGGAAAGCATGCCCAACAAAGCCTTAAAAAATAATAATAAAAAAAAAAAAAAGATAAAGGAGAGACAAGAACCCAAACTTTGATCCAAAGCACCAGCCAGCGTGTAAGCATGTGGAGTATAAGGCACCAATGCTGAAGAGTATGCTCCCCAACAAGTAACATTAAAGTCGGCTCTCCTGGTCGGGCACACAATGGCCGACGGGGTCAAGCTTTCCAACTGTTTGTGCGTCCTTGTTGTTTTGAGCTTTGCAGCTTTCTGGAATTGAACTTTCTGCTTGTGGGTATGGCCAAGCTGCAGACGTACATCTTACAAAATTTGAGTTACTAAGGAACATTTAGCAGTCTTGTTTTTTTTTTTTTTTGTTTTGTTTTTACATTATTTAACTGTTGCGAGTTCGAATACTCTACGTCCTAAAAGATCTTCTTAAAGGCTGATGTTCAGATGGTTTCCACAAATAATGTGAATGAGAAGTAAATGGATATTGTGCAAAAGTATGACTCGACCTTCATGCCAATGGAAGCTGGGCGAACCCCATCGACAAAAACAAGCAACCTGACCATTCTTGTCCTGTGAGTTTGTACGCTCTTAAAGGTGGTTTTGTTTTTTCCTCAACTCTTGTGGACGTCATCTCCTCATTAAAGTGCTCATGAAATCAAAATTGGTGTTTCACAGTTTCTTGCGCCTGTCTCTTGATATTATGGACACCAAATACGATACTGTATATGAAAAATCCGCCAAAAAGAATCTTGGGAATTTTCTACGTTTTTGATTATTTACATCATGACTGTGCTGATCATTAAACAATTTAACTCATTCTAGAACCCTAAATGTCACATATCTCCAAAAACAAGTCATCATGTGGTATATAATTAAGGTTAAAATGTTAAATAGTGAGAATGCATCCCCAGGTCCTTGCCTCTCCATTTTAACCTAGTTCCCTAAGCATTTGTTAGGTTTGGTTACATTTGGCAGGGAAATGGCATATCATGGATGCTATTGGCTGTTGTGCAAGTCAACAAGGCTTCCTGTTTTTTGAAGGAAATTCGTCAGCATATGGAAATCACTAAAACTGGCTATTTAAATGTGCTGAGCATTTGAAACTCAACTTTTAAGTAAAGACGATTAATAGTAATGTAAAAATGCAGAGACTGCTTTGTTTCCTTTGTTAGCCTTCACTCAGTCACTCATCTTCTATACCGCTTTATTCTGTATTCAGGGTAGTGGGGACCTGGAGCCTATCCCAGGAGGCTTAGAGCATGAGGCAGGGTACACCCTGGACAGGGTGCCAATCCATCGCAGGGCACACACACTCCTTTTGTGAGTAAATAATTACTAATTTCTTGCCATTTTTTTAACTTTTTAGAGGCAGGACGTACCTCTTTTCAGTAAGTGCATGAATATGAGAAGTCTAAATATAAACGCACTTCTTTCCAGGCTTGCCCTGCTGCATTTCTCAAAACAGGAATGTACAAACGTCACCAAGCTTTATGGACGACCCTTGTATGACCGACCAGGGCTCTCCCCAACACAGGTCCTAAAGGACCCCTGAGAGAGAGGGAGTGAGATTTCATTGCAACGGACCTGTCGTTTATGTATGATCAAACAGTCAAGGATTTGTTACTGTATTTACAGGTAGAACGGAAATTATTCATCAACTAAATGACCAAACATCACTGACAGGACACTGTCTATGAACTCACTAAATAGAAGGTCCTTGAGGACACACATTGAGAAATCCACCTCAATATAGCTGTGTATAGGTTAACATGCAACAACAGCATTCCTTGGCGCCACTCATACTCTCATTGGTAGACTGACATAATATTTAAATCCTTCTAGAGATTGTTATTTAATTCCCCCACTAAAAACGTGGGGTATTAGCTTCTCTGTAAGCACTGAAATTCAGCTGACTCACAAAATCATATTCTCTCTATTTATATATATTTATATATAGATATTTTTTTCCTTAGCATTTTCATATTTCTTTGCACCTTCGTCCAGGGGCCTGGTAAATTTGGGAAGAAGTTTTTCATTACAAAACTTTTAAAGTCCTCTTTCCGCTGTCACTGCTTCTCCTTGCTTAAAGTACCTTATAATAACCTGTCTGTACACTTTGCATGACAACAAGACACAAGTACATAGTATACTCATCTGCATGACAGTTAATTCAATGGATAAAAATACAAAGGGATTATTCTCTATAGACCACCTCTTGCGGATAGTTCTCCATGGCAATGACCACCGTCCGGTTGAAAGGGTCTTCGACTGCAACTGTAGTACAGTGAGCACTTGTGACCTTTGCCAGAGTTAACGTGAACCACCTTCTCCGCTCACTGACGTTTTCACCTTTTTTTTTTTTTTACCCTCACGTGATGCTTTTACCATGTGAGTGACATGGTTATCATGGCAGCCTCTTTAATTGAATTTGAAATTTTTCGTTTAAAAAACGGAGAGAACATAAAATAAACCCATCTGATTTGTGCTGAAGGTATTAGCTTACACGTAGAGGACTGGTTTTTCCATGTTTCAGCAATAATTCCATTTGAACATTGCAAACACTTTTTTTGTTGTTTTTATAATAGCTTTGACGTGTATAAAAGTTCTCGGTTAATAAGGGAAATAAACACTCAGTTCTTTATCTGTAGTCAAGTAGGAAACACAGTTCATATATAATGTTATTACTCTGTTTAGCAGCCGCTTACTGTATTAATGGTGGGTAAGTGGATCACATCCAGTGATGGGGTACGAGTTGCACCTGTCATCTTGTGGAGGTTTGTTGTATGTTTGTGGATACTTACTGCCCCTTGGAGTTAAAACCGTTACAGTTAAATCTTTACGTTTCTTTCATTTGTACAGTAAAGTTCTTTTTACGCGTCGTCTCGCTTTTTTGTTTTTTGATCGTAATTTTTTTTTTCCCGCATGTTATCCTCCCTCCCAACACTCCGCTCATTATCAATCCTCATCCCCGTCGTCCGGGTGCATCTCTCCCGGCTGCTGCTGCTGCTCGCAGACCCTCCGCTCCCGCTGCTTGTCTTGAATCTTTTTCATCTCCTCGGCGTATTTACAGAACGTGCTGCCGAACTTGGCCCACACTTTGTAGGGCACCGTGATCGAGTTGCGGTACGTGGGCTTCACCTCGCTCACGCGCATGAACACGCCGTACTTGTTGGAGCCCACGTCAAAGAAGAAGCGCTTGTTGTCCACAGTGAGCGACGTGCCCTCGGGCAGCTCGGCAGGCTCGTCCTCCACGCCGTAGTCGTCGATAAGTTTGGCGAGCGCGTCGCGGAACTCGATGAGCCCCTGCGCCGGCAGCGCGATGGTCTGGCCCTGCGCCGAGCCCAAGCCAGGCCCCCGGTTTACCGTCTGCCGGATCCGCAGGAAGCGGCCGCGCTGGTTTTCCTTCAGATCCATGTAATACTTCCGATTCTCGCGCACCAGGAACTCGCTCTTGAGCGCGCGCCTCGGCTCGTCCTGCACCGCGTCCGGATTGCTGGGCCCGAGCTGCGCGTAGTGCTCGATGAAGTCTCCGAGGTAGTCTCGGAACTCGACGGCCACCGACATGGAGAGCGTCAGGCGGCTCTTGTTGCCACCGGCCCCCACTTCGGCGATCTTTAGGAAGCGGCCTTTCGCGTTCTGCTTCACGTCCAAGTAGAAGCGCTTGTTCTGGATGTCGACGCGCTTGGACGCGAGCTCCTGCGTGTCGTGCTGCAGGCCGGAAGCCGAGCCCGCCCCTCCTGCGACCGCGTGCATGGAGCTCAGAGCCGGGCCCGTAGCCGCTCCTCCCTGCTCACTTCCACTGTCTCTGTCCGCCATGATGCCTGCCTGCCTTCTCCTTCCGTCTGCTGCAACCTCACAGCCAGCCAGCCAGCCACGCGGCCGCTCTCGCGAGATCTCTGCACACAGACAGACAGGTTGGATTTAAAGCTCTTAAACTCGCCGTTTCACTGAATCCACGATCAGAACACGTACCTGCACGAAAGAACCGAAAGACAATGCACAATTTAGCTTGTTATAAAGTGTTAAATAAAATAAACTGCATTTAAATTGTAACGCCATATTTGATATATGTACAGTTACAGTTGTGTCCTGTCTTCTAGTTCTGCGTTCTCTTAATCACAACCCTAAACTACATTAGGTTAAAATGGTTGTTTAAAAATAAATAAATACATACATAAAAAAATAAGATCACCATAAAATGCATTTATTTGGCATTATGACAGACATGTACAGATTGGTAGGATATAGCCTAAACATTAGATATAAAATAAAAATAAAAATAACCATTTAAACGGGCATCAAAAAAAGCATCTTCTTTCTCTTTTAAGATCCTACGTTTGATTTTAAAACCTGCCTTGTTCTGTGCACAAGGATCTTCAGCCAGTAGCCGAAGCTCCGACAACGGATCAAGTTCTCCAAAAAGACCCGTAATTGATGCCTATGTACATCTAAGACTGTTCATTAACTCATAACTCATATTTGTAAAGTCATTGAACGCTTCACATCCGTTTTATTTATTTGTTTGTTAATTTGAGACATTGAGAATTGAGACATTGAGAATTCCACATACCCGACTTTCAAAAGTATTTCCAAAATAAACTCGTATTACTTAGAAATCTAAAGGACACTTAGAAATATCCCCGTCATCCTTTAAATAGGCTATATGTAAATATAAGATTTAGGTAATATATGTAGGACCGTAGTCCTTTCATCTGAATACAGCATGTTTCAAAACAGGTTTCATATTTCATATTAATTAAGCGCAATGCAATGCAGTGAATGAAAGAAAACTCCTTTCTCCTTTTGTGCAGACTTAACTAAAAATTTACTATGTATTAATAAATGATATTTCACAATGTCAAACATTATTATTATTGTTGCTGTTGTTATTATGTTAACATTTGAGTTTTGTCATCATTTTCATCCTCAGTAACCGCTTTATCCTAGTCAGGTTGTTGGTCGCGCTGGTTGTGATGTCCGGAGCACATCTTGGGAATCCTGGGCGCGGGACCCTGGATGCCCCGACACGCGCAAACGTTCCCATACAAGGGGCAGTTCTTCACACCATCTATCGGCATGCTTTTTAGGAGGCGGAAGAAACCCGGAGGAATCCCACAAGCACACCGGGGAAACATGCGCAATCTCCCTACAGCTCAAACCGGCGACCATGGAGCTGTGATGCGGCAACACGCTTCACGACCATCCAAGCCGCACAGTTGAGTTCTATATCTTTGCAAATTATTCAGGGAGTGTCTGCTATCTTGGTGATATTCATGATACATATCCAGATTTACATTTGTTCTTTAAATCAATCAATAACGTGCAAATCTAAAGAATGTTGTTTGTACTGACTTTGTAGTTTATATGTGTTTTGTAAAGCGTGTAAATGTGAATAAATTTAAAGCAAAAGAAGTTGCTTTAAAATACGTCATCAGTGTTTAACGGTTTACTTAAAAAGCATTATGTATCAGTTGAAATAACTGTTACGGACACAGTAAATAATATATACCTATGATATTAATATACTCCACATTAGACAAAAAGACGTGGTTGAATTTTGTTTATCTGTCTGTGGAAAAAAAATGACTTTCAGCATTTTTATTGATACAAAAATTTTCAAATATATGCAAAGCGACAAAGCATAAAATCAATATAATCATAAGTCAATATAAATTTTAATAACATTTATATGAAGCAGTGGAATATGGACAATCAAATAACATAGTATTTTCTCTGTGAAGAAGATAAACACATATCAAATTGCAGTCAAAAATAAGCCTTTGTTAAGTTAAAAAGTTAAAGCCTTTGTTGTCAGTTTCACAAAATATTTAAACAAAATATTTAAAATTTGTTTAAATATATTGTGAAACTGACAACAAAGTCTTTAACTTTGCTGTGTTTTAGAGAAACTTTAGTAAAGTTAATTAATAATAGTAAACAATAATAGTAAAAAAATATATGTTGAGGAAAATATTCAGCTTCTTGTTTGTTAGTGTTTCAATCCGTTTCAACATCACTGTCGAATATGGATATATAGAATAAACTGCTGCAATCACAAAACATATATATTGTTTATTGTTGTTTTTTTATAAAATGCAAAGAATAAAGAATTCGATAGCTAATACCTGAATATTCATTTTAGTATTCTAAAAAATATATATTAGGATTGCATTGCATTTAAATGCAGAATTGAATCATGTTTGTTTTATTAGAGCTCGCGGTTGTACAGTTGTAAGAAAACTCTTATATGTTTCTTGAATTCCGAATAATCCTGTCTTCTAAAAATGATTAATTTTTACTATAATAAATAGGGTAAATCTATTTATTATCTATCTAGGTAAATCTATTAAAACAGAATCTATGAACCGGACACACATTCTTTAAATTATTTGTTCATTTTCCAGACATAGATGTATTATTTAATTTCTTAACTCGCGTGCGTTTCATGTCATCTCGAGTACGCACTGAAAGCTGGAGCTCTTAAAACGCAAAAACTAGGCCTTAAATAGGGTTGAAAATAGGATAAAATTGCAGTATTATTTTTCTGATATAATTGTAATCTTAAAAGTATACGTAATTATTTTGTAATTATTTATTAGTTAGGTGAATAGAGATAACGTTAGTCAAATAATTTAAGAGTAATAAAGCAGATCATTGCACGTTCATTGACTTTAAAATTGTATAATTTACAGATTTGTATTTATAATATGTAGTTTACCAAAAACAGGTTATAAAAGCATTTCACTGCATATCATACTATAGTTGCGTACGTGTCAAGTAAAATGTTAATTTGAAAAATAATAGCATTATTAATAATGTGTATATATCATTTTTTAAAGGTATATTGTCCTATATTTAATCTCTGATATTAATACCGATGTTTTACTGAATAAAGGAAGCGGTAAAAAAATGTAAATACCCTTGACTCTTGATTAACGGGCCGTCTAAACTATCAAGACCTAACGTACTAATTGTTTAAAAGTTTAAAAGTGGTTTACTCTCCTCCCAAAACAGACAGATAACAGTGTTATTTTCTTGACTATTCATAATTCGGGCGTGGGAGAGCCGTTACCATGATAAAAGTGTTATTGAGACGGCTTTTACTACAGCGAGTCAGGACTTATCTGACGATAAACGACCTCTTCAATATTCACGTAACGTATACTGTACTTGTTGCAAATGCCTCAAAATATATGTACAAATAATATTAATTGTATAAATGCCCTTATCTAATTTCTCAAGGGATAATCGTCACTTACAGAAGGATAGACTTTTCTCAGTAGAATTTTATATATACTGTATATATATATAGTATTACTTAAAATTCCAGTGATCATCTGACAGACAATAAAAAAGATCAAATAATATTTTCGAGTTCAGTAATTGTTAGCCAGTGTAATGCCTATATAAAGTTTATAGCTCTAAATATATAAATAACAGCAACAATAAAAATAAATCCTCGCTAAATTTGCTATAATTCAATTTGCACTCACTTTGAGAGTTAATTTGCCACTTTCGGTGTTTTTGTGTGTTTTCGGTGTTTTTTATTTATTTATTTTATTCCGTGTCATTAAAATTAAGTTGTGAACTAATCATAACACTCAGTGACTATTGTAACTTAAAGGGTCCTATTGTATGCCCACTAATGGGGGTCTTGCCATCGAGAATTGATCACATTAAACCGTGAAATTCTGCCATCAGTTGCAAACTTGTCGCCCCTAAAATGGGCCCGAAAATAGCAGTGTCCAAGCAGAGTGTGAATGCCAAGGCATTGTGCTGCAACTCAAATGAGTTTCTGAAATTAGATTGTAAAATTTTGTGACTTACTAAATAAAAAAAATAAAAAATCCGACTACAATGACTCAAAATGCATTTTGTTTTTTCATGCAACACCATACATCCCTTTTCAGATACTTACAGAGTTTGCTTACGCAATGTGATCGACAACTAAAGAATTTCAACAAATTCTTTCTGATGCCATCATGCTGATGAATAAGCGATTACACTGCATTTAAAAAGTGCGAAGCTCCTAAACAGCTTGCGCTCCCTGTTTTTATTATTATTATTATTATTATTTGTTTTTTTAATACCCTTGCTTAGTCTGCTGCAAGTGCTTTTTGGTGTCTGTATTGGCAGGAGGAAAAAGAGACGCAAAAAAGAACAAGCTGCGAAGGCCTACCGTGAACACTAGTGCGTGCGTCCCCCCTTTCGCCGCTCCACAAGATGGAACGAAAGAGCGAGTCGTGGCATGGAGACGGACGCACGCGAGTCTTGCACGCCGTACGGCCGTCTGATGTCAGCACGCTGTCGGGGAGAGAGCCAAAATAAAAAAAGAAAAGAAAAGGAGCGCCCCCTGCCGCCGTCTGCTACAACCTGCGTCTCTGTTAGAAAGGTTTCTGCGCATGAATCTACAGACTTACTGCATCATCGTCACTGTCAGTGCTGTGCTCTAAGAAGCCACAGCTTAAAAAAAACATCTGTTGAACGAATAAAACTACGGGAGATTACCATTACTATGGTGCGCTGAAGGTGAACGGATTTGTGTGTGTGTGTGTGTGTGTGTGTGTGCGTGTGTTTGTGTTCATGTGTGTGTACAGGTAGGAGACAGTCATACAAGAATCAATAAGCACACTGTAGACACACCGATATTTACGCACTAATCATCCCCTCTCTTTGAACACTCGGGTGAAACACGACCCCAGAGCTATGAGGCTGACGTCAGAAGCGAACGTGCAATATCTGTGGTACAAGTTTTAAAATATTAACTTAAAATATACAACTCATATGAGTTAATTGGATATTACTATTAATATGAATATTACTTCGAATGAGCTACCTCCTCATCTGGCGCACAAATGGCCTTAGAATGATGACAGTAAGCCCAGCTGACACAGTATAGTAAAATACATTTACAGCCAGATTCAGTACAAATTCCACACACTACAAATCCGGTTAGTTTGAACTGTGGTTGCTCAGCCTTGGCCCACATCCCCCTTCCCATTGCCACGACTGTCTTTATGTGCTTATAGTATGTAGCTTTCTGATCATCTACTTTACATAATTTCAGTTTCATGCTTAAACTGCAGACATGGTTTGAAACTTGATGCTCTCTTTACAATGTTGTACATTAATAATAATAATAATAATAATAATAATAATAAAGTAAACATAATTGGATTAATTGGACATGTTTCAGAACCATGGATAGCACTCAGCACTTGCTAAATTGGATGTCGATCTGCTTTGGGGGGGGGAATAATATATATATATATATATATATATATATATATACACACATACACACACACACACCAGTGTCTTTACAATTAGTTGAAAAAAGCTAACAAGTGTTTAATGTTTAAATAAAATTGTCATGTTTTCCCACTCAATCTCCTACATCCATATACATCATCATCATCATCATCAACAATAGTAGTAGTAGTAGTAGTTTAAGTAACCCAGCATGGCCACATGGCTTGTTAAAAGCAATAATTGTTCTTCTTTTACATTTCAACATGACTCAACCGAGTTGCTAAGTTAAAAACAGGTTCTTCTGTCTGCTGTTAAACGCATAAAAGACAGCAGAGGTCGCTCTTTGTGAATTTTTTAACCGCATCTTTTGATGCGGCTCCACAGGTTCAGCTGCCTCTTACTTTATCTTCATATCCTTCCTTATAAGTAAGCGCGCATAGAAAACGTGATGCGCAAATTGGGAATTGACAGAAGTGCTCTCTGCATTCATTGCTTTTGCGCTGATTTAAGCTGTTCACTCTGCAGCTTTGATGCATAAGCCTCTTTTAGCCTCTTTATTAGGAATATTCCCCCTACTTAACGCAGACTGTATCTGTGTTTGTTTCTGTCCTCTTGGAAACACTCGGAAATTGCATTCCTTGCCTTCTTGTAGCAATGCAGCGGATGTCAGATGTATGGATTTGATGCAACGCCTTACGATCATCTCTCTCTCTCTCTCTCTCTCTGAGGCCGAGCGGCGAATGTGACCTGAATGCAGCACATGATTTAGCTATGGAACGAGACGGAAACTCATTCAGAACTGCTGAAAAATCCGTGACGCGTTTCATCGCCTGATAAACCGCTGTTGCTGGAAACGACCATGTCGCCGCGCATCAATAAAGAAACGGAATATTAGTGAGGAGGGACGGTCGCGTCCCTCGACACCAGACATTTTGGTTTTCCGTTTCTTTTTCTGTGTGGATTTGTGATGGCAGAAATCATGGATTGACGGTCTATTCCGCGGCATTGGGAGACTACACACACACACACGCACGCACACGGCGGTGTGTCAGTGCTCGGTATGCGCTGAATGTGTCGTTGGTGCGGGGAGGATTACTGCACGTTTCTCCCGCTCAGTCCGCGCCACATTGGAGAAGCGGACAGAGACGGGCCACGAGGGACACGATGGGACCAGTTTACAGCTGGAGGCATTAATAACCCTGGCTTTTGTCGTTCAGGAAGTGGATTTAATGGTTTTACTTTGAGCAGACATCGATCGTGCACCGCAGCATTTCACGTCCGTTTCTCCCTGCAGTGAGTGATACAGAGGCATCAGTGCCGATAAGCGCGCTCACTACACTACTGCAATTTTTGGGGGGCAAAGATAGACTGCGGATACTTGCTATATATGGCTGTGTAGCTTCCATGGAGGAGGGCCAATCCCCTCAATTCGTTGCATTTTTTCTCACAATGCGTTATATCCGAATGTACTTGGGAGATTTTTAGCCCAGAGCTGTTCCACTATCTGCTGTCTCCTCTCCAATTGCAAGATTATCGGGAGGGGGAAAAACAACCCAGCATCGCATCCCCGATGGCATGGACACTTCCGCAGGGTCTGCCGCGCCGCCGTGCTACCGGAGCCCGTTCGCAGCCCGCCCGAGCCCGCGCCGAGCCAAAGCAGGCGGCATGAGGCTCGAGCCGGTGCCCTTCTCCATGCTGGTCATCGGGGTCGCGTTCGCGTGCCACTCCCCGAGCCCGAGCTCGCTGCGGGAGCGCGCCCGCCACTCCGCCGTGGTGNNNGAGGGCCGCGTGCAGTCGGCGCCCCACAACGCGTCAGGCGCCGAGCCCTACCGGGTGGACGTCAAGGTGCTGGATGTGTGGCCGCGGCACAGCGGCGGCCTGGAGCGCGAGCAGCTCGTCACCGTGCGCGAGCTGGGCCCGACGAGCGGGCCGTGCGCGCGCGTGCTCAACGACCACCGGTACATCTTCTTCATGGACCCCACCGACGAGCCCCTGGTGTTCAGGGCGTCGTACGCGCCCCTCGAAGCCAGCGGCAAGGATCTGAAAAAAGACGTCGGGAAGATCTTGTGTGAGGACTGCGGTAAGTTTGGCTCGAGCCGGCCAATTAATAATAGATAAGGTTTCGTGGTCATATGCCTTTAGTCAGTCTTCCACAAGAATATCTGTTTGAATGCCCAAGTATGTCTGCTGCATTGCTTTTCGTAGAATCATTCAACACAACTACATGGACATAGTCACTCACACTTACGCACTAGATATAAACCTGTATAGATATGTGTAGAGATATACCAGATCGTTTAAGACTTCTGATATACAACAGTGTATTAGAATTCAGACTGGGACCCAGACTGAAGATGTAAAATCTCTTGCTGTTAGTAGCATGAATTCAAAGTCGGAGTTGGAAAAGAGAGAATTTTAGCCAAAGCTATAATGTCATAGCTCTGAGGATGAGCAGACCACAGAAATGTAATGTGGTATTGAATAGGAACGAGTTGGATTTTATAATCATTTAAGCTACCCTGACTTGTTATCTAATCCGATTTCTCAAAGTGCTACCATGTCCGTTGATAAATAGGATTGGTGTCTGTTTCTGTTTTGGTGACACTGATGCTGAGCAGATGTAAAGCTTTCTTGACGCATTTCAGCTTGAAGATTTCGCTTGGTTCAAATGTTGCTTGTACTGCTGGAAAAAAAACAGCTGCATTTTTCTCCATTGCAGTGGTCCCTTCTGCCCAGATGGTGGGCCGGGTCCTCTGCAGAAAGGATTTCTGGGCCCTGCGCTCTCTTCTCTATGTATAGGCCTGGACATTTAAAGTGAACTTCCTGGTCTTCGCTGTCCAGGGTGCTACATTTGACCACTCTTTCCTTTTTATAGCACTACTCTTTAAGGCTGGTTAATCAGAGCATATCATTTTAAACAAAAGAAGCAAATGTGAGGTATTAAACATCTTGTTAAGTCATCTTAAAAAAAAGAAAACTACATAGCCCAAAGTATAGTACAGTTTTCAAGGCACACATAGATTTAGGGATAAATTGGGCTAGATTTCATGCATATGAAAACCTGCTCTAAATGACTTTGCACTTTCTGTTCATCCAGGCTGCTCACAAGTTACTATGAGGTAACTTCCTAGTGACTTGTTGCATTTTTTTTAACTGGATCAATTAAAGTTCAGTAAACTAATAGTACATCAGTTAATTCACTCATCTTCATTTAGTTCAGGGTAAAAAATGAATCCAGAGTCGATCCCAAGAACACTGCCCATTTCACATGCTCATTCACACTTTGGAGCAATTAATGGTATATGATATGACAGCATATTAACATGATGTGAGTTTTTTTTCTGAAGTGACATGCATTTTGGATAATTTATTAGTTTAATAAAACCGCACAGCAGAATTTTGCTATCTGGAGTGAAATCTTTGAAGCTTTTTTTCAGTTGTACCATCTCTATCTAGTATCAGACAAGTGAGCATTTTAAATAGTGCCAATTAAAAGCAAAGCATATATTAAGAAGTGTTACATTTTAACATGTGTTTTATTAACACCTCACCACACAGCATAAAGCATTTTTAATTGCTTTATTCAGGTTGCGCACAGCAAAGTATTACCATACTGAGGAACAGTGACATCTGGAACACCAGGAATATGAAGCACACAAAGCATTAATCATGCATCATTCACACTAACAGACTAACATCCTGACAAGATTTCAAAAACCTGGATAGATATCAAAATGTTCCAATTCATACCCACATCCTCTTGTGTTCCTCAAAAGCTATTTATATAGTTAACATTTCTTAGCTTCTTAAAGGGAATCTACTATACCTTCAGCAATGACACTGATGGAAGCTTCTATGTAGATCCTTTAACAGATAATCTGTTATACAATAGTAATATTTGTTATGCTTTATTGGGGAAGTTAGTTGACTTCAGGAAAATGTGAATGGTTGTTTGGAAATTAATTCAGAATTACTTTTGGCCATACTTTGTTTAAGCAAAACAATTAATATTAAGGTGGTGCAACAGGTAATCTTTGGGTCAATCCTGAGCTCAGGTTTTTGTTCATACAAAGTTTTGCCTGTGTCCATGTGGGCTTCCTGTGGGTTCTCTGGTTTCCTCCAAAAATACCTGCAAGTGAGTGCACTGACTTTGCTAAATTGCCCCAGAAGTGTGTATCGTGGCAGCTTTCTATCTATGTGGATTCCCCTTATTCACATTCATGGTGACTTAACAAACAATCCCAAGTGTTCTATTGTTTTTATGCAACAGTTTTCGGATTAAGGGAAAAGGAATGCTACAAACATTTTTTAAAATTCAAATAACTATGTACATAATCATCAACTTCTTTCTCTAAAAAAGTCATTCTACCACAAGAGACATGCTGATAGACACCATTTACTTTACTAGTTGTTACACATTGGTAACAAAAACACTAGGAATATTTCCTGAAAAAAGAAAGTGAATTGAAGTTCAAATCCTATGTTAAATAAGAGCATAAAAGAAATAAACATAAAAATCCATGAATTTATTAATCACGTTAAGAGTGTAAAACAATGAAAGACAGTATGGAAGATTTTTTTTAAACATCAATCACCATTCAAAGAACAATCCATCATGCATTACTGCCCATTCTTGAGAAAAAAGTTTAATATTATAAAAACTATAAATCGCATCACTACAGCTGGCCTTATAATAATATAATATTCACAACACAGTTTTATGTTGTTTTTGTGTTTGAGTTCTTTATCACATTTTAAGGCTGCATTGATGCTAGTCGGAGGTGGGTTATTTCCTTCATTATTGAGATACATTAACACTAGTTAGAGGTGCATTAGCACTAGTCAGAAGTGGGTAAACACTATTCTGGTAGAGTAAACGTTAGAGGTGGGTAAATGCTAATCAGATATGTGTTAATGCTAGTCAGAGGTGGGCAAACATTGGTCAGAGGTGGGTACACAATATTTTAGAAATTTAGGATGTGTGTAAATGCCATTTACATGCGTTTATCCTACAGCCCTGTCACTATTTTCTTCATAATTTCACTTTTAATTATTTCACTCTTCTTCCTTGGCTCTTTATCTATTGATTTGTTCATTCACTTATTCATCTTCAACACCACTTTAACCTTTTTTTTAGCTATGATTCTGGCATTACTGTTCAAATGTTACTTTATAATTTATTAATTTCCATAATTTAAATTTTTGCATTCTGGACAATCATTTGATACACATGAGGAAATAATAATAATAATAATAATAATAATGAGATATCATGTAGTAGCACAAATAATAGCATTTTTGCACTAGTGACCAGAAGGTGATGAATTCATAACACGAGGCTTACCACAGCACCGCTGTCCTTAAATCTTATTGCTAAACTATATACTGGGATTGGATTCTGTCTCATGGTAAAATCATGGTTATAGTCACTTTTCTCAGGTTACCGCAAATACTGTAGAATAGGATATTTTATTAAGTGGTAGGGGTGCTAATGTCGAAACAGATGTGTATTTGGAGAAACTTAAATGTTTTTCCACCTACAGGTTGGATCTGTTTATTTTCTGTTCTGTATCCTGCTTGTGTTGTGGATAGTTGTTTTTGATAATGGCATTCTGTAGACATTGGAAGTCAGGGCAAATCTTTGAGTATTTTGTTTCCTCACAGGGTAGATATTATAGAGAAGATGGCATCTCAACACACTGTTTATTTTAATGTTCTCATCGGATAAACTTTCAGTATTTAAGAATAATAGGATTTTTATGTAGCAAATGGAACCAGATTGAAGACTTTGTTCCATATTATTCTCTAAACCATTATCTCTATTAACAAAGATCGCAGCTGTTTCGAGGTAACAAATTCCCAGATTGCCCTATAGCAAGTTCTCACTAACATGACACCAAGACAAGAATAACTGTTGATTGACATGCCCTTGGGGAAGGACATATTTTTTTCTTTGTGTTTGGGTTACTTGATTTTAATTGTTTTTACCATTTAAAGAAGCTACAGGAGCTTGTGGAGTCCGTGGAGCTTGAGCTTGTGGACCAGCTGCTTGCGTAGCTTTTGTGTAGGGTCTATGAGGGAGGAATGCGTATGAGGAACTAATTGCTGTATATTCTCTTGAGATTGCAATGACAGGGCCCCGGGGGAACTGCTAATATATGTCATTAATCTGTCTTGATAATGCAAGCAAGAGGAAGATATTTAAGAGAGACTTCATGTAAAGTCAATATTGCATTGCCTACAGTAAGGGACTGAAATATGTAAGAAATTAATGGATGGTGTGAGTCGTCAGAGACCGTTTCGAGAAGATGCAGCAGGCACTTAATCTGGACCTAATTGAGCTCTGTCAGTATAAGGGCATCCTCCTGTTAAATTAGATTGCAGCTGATTTCTTTAAGTGCGTCATTTGTGCCGAGCAATAATGTCCTAAATGTTAAGAAAAATAGGCTTTTTAGGACATTAATTGTTGTTACCTCACAAATAATATAGAGTCAGTAGAAGTGTGAGTTAGTGGACTGACCAGTTGAGAAATGGGATCAGATCAGGTGATATTTTCCAATCTTCAGCTGTCCAGTTTTTGTACAGTATATCTGTGTTCACTGTAGTTTCAGATTCCTCTTGCTCGCTTCTTGAAAGAGGGGGAACCTGATGTTGTCATTTGCTGTTGTAGTCCATATTTATCAAGGTTCAACGTCTTGTGCATTCTGAGATGCTTTTCTGCTCACCTTGGTTGTTTGGAGTTATTTGAGTTATTCTGTCTTTCCTGTCTGGCTGTCCTAGATGTCTTTTGGGGTTTTCACCATTCTGTGCAACTCTGGAGACTTTTTTGTGTGAAAATCCAAGTAATATCTGAAATAATCAAACTGGAACTTCTGGTACCAACAATCCTGCTGTGTGCAAAGTCCCTGAGATCATCCCCTTCCAGTTTTGAGGTTTACTGTGGCTTGTTTCTGCACAATTGTATCCACTGTACTGATGCTACACTGTTGGTAGGTTGGATAATTTCATTAAAGTGGCAGGTGAATAATAGAATAAGACAAACTGCAACTGATTCAGTCAGTAGGAACAAGTTGACATAGATATCCAGCACAAGGTATTTTCTCAACTCATCTCAGCCAAAAGACTTTTATTTAGTTAAGTTCGTTAGCGTAAATATCAAATATGGATATGGAAGAGTTTGGTCCTTTAGAAGTATTCATGAAATTTTATAAAGAAAACCTACAACCTACAAGTTTTCCTGTGGAGTGCTGTTCAAGCTAAGATAAATATCTAAAGTTTTTACTAAAACACAGAAGTTTTTAATAAGGCAGCACAGTGGTGAAGTGGTGGCCTCACACCTCCAGAGTCCCACCTTCAGGTCTGTATGCATGGAGATTGCATGTTCTCCCCATGCTTGGTGGGTCTCCTCCAGGTTCTCCGGTTTCCTCCCACAGTCCACAGTGTGTATAGAAAGCTTGTGCTCTGGATGGACTGGCACCACATCCAGGGTGTTCACTGCCTAGCACCCCAAGTCCCCTGGGATAGGCTCCAGGTGCTCTGTGATCCTGTACAGAATAAGCGGTATAGGGAATGAGTAAGTGAGAGTGAGTAGTGTTGAATATGTAAATCTGATTTGTCAGAAGGTGAATGATTCATTTTGTACAAGAGCATGTCTGAGAGAAATGTTGACTCTAAGTCAAATCACAGGTCTATATGAATGAACCTGTTCTAGGGCATTAATACTAATACTGAAAAACATAATTACATTTCCATAGTAACAACACTCACACAGAGAGTTGTCTAAGAGACAATGTACATAGGACTACTCTAAGCATTATAATAATAAATGGAAAATGATAATGTTAAGTGTAACAAGGTTTTTGTATAACATTTCTGGAAGTAGGCATTGGTTTGAAACTATCAATAAGTTTTCATTCACAGAAAAATTATTTATAACTATAGTATTATGGTAAAATCATTGCAACCATTGCATTAAAAAATATCTTTGCTTACACAGTACAGTAAATTTTTTTCTTCTCATGTCCCAACTTGTTAGGAAGCTGGTAAAAGAGTGCAAGGTCTGGGTAAAGGTCAAAGGTTAAACCAATGAGCCCATTAGTGGCAGCTTGTCAGTGCAACTCGTGACCTTCTGACCCGCAGCCGAGTCTACAACCACAGACTCATCCAATGATTAAGAGTAAAATTAAGAGTACTGTGTCCTACAGAGACTTAATGGCACTTGTCCAAGGCTCCTGGATGAGTAATTCATGATGTGTAATGCACTTCATGGTGATTCTGAAATGAGTCTTGAGTTCAGATCTACCGTCATTCTAAGGGAACCTAGCTTGTTTTATCCCTGGGGCTACTTTGGATGTGCTCGTGTTCAGTCATGCATACCATGACTCTCTTTGAAATGGGGCTTAAGATGCTGTTCCTGGAACTGCTGCGTGAGTGCCGTGCTGTGGCTCGACTGCGGAATACTCGACAAGGGCTATGTATTGATCCTGCTCATGCATGATGACGAATGTTTGTAGAGATTGTTCACTAGCCTCCTCTGGAGATGGATTCATACACTGCATGCGTTCACGAGGGCTGTGCTTGTGTTGTTTAATGCATGGCCACGCTGATATAAGATGTATGACAGGACAGGACACATGTTTCATACACTCCAGAGTGCAAACTGATTTGTTTGTATGTGAGAAGCCATGTTGTGAGATAAACATATTTTCGACCTCATCAAAAATAACATAATTAATATCTCTTGAAGTGCAAAGTTAATATCCAAAACCCACCCCACCAACATACACCGCCAATTAGGAGCATGGTTACTCCTGCCCCAGTGGAGCTCTAGTAGTGCTTTATGCACTTAACTGCAAGGTGTAATAATAATAATACTATGGAAGTTGAGTGGGGTAGTGTGCACTCTGCCTCACAATTGTATAAAATCAAGAACAAAACAAAGCAACAGAGCACTCGGTTGTTATATCTGTCATATATAATATAATATAATATGATCTTTTTTAAATCATTGAATACTTAAGATGTTCAGGATTGTGAACAAGGACTATACAGTGATTATCGTTGTTGATTACTGTTGTTGTCTTACTCTCTCTCACTCATTCGCTATGCCATTTATCTCGTACAAGACTGCATGATGCCCTAAATAGGGTGCCAATCCGTCGCCGGGCACACAAGCACTCACATACCACATGGAATTTGGAAACACCAATTGGTTTAACCTAGATCTCTTTGGACAGTGTGAGAAACTCACCAAGCATGAAGAGAACATGCAAACTACACGCACAAAGAGAAAGCATGCAAACTCCATGCACACGGTCTCAAGGCAGGAATCGAACCCTCAACCCTGGAGGTATGAGGCCACGGGTCTAACCACTACACCACCGGTTGAACATCTGATTAGAAATATCTGGCTCTGCTCCACCTATCCAGAAAAAAAAACAGCTTCCACTGCCTCTAAACATGTTTCGTTCCATTCTATGGAGAAAACGAATGGTTATGACTATAACCTCTGTTCCCTGAAGGAGAGGAACGAGGTACAACACATCCCATACAATATGTGTTGTACCGAGTGAATTGACTGAAAGGGAACTGTTGAGTTTAAGTGAAACTTTTTATGGAACAGACAGTTGTTGTAATCGTCTCTGGGTATATTTAATTACACTGGCCATTTTGTACAAACGTTCTTTTTTTTCTTGTCACTCCTCCACAATCCTGTATACCTAGACCCCACCCCCCTCTCGCTCATCCCACAATGTTTCAACCATGGGTTTACATGCTGTCTTCTCCAATCCCCCATACTGAGCATTTGATATAAGCACTGAGCAGTAGTCAGGCTCCGTTCCCAGTAATTCTAATGATTAACATAAAAACATAAAAAGTTTAACTAAATACTAGAAATATTAGAAACTGAGCACCAACATCAGGTTGTGGTAAAAAATTTTTTTCGATGTCCAAGTACTGCCCTTGTGAATATAAAATATGTTTATGAGTTCAGATGTTCGATTTAGGCAGCAGGGTGGCGTAGTTGGTTAGCACTGCTGCTGCACACCTCCAGAGTCAAGGGTTTAACGTGTTTGTGTGTGCTATTCTCCCTGTGTTTGGTGGGTTTCCTCCCGCAGACCAAAGACATGCACATTAGTCTAATTGCCGTTCCCAAATTGCCCAGTGTGTGTGTGTGTGCTCTGCGATGGATTGGCACCAGTGGGTGTGCCCTGCCTTGTGCCCAAAGTCTCCTGGGATGGGCTCCAGACCCCTGTGACCCTGTACAGGATAAGCAGTATTGAGGATGAATGAATGAATGGATGTTTTAAATGATGTGAGATGGTTACGCAGCTTTTGTTTAGTTATTTTGGTTAACATTATCTATTTGTCCTGACTCCTGTGTAGTTTTATTTCTGCATATAAGTACATAACAATAAGTCTTGGCTGTTATAAAGTTTTCTGCTCTGCACCCCGACCATGATGTTAGTTACCTAAGACGTTGGTAGAAAGTAATCTGGGCCAAATTTCACAACCTTTGTTCCATGCTAAAATTCAAATCCAAAGTTTAGCCGAGCAGCCTATGACACGTTGTCCATAGGAAGTCCCACAAAGCTAAAGTGAATTGGTATCTTACTAAGGTATTGCATATTTAGTATAAAGTTAACTCTCTCTAGTTCCAGTTGGACATACGGTTAGTTCTATGCATCTCAATTTTGATTTAAGAAACAAATAATGTGGAAAAAAAAAACTAAGTATCCTTTTAATAACTCAAAGTAAGTTCCATAGTCACATAAATGGATACAAAATGACCAGACACAACAACAACAAAAAAAAACTGATTACGGTGCACATGTTGAAAGAAAAGCCTGTTTCTATTGATTTGAATGACAAATTGTTTAGTGTAACATTGTCTTCTAAACTCCTGTGTTTAGTGTAATGGTATCCAGTATTGTACTGTAGAATATAATATTGTTTAATACATGGCCTCGATTACATACATCTTTGTACTGACCAAAACATTAATATTTTTTCATAATAACTGCATAATCAAGTCACTATAAAAAATCTATGTAAGGTTTAATAAACATTTAAAATGAATCAACCCCATGTTCCCTCCATTGAAGAAGTAGCTTCCTCTTAAACCTTTAATTAGGAAAGTCTACAGGGTTTTACAAAACACATGCTTCTCCTAATCATACTGTTTAGCATGTCAGCGTATTAGCTCAGGAAGAGCAGCCATGGCTTTGATCAGGAGCAGGCAGGAATTGGAAAATTCCCCTAAATCCTTAAGGTTTGGTCAAAGTGAGCAGTTCGGCTTCCTGGAAATTTACGAGTCTGACAGTCAGTGATCTAATCCTTCTGTGTCAGTCAGTAGGACTAGACAAAAACAGAAAGAGACACACACGCATGCACACATACACACGTGTCTGTGATGCATCCAAGCAGCCATTCCTCACTGATTCAGTTCAAACTAATGAAATCCCTCCAGCAGCTAGGATGTTTAGAGATACACAAGCATGTCTGTAGCCACAGACAGATATGTGATGTTAGCAGAAAAAGACAGACCTGCAAAAGACAGAATGAAAAAAAAAGTTTTAGACACACCCCTTTAATATTTATATTCAATCAGCCTTGTTTAATTTGATTACATTATATTGGCAAGCTTTTGTTTTATTATAAGCCACCATGAGTTTTTTAAAGGTTCCATATTTTACTATTTCTTTAACAAATTAACATAGGTCTCAGTGGTCCCCCAAAGTGTGTCTGTTAATGCTCTAGATTGAAACGGCTGCAATATTTCACTCCTCTTTCAAACGTGCCATTTCAGTTTCTATGGAAATGAGCTAGTGCTAAGCCGTGCCCCTGCAAAGTACAGCAGAACTGAGCATCATGCCAGGGGAGGGTATCTTCTTCTATGAGGTCACATTAGGGAGAAAATCTAATTGGCTTTTACAATACATAAATGAAGTAAGGAAAAAAACAAGGAATGTTTTCACACACACACACCTATCTGGTGTGAAATCTATCTGAATGTCTACAAATATAAAAACGAATAAATTTTACGATAGCCCCACTTTATTAATTAACCCTTTAATCAATTAGACACCGAAACGCGACACACCCAAATTTCAGGTAATGTCAAAAATGTATTGCATCAAGATGCCGCCATATCAGATTATATGAATGTTTTGTATCATTACCCCCTTAGTGAGTGTCAGTCTAACAGCCACTTTAACAACCTAACTAACTGTGACCTTCTTCGTCCCAAAACGTACTCTTTTATCACACAACATTAGCTAATGAAGAAGAAAGGGGTAACACAGGCAGCCATGTGTTTGATGGCACACACTGAAGGTTTTACTTGGATTAAATGTGGGGAGTTTTAATCCGGCATTTACAGGTTTTGTAGCAGTGGCAGTAAATTACTTTCATGATGCGGAAGGTACTTTATCACCGGAGCTAAATGAGTAGTACTTCTGCTGGAAACGAGTTGCACGTTCGTTATTGTTTTTAGCTTTACGCGTCCTGTCATGTTTGAAATGTTACCATTGATTTTCTAGTCAGCATTTTCTTTGCGTGTGATCTGGCTGAGTGCTATTTTAACAGATCCGTTTCGAGCTCGCGTTCTGAAGACCTCTGCGGTCAACAGTGACTTCTCGGTTTACTCCCTCTGGAGCTGGAATGGAGCTGTTTTACATTATCCTTACACTGCACACAGATAATGGGTGCTGTTATTAATTGCAAGTTTTATTTCCAAGTGGTATTCCATCCAAAGTAGTGTGTTATTGCACCTCTAAAAGACGGTAATGTTCCCGTTTAAACAAGCAGCCGAATGTAATAGCCCACAATCTAATGTTACTCCAAACCTATGAATCATGGTGACTACTACTACAGTCAGGAACATTTCTCACCTCCATTATGAATCTATACAATGAGAACACATTTCCAATTGGAAAGCGACTGACTCGTAAGCGTATGACTAACTGATCTAAGGAGTTTTCGGAAAATAATGCCTATCTAAACAGTCACATTGAATTATGCAAACTAGAGAGATCCAGTGGAGCTAATATTGCTGCAGCCCCTGGAAATCCAGGCTTACATTTTATAATTTATTGGCAACAAGGGTGATGATCTTTACTCTCCAGAGTGGGAATTATCCATCTTCAATATTACTGACAGCATTTAACATAGTGGGGATCCACTGAGTAACATGGATGGACAAGAGGACGTTGGGTGTAAATTCAGAAGACATGACTGAATTAGAGGGCCGATTTTAAAACTGAAGATGGCTGCCATTAAATCATGCCATGTGATATCAATATGCAAAACACAGCAAAACAAAATCCAAGTTCAAAACCAAAAACCCAATTTATTTAAAAATATCATTAAGCAGCTTTTTATTTTGAGTAGTCACTACCTGTGTTTTTGAGTTCTTCTACTCATGTTTAGGTGCCCCACTGTAGATCTCAGACATCCCAACCCTCCCGGAAGTTCCTGGAGCCTCCCGCATATTAATAGCAGCTCCCTGATATATGCATAATATCCCAGAAATCGATTTTTTTCTGAGATTGAGCAAGCAAGAGAGGGAGAGCCCACATGTTCATACTAATTCCTCTGACTTCCCCTTTGTGCTAAGTTAACCTTTCCTTTTTCTTATTGTGCAGTGCTTTACTGTACATTCAACCTCTCTCTCGCCCCATCAGTCCAATTTACTGTCCTGCAGCACCATGGGCACGGGCCATGAGTCATCAAAAAAAGCAAAAATACAAAATGCACTTCACCACAAAGTACTTCAAAGTGAACTCGACCCATAATAGCAGTGAAAATAATGGCAGTTTTGCTCACTGCATTGTTTACCACCATGATTTTTCAGTTGCCCATGATGGGTTTAATGGCTGTAAAAGACATGTTAAGGTGAGTTTAAGAGTGCCTTTAATTAATTAACATTTGATAGCTAGGATTATTTGAACTATGATGGATTTCAACACTGGCCTCCCAGGAACCCCAAACCATGGCCATCAGATGTGTTTTCTAAAATTGAAATTGACCCCAACATTCACTTATGTACCAGTGTACTGAGGGGGTCTGGAGCCTATCCCAGGGATAGCATACACTCATTCATATATTATGGGCAATTTGGAAACACTAATTGCATGTCCTTGGATACAGGAAATCGACATAGTATGGGGAGAGGATGCAACCTCCACGCAAACAGACTGAAGTTGGAACACCAACAATGAAGATATGAAGCAACTGTGCTTACCACTGAGCCACTCTCCGCCCCCCTGACCTCAACATGATTTTTTAAAATTAGATGAAGATCATACATTGGGCCAATGGTGCCTCAGGATGTTGAGGCTCTGGGTTGCTGATCAGAGGGGTTCGAGCCCCACCACTACCAGATCGCCACAGTTGGTTCCTTGGGCAAGATACATAACCCTACGCCCCATGAAACAGAAAATGGGAGGGTTCCAACAACAAGGGCATCTAGCCTAAAATCTGTGCCAGATATTGCAGATCAAATAATCCAATGTGGCCACCACTAAATAAAAAGTGACAAGTCTCAAATAAGAAAAAAAATAGAGCCTATACTTTGTACCAAATAAAGGAAATCCTCATTATATGCCAGCTTTGATTACCCCAGCAATTTTTAAAAAGATATTGATATAAAAATGGACTTGGATAGCGATAACATTAACTACATTGTGTAGCATCGGTCCATAGTTTTTTCTGCATTTATGAAACTGATTGGAATGAAATGAATATATTTGTTTGCTGATCTGAGACTATTTGATTGCTTTTTAGCAGACAGTCATTGGCTGAATGAGAGAAGATGTGAGTAATATGTACTTTGAATGGATAAAAAATTTAAGGAGTAAAAACCAGCTTTTACATTTAAAATATAATTAAGAAAGTGGTCTTAATTTCAATAATATTCAAATAAAGTATAAATATGGCAAAATAACACAAGTATAGTAACATAGTACAATCAAGGAATAGTTTTCCATCTGGTTTACTAGCCCCCATAGTTTTGTAATGGTGCACTGCTGTCAGTCAATAATCACTCAAATCAAATGTCAAAATGATAACTCCAAAATCTATTTCTCTTAATGGGCCTCAAATTGGCCCATTGCTTTAGCCAAGGATCAGAAAGGAGCCATTTTAGAGCATCTATTGGAAACGACCTTGTTGAATTACAATAGCAGCAAAGCGCTTGTCTGTCAGTTGTGTAATAAATCTGAAGATGAGTTTTTGTGGCTAGGTCTGTGGGGAGTAGAGCAGCTATATAGGGGTTATAAGGGATTAGAGGCTACACTCAGGCAAGCTTGTATAATGCCCTGTAATTGACAAGCTGTAAATTCTCAGCAGTAACTATAACACTGGTGGAATGTTCACATGCGAGCGCATTACCACAGCACCTGCTTGAGAAATAGCATGAAAAAATTTCTTCTTAAATTATGGAAATCAATCATCCTATTCATATGTATACATATCCATATCCTGGCACACACTTGAGTGGTGAGTTTATTGGCTTGAGATTAAAAGTTAGTTATTTAGTTATGCAAAAACGGCTTTCGTTTTTTCTAAAGAACACTATAAGTATTATATTTTGATTAATATTCATGCAGATGCAAATTTTTATCAAAACTCATTGAGTGTTATACAGTTCGTTCAATTCTGTATGCTCCATTTAATGCTATAAATTAAAGAAAATAATTATAGTATTATAATGTATTTGTAATCTGTTTTATTGTGGGTAGACCTTCTTTTTCTGATTCGATAAAACAATAGAGGAATGCATCACATTGACCACATAGAGGCAGTATATGAACAGGATTTTGTCCAGCCCCAAAAACATTCCAAAAAAGAAAGTGCGTGTGAGCCCTGCTGTAAACGAGTGACAGTGTTACTTTCATCAGAAGGATTTACTTTCAGTTTAATCCATTCAAACCACATGTAATAATGCGCATTGCTGGAGTTTAAGCTATTCTTCTTCCCAGATGGAACATGTTTAGAAGTTTTGCTACAAAGAAAATTGCAACACAGCACGCATGTTTTATTTTATGATGGCATCTCTGTGATCTAACTGAGAGACCCTTGGGGCTAGTTTAACTACCTTAATGAGTGATAGCCTAGAAATAAACAGCGAGGGTCAGTTGTAGGATTTCCCGCTAAATCTGAGGCTAGATCTGAGTATTGAAGTCTCCTTGGATTAACAGTTCAAATTCTGTAGCATATCATCCTTAAGCTCCGTTTGCGTGAACGTCTTACTGTATGTACCATTGGAATAACAAATATCTTAGCAGGTATTAGTTGTGACAGCGCCTGGCAATCGCAGTAAACTGACACGCCATGCAAATGTTTAGCTGAGAGGCTGAGGAGGTGGTTTTCAGGAGCAGAATTTCATGTTAGTCTTTCCTGTTTACTCGTGCTATCCTTGTTTCCTGTTTCCTTCTAGCTGACTGAACAAGCTCCAAAGGAAACGAAGTAGATGCAGAATTCTAATTCACCCCTATAAATTTCCTATGCTAATCACTCAAGTACTTTAATCCTGCTGCACCAAAGTTGTTGTAGGAAGATTCTTAACTGTTTTCTGTGAACCTTCTGTCTGTTTGGTGTTGTGCCTAATTATTCTTGTTGTTATTTTTTGCATCGTTGTGATATCTTGTTTCATCTGTCTTCCTGAGAGCTTCATATCTCCTATTGGAACTGATTGCATCTTGGAATAGTAATTATCGTGGGCTCAGTGTTCTTGGGTCATATCCAGCTGTGCTGTCTTGGATCTGACTGCAGTCTTAGACACTGCTTTGATTATCATCTCTACTATTCATTGCTCAATCCAACCTCATCTTTAGATTGTCTGTTTTCATGCTCGGAGAAAAGTGACCATAATGAGTTCGCATGCCTGTACGGAGTGCCCAAGATCCATGACATGTCCACCCAAGGTTGTTGCAGAGTATGTTGATTTTAGCTGAGTCTACTATAAGTCCGTTCTTTGAGTTACAGCTCTCTCAGCCCAATCTAGTCATCCATTATATCCATTACTATATGTGCTCAACCTTCTTATTAGATGTGGTGTTTTTACAGCCTAGAAAAAAAGGGAATTTGTTACATAAAAGAACATCTGAAATAAGGAGAGGACGGGAATGAGTAAAAGTTGGATGTTGTATGAGTTAATAGATGCAATGCTTTTTGCCTGGAAGCCCTTTATCAAGTATTTATCAAGACGGCACTGCACTTACCCATCGAGGTACAGCATGTGCGCTGAATCTGTTGTTCAGACAAATTTGCCATTCCAGATTTGCAAGGATTGTGAGGCTCAAGAGTTGTGGGGATGAAGTGATCTTTCTGGAGTTGCATCCAACACTACCACCAATGGTAGTACGATGCATTATTAACATCATTGCTATCACCACCACAAAAATTTACAAAGACATAATATTATCACCACTGCTAAACACTAATAACATTACCATCAATCAAACCATAGCTAACCACTGGTATACAGACCTTTGTGACACCTTCATCAACTTTGACCTCATCAGCACCCTCACCGCAATCAGAAGCACCTTCACAGACCTCTCACTTAACAGCATCACCACTTGTGCAAATTAACCACATCAGAACAACGACGACAGACCACAAAGACAATGATACAACAGTATCATTTCAAATACTATCAGCATCACCACAAACCACCAATGCCATGACCAGCACTGCAGAAACAATTACCACCACTTCTCTCAACCTGTACTACCTTCTACACCATCAGCACCACCTCAAACCACAAACACATTACCAACACCAATCTCAAACAACACCATCTCCAGCACCATCATCAGCATATCACCAATACCACAAACACTGTAGACTGTTAACACTATTACCAGCAGCACCATTACCATCACTATAGACTAAGAGACAGCTTTATACCATGATCCCACCACATGCCACTAACATACTACCACTAATTTGACACTGTCCCATTAGACACCACCAAGACCAGTCCGAACACATCATCATGTTAACATCATCACCACCACCACAGACCCCACCACTAACGACAAAATCATTACCAGCACCACACACCCTTAACCCCACAATGGTCATCATGGACTAGTATTGACAAGACTATTACGCTATTGTCTGCAGCATTGTCACGTCACCTCAAACCATTCAGTAAAGACTAGTGCCATGACTACCATCACAGACCAGTAACACCATCAGCAACACCATTACAGCCAGCAATGACTTCTAACACTCTCGACCTCTCCTCACAGTATTCTGCGTTTTGTTTTTTTTGTTTTTCAGGAACCCTGCTATTTCTCCATCTATGGATTTGTTGCTCTGCTTTCTGTCTTCTCTCCATCTTCTTGACTCACTCTCCCTCTTTGCATGTCAGTAGGGAGCATAGCAAACGTCTAACCTGTAATTTATTGGTGCATAAATTGAAACCTGACTCTCCGATCTATGCACTTCTTCCATAAATAGAAAACACATTTTCTCTTTTATTCACTCGAGGGATTTTGTTGTTCTTGGAGATAAATGGTGAGATAAATAATTACACCAAAAACACTGGCTATTTTAAGTGTTAGTATTATATTTCGGGTGTTTCACACAAGTTGTGACATACTGTACCACTAATACTAGTAATGCTAATCACCAGTAAAGCATGTGGCCCAGTATTGATTAAGTTCTATAATGTTCAAGTTTTAACAAGCTCCTCTATTTTTACAGTGAATTAATACACATACACAGGGAACCCAAAGTGTTAGTTGAAGAAAACTTTAAGGAATGGGGCCGTACACTACAGTACACATGTCCGGCACAGCAATGTGTGTGTGGTAGCTGATGACCGTCGTCTATGCCGGTGCAGAGACGACGGTCATCAGCTACCACACACACATTGACCTACAGTGCTTGTGTTTCAATCCATGTATTGGAGTGAGAACCATTAACCATTCTTTCGACTTGCATTTATGCATTGTGCTGATGTCCCATGATAGGCTTATTAAACAAATTCATTGAATCTTTGCAGGGGAAATATTTGCATGAATTTTTATTATTGTGGAATATGGGGAAAAATGCAAACGTACAGCAGGTTTGGTAGCAGCAGTATGGTGGTGGCTGTAATAGCGGGCTAAGCAAGGAAAGGTTGCATAGAACATCAACACATTTCACACACTCAACAGACATTCAAGGAAATGATTATGTGATTTGTGTGATAACAGGGAGCATGAGGCTCAGTATAGCTTTTCTTCTAGTAATGCCCCGACCTATAATAATTTTATTATAGACTAGCTGAAGTATCTGTTTTTGATGGGAAAAGAGTTTATATGACTATTTATATAATTTTATTATAGACTAGCTGAAGTACCTGTTTTGACGGGAAAAGAGTTTATATAATTCTGATATACTGTATAACCGCTGATCCCCTTTAATGTAATATTCCGCTGTAAAGATCCGCTTTAAAGTGATATTATTATTTCAGGTTCCTCTTCGGTAATCGAAGGGTGAATTGGATAAATATAGTTATGTCTTAAAACAACTTCAAGGTGTTAAAATTCACTTATATTTTACAACGAAAAATATTAAGTAATCCCAGTAAAAATATTCAGTTTATCTTTTGGTGCAGCTGTTTGAGCAAGTAGATTATTAGCTAAAATTAAAGTAGATTATTAAATCCGGCACATAACTGTTCATAACATCACTTTTACTCAACATTTTGATTACACTTATGGTGCAGGTAAACTTCAGGCAGAGATCTAAGTACTGTACAAGTTTCATTAAATTCTGCAAGTTTTGAGTGAAAAATTATGTTGTAATATATATTTTTATAGCGATTATGTAGGGGCGATCCCTGCCAGAAGGGGAATTTCGGCACATAACACTGAACCCCCATTTCGTTTTTTTACACACCCTCACAACACAAACATGCTATGTCGCTTGTTCGTTTCTGTTTCTTATGGATTTTGATGGCTTGTAGGTACATTACTGTCGTTTTTGTCTTCCACCTTCTCTGTCCATACACGGTAATAGGCCATGTTGAGTGACACGTTTAGCCACGCCCACCTAGAGGAAAAAAAACACACAAAAAAAAAGCTAGATGCTGTGACATAATCTGGCACATAACTGCTCATCACTTCTACTTCACATTTTGATTTCATTTATGGCACAGGTTTAATTTCCTAAGTTCTGCCGAAGTTTCATTAAATTCTGTCCAGCCAGTTTTGTGTGATGCTGTGACAAAATCTGGCTGGACATACATTCTTACATACAGACGGAACATTTTCTGAGACTGGTTTTGGGTGCTCTAATGTAAGAAACGTAAAGATATCATTGAAAGAACGAGTTCTGACCCACGTACGCACAAAACCTTTATTTTATTTATATAGCTATTATATCACTTAGTACTTAAAAGTAAAATTGGCATCTGGGAGCTTGGAAATTTCAGGACATCTGGATGATTCATACAGTATTTGTTCACATTTTGTGATCATCCAATTTAATCCTGCCTAAAACCATATATCTCCCGTCATCTGCGGTTAGTCTTGCATTATAGTAGCAGCACTTATTAGTAGTAGCTGCTTATTAGCAACAAACATAGTTTGTCAGTGGGTTTCTGCTATGTATTCCTGTACACTGTCCCCTTGGTTGAGAGAAAAAAAGGGTTGCAGTTTATTTGTTTTGAGGAGGGGGGGCGGTGGGGGGGGGCGGGTTATAGATGTTTTATTAGCTTGGGGCTTCCTCAGAGGAAGGAAGCAATTCTGTCTTTGTTTATTGTACTATCAGGGGTATTCCATCAGTAAGAGTAAATGAAAGACACCTATTATTAATCATTTTGCTGTCCTCCATATTTCATTACCTTACCTAGCTACTTTCAGTCATGTTTAGATTTGGCAAATGTGTGAAGAATCTCGAACACTATCTATTGGCTGTTGTGTAAGTCAGTCAAGCAGATCAATACACACATAACTCAGATTTTTCTGCTTGATAAAGAAGTGCATTAGCAAAGAGAGTGATATCACCACATATTGCCATTTCATATGGGTTTGTAGTCAGAATGGCGAAGTACACAGTGGAACCTCGGATTGCGAGTAACGCGGTTTGCGAGTGTTCCGCAAGGCGAGCAAAGATTTTAAATAAATTTTGACTTGAAAAACGAGCAAGTCATGTATCACGCATGCACTTCTTGTTTTGTGTACAGCACGCGTGTACTGAGAGGTTAAAGATCCATTTTCTCCCTCTCTGTCGTTATGTGTGTGCGCACGTAATTTGACACCGTGGCCCCTTCTCACACACACACTCTTGCCTTTACAGCGACCCCCCCCCACCCCCTCTCGGCTTCAAACACACACACATACACACACACACACTCTCTGCTCTATACAGAAACACTGCTCTGTCAAGTTTCTTTTCAAAGGTAAAATGCAGGTTATTCGCTCACACGAGTGTCATTAGCGATGTTCCTTGCAAATTTTTCCGACAAAACAGTCTTTCGGTTAATATGTGTGTGTGTGTGTTTGTGTGAAATTCAAATAAGACAGGAGAAAGGTTTACTGTGTATGATGAGAAGGGGGAGGCTGATTCCTCCTCTTACTTCACTCACATACACACACACACACACACACACAACGCCTGCGCGCATAAACGGAAACACTTATTTGTCGTGATTTATTTTTACTTTTTTTAAAGGTAAAGTGCAGGTTAATTAGAATTTTTACTTTATATTTTGTATTAATCATTTTTATGTATTTAATTTTTTGGGATGTAGAATGAATAATTTGAGTTTCCATTATTTCTTATTGGAAAATTTGTTTTGGAATACGAGCCCACTTCCGGAACGAATTATGCTCGTAATTCAAGGTTCCACTGTACCTTGTTTGCTTGTGCGCTCTACAATACTGCATTCTGACTATAAATAGAACGATTTACAGTACAAGGAATGAAACACATAACAGAATCAAAAGCAGTGCATATTGCAGGTATGAGAAATAATATGCATCTGAGATGCTTCTTCTTTACTGAGAAAGTATAGTCTTTCTTAGAATGCTGCTGTACAAGTTTTAAACAATTTATGATGAGACATTGAACATTTCTGAGAACAACCGACATGCTATCAATTTTAACATTAGAAGCCACTCATGTAGATTCATTGCTTTTTTTTTGGTGTGTTTTTTCCCCCAAAGATAAAGCCATCCAGATGTTGAAAAGTAAAGCACAAGATGACAGAAATTCTTTAAGTGATCTAAAGCCTAAGGTCTGAACATTGAACATTATCCAGGTGACCTGACAGACATATCAGCTTTGTCGGGCTTTTGATGCACTTTTCTGTTTTTCAAAAACATGCATCTATGACTGAAATTTTTATTTTTTGTAGTTAGATATAATTTTTCTCGCATATTTCAGTAGCTTTACCATTAAATCTATTATACTGTATACATACATACGTAAGTATCCATCCATCCATCCATCTAGGAACCTCTGCAGTCCAGCTAAGGACTATGGAGGGCAATGATGATTACCATTGTATTTATTCCAATTTTACACCTGTGTTAGGACCTCT
Organism: Clarias laeviceps; assembly: GCA_030014305.1. Lineage (NCBI taxonomy): Eukaryota > Metazoa > Chordata > Actinopteri > Siluriformes > Clariidae > Clarias > Clarias laeviceps. The sequence goes on along the minus strand of JAQMYJ010000011.1, from coordinate 6,736,669 downwards.
GGTCAACATTCACATGCGCAAGCAATTTGGGAAAGCCTAATCTGCGTATCTTTGGATTGTGGGAGGAACCTGGAGTCACTGGAAAAACCCCATGGGGAGAACATGCAAACTCCATGCACACAGACCCGGAGGCGGGAATTCGAACCCAGACCCTGGAGGTGAAAAGCAACAGTGCTAACCACTAAACCTCTATTCTACCATATGTATGCCTATAATGTGGAAATAATAATAAATACGAGTCCAAAATGGGTCTTAATTTTGGCTCTCATTTCCAATCTAGTTTTAGAAAAATATTTTCCATTTGTTAAGCCACATACAGTAGCGACCTATGATGCATTCAAGCATAAAAATCCAATTAATGCATCTAATGATGCTCAGGCTGGTGATGCCTAATGCTGAGTGGTTGGAACAGACGAGAGGAGAAATGAGGGTGATGTATCTTTTGGCAATTTGCAGCCTGTGATAGTAAAATATCTTTCCTAATTTCTGTAACTTAAACATTCTTTAGCCTGCTCCCATCAAGAACCATCTGATCCGCACACACCTTTGGCACAGGTTTTTATGCCGGATGCCCTTCCTGACACAACTCTCCCATTTTATCTGGACTTGGGACTGGCATTGCATGCAGTGCCTGGTAGTATGGGGTGTGGCAACCCAACGACAGCAGATCCTTAGATCCTCAAATCAACAGCCTAGAGCCTTAGCTGCCTGAGCCACCACTCCCCTTTAATTTCTGTAACTTAATCTACATAATTTACTTCAATATAAAGAAATGCGGGGTGGGTGGTGACTTTTGCACAGTACTGTACGATATATAAATCACATATAATACCATGTTCCTAATCTGCAGTCCTCCTGCAAAAAAGGCCACAATCGTGAACTTTGTCTGGGTGTTATATACTGTAATAATCACCTAGTTTCTTTGTATGTTTATCATTATTTTTCTATTTCTACTGGATTATATAATTTGAGTCATACTAGGCATATGCTCGCCCTAATATGGCCCTATATTTATTGCTCTGTATTTCAGCTAGCTGTATAACTTGTGTTTTTGACAACATACACAGATAAGATAATGAATCACATGGAAATTAAGAGATTCAATGATAAAAAAAAAACATGTATCCGAAGCAACCAGACGTGAATATTTTATTGTTTATGATATGATATACTGTATTTTAGCTAGGTGTGGTAGTTCGGGTTCTACTTTGCATTTGTTCCATTGAAGAGGAAAATGGCTACACAGTAACCTGTGTAGCAAAAAAAATAGAGCGTATTTATTTTATACTCAGTAATTGTGACACCTGCATTGATACATGTGGGTTGTAGCATAATATAAAGTAATGCAAAATCGATCATAACTTTTTTATTAAATGATACACGTTGTTTAAATTGCACAAGTTGGTAGAGCGACTCTTCTTCAATAGAAATGTACTACTCAGTACGTAGTCTCCATCACAACCGAACCAAGCTCTCAAATCCTCCTTGATAATCCTCTTTGTCGCTGTTGATGGGCTGTGTGGTTTGTCTTCATATTGCTCTTGTCAATGGTGTCATCTCTGTAAACATTCCGTTGTGCAGTGTATCGTATAAGCAGGGAAAAAAAGCTGAATATTTCTTTCAGAAATATACCGAAAAGTGCAGTCATATGTCCACCCATGTCAGTGTCATAGTGAGTTTCATATGTCACTGATATACAGAAGATATACAGTTAACCAGGAAATGTGTAGATCTTCCCCTATCCTTATGCAACCCAAATTACTTCTTGTCACGTTATGCAGCAGTTTGTCTCAGTGACTGAGCTTTGAAAGGTAAATGGCAAATAGAATCGCATCTGCGTTTGATTAAACTTTAATTATAGCTGCAAGGCGTAAACTCCAAAGTGAAACCACTCCCTTCACATAGAACAGTAATGGTGTAGCTGGTGCAAAGTGAATTTGCTGCTCTTAAGTAATTGTGGCAGTGAACTTAGATATTTAAACATGTCAATATCAAGTGTAAATGTGGAATGTTTAAATGTTTCTACACACAGACGATGATGATTTTAACCTATTAGAATGCGAAATTAAAACACACACACATACACAACACACTGGACAGTGCCTATTTGTAATATATATCTATATACGTATACATACTGTATATATCTACAGTACATACAGCAGTATGCTGTAAAATATATTGTAAGTATATTGTAAAATAACAGATAATTATATTTCACAGTTTCAAATACTTGGGTCACATCCCAGACTAAATCCTACCACAAAATTCATTGCCTGGCCAAAGAAAAACCAAAATAACAAAAAGGTGGTCAAATAATTGGCATGCATCAAGCAAGGAAAACAATAAAAATATTGGATTTGGGTTAAGAACTGTCCAGTACAATATTAAAACCTGCAAGGACCATTAGAGATCATTTAAATACTTGGTGGAGTTTCATCATTAACAAAAACATGACCACACACACATTATGATGACAACTTACAGGATTGGGACTAGCTGTGTGGCCACTTGTTAGTGAGACTAATTAGAAAAAGAAGGTTTCAATTTGCTAGGGAGTATAAAGAGTGGTCTTTGAAGTAATGGAAAACGGTCATGTGGTCTGATGAGTCTGGATTGACCCTATTCCATATTGGAAGCACATGAAGCGATGCCACCATCACACAGAGTGCCCACTGTACAAACCTCTGGAGGCACATCTGGAGTTGCTTCAGTTGGTCTGATTTAAGCTCAGCAACATCATTTGGCAATAAAATGAAGTCAGTGGACGACCTGAATGTACTGATGACACAGGAATACGAGGTCTGTCCGGGAGAGTATCCGGAAATTATTAATGTAATGAGAACCGTTTGCACTTGAGAATGGTGTAACCTGGCAGCCAAGTAGAGTGGCATGGAATGCACAATGACGACTTCACACTGTACTAGTCAGTGGGGTGCTAGACGCTATTGAGTGAGCATGTGTACTATGTGGCCATGGCATTCAAAATGCCAAAGTGAGGAGAGCAACAAATCTGTATAAAATTTTGAGTTAAGCTTGAACATTCCTCCATGGGAAACTATGATTCAGGTGATTCAGAAGGGTTTTGGTGACAATGCAACGAGTGTATCCACTCAGACAGGTGACTCATCCTACAGCCCAGATTTGGCATCTACGATTTTCGTCTTTTCCCAAAGCTAAAATCACCTTTAAATGGAAAAAGATTTCAGACCGTTGATGACATGTTGATGTAGATGTTCTAAATATATCAAAAAGAATAGATAGATAGATAGATAGATAGATAGATAGATAGATTTTGTTTTGTCTTGTTATATGTAAGACATGCTTAGTTTAATTTATTATATTATTTAGCATTTTGCTTTTTGTAGATAAATAGTAAAATAAACATGCATTTTTCTTTCTTTTTTTTTCATTTACAAACCATGAAATATTCAAACCATAACTTATTGCACAACCTTACACATCCACAACTTATTGCAATGGTTATGTTTGTTACGAGTATAGATGCATGCATGTTGTTAAATTAGGTTCTGTCATCATGCCCATCTGAAACAGGATGTCTTGGGGCATGATTGTACAAGCAAGGATGCAAGCAAATGGTGTTTTAGGAACCGTTACATAAGTGCGGTGTTGAATTTCTTCTTGGCTCCTGCATGCGCACACGATCAGTGTCCAGCAAACACCAGTAGCACCTATGACAGACGCCTGCCAAACAAAAGGGCAACGAACAAAAGGCTCGATGGCAAGGTGCCTGTGTTTTGTGTGCGTGTACGTAAAGTGCCAGAGTGCTGAAAGAGGGGTTGCCGGCACTCCCGCTGCGAGTCTGCTGCTCTGTTTAACCGACGTGTCCAGCCATGTTCCCCACATGTACCATCCACATCCCCAACCAGTGTTTGCTTCCTCAGGTATGTCATAGGTGTGGAATGATGTGTGTCTCAATACGAAAGCAGCTTAAAGCAGAAAGAATTGTTGTTCTTGTGCTTGCAAGAGGAAGAATTTCCTTGTGTGGGATTGGGGCAGTGTCCGTGCACAGAGACAGAGCTCGAATTGAAGCTTGACTAGAACGCTGTTTATACAGCCTCATTCATGTCCCAACCCATAACAGCAAAACTGGATGTTTTTGTCGTATTGAAGGCGAAAGAATAGATCATTGAGATTCGAAAAAACGTTTTCCGTTTCGTTCTCAAAGAATGAAATTATGTGGCCTTTTAAGAAGACAATATCTCTAAGTCTTTAAATGTTGCAGGGGCCTTCACAATATAGGTTGGAGCAACGTAAAAGAAGCTTTACAGTGTTGACACTGGCAGGGAGATTTGCGAAGAAAGGAATGGCGCCCTGGGAAGTTGTTTCTGGTTTTGTGTAAAGCTTAGCGTTCTCACACAATAGTTTGAGCGTCTCTAACCTTAGAGGTAAATTACTGTTATTTTACATACAATTTTTTTTTCCACCAAAGAATGATATTTTCTCCAAATCACTGCAGATGTTTTGTCTGAACGCTCATGACGTTTTTCTGATTGTCAGGCGGAGCCTGAAAAAAAGTTGTTGAATATCATTTAAAAAAAAGATTTTGACCAAAGTTATTAATTGTAGTGCTTTAATAAACAGTAAGATTTTACCGAGCATACAGGATAAACTTACCCCAAAGCCTGTTTGATTTTACCTAAAAGAGTTTCTTAAATAAAGAAACCAAAAAACAATTCCTTAATTTACAGAATTCAACACATGGACAAATTTTACCTCCCTCATTTTGGTCTAAAACATATCCCACTATGTTCTTCAGTATTTTACTGTAAACCATTGCAATGGTCTACGGCTACATTCACATCACCAGCCTGAAGTGACTCAACTCCAATTTTTCTACCTTAATATAACACAGATCGTTTTTTGTTGTTTGTTTTATTTTATTGTTTATTTTTATGGCTGTCTGAATACACAAATCTGATGTTTTTCATATCTGATCTGAGATACTTCGTCTGTGGTCCTAGATCGGATACATATCTGATTCGTGGTCATGTGACTTGAATGAGAATGGGCAGATCGGAATTCATGTGACTTTTTGCCTCTGCGTACGGGTGGGGCTCTCACTGACGTCAGACAACAATTGCAGCACGGGGATTTCAGAGCAGTGCTAGAAATAGCTGCTAAAGCGAGGCATCTGGTTTTCTACCTTCTTCTGGACCTCAACAAATAAAGCCTACTAACTGCTTGCCGTCCTCCAGAGCAAAACCCAGAGCATATTTTTTTCTAAAATTGCACCCATTGTTTGAAATGAATGAGTGAATATACAGTATATAGGGGGCAGGTTACTGTGTAGGATGACTTTCACACGCGCGCACACGCACACACACACACACACACACACACACACACACACACACACTGCTCTGTCGGCAAGCTTCTTTAACAAAGAGCCTCTCTAATGACACTTGCCTTTGGTGCCTTTTGAGTTTTTTTGGCACTCATTTGTGAAGATGTGATGCCCAGCAGACAAAGTGCATGCGCACTACTTGTTTGTCAAGACCTTGCTCGTTTATCAAATTAAAATATATATTTTTAAATTTGCTCCATTCCTTCGACTTGTTTGTATGCTTGGTTTGTGCTCTGACATGAACTGTCAACTGTGGGACCTTATATAGACAGGTGTGTGCCTTTCCAAATAATGTCTAATCAACTGAATTTACCACAAGTGGACTCCAATTAAGCTGCCGAAACATCTCAAGGATGATCAGGGGAAACAGGATGCGCCTGAGTTCAATTTTGCAAAGGCTGTGAATACTTATGCACATGTGCTTTCAAATTATTATTATTTTTTTTAATAAATTTGCAAAAATCTCAAGTAAACTTTTTTCATGTTGTCATTTTGGGGTGTTGTGTGTAGAATTCTGAGGAAAAAATTAATTTAATCCATTTTAGAATAAGGCTGTGACATAACAAAATGTGAAAAAAGTGATGCGCTGTGAATACTTTCCGGATGCACTGTACTGTATATCCATACAGTATATAGAGAATGAGTGAGTGACTTTTTTCCCAATCCTGGACCTGGAGTACCCATAGTCTACACGTTTTAATATTAATGCCACACTAAAACCCTGAATTCAAAACCTGACGACTACCATAAATTGCACAAGCTGATTTACTCCTTGACTGTACTGCAAGGCTGTTAATTGTTATTCATAATTGTCCTAATTATTTGCATAATTACATAATGATCGTATATCACGAATACAATTATTATTGCGACGTTAATTATTCGGATGACCTCATTCAACCCTTTGTCGTAACAGGCAACACGGAAGCGCTCCTTCTTTCTTCTAGAAACAGCTCGTCCCCACAATAGTTCTCCTATTCTCTAGTGGCCTTTATCGTGTGTTATTTTGGAAATATTCCTCAATTTCTTGCTCTCTCCCTCTCTCCCATTTCCTGTTTACCTCTTCTTTCACATCTGCTCTTTTTTTTCCCTGTCCCTCTGCCACTTTCGTTCAATTCTCTCACTTTCGGCCCAGCGTTACTCATTGTAGAAGTAGGCGCTAGTGTCACCTGTGCGTCAGAGTGAGGAACCAGAGCGGATCGTTGCTGGAGCTGTTCCCAGAACAGTGCTGACGGGGGAATAAGAGACAGACGGAAAAGTTGCCAAGCCACACGTTGAGGCTAATTGAAATGTGCTTTGGCCATGTCAGTGGTGTAAAGATTTTTTTTTCAGCATTTACACACCCGTGACACAAAAATATACAGTAAGCCGATCAAAGTCTAATATAATACACTTGCTTTCTTTTGCTTTGACAAGGTGAGTCACGAGGGGTTGCGAATGCGTCTGAAGCTGCAGCAAACTCCAGTATTCGTTTAAGGATCTGGGTATTTAAGTGGGGTAATTTGAAGCTGGCCGGACCGACTGCAGGAGTGTGTCTATCTGCTAGTGCAAAAAGGCTGTTTCCGCTCTGCTCTGTCTCTCATGTTGTTGTTGATAGATAGATTGCAGCCACAAGAATATCTGATGTGGCCACTTTATTAGAAACACATAAATTCTGGGTAGGACACCATTTACACAGTGGGGAAATTATGAACAGAAATAAAAAAAGTACTGAAAGAATATTAAGGAAAAAAAATAAATTTTGATAAGATAACATTGATTAGATGTTCTGATTGACGGTTTTGATTTATTTTTCAATACAATATGAGTGAAGGAGTGACAACAACGTTCCTCACACAGAGTGTATATCTCAGGTCATGCATCTCTTAATGTTGTAATGTTATCTCCCCTTTATTATCTTTCAGAAATCTTTCAGAATTTTCCTTTATTTCACTTTCAGAAGTGCATCTTGGCTAAAAATTATTGTACTATACTATGGTTTTTGCACAGCATCCAAACTGCATGCACTTGTAGTTATGTACATGCATTGCCTAGAATAAAGGCTCCTATATTTTACTATTTTAAACTAGTTATCATGGGTCATTGCATAATGTATTTTTGTATCTCATATTCCCTGTTCCCTGAGCCAGACCCGCTACTGCCAAGCCACGGCCTGCCATGCTCCTTTGCTGAAGCAGACTCAACATTAAGATACCCTTTTATATATATCTATATATATTTGCACTTTAACTTATAGCATTAAACAAGATAAAATTGAGGACATCACAGCAAATTAACACTCATATCTGTACGAAAGAAGGTTTAAGTTCATATATTGCTAAGCAGGTTTAAAATATCAAAACGCCTTATTTTTTCATGTAGTATTTGGGAGAAAATCTCTTGCTTGCTATGTTTAAACACCCTTCCAGCATTTGCCCCATTTGGGTCTAGAGTTCCATGTTAGCCATGGTGGTCCGGGACTTTTCTGCATTATTATTTTTTGAGTTTAATCAGTGTACATTATATGCAATATGCAACAATCTGTACAGGCACTTGGTGGCTTCATTAAAACTTTGCCCTCGTTTTTCCTTGTCTATCTTGTAATATTAGTCACCGCTAAAAAGCGAGAAAAGGTCACAGAAAAAAAACACGGATTCTCTGGTACATCCTGACCATGTACTAACCTTAGTTTAAACTTAATCTTCACTCAGAGCTTCAGGATGTAGTCAAGTCACCGACTTTAAACTCGATCAGAAAGCAGTCTGATTTAAAAAGTTTGAAGACTTTGCTTTACTTGTATATCTTGCTTTTTGTCATGTTGCACATGTCTAATACTCAACTCACAATGCACATTTGCTATAGGAAAAAACTAACAGCAAGAAAAATTAACACTGTTTCTTTTCATGTAAACGCATCTGAGGCATTTTTTAAAAAAAGAGGAAATGTGCGTATTGTACAGAACAAGAAAATGAAGGTGATGTAAAGGATATTTTTCTCTCTTTTTATTTGCATGTACAGTTCACACAACAGACACCATGTAACTCTTCAAAATGACCCAAAAGTGAATTATGGTAAATTGGCTCCCTTTAATAGCATGTTCCCTAGTGGTCCAGTGGTAAGCACACAATGTTCTCACCACAGTCACTGGAGTTTGAGTCCTCGTCTTCCCATCAGAGTGTTATTTATATTGTTCTGAAGTTGTTTTTGCAACATTGTGTTACAGGGTATTCTTTCCATGTTATCCTGTTATCGTGTGGTCAGCGCTGTTCCACAAAGTAATTCGAGCTTTCAACAGCAACCTAATGTTAAGGGGTCTAGCTTGTACCACGAAACGTTCCCGATGCCATTAAACCACCACCACCGCCACCTCCACTAGCCTGGACTGTTCATATAAGGCAGGTAGGATTCATGGATCACGGTAAAGTCAAGGTTCACCAGTCCAGGCAACAAACAAACTATCCATGGTTGCTCATTAGAATTTATTGTTCAATATACTAAGTGTGTTAATTTAGTTTTAATCAATAGGCAGAACTAGTGATAGCTATCTACAGTGTGGCAGAACATTGTGAAACAAACTGCTTGATTGGCTAATTGTTTAATTGCATGGAGGAGCAGACATTGTAGGTGGCCCTAACAAAATATATTGTATGTGCCAGCTAAGTGGGCTAGCACCAAGAAGTAAAAAAAATGCCTAGTGTTATCTGTCTTTTGTCTGTACTATAAAACGCTCCATGTTTCCAAGGTTTCCATCATGGTTTATGTTGTTTGACATGTAACAAATCTCAGCTATGTTACTTGATGTTGAACGAGTCTTCCCATGAGAAACATGCCAGAAGACATTTTTTTGTCAGTCATTCATGAAGATGATTTAATCCACAGCTGGAAGAACAGTATACATCTGTATACATTCCTGATGAAACTCTTCTAATGTTATCTGTGCTTTTGTACTAGTAAAGAGAGCAGAGTGTTCTCACTTGTGCACCATTGTGGCTGGGGTTCTCCATCAGGGAATCTTACACGAGACAGGCTGAGACGTTCCCACTGTACAGACGGGGCGCGTAATGGGGGTCCTTAGAAAATGTCGGTTTCTTCCCCTGAAACCATATCAAATAACGTTTTCAGAGTTCATAAGAGTTTTAGTTCTGTAAAGCTGGCCTCATAGAGTGAAGCATAAAATTACCTCTTTTGTTTGAGACACTTTTTTCACGACGCCACAAGACCTCTGGGGGTGTTTCTGTGGTTTCTGGCACCAGGACGTGTGCAGCGAATCTTTTGTATGCAGTGGGTTGCTGATGGGGCCTTCGTGGATCAGACTTGTTTGTCCGGAGCATCCCATGAGCACTCGATCAGATTGAAATCTAGCTGGCCTATGAGCCTTGGGTGCCTTGGGTGCCTATGATATGATCCTGTTACTAGTTTATTGGCCTACTGTATAAAGTGCAAATGTTATGGCTGTGTGTGTGTGTGTGTGTATTACCCCCTCTTTTAATTCTAGGTGTTTTCATGTAAAAAAAAATAATACACATTAGGCAAATAAAACCTCAGACTAACAACAACATTCAAACATTTAACTTTTTTTCACTGTGCCATTATTTATTGGATATATTATATATTAAATGGAGCCAAAATGGAAAAAAAAACAAAACTTGTGGGCAACACTAAGTACCCCCATACAACTTCCACAAAAGTTAATAGTGTAATTGCAGTTAGGTACCACTAATAATCAGCCCTTAATTAATTGATCATCAGTAGGTGTGCAGACCTTTATAAAAGAGGTATTAACCTCAAAGTTACTATTTGTAGTTTGCTGGTCTAGAACATTGTTAAGGGGGAAAGACTTAAGCAATGGTCATAGAGAAGCAATTATTGCTGCACATCAATCTAGAAAGGGTTATAAAACGTTCTACAGTGAGAAAGATTATTCAAGATAGTTGCAAATCGCCCCAGGAGTGGACGTCCCAGCACTTTCACTCCAAGATCAGTCATGTTTCAGATCCAACAGTCCTTACTTAGCATGTTAAATGTTAAAGTCTATGACAGTACAATTTGAAGAAGACTGAACAAGTATGATTTGTTTTGGAGGGTTGACGAGAGAAAGCCTTTTTGTCTAAAAAGAACATGGAAGCTTGGGAGCTGAGGTTTGCAAAACTGCATCAGAACAAAGCACAAGTCTTCTGGATGTCTAATGGACATATAAAACCACAGAAGAGCTATTTAGCCTTAATGCCCAAGATTTCATCAGAAACACTTTCAAGTACTATGTTGATATGAGGGTGGTGATTTGGAATTGTTTTGGAGCCACCGGACCTGGACATCATTAATTTGACCATGAACTCCTCTTTATACCAGTATTCTAGAAGCAAATGTGAGGCCATCTGTCCAACATCTAAAGCTGGCCTCGAAATTGTCTTATTATTATGCAATATACTGTATATATGCAACAGGACAAGTACACCAGTAAATCTTCCTCAGAATGACTGAAAAATAAAAGAATCAAGGTTTTGGAATGACCCAGTCAAAGTCCAGACCTCAAGCCAATTGAAATGCTGCAGCGGGAAAGAAAGCTGTGCATGTACGAATTCCCAAAGACCTCAACGAACTGAGGCAATGATGTAAAGAAGAATATATAAAAATTCCTTCACAACGATGTGAGAGACTGATAAAGTCATACAGGAAACGATAACTTCAAGTAATTGCTGATAAAGGTGGATCTACAAGCTATTGAATCATGGGGGTACTTACTATTGCTCCCATGTGTTTGTTATATACTGTAAATAAAGGCACTGTGAGAAAAGTTCTATGTTGTTGGTCATCCAGAAAGACCCACTAAGGTCAGATGATTTTTTATTATGTTTTTACACAAAAATAAAATTAATAAAGTTTAAAACATAGAATTAAAAGAGAGGGTACTAACTTTTGAACATGACTGCGTATATAACAAAGTTATATACACACAGCCATTGTATAAATTGTTACACAACAACAGCCATTTGCTATTTTAGACAGGAGGGTCAGCTGTTCTAGAATGGTTCTTGCAGGAACAGTATTGTTAAGTACATGAGTATTTTGATAAAATGTACAACAACCCTTCAACTTTGAAATAGTTAAAGAAATAAATTCCATGGACCCCCTGAGCACAGATTCCTTATGACCTGAATCTAACCATTAAAATATATGTACAATAAATTTGTAGCTATTTATTGAAGCTATAAAGCATTTTATTCTTAAACTTTCTACTAGGTAGAGTTTGACATTGTTTATAGGCTAATAACTAAAAGAGTTCCATAGAAAATCTAACTTTGATAAGTGTTATGATTTACAGATCTGTAACTGTACTTCACAGACCCCACTCTGAGAACCAATTCTCCAAGGTTCGAAGTAGAATGTCTTTGGAACTAGTGCTTAGCACTGTCACCTTTCATCTTCAGGGTCTGGTTTTGATTCCCAACTAGGGGTTTGTGTGCATGGAGTTTGCATGTTCTCCCCGTGCTTGGTGGGTTTCATCCTGGTACTCCGGTTTCCTTCCACACTCCATGGAAGACATGCAGTTTAGTTAAATTGCCATTCCCTACTTTCCCATAGTGTGTGAATATAAAATTACAAAATATTCAAAACAATCTAATCAAATCATTTGCTCCTACTGCCTTCCAGTGTATGAATAGTTTAGAGGGCACTACCTGTTGGATTATAGACGAACATTAAAATAAATTTTACCACATCGAATGCGGTTTTCAACAAACTCAAACCAGCCTCATTGGCCAAGAAACATGCCACAAGATTACTTTTTCTTCCATTCCGGTGTATGGAGTGATCATTACCTGAAGCGCTTGACCTGTATCCACATGATTGGTTTATTTAATTGGCCGTTGATTGGATATTAATTTGTGCCTTGAATATTCATACAAGATATTGAGTATCATGACTGTCCTTATTTGCTCTAACAAGCTTTTCCTTTTACTTCATGAGAGCTCACGTTATAAAATAACACAGATGTGAATAATCTGTGTGAAAGCCTAAATACTCACTGATTTTTTCTTTCCATTTTTTGAAGATGCTGGGATTTCTTGGCAGCCAATTCTGCTTTGATGAATCTCTGAAAAAGACCATTTTGACTGAATAAGTGATTTATTATTTATGGCACACTAAACAAGAGGAAACAAGCTCATTTTTTTAACTTTTTGAATTTTTTTTGAGACTTTCCTCTCACTGAAAATGTTGTGTGTCTTTATTTTGCTATTATAGTTTCTCTCTGGATGCTCTGGAATGCAAATATTCTGTCGCTGAGAGCGAGCGAGTCAAGGTCAGGGCCTCAGTCTAGGGAAAAAACGGAGCAAGAGTCCAAATTGGCAGGAATCACGGTGGCCTCTGCTACATTCCCTTCTCTTATCCTACTCAGTCTTGACACTATGTGATATCTGTCATTTCAGAGGAACGCATGTCATTGTTGGGAAGTTGGCCAGTTCACTGTAAATTCCTATACGGATTAATCAGCCTTCAGGCAAGTGATTAACAAAGACAGAATAAAAGGTATGTCTTTTTAGTCAGGATGAGACGATGTCTTTGGAAACGTGTCATGCTGTTGTTGGAAGAATGTGACGTGCATTTCTGGTCAAAACTGTCTGCCTGTCATCCTGAGACAGCCCAGTCGCACACGGCCACTTCCTTTGACCACATCTCACTGTGCTGCCGTTGTAACACTCGCACGCCGAGCCTCTTACCCCCTTTCCCCTGATTTTCACCCTAATTTTATCTTCTACAAAAGCAACATTCGCTCTCTCTCAGCACAACCAGGTCATTGACGCCACGGAGATGAGCCAGGCATCCGTACCATACCATACTGTTTTTCTGGAAGGCTCTGCATCACTGGAAAACAAACAGACTGATAAGCAGGACCCCCGATAAGACGCAGCTTCTAGAGTTAAAGCGGAAAAAAAAAATTAATGCAAATGACTGTTGTGGGATGGGGGAGGCTTCCTCAGTGTGACATGTTTGTGCCGGGCTCCGAGTACATTCTCCAGATAAAGGACGAGCCGAGAGCACGCTTGGAATTTTATTTGATTTCAAGAGCGCAGAGCGGACGTGTGCATGGAGCGGCGCCGATAAGGGTTGAAACTGTTTCCCATGTTTCCCTGATTTTCGGCTCAAATCTCGGCAAAAAAGCCGTGACTGCAATAAGGACTGTTTGGGACATGTTCCACAAACAGTATCATTGTGTTTATTAGTCACTTTTTTGGAGTGTAGTGTATGAGGTGATGTATTTGTGTTTATGGCTAAGCCAAAAGGCCATGTATATATGTATATATATATAAAGAGAGCAGCGTCAGGTGGGCATTTTCCGTGTTTGGCACTAACCTGAAAGGCCATGTATACATGAGTGTCAGGGATGATTTTGTTGATAGGCTACACATCAGCTCGTGTTTGAGTGTTTAGCTCCACGTGCATGTGTTTGCCTTAAAGTGCCAAGGAGCATGTAGGCGCGTGTTTGTTAAACTGTATGAGAGTGCGTGGGAGTGTGTTTGTCTGTTCATCTGAAGAGTGAGAGAGAGCAAGCCAAAGGGAGAAATGAGCTAGATGTTTGCTGGCTGATATCTGCAGTGCCATCAGATGAGCTCAGCCAGGTAGACTGCAGCAGATCTAAGAGAGAGAGAGAGAGAGAAAGAGAGAGAGAGGCCCTGACTCACCAACCACAACAGGCGAAACAAAGCAAGCATGTCAGACGACTTTACAAAACACAGCCTTTTTCATCATGATGGAATAATTGCCACCTTGCCACTCCAGGTTTGATCTTGCCTTACATAGAGAACACAGTAATCTAGAGGACAAAAGGAAACTGAAGACTTATTGTTGCCTTACATCCTTTTGGATGTCATTAAGAGTCTCACTGTTGAATAACGCTGTTTTTCGTTACGCTTCCATTTACATAATCGCATTTCCTCATCATTGACAACCCCACCACAAAGTAGGCAACCAGGTCATCCAGGTATTCCCGCTGTTCCTGCACCTCTGACACCTCTCCCCTGGCATGCCGTGTATGCTCGTCTCTGTTTCTCACCTCAACGCCGCTCTGCAGGACAATGAAGGTGCTAATTATACTTCTCATAGGTGAATTTTTATTAAGGTCTGCTCCTCACATGCTGGGCGGGGTGTGGTTTTTTTGGAGCAGCTTGGAACTCGTACAGCCCAGAGAGGATATAGTCATTGGCTTCAATCTGGCAACACTGCCACGCCATCTGGCTCTGTCGTGATCGCCATCTCCGGGTGAACAATGCTAAGGTGGACGTTTAAAGCTAGCATGTGGGGAGGTTCTCCTCTGTCATTCTATGATGTGTAAAAAAAAAAGTGATCGCAAGGCTGTGAATTCGGAACTGGCTGCTTTGTTGCTATGCGTATACTTCAGAATGTAGAAAGCTTCCCTTTAGGCCGAAGCATGACGTCATGAAGCGGTGTCTTACTCCGTTAATTAGCTTTCGATGAGCTGAACGCATGAAGCTGGGTTTAGTGTACGTGCGGCAGGAGGGACTGAGATCCAGCTGGGTTTTGGAAAGTGATTGACGGCTGAGTGGTGGAGCACGCGGACAGATGAGAAGGCGAACGAGAATCTGAATCTCATTTCGTTAGCGGTCAGAGCAAGAACGTGTCGGACTTTCTTTCCGAGCTGCAGCGTATCCCTGCAGGCCGAGCAGAGTCTACCTCATGGACATCTGCGTTTTTCACGTGGGCGCGACGTCTCTGTCCCTCATTACTCCCTCACTATTTCTCTCCTTCGCTCATACTCTCTCGCGCTCCCTCCCGTTTCTTGTCCTGAACGGTTTCCATGGAGACAGCTGTGGTCTGCGGAAACGGCCCAGAGCACTGACCAAACTAGAGCAGTTCCCTGGTAGCATTCGCACACACACATACACGTCCTGAGACGCGTGTACATGGCTACGTGCAGGAGTTGTCCACAAACAACATGACAACGTTGCATATTTTCTTTTGTTCATTCAGAAAATATGCAAATAATACAAATTCGTTTGCATGGTTTCTATAGCCTCTTCACGGAAAACACTGCTCATATGCCTCTTGAAAAAGCCCTCGTGCGCACCGCTAAAGGAAGCAGAGAGAGTAAGTAGAGAGAGTAAAATCCCCTGCATCCCTGTTTCTGCTCCACTCTTACCCCCTCTGCAGCTTTGTGCAGTGTGTGTGGGCTGTCTCTCCTTCCCACTATCACACAGTGGAGATTTTATCCCTGTGGTGGTGGAGTGTTTGCGTGCGTGCGTGCATGCGTTTGTGTGGTTGTGTGTGTGTGTGTGTGTGTGAAAGTAAAAGAGCCTCTCCTGACCTTGAGGAAGGAAGCTTTCATCAAACCCCCAAGACGATAGTGGCATCTGAGAGGACAGCTGTGTCAGACCGGACTGCTAGGACTCGGATTCCTAAACGTGCTGGAAATATACTTCGATCTACTTAGGAACTCTGTTAAAACTAAGGCCAGAGCCGAGTACCATACCATATATGCACGAGGTGACATGAGTAACCTGTGACATTTAGTACATTGCGAAAAAGATCTGAAACGTATGAGAAAGTGCGATGAAGTCGCGATGTTTACATGCGCAGTTAAGTCAAGCCACAGTTACAGCTTGACCCAGCCATTTAATTGGACTTGGTGGAGCATGAGCAGAGCGCCTAGGCCATTTTGTGTTCAGTTGCATTCGACTCCTAACTGCATTATTGTGTATTTCCAGCTCTGACCTGTTGAGACTTGGACAAGATCTCTGTTAGGTGTGCTTTGATATCTGGCACCAACATGTTGGCAAGAGATCCTGTAAATTTCAAGGTGGCGCCTCCATGAAATGGACATGTCTGTCCAGCACATGGATTATAATGGCCAGGTCAACACCTTGAACTCTTTGTCGTGTTCCTCGAGCCATTCCTGAACAATCTTTGTTCATTTTGTATAGTGCATTATGTTGCAGGGAAAGGTCACTGCGATTAGGAAATACCTTTTACATGAATGCCTATATTTGATCCACATTAATGATACAACCCAAGGTGTCCCAGAAGAACATTACTCAGACCTCACACTGCCTCTGCCGGCTTGCCTTCTTCACCCTGCCTCTGCCGGCTTGCCGTCTCCTCCTCACGAAACCAGCGCATGCATGTACACAGTATATGAAAGTGCCATGTTGAAAGATTAAAGAGATCTATTAGCATTTGGTAACATTAGTCATGATTCCCATTAGTCATGATCCCTTTCGATCAGCAGGGTTTGGTTGATTAAGAGCTACATTCACTTGTGAATGCATCCGTTCTAGTCACCGAGAGATGTGTGATTCTCACTGCTTTCTCCTCAACTCTCCCATGCCTAGTGCCCTGAGAACTTGCACTCACATCTAAACAACCAGATGGGTGTTTAAAACCATTATATCTTCCAAGATAAACTCTCATCCTCGTGAAATGGCAGCAGTGTTTTGGGGCAGCCCGTGTGATGCTGTGCAGGTTTACGGAAAGCCGAGGAGGAGGGGAATGGAGGGAAAGGACGAGGCACTTATCTTCTTCCATCTGGGAGGAAGTCTTGGGGAGGTAGGGGGGTGGTGGTGGTTCCTGAGGCCTGGCAGAATGGCGCTGATTCAGGGTACACACACACCCAGCTCTTTCAAGGAGATGAGTGCACAGAGTATATTTTAAAACATTTATCCTTAATGTCAGGAGTCCCCACCCTGCTTATGAGCGCCCGTGGTGCCGGCTGCTGAGATATAACAGATGCTTTGGTAAAATACAATAAAGAAAGGGTATTCCTATGTTTGTACATATATGTTGTGGCAGGAAAGGGAGGGCGCAGGCTGGGGCTTAGAAAGGAGAGCTTATGAGATGCATCTGTTTTGCGGTTTGTCTCCAACATCCAACAGGCTTTTACCATGTTCGATTCATCACACACAGCTTGTCTGTCTTTAGACTTTGGGCTCCAACATGCCAAACTAAGTGTCGTCTGTAGTTCTTGTGGTTTGTCCTCCAATTCCGGGCCTGATCGACCTTTATGCTTGCCTGTCTGTGCTTATGATGGGAAATCAGCATCAGCTTTAAGCAAAGCATGACAGATATTTCCAAGTACAATGTTTAAATCATGACCAGAGTATTTAAATCTTGCTCTGCTCATCTTTCTTTCGTGTTCTTTATTCTCTACTGCCATATCAAATCACCGGGCACTTCATTAGGTACACCTTGCTAGTACTGGGTTGGATGCAATTTTGCCTTCAGGACTTCCTTAATTCTTTATGGTATAGGTTTAACATGATGCTGGAAACACTGTACTGAGATTTCCGGTCCAATTAAGATGACAGCATCACTTGTTGGCTGCACATCCATGATTGGAATCTCCCGTTCCACCACATCCCTAAAATTGGATTGAGATCTGTTGACTTGGGGAGGCCATTGAATTACAATGAACTCATTGTCATGTTCAAGAAACCAATTTGAGATGATTGTAGCTTTGGGAAATTGAAAGTTATGGCAAATTATAAATGCTGAATTGGTACTCAAACCCAAAATGTGTGAGGAAAAGATTTTCCCCAAACCATTACACTACCCGCCACCAGCAACCTGACATGTTGATACAATTCTTTCATGTTTTTCCCACCAAATTCTGACCTCACTGTCCGAATATTGCAACCCGAAATTGAGACTCATCAGACCAGACAATGTTTTTCCAATATTCTATTGTGAATTGTAGCCTCGCTTTCTTGTTCTTACCCATCAGGAGTAACATCCAGTGTGGTCTGCTGCTGTAGCCAATCTGCTTCAAGGTTCGACGTGTTGTGCGTTCAGAGATGATCTTTGGCAAACCTCACTTCTAGCGAGAGTCACTTTTGTCTTTCTGTCAACCTGAACCAGTCTGGCCAGCATGTGTGCCCAATAAGTAGCCGGTGAGTGTATATAGCACAGTTCCACTCATCATTCTTCTGTACTTTGTGCTATTTTGCTGTTTCATTTTTTACAAAGACAATCTCCCACCTCCTCCCTGTGTTTAGGATGATATAATTCATACACATACCGAACACAAGTTTTTCACGCCTAAGCTTTTTTTTTTGGTTCTTTTTCAGTCTTTTTCTTCACAGGATGAAAGGTAATCCGCTTCTGGCGATAGTTCTCCAAAGTCAGCTTGTTCTGTCATGGCTCTCAGAGCTGGAGAGCTGTTCAGCAGGGAAAAATGAAACAGGCACACCCTGTTGTTGCTCCCATGTTGTGATTCTGCAATTAAGCATGCCAGCCTATTGCAACACGTCTCTGTTTATCACAACATTTCTCCGTTTTTTTTCTTTTCTTTTTTCCATGTCCTTGTCTCTGCCTTCTACATCTGCCAACTTGCTCACACACATATATCCGTGCGGTTCTAGAACCAGAACTCCTCAATTTACATGAATGAACTCCAGTGACTTAACTTTTTTATCTCACCGACTACACATGCACGCACGTATACACACACACGCACACTCACACGCTCAATGGTGCCAAAGCTAAAAGCACAAGCAGATAACAAGCTACGTCTTGCTTGGCAGTTGTGGGAAGGGTGTTCTATGACCCACACCCGGAGTTGCTGCAGATCTGTCATTACCACTGACAGATTTCCTCGCTGCGAGGAAGCCATTGGACACATTTACGCATGGACAGAAATATACATTTGCACACACCACACATCCGCCACACACAGTTTAGGCTGCACCGAGGCCTTTGAAGTTGTCGGAGTAGAATATTCTGCTGAGTGGCCTGACCTGCTGCGACACGACCCACCTCCACACGCACATGCACACCTTCCGAGTGGTGACATTGGAAAAGGGCCCATGACAGGCCCCCAGATACCACATGATCATGACTCATACAAAACATTCTGGAATCTTGTATTCTTCCCCTCAGCTCTCCCTCCCTCTCATTGTATTTGTGTTTCCTAGTTTCTGTCTCTGTGTAGGTGTTGGAACGAAACCAGACCATTCTGGTCGCACCTAGGAATTCTAGCCTAGAAGGAATAATTTTCCGAAAAATGATCGAGTAGCACGATGTTACCGTACGATGGGGTGCATGTCTTCACCCTCCTGTGATAGCATGAGCGTACGGGATGACATCATGTCGTCAGTAGAGACGTTGTAATCGGCAGATCTTCGGCATATTGGCAAATCTTGATAGAGGTTCGTTTAAGGAAGCCCTTATGCAGAGACTTTTTTGGTCCTCTATCTTGTGTTCTTATCTGAACAGAGGTGCTTTGCTTAAGGGCACAACAATAGTGGGGCTCATCAGAGGGATTTAAGCCTGTCGCCCTCGAACCAACAGCCATTTTGTGCTTATCTTGATCAAGCACTTGCCTTATAGGTTGCAGGTGTGTGAATGAGATTTAGCCTTTAATAGATAGACCATGTTTCATGTGAGATAGAAGAGCTATGTTTAAAGGAGAAGAGTTATTTTATATTTAGAGTTTATTAGAAGTTTTTCCTTTTTTGTGTTATTATTATATTATTAGTGTAGCCACCTCTTGGTTTGCCAGCCCCCTTTACCTTGTACGTTAATGAGAACATGACTGCATACTTTTTTAGATATGAACTGCAGGGTTGATGGGTACATCTCATACCATACCAATGCTGACTAAGAATATCCGATACATCCAATACACACAAAAATTACATCTCTCAACTCATTAGATCATATACAGTATACTTATAATCTAATGCATATATAGATATATATAGATCATAATTAATTAATACTTTGTAATAATAGAGGTTTTTATGCATTTTTCTCACGTCTATGTGTGAATACATAAGTAAAGATGATATCAGATACTTCAGCGTAGTCTTGTTTAGTCTGACTTATACTCAGGACGTTTTTTCCTAAAAGGATATCTTTACTTTTTTTTTTTTTTTTTTTTTTACGCCAGGTTGTCTTTTCTGCACTTTACATAAACACTGGCCTTGACTGTGAGGTGTGCGTGTGTCGGGAAGCAGTCAGCTTTATTCAGCTCTGTGCATGTGTAAGATCTGTCTCTAGAGACTGCTCACGACGGGACACGCCGAGACTCGCTTACAGTAGAGGGTGGGAGACGACACAAAGCATAGTGTGGGGGAAGGAGGAAGGGGAAATAAAGTTTAAAAAAGAAGGAAAAAAAAGGTGAGGAGGGAGGTTGAAGAAAAGGATGTGGTCCTGTCATGTCACATGCTTTTATTTTATCACTGCTTATCTGGATATCTAAATAGACCTCCTAGATGCTCATTCCGGTTTTGCTGCACCATCATAAAAAGAGAGTTCATGTTCCTTGGAAGTTTCTCGAGCATGAGCTGGTTTGGTAAGGGGTGTTGCCTTAGACAAAGGGATCCGAGCATGGGGGCATCGTATAGGCTTTGTGTAGATTCTGACCCGAGGCCATAGTGGAGGCGCAGATGGGCAGGTGAGCAGGAGTGGTCTGAGCTCCACAGGGTTCCCTCTGCTGTAAGCGCCACCCTCAGGACTCATCATGTTTATCTGAAGCTTTCAGTCAAGGAACAGTTAATTGTCTGACAGCAATGGGAAATGCCTCCCTAGCTCCCTCCTTCTTCTTCTATCCCTCCCCTTCTCCTTCTCCTTCTCTTTCCTTTACTCGTGTTCTCCCTCCCTTTCCCTCTCTCGCTCTCCACTGTCTTCTTTTGCCTGTATTCTCTCTCTGTCACGAGTAGGTGTTTCCCTTCGTGATGGGACCGAGTGTATATAGGGCCCGAGCTCTCAGACAAGTTCAGAGTCTTAAGCGCGCCAGCCACACGCTTCCCCTTTAGGACTATTCCTGATTCTCATTTCTGCCCAAGTCTTCTTTTTTTTTACCCCCTTGAGTGGATTTACACTTTTTGTGACACTATCATGTCAGAGGGAAGAAGGGAAGAAGGAGAAGAAGGAAAGAAGGAGAGGAATGGGAGGAAAAAAGGTAAAAAGGAGCGCAAGGGAAAAAACAGTGATCTCACTCAAGGTAAAGAAAGACACAACACGCAAAGGTGTGAGTGTGTGGATGTATGCATGTTTGTACGTGTGCTGCCGACAAGGGAGGGGTGTGAGACTCAAGGGGAAAAAACGCACACCCCATCTTGTCAAAGCTTGCTGCCTGCTTTTGTCACACAGCAGGACTTCCTAAACGGCAGCGTGTAGCGGCACATCTGGCCTCCTTGACCTGTGTTTGTAACTGTGCATGAATATATGTTTGCCATGCAAGTCTCAGACTGAGCACTTCGGCACGTTAGGATTTCCATGCTTCTACGTCAGCCAGCTCTGCCTAGATGTTTCACGACTTTTAAAGTCGATTCCTGTGTTCAGGATCTTAATTAGCACTTATGTCGCTGAGCCTGTGTGAATTTCCTCATACGCTTTTTTAAAAGACCAGGCAGGAGCTACTATTGATTCATTTCCATGCTGTACCTGAAGGAGGCTGCACTGCTGGGTGTCTGCAGCTCCTACTGCAGTTGAGCCATAAACTATAGATATCCTCTTACAATGTGACTGAGATTACTGTTTGAATGAATGCCATTCTCAGAGAAGCTCTTGAACAGCTAATGGAGTGCAACATGCATGTCTCTCTCAACGTCTGTCTGGGGTTCTGCATGCCTCAGCTTGTCAATGCAGTCTGACCTCGGGGTCATGCAGGAAGAGAAATTCTCGACCCTAATTTCCAACCATAACTATTATATACTACTATACCATAACTATTATAGACACTAAAGGATCTTATGTGTAGGACAAAATGTTATGATATGGCAGCATGGATTTGACCAAAAGCATATAAATTCCATGAATTACAGTGCAAAAAAAAAAAAAAAAGTCTTAGCAAGTGAAATTGTCTTGAATTTATAGTCACAATTATGAACTTTTTTTTTTTTTATATAAGATTAAAACAAACCAGACGTAACATTATTAAACCTATTTCTAGGCATATTCTACATGTAAAAGTGTAAATCATTTTCTAATAGCAGATCATTTTCTCAGTTTGAAACTTTTTGTTCATGAAAAAAGCGAAGAAACAAGACATTGTTACTTAAAGTGTAATAAATGATGTCTAGTAATAGGTTTAATAATGTTATATTTGGTTTACTGTAATGTTATAATAAGAAATAGAAGATAAATATGCCTTAAATTTTATTTTTAATTTAATTCTTTTCTTTCTTTTCTTTTTTTTGGTTTGCAATGCATCAACACACCCTTGCTGTGATTAGTTAAAACACTTGCACAACACAAATTTCTTAAAGAGACATCATGTATATTGAATCCTTATGTAATATCCGTATTGCAGACGCAAGTATTGCAATAACCATTAACAATAAAAAAATGTTGTGCAAATCCATCCTTGAGTAAATCTACTAAGGTGTAGAAACACAGTAAATCAGGACGTCTTTCGGAGAGGCATCGTTAATCCTCAGTGCATTTCCTTTGATCCGAGATATCCACATTAGGTTAGTGAATTGGAACTGCATGGCAAATTATTGTCTCCTGGCGTTCCCCTCCTCCCCCACCTGCCCCCCATTCATTTCCAGGATCATCCATGGCTCTTCTCCAGCCCCTGGTGGAGGTTTCTTCTTTGCTCTGTCGCCCCCGAGGCCCTGCTTCGCGTGACCTCCTTGATAAAGTGCTTTTATTATACACCGCAATTCTCCTGTTACTTCCTTCTTAAATGTTGTTCACTGTATTGTTTTTTATACGTATCTGTAATCTAACACAAGGGTGTTTGAGGAGTCACTTTTAGTAACCCGTGCAGCTTTCCCTCCTGGATCTGTCTTCACGCAATGCTAATCTCCTCTGCTTTGTCTAGTGGAAACAAAGCAAAGTCAGGAAGAAAAGAATAGCTGGGAGACTCAGCTTTTCTTTGGTGGCTAAGGTTAACCCTGTCACACGCATTGCTTCTTAGCGCATGCACTGATACGTTTCATTTGCTTGATGGCAAAATCACAATGAGAAAATCATGAGGGTTGACTCAATTAGGCGAGTTTCATGGCCTAAAAAGGGTTTTTGATGTGTGCTGTTAAGAATAAGGTTATAATCAGGATCTGTAACAGATTTGTATATTGTGGTATTTTGTGATATCTGTCATGGACTGTTGTTCCTTTTCCTTCTTCATGGTTGAAGTGCACCGTCATTAGAAATGAAGATTTATAACTGCCCTTCCGTCGTTAAACACCTATTGCATTCCCCGCTTACCTGGTGGGGGTTTCCTCTTTCCCCCACCCCACTGGATGCTTCTTTGTTTTTTTTTCTCTAAAAAGAAAATTGTTACTCTGGCAATTTTCTTGAATGGTCTAAATTGTAGATAGTTCCGTAATTGTAAAGGGCCTTTAAAGTCTACTGAGACATGATGGTGATTTTGGGCACCATAAATCAATTGGTTGATGTTAAATGCTTGAGATAATGGGAAACACATATAACTTGAAAGCAAGAATTGAGCAGAATTGCAGATGTAAAAGATCCTTTTTTTTTTGGTCCTCCTGTGCTGTTGAGTACATCAGGCAATGGGTTGCGTTGTTTCTATAACGAAGTAGATTTCTACGTGGCCGGGTTGCTAGCCCAACACCCAACCCTTCTCCTTTCTCATAGGGGGTTTGGGACCGGGAGAGTAATTTTTTATGGGCACAGTGTTAAGGGCCTTGCCCAAGGGGCCAACAGTGGTAACCCGGCAGTGACGGAGCTCAAACCCCTGACCCTCTGATCAGCAACCCAGCGCCTCAACCACATGAGCCAGCACTGCCCCGCCGAGATGTTCTAATAATGACTAAATAACAAATCAAATTAATTGTTTTTATTTATTACCTTAAATTGTATTATTGTATTATTACAGTAGAGTTATTATTACAGTATTACATTCTATTATTTAAATAATATCTAAATTGGACAGAGTTTTGAGATCTAACTACAGCTTTGACGACTAAATAGTCAAAATTTTGCTGGCACTTCTATCAAGACCATGAAAGGTTTCTCTGGTTATATTTGTATTTTATCACGGCTTTTGCTCTTTTTTTTTCAACTGGCCTAAATTCAACAACATGCAAAAGAATGAGCAAAGAAAGTTGACTCAAAAGTGGTTAGAGGTTTCCAAGTACAGGAAAGCACAAGGGCATTGATTGAATTTACCATTAACATTATTGAATTATGTGGTTTGGGTTGCCTTTTACCCTCGTAGCTTTACAATCCCAAAATCACAGGAAGATGGTTAAGGCAGCATGTCTGTAATGGCCTTAATCCTTCATTGTTTTTCGGATCTCTCCCATGGTGGTTTAAAGTCGACAGTGATTGCCATTGACGTGTCGTACGTGAAGCAATCCGGGTTAGCCCACATCGTTGAATAAAACTGTGTGCCACGCCAAAAAACAATGAACCTCCTCAGGCACAATCAAAACACTGTTTTTTTTTTTTGTCTTGTTGTTGTTGTTTTTTTCTATCAATGCATTCATGTGTATATGAGCGAGAGAAAAATGTATGCGATAAAAACAATATAGCAAAGGGAATGATTTTGTTAACAATTTAAAATAAGAATGCTCTAGTAATACCGGTTTATGAATGAATCAGTACACAAATTCAGACCTATGAACTGATTCGAGTCAAGGAATCTTTATATTTGACTTCCAGAGTGATTTAAAGCAGGAATTAAACTGGCATTTTATAAAATGTAAGACATAATCTATAACAATCGACACTTTCCTCCTAGTGTTTAATGTATGTGACCAAGCAACGTGCTGTATGCTCACTTCAGGTGAATAAACTTGTGTACTTTAAAATGAAATAAAAAGCCACCATATTTAGTCATATTTAATTTTAGTCATCATTTTTTATAATTGGACAGATCAGCCATAAGGACAGGCCACATGCCAAAATTACACCACGTCATAATACTTCAGGCACTCGCTGGAGACTAGAATCGGTCGAAGTGATGTATAGTTGCTTTCTGTTGATCTCATAGCCACATTTTTCTTTAACGTTGTATTGTATGAACAGATAAACAGGAAAGTTTGCGCGATCTTGTAAAAATCAGCAACACTTAATGTTGCATCTCAACATGAAGCGCTGCTAGGCATTGCATTTTTTCCCCCCTGTCATTCCCAAAGTTATTTAAAGAGTTTAGGCTGAATCTTGGAACCATCCCTAAGGCTATGCATTTCAGAGTCTTTTTTAAATTATGGGCAGAGCCACAGAAAGAGAGTGTCATGTGTCTAGTAAAATGTCACGGTTGTGTGAAAAGGTGGGGGAAATATGCAACCTGTGAGCTGCTTCGGCTTGTTGATCTTCAACGCACATGTCGTACACACGTGCAGCAGTGGCATGCCTTGTTACAGAATGAGAAACCAGGTTCAGGAGTCAAAGCTATTAAGAAAGGCTTAAGAGATAATTAGATGTGTATTATTACATTTGAATCAATCTTTCCTGTCGGTGTTCCTATTTATTTAATGAGGTTTTATTTTGTATTTACAGTACTGTGAAAAAGGTGGCACGGTGGCTGAGTGGTTAACATTGTCGCATTGCACTTACAGGTTATGAGTTTGATTCCTATCTTGGGTCTGTGTTCATGGAGTTTTGCATGTCCTCCCCATACTTGGTGGCTTTCCTCCAGGTACTCTGGTTTTCTCCCACATTAGGCAGATTAGGCTAATAGTCGTTCCCAAGTTGCCCGTAGTGTGTGAATCAATGTGTAAGTGTACTGTATGTATGCATGCGCCTTGTATTGTATTGGTACCCCATACAGGGGGTACCCCACCTCATGCCTGGCAAAGTCTCCTACTGTAGGATAGGCTCCAGGCGCCCCGCCACCCTGTTCACAGGATATAGCGTTATAGATATAAGGCCTTGAGACATATTATATCATATTAAATAAGTTTAAATAATGTAGATTAAATTAAGAAATTGGAACAAATGTTTTAGTGTGACAGGCCGCTGTTTATGTAACAACCTCAGCAGCAACCTCATTTCCCCTCTCATCTGTTCCAACCACTCATCATTAAATATCACCAGTATACTAATGACCGACCTGATCATCTGTCATCACCTGCACCTATTTCTCACTGGTTCCTGTTTTAAATTATATGCTTTCTGTTAAATCTTGAACAATTCAAAGGTCACCATATATCTTCTTCTTCCGAAACTGGTACAGGGACTGCTAGAAAGTGCCACGTAAGTCCTTCCGGAAACCTGGAGAAGTATTCCTCAAGTCTACATTAGAAAAATGCAACAAAAGTCTGGCTCTTTGGTAGCAAAATATGAAGAAATCAGGGAGGCTCAAGACTTTTGCCCAATACCATATGCTGTTATAAATATCTGAATAAAAAGTCTTAGTAACGATTGTGACAGAAGTTCAATCAGACTGAAAGCATATTGATAAAAACTATGAAGAAGGACAAAACGAACACAAGGTTCAAGAAACAGTAAATCAAACCAGTTTCAGATTTGGTTCTAAGAGCAGAGCTGGAATACACTCCCTGGAAAAGGCTTATTTGATCATCGATTGCCTTGCTTAACCAATAAGTCGTTGCTGACACCAAGCTTACTATAATTTGCTGCTAACAGCAGAAAAGAATAAACCTAAAATTAAACAACATCAATAATACAAATGAATTTCAGGTATTATTAAATCCTAGTTTGTTCTGCATTATCTATGGATCTCTGAGACCAGCATTTTCATGGTTAAGGATATGCTCAAATAACTACAAGATTGCAAGTTCAGTTCCCACTGTTGGTTCTTTGTTCATGATCCTTAACCCTTACCGCTCAGCTGTCTCAATTCTATGTGGCTTTGGATAAAAAAGATTTGGGAATAACTAATGAATATGTTTGTAATTTAACACTTTAGTTTTATCCAGTCAGCACAACAAAACCTAATGTTCATGGACTATAATTTGCACTTTATATTCACCCTTCGTCTTCTATATTAATCAAATTTAGGGATTCCTGGTAAAACGTGTGTGTGTGTGCTAATCATACTACTGTTAAAGATGTGGTAAATGGAGATTAGGCTAAAAACACCGAAGTATTCATTTAAAGCGCACAAGGCATTGATCTATGACTTAACTAAAGCCGGTCCCGTTTTCCTATCACACAGTATCCATCTTTCATTGTGCTGGAGCAAACCACAAGCCTTTGTGCATCTATTGGATTCTCAGATGTGTTAACAGTGTTAAAAAGCTGAGCTCCTAGCCTTACTTTTGGCTTTTGGAGAGGTTTAGGCTTTGTAGCTTTAAAATGCCACTGGCAACCCGAGAAGGAACAATACCAATCACCACATTGATTCACTAAAGAACCAAGGCACCAAAGAATCTGACACCACACTTGTACAATAGGATGCCAGGCCTCAGCACAATATCAGGAATGCAACAGTATATAGACTAAACTATTTGGCCAAAACTGCAATGACATTGTATCCAAATATATATATTTCAATATGGAGTTGGTCCTCCATTTGCAGCTAGAACAGCTTCCACTTTTTCTTGGAAGAGTGTCCACAACATTTTGGAGTGTTTCTATGGGAATTCCTGCCCAATCATTCTGTAGAGCATTTATGAGGGCAGACACTGATGTTGGACGAAAAGGTCTGGCTCGCAATCTCCGTTTAAGTTCATCCCAAAGGTGCTCAATGGGGTTGAGGTCATAGGGCTCTGTGTGGGCCAATCAAGTTCTTCCATACCAAACTCATCAAACCATGTCTTTATAGTCCTTGCTTTGTGCACTGGGGCACAGTCATGTTGGAATAGAAAAGGACCTTCACCAAACTGTTACCACAAAGTTGGAAACATCACTGTCCAAGATGTCTTGGTTTGCTGAAGTCTTAAGATTCCCCTCCACAAGGGGCCTGATTGAAACACCTAATTCAATAATAACATGTTTGGCCAAATACCTTTGTCCATATAGTGTATCCTTTCAATTAACAAAGTTTATTCCAAATGTACTGGGATGGAGAAGTGGTCTGGACGCCCCAAAATTTAGGCTCATATTTCGGGTTTAGCAACTTTAATTAATGCATTTTTAGGTAGACTGGGTTGCTCATTTTCTGCTTCTAAGCAAAAGTTTTTATAGCCATATAGTACTTTCAAATGACATTTTTCTTTTTGAGTAGCGTAGGTTAAAATCTAGCATGTTTCCATCTTTTCGAATTAGCTTGCTAGTTCACTTACTAACATAATATCCTTAATTACACTCAGCTTATGTTGTTGTTCCTTTTCAAAATCTTATAAATACTAGACATCTAAAGTATACTTGTATCCAAACAACATACTGTAAATCCAAAGAAAATAAGAAATTTAGGACAGTCAGTTTTTGGAAAGAAGCAAATATAGCTACATATGATATAAAGGGTGTAAAAGCTAACTGAAGATTAGCTCACCACACAATCATAGCCACTTCACTGCTTCCTAACCTCCAGGGAGCAATTAGCATTCTATGCTATTAGCAATGTCAATACTGCTGGGCTTCCGACGCGTTTCCAGTATTAACCTACTATTTAAACCTGTCCTGTTACACAGTCATTCACCGGGGTCAGGTCCGATCTTTACGTCTTGTGTAGGTGCTGGACCGACTGATGAAACGTTCTCACCCTGCTGTACATTCCCCCTGACCATTTATTAGCCTCCTCTCTTTGGTGTGTGTGTGTGTTATCTAAGCTCTAATGTTTGATGTTGGTTTGAGTTCTTCCAGCTGCTTTACTGTTTCTCTTTCATTTAATAGTTGGAGACATGTTGAAGGCCAAAGTCTACTCCCTGTTTACAATTAATTTGAGAAGCATTAGTATAATCAATCACGTTTTTTTTTCTTTCTGCTCTCGACACAGTGAGAACGCTAGGCAATATGGTTCTTATCACTGAGTCTTTTAAGTGTTTAGTTTTGGTGATCAGGAGTGTGGTCCTTGCTAGCTGTAATCAGCAAATTCATTTAGACAAGAAAAACTGAGAGGGGGAAATCATGATATGCAATACATTTTTCCCTTGCCACTTTCTTGAAGCAAATATGATATCTAGGAAATTTCATCCATCCATCCATCTATCCATCTAGGAACCTCTGTTCACTTGCTACTTTCTTGAAGCAAATATGATATCTAGGAAATTTCATCCATCCATCCATCCATCCATCCATCTAGGAACCTCTGTAGTCCACCTAGGGACTGTGGAGGCAAATGGTTACCATTGTATTTATTCACATTTTTACAACCGTGGTAGGACCTCCAGTCAACATTATCTAGGAAATTGCACACTCATCCCTGTGTTTATGTACTTATGTTCTTATGTATGGTTTATACCCTTTACATCCGCTACACTGTGTGCATTTTAATACCCTTTATAGCCAAAATCAGGCACAGAAAGGAACAGAAGTACTGCACAGGAAGGAATTCATACAATGCTATTTAGCATAATAGTTTGTATTAGAAAAATGTGTAATGTGTCTAGTGAAAACCTCTGCCCAGATGAATGTCTATCTGCTTTAAGTCTTTTAAGACATGCAAATGTCTCTTTATTGCCACATTCAACAAATGATCCATGAGAAAACATGTTTGCACTAATACCAATCAAGTAAGCGTAATCTGACTCATTTGTTCTTGTTTTCTTTCTAGGAGCTCCTACAATAAAACCTTTGCGGAGCCCAATGGTGGTGGCAGAAGGAGACCGGCTAACAGTGAAGTGTGAAGCTTCGGGTAAATCTCCCCTGTCCTATAAGTGGTACAAAGATGGAAACGTTCTGAATAAGAGCAAACAAGTCAGGATCAGAGCCAAGAAGTAAGTGTGTACTTAGCAATCATATCTGCATGTATCTATTGGATTCAGCTATTTACATGCTGAATCCCAGAATGAAAACACTTTTTGTTTGGGCGGAATGGAAAAAGAAACCTCCTTTCATTTATAAGAACCTAAACCATAGCTCAGCTTACAAAGCAAATAGCCTGGGTTCTCCCTTATATAGTGTTTCACATCATAACACATTATTGGTCATGTTTGCTCCTAAATTTACTGTTGCCTGGATTGCAGCCATATAAGAGCCGTCCGTAATATAAAGCTGAATACTATACAGTATAATCTTTTTGAATCTTTGTTTAAGAGCATTGTTTTGATCTCTAATCTGCTGTTGCTAGGTTTGGACTTATGGATGTGTTGTCAGGTTTAGGCGATCCAAAGTCATAGTAAAGTCTCATGAACCAATATCTCTGTGTTGCAGGAAAAACTCCAAGATCCAGATTACTAGTGCTCGACTGGGGGACTCTGGGAATTACATGTGTGTAGTGGAGAACGACAGTGGGAGTAGCAACAGCACAAGCACCGTTCATGTCCAAAGCAGTAAGTAATCATAATCCATGGTGGGTTAATAATCGTTGTTGTTAGTCTTTCGGCTGTTGTTGTTCCATCAGGGGGTCGGCACAGCAGATCTGCACACAACTTGGCACAAGTTTGAATGCCGAATGCGCTTCCTGACACAACCCTCACATTTTATTCGGGCTTAAGACCGGCACTGCATTCAGTGGCGAGAAACCTACCATTGGGGGTGGACTTATAATTAAATCATTTAACCCATCAGTTATTTGAGTGTTGCGACGATTCACTGGTGTCCACATACAAGCATTGATAATGAAGTTCCAATCCAGCTTCTGATTATGTTTATTTATTTATTTTTTTTTTAACGTTTGCACTCCTAGAGAAACATAGTATTGTTTCAGGCTTTCAGACTTAAGTCTTGTTTAGCACCTTGACCTTTGTTTGGTGGTAAGTTTCGAAAGCCATTTCTCCTAAGAGTTTTACTTTGACGCAGATTCATCAGAACATGCCAATGAAACTGGTCTTCACTTTGAACTTCACTTTTGGCTAGTCACTGAGCGTCTTGATTTGTCCTGGGCAGTTTGTGGCCACAATTTTATCCACAGAATTCCTAACAGGTAGACAGGCAGGACTAAATTTCTTTATTATTGTTTTTTTTTTACAAATTTCTCACTTATTACCTTCTGTTTATGGACTTGATTATATGGTCACCACGGTCCTTCCACTATTTCTTGTACTTACACTGCTGAACACAAGGTGTGCAAACACTGGAACTTTGCCTGGAGCAGGAAACTTTGGTTGATTTATGAAGGTTTCCAGGTGATTAGCTGATTCTCTTTCTTCTGTGGTTAAATGAACGACAGGGTGACACCTATGACCGGCATATATGTAAGAAACTATTTTTATTCTAGTACATTTTTATGCACTCTGGCTTTTTATTCTGCATTTCACTTACTCCGGTTGGACTATTTAATTCATTTGGGACTTGCTGCTTTGTCGCACTGGAAATATTAACAAATGAATACGCTTTTTTCTGGATTTTACGTTTTTTTTTTTTTTCTTTTTAGTTTTTTTTGGTGGTTATTTTTGTCTGTTTTTATTTTTTTATTTTTTACTACACTTGTCTTCTGGATTTTTTATTATCCTGGGCTTGATGTTACCTCAGCCTCCTGGACTAGTTTTTCTTTGCTCGGTGTGTCCTGAAACTAACTCTTCTACCTGCCAGCTGTGAGCTCTCTTCTTGTGAACCTGGCGCCATGTCGGTCTGTGTGCTGGTGAGTAATTGTGTACTCTTTCATTAGTTGTGCACTGTCAGTATTGCTAAGCCTTTCATCCTACTCCTGATTTTACTGGTCGGGCTGCTGTTGTTGGCTAACACAACTGTACTGTGTGGGTTTGATGTAGCTCTCCACCTGAGTTTTTGGTGGGTATACTGTCTTTTTTTCCTCTTCTGCATGATTACTTGGTAATCATGTGCTCTTGTTGTAGCACTTTGATAGGTTTTTATAGGTGTATTTTCCTTGTCTGTGAGAGACCGTAGTTCTGTAAATCACCCATGTCACCAAAGCTGTTAAACTATTTTCCTTTCCAAACACCCATTCTTGGTTTGCCATACTTAAAGTATGGCTGGTGTCAGTAATTCTGTATTGTTATTCGTCCTCGGGATGCATCTTGCTCTACCAGATGCTGCGTTACTGTTTATTGCACTGCCAGCATTGTGACCCTTACAATCTGGTCAAGCAAGCAATTCAAAAATCAATGGCTATAACCCAGGTTATTGATTTCTCCGCCTCTTTCGGAAGGTGGCTGCTCATAGTCACATCAGAAATGATATGTCAATGCAGGATGGTGAAATTTACATTGCTAAATTGCTGTTTCATAACCTATAAAGCTCTCTTGTTTATTGATTGAAGTAAAACTCTAAATTTTGAATCTTACTCTTCTGAGCACTCATTGCCCCACATTGTATCCAGTCATTCATTCTGATCCCTAATCCCTAAAGCCATAATCATCTCTTATGCTATACCTAAAGTGTCCCTTTAGCAGTACTGGTATCTTGAAACTGATAGTCTGGAACTCTGTAATTAAGGGCTTATTACCAATTTGACATTTATACCCAAACTACTAGAAATATCTAAACAACCAATTAGACACTCAACTACCATTCTGTTCTGCCATTAGCAGAGATTCCTGGTCATGTCATACAACTGTAGCAGCTTTTGAAGGAATGACTAATAGTCCACTTCTCTTCCCTGACTCTGGTGCCCTCTGTATTCCTATTTTGCCAGACTTTAATACAACCCTTTTATACAATGAGTCATGCCATTCTTCTGTCTTGTCTCTTTTCATTAGCAATTACATTCTCTCTCTAAGGTACAGTCCATGTTCTGTACAGTATATTCACATTCACCTTATCTACAAATGCTCTTTGTCTCTTAAGGCTCATTTCTCGATTCTTTTGATTTTTATCTTATATATTGTCCCTGCTCTTAATGTAATTTCATACTGGTGTGTCATACTTGATGGTTTCCTGTAGAAAGGTTAATTAAGACTGTGATCCCACGGGCTGAGTGGGACTCAACAAAAAAGTCAAGAGAGCTGGCAGTTATTACTGCTGGAAGCATACGGTCAGATATGAAGCTTGTGGGAGAAAGAAACGCTGCGTGTATTACCATGATAGCATATAGAGTGCTTACCTGGCACTGCGTGACACATCTTCTGCGACATTCAGTCATCAGTAATGGCTTTGTCCTGGTCGGTGTCATGGTGGTTTGCTATAATTTGTTCAGTAGAACCAATTAAATTGGTGCAAACTGTAATAACTGTGAGGGCGGTTGGAACTGGTCAAGATTGTTTGCAGGAAAAATCAATTCCATAATTCACAAATAGAAGTCATGCGATTCATGAAAGTATTTCGTGATTATATTTATTTACAGACTGACAAATATGCATTTACAATGCACTCGCCATTTGTGCACATCCCTGCATTTGTCTGTGGATTTCCGCACTTGATTCACAAATGCATATTTTTCAGAAAATGATATGGGCTTGTCAGATTTTTATACATAACTGTGGATTGAGGGCAAATTAACGTTCCATAATCTGTTCATTCCAGTTACTGTATATATGTATGTCGGCATGGTGGCGTAGTGGTTAGCACTTTTGCCTTACACCTCCAGGGTCCAGGTTTGATTCCTGTTTGATTTCCTTCTGTGCTTGCTGGGTTTACTTTGGGTAAACCGGTTTCCTCCACCATTTTTATCTTATATATAAAACATGCAGATTGGGCAAATTGGTTGTAAAAATGGGAATAAATACAATGGTCACAACTTACCTCCATTGGCCCTAGTTGGACTACAGAGGTTCTTGGATGAAGAACCTCAGATACAGTATACAGTGGAACCTTGGATTACGAGCATTATTCGTTCCGGAACCGGGCTTTCATATTTCAAAACACTCGTAAACCAAATTTAATTTTACTATAAGAAATAATGGAAACTCAAATTATTCATTCCCCAGCCCAAAAAAATAAATACATAAAAATAATTAATACAAAATATAAAGTAAAAATAAAACAAATTAACCTGCACTTTACCTTTAAAAAAAATAAAAATTAATCCCGACAGATAAGTGTTTCCGTTTATGCGCGCAGGCGATATGTGTGTGTGTGTGTGTGTGTATGTGTGTTTGTGCATGTGTGTGAAGCTAAAGAAAGAGGAGTTAGACCCCCCCTCTTTTCGTCTTACACAGTAACCCTTCTTCGTCTCTTATTTGAGTTTTTTCACACACACACACACACACACAAACACACGCACACACACATTAACGGAAAGACTGTTTTATTGGAAAAATTAGCAAGGAACACTCGCGTGGATCTTTAACCTCTCTAATGAGACTTTCTTTTGTTTTACACGCGTACACACGTGTTATAAGAAACAGTACACACGCATACAAACACAAAATTAAAAGATGGTTTACACGCACACACATGGTCACAGTGTTATAGTAAACAGTACACGCAGGGGAGACGATTACCCACAAAAAAAAAAAGAGAGAGAAAAAAACGTTGGCTCAGTTGTGATCACGTGACGCTCTGCGTCAAAACAAGAAGTGCATGCGTGCTACATGATACTTGGTTCTCGTAAACCAAGACTTATTCGTTTTCCAAGTCCAAATTTATTAAAAATCTTTGCTCATCTTGTGAAACACTCGCAAACCGCGTTACTCACAATCCGAGGTTCCACTGTATATACCCTTGTTCATTGGCTGAAGTTGTAGGAGATATCTGATAGGTTGCAGGAAAAGCCCTTTTTTTGAAAAAAAAAAAATTCATCTGTGATTTGAAGCATGTCAGAGTAGTCTCAAAAATCCACACACAAATGCAGGGATGTACACTAATGGAGAGCGGTCTGTAAATGCATATTTATCATTCTGTAAATAAAAGCAATCGCAAAATACATTGGTGAATTGCATGGCATTTATATGTGGGTCAAAAAATACATCGGTGAATTGCGTGGCATTTATATGTGGGTCAAAAAATACATTTGTGAATTGCGTGACATTTATTTGTGAATTATGAAAATGATCTGCCTCTATAATAACCTGTCTTACGGAAATCCTATAGTCCACAAGACAAAACTGGATTCTGCGGAAGGCAGATCAATCAATGTCATGACTCTCAGAATGAGCTATTTAATCAAGACTGAGCTGACAGATTTCCTTTTCTTCCAAAACAACAATGTCTTTCCCTTTAAGCTTATCTTCATCTTGCCGTTGTTTTTTTTATTGTTTGTTTTTTGATGTAAGTGGCCCTGAGTGACTATATTAATTAAGTTATTATTTATTTGTGTGCATAGGGTTTCCTTGGTTGCTTTTCACTGTCTTTTGTGTTTTTGCAGGAGCTGTTTGAACAGGACCGAGTTATTTCTCTTTGAAAAACAGCTTAGCTGCCACATTGATTTTGATGGCGTTGTCCATAGGGCAAACCCACTGACAAATTATTTCCTCAAGGGTGTATTAGTCTTGTATTAGTTTTTATTAAGCTTTTGCCAAGTTGTGAGGCCTGGTTCCTCTGGAGCTGCCAATAGCATCTGACGCATATTGTGCAGCTTTTCTTTTGGAAACAGGTTTAAAGAGACATGCTGTATTTTTTTTTTTGCTATCTAGGAATTATAGATATGTTGTGAATTGACGCATATGTTATGAGGTTACTTTTTTTTTTTTGCAGTGGGCTAACAGTAAAACCCAACTATCGTTTTTCACAATAGGTATGGTTAGAGCAAGGTAAGATCAAGGTACTGTACCTATTTGTTCTCTTGTCAGTTGTTAATATCACGTGTTTCTAAGATGACAAAAATGACTCCATATGTATACTTTAAATTTAACACAGAATACGGGTCACATCCTGACTAGGAAGTCTTTTCTCACCAAGTTGGAGGTTTTCTAATCAAAATAGGTGTTTCTGTCAAAAAACATGTACAGTTTCTCTCACCTCCGAAAGCTTCTTTGCTGCTTGTTGAACACCACTTGTCTAGCCTATGCATTTCCATATGAATGTACTGTAAGACGAGCTCAAGGCCACTCTTTGCATATTACTGTAGATAGAAGATATCAGGACATTGGTGTCGTTTGTTTGCTGTGTGGTAGCAGGATGCTTCAAGGTCATTTCAAAGCCAAAACTCCTGATGCAGAAGGAATCCAGGTAGTGAGATGAAACTTATATTTCACTTAAATCATATATGTACTCCGGTTTCCACAGACAGTCCAAAAATATGCAGATTAGGCTAATTGGCGTTCCCAAATTGTCCGTAGTGAGTGAATGTCTGAATGTTGACCGGAGAGCTTTCCACAGTCATAAAAATAAATACAATGGAATAAATACATTGATCACCAGTCGCCTCCAGCTGTGGCTTACTGACTTAGTGGTTTGAAATGTCGCCTTGCACCTCCAAGGTCTAGGTTCGATTCCAGCCTCAGATCTGTGTGCATGTTCTCCCCTTGCTTGTTGGGTTATTACCAGGTGCTCTGATGAAATATATAATATAAGTTTCATCTCTGTTCAAAGACCTGGAGATTAGGCTAATTGGTGTGTGCACTATGATGGATTGGCACCCCGTCTAGGGGTGTACCCTGCCTTTTGACCCAAGTCTCCTGGGATCGGCACCAGGCCCCTCATTACCCTGTGTACAGGTTAAAGCAGTATAGGTGATGAGTGAGTAACCATTGGCCTCCTCAGTCCCTAGTTGGACTACAGAGGTTTCTTGATTGATGAATGAGAATAAATGTTGGTAAATGTTACAAAAATCTAAATTTATTGCTTGTTCAAAACTGTTCATCATAATAAGATGTGGATAAGCTATAGATAATTAGATAGAGTGCAGAAAGTTCTAGAGGCATTTATGTGATGGGTTGATTTTGTATAATGAAGCACATGTGGTGTTTATTATGTTATTATGTCTTATAGCAGAAGGCTGGATGGTTGCCCTTGCAGTGAGATTTAATAGGCTGGAGAGGGTTGAAGGCCACAGTTCTTGCCATAACATAGGCAGAAAATCCAAATAAATTTGATGGTGTGTATGTCTGCATATATATATGCGTATCTCCATGTGTGTTTTACGTATTTATATAAGGCTTTTCTCACTTTCGTAAGTGCATAGTTGGCTGCTTTTCCATACTGAGGTTACCCCAGGTATCATTTCCCCTATATCAGGTTGACAGTGTGGAAGCAGCACTTCTCCTGCTTTCACTTAAAAGAGTCAAGACCATTGAGTTGCTGCAGCAGTCGCTGCATGCATGTGCGTGCGAAGAAACCGGCATGTATCTCTGAGTAGGTGTATGTCTTAAGTAATTTGAAACAAGCCCAGGATTTCTAGCATGGCTGTGGTGTGTAGTTGACGCCTCCAGGCTGGGATACACCCACATCGCCTTTTGAACATATAGCAACCCCAAGAAACAAGAAAGACTGAGCGGGAGACTCAGCGCTCCCCAGCTTTAGGTGACGTTGGATTAATATAACAGTGCAGGAAATACCTTGAACTTGACAGTTGTTTATAATATTGATAAAAGTTTTTTTTCCCCCAGCTTGGTTAGGGGGAGCCGAAGATGAAGAACACACCTATCGTTTATGTCGCTGTGCTGTTCTGACACACAGTGGAGAGAGAGAGAGAGAGAGAGAGAGAGAGATTAATTTATTCAGTGCGCTGACTCGGTTGATTTCCATCCTAAGGTCATCAGTGAAATGGCTACTGCTGTGGAAGGCTGCAGTGCTGTGAGGCTGCTGCAGCATCATGGAGCCGCAGTGCTATCTGTGTATGTGCGCACGCCTACCCGGCGATGGGGTGGGCAACACCACAAGGAGTAAAAGAGGGAAATACAAAAAGATGAAACCCAGAGTAACTTACCTCTAATTTATTGGTAGGGTCTTGACTTGAGCCAGTCATATACACATGTGAATGCAGCCTTGTGACTATCACTCAGACGATTTTTTTGAGTGCTTGCACTGGTAATAACAAGGACTCCGTCACCGTCCTCGAAGAAAATGTTCATTTTCTTTTCTTACAATATATAATGAGTACACAAGTGGTATATGAATGTGCACTCCTGTTATATTAAAATTTCTGTTCGTCTTATCAGCCCTTTCCGATCAACGCTGCTGTCTCCCCAATCACCTGGTGCTGAAACAACTCAGAGAAAAGCATAAGAAGTAGCCTTTGGATATCTGCAAAAAAATTTGGACTGATACTTTAAGGAAGGTGAAAGAGAATCATTAATGGTGACGAAACATGGATTCATCACTACAAGCCAGAGAGTAAAACGGAGTATGGAATGTAAACAACCGCCGACTAAGAAAAAATTCTTAAGAAATTCTTAAGAAAAAAGTTTTCTGGCCAGAATTGAAACATTATCAGGAAAAAGGTTCAACAATCAACAGTGCTCGTTACAGCCAGTGAGACGCTTATTGAAAAGCTGAAGCCTAAACTTTGGATCTTGCATGGCGATGCACGTCTGCACACTTCTGCCTACACTGACGACACTCTGCAAAAACCGCAGAGTGGTGTGTGTCATAGCATCCTCCCTGTA
Source organism: Clarias laeviceps (assembly GCA_030014305.1). Classification (NCBI taxonomy): domain Eukaryota; kingdom Metazoa; phylum Chordata; class Actinopteri; order Siluriformes; family Clariidae; genus Clarias; species Clarias laeviceps. The sequence goes on along the minus strand of JAQMYJ010000011.1, from coordinate 6,697,999 downwards.
CAGTAGTCCTGACCTTGTTTTATCGGACTTTAACCTGTTTGGTCCCAGGAAATCAGCCCTATAAGGATGAAGATTCACTTCTGATGAAGTACTGAAGACAGCGGAGCATTCGGTTCTCGTAGCTTAGCCTGAAACATTTTTTTATAAGTGAATTCGAAAAATAATGTCCAATTATGCTAATAATGTTAATTTTTCCTTGTATATTGAGTCAATTCCTACAAAGAGGATTTTGCTAAATGTTTACATAAAGAAGTGGGTGGTTGATGAATGCCAAGCTGAGTGTGTCTTCTCAGTCATTCATTAAATGGGCGTGAATTTGAGTCGTTTTATTGGAATTAGTCAACGTCGCTCCACAAGCCAGAACCTTGTCAATGTATTATTTACTAGACTGGTATAAGCTTGCACTTAAACTCAATGTATAGAGGATGTATTTGTGCAATCTGTAGGCATGTTCGTACTTGTGTTACACTCTTTACTCACAAAAGGGGCCTCGTCTTGTGGATTGCGGGTCACCCTTACAGAATTTCAGCATTGCACACACACACGCATGCACAATACAACACGACACACACACACATACCAAAGATAAAATTGATTGCTTTCATTAATAACAGTGGTCAATGCTAAACGTGTGAAAGTCTGAGTAAAGGTAGGCTAAAGCTATCGAGGGAAACCAAGACAGAGAGAGATCTTAGGGCTACGCTTAATGAAGACAAGCAGCCGCCATCGCCTTGCTTCCCCCAGAGGCAGTCTGGCTTCATGGCGGCATATGAATACCAGTCGGCTTGATGAATCATTTCTCGGTATCATAACCAGCCACCACCTGCTGCATGGTGGTCCTGCACGTGTTTGTATGAGTTTAAGGTGATCTCAAGATGCATTCAGGACAGAGGTCACTAAAAGGGTCAAACCTGACAAGGAGAGAGGTCTCAGGAGAATGTGTGCACTCCAATAGAGAGCAAACATGTGTCAGTAGCCTGTAAAGACGTCCATATATGTAGCTTGATCCCCAACATACTGTAGCTCCATGCTCCTGCAGCACCAGATCATTCGCTTTAAGTGCATTTTACAATTTCCATTCTTCTTAAATCTATTCTTACTGACCCTGTTCAAAATTAGTCTTCTGTGCAGTAAGATTGTATTGTAGGGTTTGCAAAGGCAAGATGTTGGCTGATGGAATATCAAGGCCATGATGCTGCCCTTAAAAGTACAGCTTGGCGGGTGTACTAAAACCCCCTTATATCTAAAATGTACCATAGATGATCAGAAAGGACATGCCTGTTTCTTTGGGTTTTGCAACGCTTAATGTTGTTAACATGTAAAGGAAATTTGTAGCCTTCAAGCAAACTGCATGTCTAAATCATACCAGATGCCTCAAACCAAGTTGGGTGGTTTATATGGGTTTTGCCACAGCTGCCAGTAAAAATGAATAAAACCATATTTCGTAGCTAAAAATAGTGGAGCGTCTGTCTTGAATTATTTTGCTTATAACATCAGATTTGTATATTCAATGTAATTCAGACTAAAACGTGATCTCATGTTATTGTCATTTTTAATGCATATTAATCATATGAAATTCTATATACAACTATTCGCGATTTTTCATGATTCAAATATTTATTCTGCATGAAGCAGAACATGAGGTTGTAAGATTTCCACACTCGTTACCTACACTATATTGGTCTTGGATTTCCAACACATCTAAAATAGCATGGACGATGAAAGAGTCCATAAGAGGAAAAATGTTTAAATAATTTCTTTTTTTTTTTCTCTGGACTATTGACTGACTATATTCCTTTACCTCAGCTGTAAACCACTACCTTATGCAGCATTTAAAGGCCGCTTTGGCGTGGGCTTCATACTCCAGGGAAATGACATTATGGTGCATGCAATGTACTTTGAATTTTTCTCTAGGATGGGTCGTGTGTTGTAATAGAGAGCAGCGAGCACATGGCTGCCTCTGCTGCATAGTACTCGTTTGAAATTAGTTTTGGTCAAAAGTCTTGTCCCTAGGGGGCGCTGCATGACTCGGAGAAAGAGAGAGAGAGTGAGAGCGTGACATGAGAGGAATGTGTTGATGGAAAATGCAGCTGGGCGGCTGATTGTTCCAACCTCATCAGTCATGCTGGGGCCCACCAGCAGCACTTTCTCTCTCTCTCTTTCTCATACATGCTCTCGCACAGACACTCGCAAACCTGTGAAGCAGCTCACGACTGCTTCCCTGCACACAACACCTGGCCATATGATGAAAGGTAATCCATTTCTGCCTAAGTTCTTTAGGCCAAACCACTTGGCTATAATGCAGGTTTTAACCTCAAAGTCAGAAAACAAGCGGCAAACATTTAGACTATTTCTTTTGTTCTCCACATCTTTCTGTCTTTTCCTCAAGCCCTTGTCTTTCATCTTGTACAACAACGGCACCTTGTTTCTGTCTGAATGTTCTCTTGTAATTTCTTTCCTGCTCATTTCTCACCTTTCTTCTTCCTTCCCTTCACAGATATTTCGTGTTTTTTTGATTACACATGCGAGCAGAGAAACTGGGATCAAATTATGCTAGAAATATTCTGGCCATTAGCACCTATGGCTAGGTGAGATGAAGTGCAGCAGTAAAACCAAACCAGAATAAAATTGCTTGGTCAACATGAAAAGCACGTGGGAATGCTAAATTTATATTTGCTTCTTGTAATGGTTAAGGGAGTCGATATACTGCAGGTAAACTGTAACCTTTAATACGTGATCTTTGTAAGTGGCAAGTGGGTGAGCCTTGGTCTCTTTCTGGAGGAAAATGGGTAGTTATGTGATCTTTTTTGATCGCTTTTCATTTAAATAGATGTGTAAAGAAATTAATAATTATATGGTGCCCAGATATGCCCTACTACCCACCTCTTTTGAAACATGAATGAATGCATGCATGCTGCAATCTGTCAACAAGTGTGATCCCGGAGGTCCTGATGGATGCTGTGAGATTTATTTGAGCTTTAACCCCCAGATCAGATCCTTTATGCTAGTTATTGCAGAGGGTAAAGTGCACTCCAAAACAATTAAAGAGCACATCTATTTCTCATGCTGCTTAGCAGATGTTCCTCATGTTCCACCTCCATCTTCTGTTTCTTTCTTTCTCTGTATCTACTAGTGCATGAGTTTTCATTACTTGATTAAAATTGAAATTGGGGCTTGAGCTCTGTTTTCCCCATCAGGCTGAATTCCCCAGGAGCCGTGACAAGCAGAGCAGCTGTGAAGGGCCTAAAGGCTGGTGCCTTGGTTGATGGGTGGGGTCAAATTTGGCTTTTTCCAGAGCAGCCAGCTCACCCCTTCACCCTGACGCCACAATTTCACGCCCATCACTGTTTGAGGGTGGCCGCTTGCTCATACAAGTCCGTCTGGGGGGGATGGAGATCCGACTCCAGAGGCATGCCATCACTCTACACCAGTGTGAAGGTTTGAGTGGATGTGTGAGTCCATAGCGGTGGAGCAGTGTAGAGTATAACAAACCAGGAAACGGCAATGGGATTTCATTTAGCTGACATGGAGCTACTTCTTTAATATTCCTTGGAGACAAAAACTGGTAAAGGTGGCAGTCTGTAGGATTTGGAATCACCAAATGGACCCAGATGTGTCTTTATATCCTTTGCCTGTGTTGCTGGTATCACTTTGGGAGGGGCAGAGAGTGGCTGTCCTGCCTGGGATTGGGGTTGGGGCTGGGGCTGAGCCTCATCAGCGCTGGCACAGGTGTGGCTGCAGGAGGCCATGCCAAGGGAGAGGTGTGCTTCTGATACCCACTGCGTTGCTTTTGTTGCTGGCTCTGGGCACCTACCTGCTCCTTCTGAACCATGTTCTGATCCCTAGCGGACAACCTGACCTGCCAGACCTCCTAAGAAGTGAGGACGAAGATGTTGAAGAGGAGGGAGAGCTCACAGGGAACACGACTCCTTCATGGATGCTTATCACACTCACTGGGACGACTGATCCTCCTCCAACCACATTCTCTATTCGGGAGACCATAGCCGTGTCTGTGTTGGCACCTGGAACAACCTTGTCCCTGGCATCCTCCAGCCCCACACCCAGCAGCACCCCACCCCCTCTGGGTAAGTGCCCAACTCCTCTGCTTGCTTTTCCATTTGCCCTATTGTGCAATCACATGCAATAGCGTTCTTTGATTTCTCTCTACGACGTCTCTGAAATGATTGTGGGAGGACAAGACCGGGCACATCAGCTATGCAGCTGAAAAAAAGGGCAAAGGGAGAGAAAAATAAAAGCAAGCTAATCAAAAGAGAAAAAAAACAGGAACAAGGTCCACCCAAAATCCTTTTTTTGGGGGGATTACATGGTCCCTATTGTTTCTTTCTCTGATAACAGTGTTGGTTTATTGTCAAAGTCCATGGTTCCTGAAAGCAGCTTTTTAGAGTATTAGCACTGGTAATGTTGTTTACAACTTTTGCAAATTCTTCAGAAAGTTTGTTGGCCTCCTTCCGTTCATACCTCCTTCTCATATGTCTCCAGGCAACTGGTGCTTCCTTTGAGCAGTTTTGTTGTAGAGGGTTATGTACGTAGTGTGTACATGTAAACAGTGAAATGAGCTGCTGTGATGACTGACAGGTCAGAGGTCAACCTCTCATGAACAATTAATAGTAGTTTTTTCCCCCTTTGTTTGTTTTAGTCTGTGTGCGAGGCATGTTTGAATCTGTTGAAGGTAGGAGTGAGGCATGTTAAACTTCCATCCTAGGTCTGACCAGTGTGAAAGTTCTATAACAAATTCTATAACACTGGTACGATGTAGCCAAAAACAAGAAAAATAAACCTTGGAGGTGATGGGCAGCCCTGTAAATCTCATACGTTTCTCTTTATGTTTCCATTTATTCCAATTTAGAATAGCCTTCACTGACTAACTGTTCTGGGGTTGAATCCTAATTAGCATGTAGTAAAATTGAAAGCTAGCGCACTATGTATGGTGGAAAATCCATTGTTCCACACACCAAATAGTGTGTGGAACAAAAATAATCAAAGGTTAGGGAGAGATTTGGGATTCAGCCTTGTGTTAGAAGCTAGTTAGCTTTGTAGCTCGTGTTAGCCATGAACAGGGCAACATAGACTGTTTAGAGGCAACTAGGAATGCCTTAGAATCATGTACTAAGCAGACAAAGTATTGTTTATGATGTCATAACATTATCAGTTGGGTTTTCTTGCTAAAAGTGCTTCCCGTGAATGTGTTTTGGCAGGCAGCTGCTGTCCCCTTTTTCGGGGACAGTACTTTGAATTTTAGGCCACATTTGTTGTGTCGGGTGACACGGTTGCTTAGTGGTTAGCACTGTTGCCTTGCACCTCCAGGGTCTGGGTTTGAATTAGGGCCTCTGTGTGCATGGAGTTTCCAAGTTCTCCTTGTGCTTGGTGGTTTTCCTCCAATTTCCTCCCGCAATCCAAAGACATGCTGATGAGACTAATTGCCGTTCCCAAATAATGTGTGTGTGTGTGTGTGTGTGCCCTACGATGGATTGGCACCCTGTCCAGGATGTACCCAGCCTCGTGCCCCAAGTCTCCTGGGATTGGCTCTAGGCTCCCTGTGACTCTGTATACAAGATAAAGCGATAAAGTGCATGTTGTGTTCAAGTCAAAAGTGATGTAACCATGACTTTCTTGTCATGTGAAAAATGTAAAAATTTTAGGATGGACTGACATTTTTCTTCTTCTTCTTCTTCTTTTTTTAATTGCTATCCCACATTATATCAAGGGAGTCATTGATTTCTTCACAAATCACTTAACAGTATGATCAATAAGTGCAGCTAGTTTAGCTCCAAGCCAGCTAGACAACATTGGCAGATTTTCCCTTAACTGTCCCCATGATTACAAAGCACAAATCAAAGCCCCAATTAGGGAACTGGCCAGACAGATTTAAATACAAAAATGGCAAAACAAACAGCTTCAGTGGTTTGTACTGTCCAGGTGTGAGCCAGGTGTCTCCAGGTCCTGGGTTCAATTCCATGCGTCAGGTCCGTTTGTTTGCATGTTCCTTCACAGTCAAAAAACATACAGATTAAGCTAATTGCCTGTAGTGTGTGAATGTGCATATGAAAGTTAACCAGAGGTCCTACAAAATGGGAAATACAAATTGGCCTCCATGGTCCCTTGTTGGACTTCCTAGATGGATGTATATAGTGTGTATGTCCTATCAAGATAAAACAGACTGAGTGTATGATTTTGTGTCCATAGTTCTGTTAATTGCACCTTTTATTTCAAATAAACCACAAAGTTTGTCTTGAGGTTTTTATAATAGAGAACGGTTCTAACAAGCGTTACGCTAGAGGTTTTTGGTGATGCTTTTGAAATTTTTATGGATTCTGTTTAACATGCTGTTGCGTAGTTTTATGTGACTTGGCCCCCATGGGGAAAAAAAGCTTTGGCTTGGACTTGTTATCTTGCCTGTATAAACAATTATTTTAAATTACCAATAATGATTAGAACCATGTGTCATCTCTAGACATCTATTTGAGGAGTAAGGTCTGCAAACGATTTCTGTAAAAGGGAAAAATTGCGGTGTGTCTTATGTGGCGCAGTTACAGGATTCTGGGTTATTTTGTTCTGGTTTGTGCTTTTGGATTCCTTTTAAACTTGTAGGAATGTCACAACCAGAGGTAAAGGCAAGACATTAAAACAAAATGATGGAGATCTGCTTTCACGGACAATTTTCTTTTCATCTGCAAATATTTTTCTTTCGATGAAACTGCACTTCTCGTGCGCTGCAAAAAAAGAACGGTCTGAAAAGGGGTCTTCCATTTAGCAATATATCATTTGTTAGGACTGTATGAGTTATTGTCTTTAGTGAACACATGAAAGGCAGCCAGTAGCCAAACCATAGATCTACTAGAGATAAAGAGACAAACATGGTTTTTACATCACTGTGGAATGTACAAGTTCTAAAAACTGCACTCAAATGTTCCATTACATACTATTAAAATTGTTCTCAACAAAGTATTTCTTATATCTCATACGTTGAAATTATGTTTTGTGATTTAGTAACCACTTTTCTTATGAAGCTCATCTTACTGTGAAAACCGAAGCCTATTCATCACCACATACACTCAACCATGTGGACTGCCTCCGCCTGCTGTCTGATCATCACATGGAGCCCCCAGGTCTATGAAAACAATTGCTCCAAGACTGATCTCATGATTAGATTAGATTTTCTCTGTGGTAGGCCACGTGTGTCAGTTCAGGGATCGTGATGTAGTGGTGTAGGTTGCAGGATGTGTAATGGAGAAGACCTCGCTGAAAGATTTAGGAAGAGAGGGATGATTCAGATAATGAAACCCACACAAATGCTGGAAAAACACATACAATTTAAACTGACCTTTTGGCACAGTCATTAGACATCTGTCTTGTGACTATTGAAATTTTAAGACTCAATGGCAAAGCATTGCTGGTACAAGAAACTGACTAGGAAAGTATGTCTGAAGTTTCATTGTGCTTCGTCTTCGCAAGTGCTGATTTATTTATCCTGCTTCTCATAATACAGAAAAAAATAATAATCTAAAACAAATTGTGAAGACTTATTAAGCCCCTAGTGAGAATGTGCATGCGCGATGCACATGACTCCAAAAGAGGAAATAAAACATTCTGAGCATTAGGGGCCTCTCCGTTTCAATTTTACGACTTGCCTAGAACCCTTTGGCTAGCATGGAAAGACAGACATGTTTATGAAGTGTTCCAGATGGCCTAGTCTTGTCTCCCCACCCTACCTCCAGATTTTCTTTTAAGTTTCTTGGCTATGGAGCAATTATCAAACTCAGGAGCTAAGATCACCAGCCAAATTGGGGATGGTCTCTAGTGGCAACAACCTCGTTCCCAGGATTCCTTAACAGTTTGTGCAAGGGACCATTTTAACATTCTGTGTAGTGTTCCCCATTTACGGAGGAAACCCAAGTGGAACTTCTTTACGAAGGGATCAACCCTTAACTACTAGTATAAGTCAACCTTTACTATCAGTCAAGGTCAACCTGTCGATTAAGTTGCTTGCACAGTCTGTAAGAAGGAAATGCAACCTATCCAGTCACAGGTCTGAGCTCTACATGATGTGAGGCAAATTAGAGAGAGTGACCAGGTGTAAGTAATCTTGCTGGAGTGGTACTGTATGTATTGTTTCCACTGCTCGGGTTAACTCAGCAACTGTGAGAGTATATGAAACAAGAAAGTTCTAGGGGCCAAATTAGTGATTCTGGTCAGCTAATAGTCCAGGAGAGCTGACTGTGCCTCAGGCTGTAGGGCTTAGGAAGCAGACTTGAGACTCAGCTTACAGAAGAAATGCTGATTAATGACAGTGAATGCCATTCTGGGTATCAAATACCTCATTTTCACCCCTTCATCGTCCGGATGAGGACAGGAACCAATAGAAGCCTGGAACTACTAAGTATCAATATGGGGCAAAGTGGAAGGATCTAGTTGAATTCCAGCGCTGGAGGATGTATATCCTTGTTTCATTCAGTGTATAGATGGAGTTTATGTGCCTGTACTGGTTTGTCCTCCCACCCTCCTCCAGTCAGCCACATTCTAGTTTTTCCTGTGGCACATGCTGTCTCAGCAGGTATTTACAGCACGCTCGCAGACTTCCAACAGCGAGATAATGAAAATAACAGATACATAGAAGAATACTGTAGTTATGTAATTGATATAGCTCCATAACTGAAAGGAGCAAAATCTGTCCACAGGGTCCGCAGGCATGAGCATGTCAAACAACACTGTAATTAACCGCTAACAGGATGGCTTTGTGGAGGAAATAACACTCTCTGAAATGTGAAACAGGAGTCAAAACATGGAATCAGGAATAGTTTACCTTGTGCAGATAGAAGGTCTTTAGAATTTCTAGTAGAAATGAGCGGACATTTTGAATGATGGGTGTAGTCGAGTTGTTGGGCAATTTTTTGTTCCTAAGTCTCTGTTTCCGCAGGCCCAAAAATGTGCCTGTCTCCTCCTGACTTGGGATTTAATTTCAGGCGGAATGCAAAGCATTTTATTTTTTAAAAGTCTCACTCAGGTGATATTTTAAAAACTTAAAATCACTCTCTCAATTCTGGGGTGGTAATCCATCACAGGGTACAAGCAGGCACACCCACACTACATTGCATTCCACTGCATTGGAAATGCTAATTAACCTACTCTGGATGTTTTTGGACTTTGGAAACCTGGAAGAAAGCCCATCAAGCACAAGGAGAACATGCTAACTCAATGCATGCAGACCTGAGGTGTGATTCAAACCCTTTACCCTGGTGGAGCAAGGCCACAGTGCTAATCACTTCACCGCCATGTCGTTGCAGTTCAATGGGTTTTTATTGTGGGTAAGTATGAGGGTATGCTGGGGAGGCCAACAATCCTAAATCAAATAAACACAAAGTCGAAATGCAGTTTTTCAAAGCCTTGTAAGCTTTCTTTTATTGTAAGATGTGTTCCATCCATTGTTTTGCACTACAGAAAAGTGCAGTGTTTCTCAGTATAACCCCATATTAGTGGTCAGGCTCTTGAAAATTAGAGACAATAAGTAATAAAAAGAAACATCTTCTCTCTAGAGCTCTGGCAGAGGGACTACGAGGCATACTGATACTTCTCTTAAAAGATCACTGAAGTGAAGTGTCTCAGTGGAACTCGGTTTTATATTGGGTCCAATATAACCATAGAGGGCCTTAGGGGAGACTCACACCATACAGGGAGGATGGAGGAGAGCACACTACTCGGCAGCTCCTTTTGGCTTAAGACCAGATCTCTTTGCTCCCTGCATGTGTATCGTGCAAGCCAGCAGAGCACTGTTATTACACTGTGCCTCTGCTGTTGCTCTGCACGGCATTTCATGACACACCGTGCAATAAATAGATAATAAGGTGATGAGGAAAGGGTGAGGAAAAACAGACAGATGGTGACTGGTCGTGTCAGAATTGTAGCTATGTGATGCGTTAGATTAAATCAGGATTCCTTCTGGCCTAAAATATGTTTCGTCGTATGAATATTCAGCTCATCAGCATGTCTGAACATAACTCAAATATGCGAGGAATATGTAGTCGACTTGCTGTGAGCTCATGTGGTTTCAGGCACTGTATTAAACATAGTAATCTTGACAAAAGTAGTGAAAAACAAATGTTACTGACGCTGCAGCTTTTTTTTCCCTCATCAGAAATTTGAGACACACCTCCTAGCTGAATCTGGAGCCTGTGAAGCATCATACAAACTTTTGTGGCAGAATTTACATTACACGTTTACATGAATTACACATTTATACACTTTTACGTCTTGCAGCCTCTGAAGCAATTTCGCTTATTATTATTATTATTTTTTTTTTTTAAAGTACATATACAGCACATAGACCCATCTCTGCTGGGATCATCATTCACAGACAGACAGCCTTATGTTAGACAGCTAACTTATGTGAATGTTTTACTGTGGCTCATCATTGTACTGTGCTTCAATCAGTTTTTACGCCTTCATTAACAAAAAAAATCTCGGTTTGACTTGAACGCCCCTCATGCATACAATACTGTAGATATACATGTAATTAGTGTGGAGACAAACTTTTCATTTGAGGGATGTGATAATTTGGGCAAACAGTCTGCAAAATGCTAACCTACTAGCTTTTAAGCTTTCCTTATTGGCAGAAACATTTAACAATTAGGTACATCCTGGATGGAGTGCCAATTCATCGCAGGACACACACACACACACACACACACACACATACTACAGGCAATTTGGGAATACCAATTATAATAGTGTATAATTTATTTAAAACCGCTAGCAAGAATGCTAAAATTAAGCTGTTACATGTTTTGTAAACTAGTTAGCTAGGAATTTAGCTAAGATAGGATAACTGTTATTTTCTTTAAAAAAAGTAAAATGAGCCAAAATTTGTAGTAATCAAGCTAATGTTAGGGTGATTAGTAAATGAAACTGATCATATCACTGATGATAAACATTAGCCGAATTTACTATCGAATGCTAGCCCCTATGTTCCTGAGTGGTAGCAGTATGTGAATGAAGGAGCCAGAAATAGCGTTTAAATATGATACATAATACTTGACTTAAGACTAAAAGCTTACATTTAATATCATTAGGCCATCACCCTGTACTTTGTACTGCACTTTAATCGTGTCTTTGTGTTGTTGACATTTGAGGTGAGGTGTGTGCGTCTTAGTGCAATTGTTCTATAAAAAAAATTGCATACCTGTACATTACTCAGGAAGTTGTTTGCGGTTTCATGGATGTTTGTTTTCAGCATTTTAATCACTTGGTATTTCTTTATGTTTGAGCTGGAGCATGACGACTCCTCGGCAAGAAGCTTAGCGTGAATGAGTCACACAGTTGATTATACGGTAGGTGTTGTATTATGTAAAGCAATTAACTTTTACTCATTTTAATATATCTATCTAAGTCCTTTACTGAAAATATCAATGTTATGCACAAATACATTGTTTTTTATTATTATTATTTATTTTTAACAGTAAAGCACAGATGTACAACTGTGTGTAAAAGTATATTTAAGGATGTAATATATAAAAAGAGACTTATAATGCAATATATAAAATCATTGAAACCTGATATGGTATGGGGGAGGGGGGGGGGGGGTACTTTTACGACATTAATTGCGAAAAAAAAAAAAACACTCTTTACAACTGTGGTGACTCCGGCATACTGAGACCTTGATGGTATCCAATCTCCAGTGGGATAAGTGCCTTAGTGTATTGACACAGAGACTTGGTGAACGTAGCACCTCCAAGGTCTGGGTTCAATTCCTGCCTTGGCATCTGTGTGCATGGAGTTTGCATTTTCACCCCATGCTCAGTGGGTTTCCTCCGGGTACACCGGTTTTCTCCCACAGTCCAAAGACATCCAGATTAGGCTAATTGGCCTTCACAAATTGCTTGTAGTGTGTGAATGTTAAGCCAAGGTTCTACCACGGTCGTAAAATGGGAATAAATACAACGGTAATCATCATTGGCCTCTATGGTCCTTAGTTGGATGGATATATAATTACTATGGATGGGAATCACCAGGGACGACCTGGTACAATATTATCACGATAACTGTGTGCCAATTCAATCTCTATCGCGATGCTATAAGTATCATGATTTTATAAATATCCCAATTTGATATTAGTTCTTTTAGTTTTTTGTTGATTTTGTTAGAATTCTAAACATAACACTTCCCCTGCAGGAGTATAGAGGAATGGTAACATTTTACCACCACTGATGCAAACATATATCAATAAAAAAAATATTTTAAGAAATTGATTTTGGAGTCAGTAGATTTTTACGTAGTTTTTACGTTTAAACCAGAAGGTTTCCAATTTAGAAAGCGATAGAGAAATATGTTGAGTTGTCAGATCAAGAGGACGAGGAGCGCACTCTAACCTTAACATACAGTATGTGCTTTAACATAGGAGTTTTCTCTTTGACGTCTCTCACATGGTCTAACTGCTTATTGTGAGTCCATGATGAACTCCTTTATTGGAAGGCTAGTGATTTCTCTAATGCCAGTACAAGCCTTACAAGGTTTTATGCACTAAGGAAGAGAAGAAGAAGAAGAAGAAGAGAGAATTCACTGGATTTCTGGGTGACTTTGCAGTCAGACTGCTTTGCCCCAGGCTATACTGTGCTGAGCACAGTTCCTGTCACATTCCTTGCTGTAGCACATTTTCACATGTCCATTTGCAACTTTTTTTTCTTTAAAAAAAAAAAAAGATTGATGCCTGGAGTTGGACAATGGTTTTGTGAAGACTTACAGTAATATCTGGCGATTTTCGCAGCATACGAACTTTCTGGAGTCTCAATTTAAGGGAGGGAGTATTATTGGCTTTTCTTTCTGGGAACCTTTCCCTTGAGCACTATAAGAGACAAATGAAATTAGAAATCTTTGTTTGGCACGTGTGCATGTTTTATATTAGGACATTCATTAAGACATATCATCTTTCTCAAACACAAGTAAAGAGTTTCAATTACTGGGAATTTTTTCTTTTTGTTGTTGTCGCTTTCTGGAAAGAAAATGGAAAACTTTGATCTTGATAAAGTATGTATGTGTGTGTGGGTTTGCATGTGCCCACTTGTCCTATCCATTTTGCAAGTCTGTATCAATGTGGCTAGTGGTCATGACACTTTCAGTAATTATTACAGTGTAATTTCACACCGTCTTCACACTCATTCGGAAGACTGCGCAGCTGCACGAACATTCGGCCTGTTGATCGTTGGGAGTATGTTCCCAGTACAGTTTGTCTTATAGCAATCAGAGGTTTTGGAAAACAATGTAGTAGCTTTGGGCTGCGATGAGGATGAGAATCTCTGATCTTGACCCAACTCAACAGTTCATAAATGGAGCTGGTACGTGCCAAAAGAAAACGATTTCCACTGTCAGTCATTACTTGTTCCTTGTTTCAGTTCAACCTGTCAATACAAATGCACACATGTGCCTGTATTAGTCTGACTGTAATATGCCGGGTTATTAGTACTGATACAGTAGGCATGCTACTCCAGCTGTTAACGCATCACAGATCATAGTGGCAGCTGTTAAAGCTACTTACGATGTGAAACACAAGATTTCAGTACTAAACTTTTCTAATGAGTCCTTTGTGAACATGTTAAGAGTTTCCAGGAAATAAACTTCCTAGTTGTAATGTTATGATCATTCTAAACTATAATTATTATGTAAGCAAAGATATTTAAAACAACACCTTATTTGTAATTAAGGCAGTACCTTTTTATTTATGCAGTGGATTTAGCTTGTTTTCTAAGTTAACCTAAGCCTTCATTTGTCACATATGCATTACTGCATACTCCAGCTTTGTTAGGAGGCTGGGGTCAGAGCACAGGTCAGTGATTATATGGCGCCCCTGGACAGGGGCCAGACAGGGTTAAGAGCCTTGCTAAAGGGCGCAACTGTGTACCTCGATGGCGCTGAAGTTTGAAACGCAAGCCTTCCGAACAGTAACTCAGATATTTAACACTGAACTACCACCAACATTCATCATCTCAGGGTGCATGAACTAGAGCTGATAAGGTGTGGATGAGGGAGAGGGGATTGTCTTAATTCCAATTAGCATTTCTGATGCATCCTTGCTGTTTTGAAATCACTATTTTGTTTAAAATAAAAATGCCTGGGACATGATTGTGACATCATAACTGGCTTTCCCCATCACAGAGGCTTCCAAGTAGAACTCATTAAGTTTATATAGAAAAGCTCCAAAATGAATATTGTACTGTATGTAATGTTAATCTTCTTTCTAAGCAACAGAACTTACACTCCTGCTGAATCCAGCAAGACATTAAGCCATTCACTAATACTAAATCAACTGAGGCACATGAAGTGTTTCTGTGCTGTCCTTCTCTCTCTCTCTCTCTCTTACGGAAATGTTTATCTTTTCACATTGAACATCTTGAGACGCCATCAGTGCTGTTGAGATGGAGAGGAGATTTGTGACGGCGACTAAGAGGTCATTGTTGTGAAGTGAATGGCTGTTTTTATTACGCTGTTTAGATAGGCTGCTTGACGGGATAAGATGGCCATTATGCACGCCTAAGACGACCCGCATCATCTAATGAATGTTATCTCTTCGGGTAGCCCACTGTGTCAAAGCCAGATTATTTTATTTCCCTCGCACATGATGACTTTCTCAGCAGAGACTTCCTTCGGAGCGCTTTGCCGAGACCTGCCCTGTGAGGTTGCGCTGGTGTCGTGATGCTAACGCGATAATTGTTTGTCTTTCCCCAGTAACCACAGAGTTACCTCCAGGCTCAGGCCATGAAAGAAGATGCAACGAGACAGAGAAGGGATACTGCGTGAACAATGGCGAGTGTTACTTCATCCATGGTATAAATCAGCTCTCCTGCAAGTGAGTTGCTCTCCCTTTTTCCTTTCCCACAGTTAATTTATGAAGCATGACACGTTTGTGTATAGATAAGGGTGAAGCACAGCATTCATTCTTTATGACTTTCTGTACTATCACTCACATGTACTGTATTTCTTCACTTTACACACTGTCCCATTTTCAGTTCCAAACGAATGCTGCTGATTGGCCTGGATGTTGTACTAAATTTATCCCTAACACAACATCTGCACATAGATACGTACAGACATACCCATGCACATGTTGCTTCAGTTGTATTATAGCAGATGATTAAAACCTACTTAATAAATGTATTGCTTTGTTGGAGTACACAACCTCTTCATCACAAGCCAAATGGTATCCATCAAATACATCTTGTCTAAGCCTCCCAACACACGCACACACCATCCCTCCCTCTCGTTCTCTCCATCGCGGTTCTTCAGCAATACGCCTTGATCCCCTCAGTGAAAACACTCTCTGCTCTCAAGCTTGTTTAAGAGCCAGCAGGTTGACTCAATAGTGCAGATGTGTCTCTCACTTTCTCTGTATGATCTGCTTGGCTATGTGAAGATGGGCCTCTCAAAGTACACGTTTAGCATGTTGAAGGGAAATATATCAGACCTCTACGAAATGCCATGTCACACTGGTTTAGAGCTGGCGCAAATATTTACAAGAGGCCCGAGGCCTCTCAGAAGGTAAATAGGGTCGTTGCTTACATTTTGGCTTCAGTGTTAAAAACATGCAGACGGCTTTCGCACAGATGCTTTCTGGATATCTGAGGATGACTTGTTATGGGCCGAAATAACTTTTTGGCGCTTATTATGAAAACATCCTACTGCTGACTAAGGTTATCGAGGAGCTCCACATGGGGTCGATTGGGCCAGATCCAGGAGCCTGTTTGTGCAGAAGTGCATATCTAAACATACATGTATATAAACGTTGGTGATATATATGATCTGTGGCTTCAGAGCAAATACAGTGAAAACACAGCAACACTAACAGTGCAAAAGAAATACAGCTTGCTGATGTGCTGTTGCTGTTTTAGATGCGCTAATTAATCTAGTCTACATCAACGTGGCTTTAATGACTCAACAAATTTCACTATTTAATTAGTGTATACTATATATATATATATATATATACAGTAGCACAGAAACAGCATATATTTCCTGAAGTGTATATTTTATACAGAATATACACACTTCAGGATAAGACAAATAGTATGATGTATATTAGAATAATATAATATTAATAATATTATCATAAATATCAATATATAATATATAGCAATGAAATTAGTTTAAATTTAATTTAGTTAAAGTTTTAAATTTATATAAAATTTACATAATGTATATATATATATATATATATATATATATATAAATTCACATGCAAAAATAAATAAATATAATTAATATTCAAAAATATGAAACATATAAAAGTTTAATCTAATTTCAATTTTATTAACATTTCCCTTTCAGGGAAGGAATGAGAGTTCAAATGATGCTCATGTATTGATGTCAGAAAAGGCCATTAAGAATTGAGGAAAATACATGTCACTCTAAAACTAAAATAATGGTTTTGTTATATATCAACTAAAATAGGAAAAATAAGAATATGAAGGTAAGTAAGGAGGATGGCTTTATCAACACTGACTGCCCAAAAAATCATAAACAAGAACTTAAACACATTGTTTTCTGTTAAAATAAATAAACCATTTATAGTTAAGGTAAAATTCAAGTTGCCTCTTCGTGAACAATTTGATGATGAAAACATACGTTGTCACCATCTGGGGTATAAAATGCATTATACAGGGCTAGAACAAATGCTTTGTCTGTTTGTTGCAGTTTTACAGTATATAAAATTATATCCTTAAAAAAAAAATAATGAGACTTGAAGGTGAAGGTGGAGAACTCGTTGAAAGCGGAGCGTTCTTGCGCATACTGTATGTGTGTGTGTGTGTGTGTGTGTGTGTGTGTGCCAGCTGCTGGAATACTGCTCAGCAAGCAAGCGTTGAGGACATGGCTGCACCAGCTATTCAATACACTGTGTACAAATTGGAGGGAGCAATAACTCAATTGCTGCAGCTAATTCACTCACGGGGGAGTTTACGGGTCCAGAAAAGTCAGATAATGCAGTCAAGGCCTGCGGGGAATTGTTGCCCCAAAGCCATCTCGTTCAATATAGGCCGGGCTTGTGTGGGTATTACTCACCGGCTGAACAAGTCCAGCAGACAGCCTGCCTCATATTTATGCCCTGGCTCTTTCACTTTGAAATATAAAGTTACACACACACAAACACAAATACAAATGGAAGCATGGGGTAACGGATGATCCCGACCATAATTATTCGCCCGCTGTGTAGGTGCAGGGGTGTATTTCATGGTGTGGCGTGTTAAGCCTGCCACACATGGACAGTGTTGTCACACGGCGTGGAGATAAGGAGAGGACACAAGCCTGCAACCAAGGAGATTTATGGTCCGGCACACGGAGATCTATTACACAACCTGTCTGATCTGAATGGAGCACTTTTTCTGGGTCTTCTACAATAAATCGGTAGCAGGCATAACGTCTGTCAGTTACCAAGCCAACAGTGAATTCAATTGGCCAATATATCACGGGTTATGCCTTATTACAATATACAATCACAGACAGCATACGCCTTGTTTTTAAATGGATGGTATACAGTATATCTGCTTGTTAAATGATTTTTAAAAAGTCAACAAAATGTTGATCCGTGTTTATGAATAAATGCATTTGATTTTTTAGTTGTTTTATTTCAGAAATCTCTAACAAAATACTATTTGCTTACACGGAAATTATAGCATGAAGAAGGGTCCATAATACAGTAGAGACCGAACGAGTCATGGAGGATAGTCTACCGAAGGCAATGGTATGGGTCTTAATCAGAGCAAGAAAGTCAGACACAGGACACAGATGTCACAGTGCTCTCTGTGTTAGGACGGACTGCTCCTCGTTTCTGGGTTTCCACTGTGTTAAAGTGACCCAGAGGCGGCCAGCAAACTATGTCAGACCTTGTTTTTCTTTTGGAGGAAGCCCATACATTACCAAGTGATGTCTGATATATCTCACTTTTTCCACCCTTGGATAAAGCGCAGTATACTGAACATGGACATTTCTGATCGAGGTGAACGAATCATGGGTCAGAGGTTCAGGATGGAGCGAGATGGAGACACCCCGCTTGTATGTAATGAGAGAAAACAGGAATGACATTTGGTGTCAGTGCTGCACGTAGGTTTCTTATGAAGTGGACAGGCGTCTGTGTAAATACCAGGACCTGAGAAGTCGCTGGACAAGCGGACTCACTAGAACTTGTGCAAACAAAATGTTTACACAGATCCAATATGGACCACCTCGGCAAGATTAGTGTGTAATGTGAACATCTTGTTCTGGTTTGGAGAAGAAGAGGCTGAAGATAGGGGAGCGCAGCTGCTCTATGAGGCCCTCAGGCCCTCACAAGCATGTACCTGTTACTTGTTTGTGTGTGTGTGTGCGTGTGGTGGATTGCAGAAACCATACATAATATTCAGGTCTTTAGAGCTCTTACTGTACTTTGCTTATGTGAATTCAAGAAATTTCCTGGTTAAACATTAACAGCCCAAGCTCTTCCTATACCAGATTGTGACATGGCTCGAGAACAGCTAAGACAAGAATTTAAAGGTCTCATCTTCTGACTCTTTTTACACCCTATAAACTTGCCTAAAAGGCTTTGCATGTGAGATACGTGTACTGTGAAGTCTCATCTCACTTCAGAGACTTTTAATAAAAGTGTCCTGGGAGAGGGAGCCGCATGGTAAGTGGATCTGCAGCCTCCTCCATGCCGAGCATGTTGAAAGAAGGAGGCTCAGCAGATCGAGTTTTAATTAAAGAAAACATGCTTTTTCTTTGTCCTGCGCATCGAAGATTGAGTTACCAAAATAAGCACTGTAAAAAAAACATTAACCAAACATGAGTAATGCTCATTATGCACTGATGAGTGTTAATTTGTTTACTCGAACAACACCAATACGAATAATTGGCCAATCAAATGCACGAATGGAAATCATGTCAGAATCACAGCTTTGTGTTTGACATGAGCACACACTGGCTCACAACTGGTTTAGAACTGTTGCCAGCAAATGTTGACATACTGTAGATTTCCAAATTTTACATCCTCTACATTCCCATCAGGGCTGGAAAGTAATCACTTTCTTTCTCACAAGCTGTCATTCACAAGGTTAACTGTTTTTATGAATTCCAGAGCCTTTGCATTTTAATCATTAAAACCTTCTTGTTCCAATCATAAATGATGTAATATGTATACTATTGTTCATAACATAACAGCAATGTTTGCCAGTGGATACATTATTTTCCTGCCCATACTCTTTTCTTGGATGCACTCCTTTCCATCATTATTTGATTAAACAAACCATAAAATCATAAAGTAAATATCTGACAAGCTATGGCCAATGCATTAATTCACAAGTGGACAAGAAGAGTACAAAATGATGTGATCATCTGCTGGTAGTCCAGTGCATAAAATCTGTTAATGTTCTCCAGTTTAAACCTAACATCAGAATGGTGGGGGGAGAAAATCACAGAAGCTTTGACTGTGGAATGGTTGTTTGTATTTGTTGCCAGACCAGATCACTAAGATTTTGAGTGTTGTGCTTCCTGACGTGGTCTTCTGCTCACCACAGTTGTAAAGGGTGGTTATTTCAATTACTAAAGTCTTTTTCCTGTCAGATAAAACCAGTCTGGTTATTTTCCTTTTTTCTACTCTCATCAACCAGCTGGTTCTGATGTTGATGGGTGAAGAATTCCAGGAGATAAATTCTGGTTCTGAAATACTTAATCCCGCCCACAACCATTTAATGGTTTACAGATGCGGACTAGGGTTCTGACATTTTTCTCAGAATTCTGAAATTAAAGTCAGAATTTTGAGACTAAAGTCATAATTATAAAAAAAAAGTCAGAATTTTAAGATTTAAGCCATAATTCTGAGATCAAAGTAAAAAATATGAGAATAAACTCAGGATTCTGAGACTAAAGTTATAATTTTAAGAAAAAAAAATTGAGATTTAAGACATAATTCTGAGAAAAAATGCCATAATTCTGAGATCAAAGTAAAAAAACTGAGATTAAAGTCAAAATTCAGATTTAAAAAATCCGAAATCAAAAACATTTTTATAGTGACTCTAATCCGCTTCTGTACTAGTTAAAGAAAATAAGTTCATATTTTTCCCCATTATGATGTTTTGTGTGAAGAGTAACTAAAGGTCTTCATTTGTATGTGCTAAGTTTATGTACACATGATTGGCTGACTAGAAAATTGCATGAACAAGCCAGGTTCTGATTAAAGTGACTGACGAGTGGTATATTTATGAGGACTAAGGGTTCCATTAGCCTAAATAGTAAATTAATAGCAGTACCAAAATGAGTGCCAAACTTTCAAGCCCTGATTACGATATACAGTATATAGTGCACTAATGCTGCCTAACGTGTTGATTCATCCCGTGCAAGCTCAACCAGACGAAGGCCAGAATGCATAATGTATATGTGTTATTATGTCATCTTGTCCCCCTTTCCTCCCCCCAGATGTCCGAGTGGATACTTCGGGCCGCGGTGCTTGCAGCCGGAGCCCCTGCGGCTGCGCATGCCCAAACCTAGTGAAAGTATGTTGACTTGAAAAGCGCAGCTTCACACAGAGGACCAGTGTCCCGCTGTCATCACTTCTGTCCCTCCTGTCCTCTGTCCTAGAGGTGCTGACAGTGGGACGCTTTGTCCTCTGCGGTCCATGGTGCTGCTCTTGTTCTAATTTCATGTTTTCTCTGCTTTCTTCTCTCTTTCCCCCCTTTTTTGCCCCTCTCTCCCTCTCTCTCTGGCATTTCTTCTCTCTCTTTTTTGCTTTTTATCCCTTTTTCCTGTCCCTTTTCTCCTTTCTGTGGTTTTGTTTCCTTCCATCAGGTGTCCAAATGACTTTACTGGTGATCGCTGTCAAACCTACGTTATGGCCAGTTTCTACCGTATGTCCATTTCTTCTTCTGTCTGTCTGTCTGTGCTGCATGCTGGAGCCGCCGTGTTATGAGCTCCTTGTTACTCTTTAATGGTTGATGCTCTGCTATTTGTTCTAACAGACGCAGTCAGTTATGTTATCCCATCCAGTGACCAGTTGACTCTCCATGCATCACTAAAAAAACATTAAAATCATTTAAAAAATCATAATAATAATAATAATAATAATAATAAACTGTATCATTAGTTAACAACACAAATCCATATGCATGGTACATAGTATGACTGCATGTGTTTCATTAAATGACAATCATATACATTTGTGCTAAGCCATTATTAGATTACTAATTAGTGTTGTGAATGCAGTTCTTAAAAATGAAAAGAAAATGTATATACAGTGCCGTACAAAAGTCTTGAGCCACCTCTTATTTCTTCATACATTGCTTTGAAAGAGCCAGACAGCTTTTTGTAGTCAGCTTTTTTGACTCTAATATTCAGTCCAGTCCCTGAACCTGACTAGTTTCAGAGGAATGTTTCCTCAACACAAAATTATTAAAGCATTAAATAAACATCTAACTTAAGGCAGTGAAAAACATGCCGGTGATTAGTATAGTGGTCTGTTCGTACCACTGAATGCCGAGTGGTTGGAACAGATGAGAAGGGAAATGAGGTTGCTGCTGAGGTTGTTACATAAACAACCAATTAAAAAAATATATTTTAGGTACTTTTTTGCAGCCTTTAATATAATATACATAATAATTTTATTTTATTTAATATGAAGAAATGAGGGGTGACTCAAGACATTTGCACAGTACTGTATTGTATATAACCAAGATATTGCACCATTGCATCTTAAAATACATTAAAACCAATAACAAGTACTAACGATCCACAAATACTTGTATAATGCATTCAGTGTGGGATCACACTGCGAAAAAGAACAAACATTTTATGTAATGTATAAGCAACTAGGCAGCATATGCATAAAATATACAGTAGATATTGCACTTCAACTTTTAGAAATACTACACTTTTTTCAAGCTGAACATTATCTAATATCTCCTGCTTTTGTAAGGTATATTAAGGTTTCAACACTTTTCCTTAAAGTATTAAACTTAAGGAACAGAGCTTCTGACTCAAATATCAGGACGAGACAGGCATGAGAGGCAAAATGTCTTCTCCTTTTATGTAATGCTATTGAACTTTTCAACACTAGAGCACTATACAGTAGTACTTAAAAAAAAGTTTCCTGAAAGTGTTATGAAAGTGCAGTGCTTCCTACCTGTAAATGGGATCACCCCCAGTAATTAAAATTTAGTTTGGAATGCTAACTGGTATAGTAAGTACAACGTCCTCTGTCGTAAATATATTACTTTGCTATTATACAATTTCGATTCATACCATCTGACCAATCAGATATGAATTTTTTTTTTGATTTTGAATAAACAGGTAAATAAAGATTCCTAAAAAGAATCGCTTGCCTAAGTTATAAAAAAAAAAAAAAAAAAAAAGATTTTGTGACAGAATTAACACGATCTCTCTAACAGTCTACAACACTAGATTTCTTTTGCAGACAGCCACCCACTATGCAAACCCAAAAACAGAATGTCATAATCCTCAGAGTTGGAGAAGAATACTCGTCAAATGTGCATGACTGGAACCCAAGTATAATCATGTCCTACAGTTCAACCATCATCTTGTTCAGACTTGAATATTCGACCAAAACGCTCTGATTAGTTTAAGCAAACATGCCAGCATTGTTACGTCCATGTGGTTCATACATGAAACTTTTCCTAGAAGCCTTTTTGAACTGGCGGTCTAAAGGGATGCCATCGTCATCAGCAGACAGACTGATCTTTGAAGGTATTGTGGAATTAAATGCGAAATATAAAACCAAGTTTTCATACCTTTTCCACTTTATGAAGCGAACTCATTTGTATGGAAAACACCACTGGGGTAGCTTTTATTCATGTAAGCCTCCCTCCAGGGAAAATTCTAACAGAAACCCTCTTACTCCATCGTGCCCCTTCCCTCCCCCACCTCTTCCGCCTCCAGTTCCTAGACCATCCCCGTAATTACTGGGGTGGTTAATAGCATCTCTTCCCTGAGGTAGCATGCTTTTACTTCACTTCACAACACTATCCCTTCCTTACATGTCCATCAACTCTTGAATTAGTCCCAGAAGAAGGTGGAGCACAAGGAAAACTTGGCTTTGACAGTTCATGGCCGTAGGCTACTGGCTCTTGCATGAGGCCGCTGTTCACACAGAACCATGGCTTTATGCTCTCATCAGCGTTGCTATGCTGGCAGTGTTTACCTTTCAACATGACCCCGGTGTTAACACATGTTTATTTGCAAGAGGACAGCAGATAAATCACATCAGGGTGGATGCAAACAAACCTGCGAGGATGAGGAGCTTACGGAACTGTACCCGGGTTGGAAAACAGATTTCTTTTTCAAATAAAAGAATAAAGGAGGTATAATTTATGGAATGACGTTGAGAAGGCACTCGAAGCGGCACACAGCAAATGGTATAATTTGATGTGGGGCCTATTAAGGTGTCATGTTATGTCTTGACGTGGGATTTATAACAGCAGAATGGTTACCTTTGTTCAGGTCACCTATCAAGTCTTTGCACGTTAGTTTTTGTTAGTTCTTGCTCCGTCAAAAGTCAGGTTTTTCTTTTCGTGCGCAGTTTGGGAGGTCTGGAGTAAAGGATCTTGTGTTGAAACAGTGAGATACATCTTCACTGCTACAGGATTGTCCTGCACCTAAAATAGGGATAAGATGTAATCACTATGGAAAGTTCTTCCTCTTGTATTTTCTGTCAGTGACCATGCAGATGATTCGATATGAGGAACACAAGCGCAAACAACCACTTCTGGAAGATCTGCATCACCATAAATGAAATAGAAGAGTAGAAAAATCAAGACAGTTTGGATAACGCCTTGTGAAAGCTTAATTGGCTCAATCAAACAGACAGAAACGTGTAGTCTGGATGCTATTGGTCCATGCATTGGTCCAGCTGTTGTCATAGCAGCTGTGTATATTTAGAACAGACTAAGTTCATCCATCAAAAAAGTGGACAGATGAACTCCTCCCCAGCCCCCGATTGGGTTGGGACTTCATAAATGGATGCACGTTGTTCTGACACATCTGTCATCATCCAATCAGTTTCCCAGATCCTAAAATAGCTAAGCATGTCATCATCATGGAAGGATTCAATGTTGGGATATGAGCTCATTTGCCGTAACAATGCTGCGCAATACCTTGCAATACTGTACATTACAGAATTGAATGAAAACTCATGCACAATTAATTCGGATGACACTGTGACTAAGGAACATGCTTGTTTCTTATTGGCTGACATATTCTTACATTTGGAAACTGCTAACATTTGAAATTGGAAATGATATGAGGGGCATTCAAGTCCAACCGGGACCTGTGATGAAATTTCTCGTGAATGAAGGCGAAAAACTTTAAGCACAATTTTGGTGATGAGACTCTTGGCTGCATTAAAACATTTAAATAGTGCAAACATTTTAAAGAAGACCGTATGGCTGTGAATGATGATCCTGACCAAGGTGGCTCGGAGCCCACTGCAGATGTCCCTGAGAACATTCAGCCAGAGGAACGCATGATCTTTGAAAATCGATGGATAACTTGCACATTACAGGAACTCGGCTTGGAGTTATTGCCACGTCCCCTGTAATGTCCTGACCTCGCTTCAAGCCATTTTTGGGCCGTTAAAGGAGTTCCTGTGAGACAAGGGGTTTAGACATGTAGCAGGTAGTCTGATCATTGATCTGGCATTCTGACAAAACTATGATGGTATCCAAGCACTAGTGAAACACTAGGATAAGTGCATTAGTGTAGCAGGGGATTATATAGAAACACAAAATCAGTTTTTACATTCTGTTATTCTGCACAATTAAAAGTCCCACTTTGATCTGAACACCCCTCATATAGAGAGAACAATTTGGATTTCACACAATCATTTGCAAATTAGAATTTGATTTCAGTGAGTTAGAATGGCATCAGCTCAGAAGAAGTTTCTAATGTGATCCAGTAACCAAGATCGGGCTTTTTTTTTTTTTGGTCATAATATCAGCCTACAAATTTTAAATAAATTGCAATGCCAGGCATGTTATGGAATTTGCAAACAGAGTACAGACTCATCCAAGAAGTCCATGTGGGATAAGATTGTGCAATTCACATTCTTACACCTAAACTGAGATGAACTGTATAGGGTGGCTGTATACAAGATTGCAATCTATCCTGATTTTAACAGAGGGATATTGTGCTCCTCCGATTGTGGTAAACAAAACATAAATCATTTGGATGAGGCACAAAAACCGAAATGTGTCTAAGAAGGCGATTATGCAGTTAGGTATGTACAACTTTAACAGCATGTTCTCATTAATAAAATAATCGGTATATATTCACAGCAATTAACAATTAACACTTAACTTTAGACCAAAATCAGCCAAATTGTTTATGTCTGCAAATTAAATGTATGTAATATCTGTAATTGTGCACGAGAAGGTAAGATTGTTAAAAAATCTGTTAATGAATATGCATTCCTGAATTCTTCATGTATACAAATACATGCTCGTTAACCCTTAATCATACATAAAAATAACAAATAAATCGAACAATTCCTCCTTTATAACGTATAATAAACTTTATAAAATTAAAAAACTAACCAGACTGCACTTAAAAAACATCTAATCCACCAGAATAGATAATTTGCCAAACTTTGTTATGATTATATGACTATACGGTGATCATGACAATTCCCTCGATTTCCCACCTGTTAATCTAGAAGTGTTTTCTAGCCTATAGGGAAGCGTATGGCATGCCTGCATGCTCCGGCACGCTCTAACAGCTTGCTGTTGACATAATACTCTGGTACTTATAAGCGCAGTCGGCTACAACATTGTTCCTCTCTTACTGCCTGGCTCGCCCTTCTCACGCCATTCACGCAACGCACATGTGTTGGAATATCCGCCTCTTAAACTTTGTTCTGTTGTGTTTTTCTCCCTCCACCTGTCGCCTTCCTGTCATGGCAGAGTCTCTTGGGATTGAATTTATGGGTATGGACCAACTCTTCTTTTTCTCCCCCTGATTTTCTTCTTAAGTAGATCTGTGTAGATCCAGCTGTGTTCACCAGACCTCCATCGCTTTCTTTCTGATGGACTCGAAAGCCATTGAACGTGTCGATTAACAGATCGATCTGTCTGTCAGCACTCGCTGTGTAGTGATATAACCCCTTTTTCCTGGTGTCAGCATGAGAACCGGTATCTGCAGCCCTCGGTCTGTTGGGGAAAAGCGTGTAGGTTCTATTTTAAGAGGACTCGGATGGGACCGCTCTAGTTGAAACCGAGGACAATTGTGTTCATGCATGCAGGTTCACTCTCAACACACTGAAGATACTAAAAAACATATTATTTATTTATGATGCATATTTCCCTGTACTAGGAAAATAACACAAATCTTAAGAGTAAAGAGTAAAGTCTCTTTTTGTTGAATTCTGCCCAAAAATGGAAGGTCTCGAGTTTTTTATCATAGGGGTATTTGTGTTTCCGCTACAGTTCTTGGTATTTTCCGTTAAGGGTGTATCACATTACCGATATCTGCATTTTATTTAAAAATGTGGCAAACATTGGAAAAAATTCACAGGTAGAAAGTCAGCATTGCCTGGAATTCTGGCATTGACAGTTATTTAAACTCAGCTACATCACCCAGATCCAAAAATTGGTCTCAACTAGAGATGTCTACATGATTGAATGATTTTTTTTTTTCAATCCTGTTTAAGCAGTTATTGCTTTCATTGCACAAATTTCAAACAAATTTAGTCTACAATACAGACCACCAAGAAACCAGATTTAAACCATGACACCCCTGACCTGGACTTACATCTAGTCTCAACCAGATGCCTGAACAGTGAGCTTCCTACACCTGAAAACACTGTTCAGAACATGTCCTACCTGTTCGCTGCAACATTGTAACTTAGTTACATTCCTATTGTCAGTGCAGCGTCTTTGGTTGTTACGTTGGTAAAGACGTAACAATCTACCAATGAAAGGACAAGGTTTACAAATAACTTTAAGTAAGAAATCGTGTTTATACTAACAGTCTGCTCTTAGACTCCCAAAAAGTCACATAAAGTGACGCATGAATAAACATAAAAAAAAAACTTTCGTTCATTTCGCAGAAAATTTTAGTCACTTTAAGGTAATCATGGAATTTTTTTGGAGCTAGTACCCCAAGTTTGTTTCTCCTCTCTTTGGAGAAAAGTGCGTAAGTTTTAAGTTGACCACCTGCGACCTTATAACCACCCTGCTCCGAGGGCGGTATGACACAGGGATTTGCGTAAACCTCGACAGCCTGTTATTTACCTCTTGGTAAACAAGAGGATATCTTCAAGTGAATTTGTTTGTGCAGCAGCGCTAAGAGCGTAATTACAATCCACCTGGGTAGTTCAAACCCGAGCTGTGTCACCTATAAGTCATCCCGCGTACACTCATCAAAAGCCTCGCCAGTCCACATGTGATTATGCTATCAGACGTCATCCTTTTTAAACGACCGTCATGTTTACCAAACACCAGATGAAATCCTGCCGGCTGAATTATGCCTTCATGCTCTAATGTTTTGATGTGGATCTGGACGCCGGGTCATGGCAGGGGACACACGAGAATGAGCAGTTGGAGTAATGGAAAATTTTCCCCGCTCTCCTACTGATTCTTCATTAAAATTGTGGACGAGTGCTGCAGATAATAGCCCGGTCTCCTTTCTTTGGGCATCATTGTTGGATTTACGGCAATCTGTGTGCTTTGCCCGCTTTCATTATCTCTGGTTTTCTCACTTCTCTAACTTCTCTGCACTCTACCCTTATGTTTTCTTGTCTTTGTGCCTTTTTTCACCACTCTCTGAGATTCATACCTCATCTCGTTCTTTATTCGAAAATTGGACACCGTCTCTGTTTTTGTTTAGCTGTCCCTGTGGTTTTGTTTTTTATGCATTTAAATGTACTCTCTCTGTTGTAAATAGCATGCCAGACTCCATTTGTGCGCTGGTTACGTTCTTGTTTATATGTTCTTTTATAGACTTGCCTGCTTTCCTTTACCAAAGCCACTTGTTTCTCTTGGAAATGACCTGTTCAATGATGTATATAAACTACTGCTCGAGTGGTGAATCAGTTTCAGAGGAAAAAGAAAAAGAGCGTATACACTCCTCATCTCTCTCTGTCAGAGACCTCCGTTTAGAAAATAAATGATTACCCTTATACAGGTTCTGTTTGCTATTTTCACTCTGCAGGCAAGGTTGCCAGATTGGGTTCAACTTTTCACAGTATAAAATGATTCCTTAAACCATATTTGACCAAATGACTATGAGCTTATTTGCCTTTAAAAGTTCTATTCTGTAGTGTGAAGCACATCACAGCTGGATCATATCATTATTAATCGTTACAAGTTGTCCTTAGCTGTGGAAATCTTCTTTAGATAAAACCCATGTGGCTTTTCAAAGGAACAATTCCAAGGGAAACACAACAGGCGGTTTGTTTTTCTCTTGTCCCTATCTTTTTTTTTCCCTTTTCTGATATAATCATTTGGCATGTTTTAAGAAAAGATCATTTTGTTTCCTTGAATTTGAATTGCATTTGACACTGATTTGCTGCTGTAGTAAAACCTGTAATTAACCTCACCGCCGAGAGCCCCAACCTGCACCTCTGATCGCATATGTTCCATTATATAATCTCAGGTAGCACAGCCTGCATGGCATAGTCATCTCTATTTGTGCTGGTTGGAGATCCACTGGTCCCCCATCAGCATAAATCAGGCTGTGCTATGAATTAATCTGAAATGCAATGCCCTCCAGTGGACGCATACACCTATGGAATCAGGGAGGCAGGTTCGTCAGGGCCTGCGGGGATTTCCTTTTAGCGCAGTGTTATCCATCCTCACATCCATGGCAATGATGCGCGTATGGCTCACCCAAGCATTTTCCACTGCTGAGCTGGCCCATTAGATAGACGAGAGGAAGGCTCAGGCATGTCCCATAGCTGTAATTAACTTTTATCTTCATGTGGCTAATGGGTGTGCGGATCTTGACTCCATTGCAGAACCTGAGTCATACTCTGTGTGCATTACACCTACACATACTGTGATACTGTAAAAGCTAAAGCTGTGTATTGCTAAAGAATTGTGCAGGTCTTGAACCACCATTCATTTCTTCATATTTCGCTTCTAAAGAGCCTTACTTTCTCATCTTTTTTGATGATGGACTTAATTGCCCCCTTATTTTTGGCTCTCATTTTCAGTCCAGTACTTGTACCTGAGCAGTTTCTGAGATTTTTTTTAGTTTGTTAAGCCACACAGTGACCTATGAATCATTCAAGCATAAAAACATCTAATGTAAGGCATGAACCAGTGAGACACAGGTGCAGATGATGACAGATGTTCAGGTCGGTCATTAGTATACTGGTAATTCTCAATGCTGAATGGTTGGAAGAGACGAGAGGGGAAATGAGGTTGCTGCTGAAGTTTTCATGAACAAAATTTTTTTAAATTGTATATTTAGGCACATTTGTTCCCGTTTCTTTAATGTAATCTAATTAAATTTAATATGAAGAAATGAGGGGTGGCCAATGATCTTTGTAAAGTACTGTAGGTCTGGACAATCTGTTCTCGATATTAAGATAAATATCCTTTTATAGAAGAAGTTCACTGGTGAATTTTAAACTCGAATCATAATTCACATCAGTGCAAATAATGATCTATGCAGTATTATATAAATGCAGTTAATTATTTCTTTATTTTTGTTATAGATCATTTCAAATGGACATCATTTAGACCTATAACTATTGAGCTATAATAATAATTGTTAAGGTAACAATATATTATATAAGCAGACATTTGGATTTTACTTTCTACTTCTTTAGGCCTTTTTTTTGTCTTGAAATAAAAGCTCCGCCCCCAGTCAGATCCATAAGAACTGCTCAGCACTGCAGACTGCCACTTTTCTCTAAAAGCCAACTCATGAGGCATACATAGATTTAACAGTGTGTGAGGCTTAATAGATGAAAGAGTTGAAGAAACCACGTAACTGAAACCATATAACGAATTGTGCTGTTTTTCTAATACTTCGACTGGCAAACCTAGAAATCATGTAGTGAGTAACGTGCTATTATATACAGTATATACAGTATATATATATATATATATATATATATAGTGGGGGAAAAAAAGGTATTTAGTCAGCCACCAATTGTGCAAGTTCTCCCACTTAAAAATATGAGAGAGGCCTATAATTTTCATCATAGGTAAACCTCAACTATGAGAGATAAAATAAGAAAAAAACAAACTAGAAAATCACATTGTGGGATTTTTAAAGAATTTATTTGCAAATTATGGTGGAAAATAAGTATTTGGTCAATAACAAAATTTCGAGCAGAGAAGCAGTGGAAAATGTTTAGGGGGATATGAGGAGATTGATGTAACATGCTGCAGATGAGACACTGACAGTTATCTGTTTGTGTATGTGGGTGTGTCCGGCGTGGTACAGAGGCAGAGGAGCTCTATCAGAAGAGAGTCCTGACAATCACAGGCATCTGCGTGGCTCTGTTGGTGGTGGGCATCGTGTGCGTGGTGGCCTACTGCAAAACCAAGTAAGTACACAGACGTGAACTTTGCGATCACTTTGCCGTGAACCTCATAGACCGTAGCCATGCTCAAGCGCTATGGAGTGTGTGATGTAGTGAATGTGACTCTGGGTCAGTGTCCGAAAAAGTGACGCTGCCTCACTATAGCCTCCCCCCTAGGAAACAGAGGAAGAAGATGCACAATCACCTGAGGCAGAACATGTGTCTGGATCACCCTAATCGCAGCCTGGCCAACGGGCCCAATCACCCAGGCCCTGGCCCTGAGGAAATCCCCATGGTGGATGTAGGTCTTTTTTTTTTAAATGCACTCTGTCATTACTTTTTTTTTTTGGTTTGCGTTGTCTGAAAGTGTGTGTCTTTTACAGTATATCTCAAAGAACATCCCAGCCACAGAGAGAGTCATGAGAAGCGGAGCGGATACGCCATTTGCCGGCAGCCATCATTCTTCCAGATCCCACAATTCCTCCACCCAGGTCCACTCCTCCACACACAGGTACGAGCATCATGGTAGGGTATGAGGTTTTGTGTGGATCATTTTTAATCCTTATCGCAATGTGTCTTCACACAACTGCTACCAAACTGCCATTAGAGTCTTGTTAAATCATGGCTGTAACATGAGCCAAATTATTAAAACATCAAACAGGACACATTAAGCATTCACTAATCTGTTTTCCAAATCATGTTGTAATAACATAATCTACTCAGTGTCTCATACCGTAATCTATTCAAAATGTCCAGACTAGTCATTCTGTTCACCGAAAACTGAACTGTCTGAGCATTTGGTCTGTTCCAAAAATTCTTTCTTCCTCCCTTACTGAGGGTCCGACATGGAATTATAGCCTGAGGTCTTCCTTCACATTGAGAGTTCAGCATTTTATGCTTGTTGCGTGACTATTTTATGGTCTTTCCTAGCTTTAATAATTGCGATCGCTATTTTGGAATTCCTGGAATAATTACTCTTAGCAAATCTTAGCACAATCAGCTAATGTTAGGCCCTAGTTTTTTTTTTGATTGTTGATTTGGTTTCTATAACTGCAGCTCTGAAAATAGTGCCAGCTGTAATTCAAATCACAGGTTTATACTCTAGCCTCAAGCTGGGTTTATTTGGCCCTAGCACCAAAGACATGTAAGAACAATTAGCATATATTTCCTCATGGTTTGGTTCAACTTTCAGTTCAGTCCATGAAACATGTTAAACGTTTTTTTTTTGTTGTTGTTTTTTTTGCAAATTCTACTGCATTGATTTCTTGAAATTTGAAGCATGTTCTAAAAGATATATACTAAATATAAATAGATTATTATACGATAAAGATAAAGCATTAATTCTGTGGGAAGCACAATACGAAGAACTGGCAAGATTAAATCGAACAGATTTAACACATCAAATTAGCATTCATAATATGATATAAGAAGGCTATATTACTAATAGTATTCAGGTTTTGTGCACATTGGAAAAAAAAGTAAATGTGTATAAAATACAGTACATTGTTGTTTGTCACAAGTTTCAGTTTTAGCACCCTCTTGTGGTCTACATTTACCAAATTCAGGCACTTATTTCAATTAAAGGCACCAACTTCGTTACCACGATAAAACCCATCCTCAACCTAAAAGTTCAAAAATCTATTTTTTTTATTTTTATCAGGGGTGTTCATAAATGTTACACAAGAAATTTCATGAGGAATAGATTTACAATGCAGGATAAGTTTGAAAAAGTAGGTTTTGAATGTGTCAAAATTTCAAACTAATCATCCAGCAGATCTGTAAGCTCAAAACAATTAATTAAAAAATTTACTCTAGTTCTAGCACTCCTTTGAGACGTGCCATGTTTAGACCAAGTTTCATGAAAAAAAATTTTTTTTTTCCTCTTGTGGACATTTTAAGCTAAATCCAACTCATTGTAACTGTGGCGCTAGGATGAAGCAGGCAAAATTTCCTCAGACAAACAGGCATGGATGTATAAGCATTTATTTTGTTATAGGGCCCCTTGAAGGCAAATGAAATAAAAATTGGAGTCTGCTCTCTTAGTATATCTCAAATATCCTGTTGAATATTTGTGCCAATTTCTGCTCATTTATGACTCCTTTAATGAATATGGGCCATACAATATGTGCCGGGCATTAGCTAACCTAAGACTAATGTTTAGCCAGTCGACTTCATGTAACCTGGATATAGTCAAGGGGAACCTTGAGCCTTTTCCAGGAAATTCATGGCACAAGCAGGGGACACCCAGGATTGGGTGCCAAGCCATCATAGTGCTCACAACTATTCATACGCTGTTTGCAATTTGGAAACACCACTCAGCCTACAAAGAGATTTAAACCCCCAGCAAGGAAAGTTCAAACCACAGAGCTAACCACTGAGCCACTGAGCCACTGTGCCTTGCACTGCCAATCCACCCCACCCCCCAAAGCTTATCATCTGTCTTTGGATATTTTTTGCCATGAGAGTCTGAAGATTATCCACACACCAAATTTTGTGCAAATTAGACCAACTATCCAGGAGCTGTTAAAAAAAAAAAGTAGGAAGAAAAGTCAAGAAACTTACAAAGAAAAATAAGGAATGGCGGGAAAGTTTATTAGGCGTAATTGGACTGGACCTGGTCAAGGGTAGTTAAGGAATACTTTGCTTAAAAGAAAGAAAAACAATGTTTCTTGGTCAGTTGGTTTATAAGTTATGAGCCAAAATGTAAAACAGTGTAATAGCGCCACCATCAGGCTAATCAGAGTTGTTTTACTTGCCTGAGCTATGGGCTTCATCTGTGTCTCAATAATAATAATAATAATAATAATAATCCTAGCAAACATAAGAGTTTTGAAGCTTGGACCATAAATTAATGCACTTGCTTGAAAAACACAGGAATAAGTCATTATTACTCCTCTGAAAGGAGTCTCCAGTATCAGTGTTTGTTTTCCACCACTACAGAGATTATACAGGATAGTTCCAGTTTCGTTGTAAGCTGAGATTTTTGTCTTATTAACTTATTAAGAAACGAATGAGAGGCTGGTAAGCGGCCATCAATTAATAGCTTTTGTAATGTAAGTGATAACAGGAACTATATATATATATATATATATATATATATAGTGTGTATATTAACATGTCTTAAGCTTTGTGATTCTTGTACGTATGTGATGTCTAAAAGAATCTTTCTCTATCTGACTGGTCTATTTTGCATCAGACATGATGAGAAGACTTGGAGTCTCGAGCGGACAGACAGCGTGCTGTCAGACTGTCCCTCAGGCGTGCTCTCGTCCTCTGTGGGCACCAGTAAGTGCAGCAGTCCGGCGTGTATGGAGGCACGAGCGCGTCGTGCCGGCCACTGCAGCTTCCCGGAGTCCCGCCGGCCACCGCTGCGCTACGGCGACTCCTTCGACTCGCTCGACTCACCACACAGCGACAGGTGACACTCGGCACTGCCATGCCTCTGAGCGTGCTTAGAGATTCTAGCAATTCTAGCATAAAACACTGCTAATGTATATAGCAAGTAGTGAAGATATTAGTGTATGCTGAGAGGTATTTGGGGTCAGGTGGTGCAGGTCAAGTTGAACCCAGATGCAGCATATACACATCAGGGAGCGGAGTTAGCACACGGCCAGCTGTATTTACAGATATCTCTTGCCTGCTAGCCACCCCCGCTGTCATGCAGCAGCCAAAACAGCAGGATTTATACCGTAAGGGGTTCATTAAGTCAACAAAAACTGAACAACACATTATCTCATGTTTTTTTTTTTTTTTAAACCTCTAGTGTACCACCGACTTTACCTCATCTTTCGGCCTTTCCTAACTAGATAACGACGATCACGTGATCACTCCATTCAAGAAGAATGGAGCGGCTCCTGTTCTCCGAATGTGAAAGAAATTATTTGGTGTCGAGCAAATTGGCAGGTTCGGCGCTAACAAGGGAGCAGAGCGCGTAGTGCTAGCATGTGCTGTGGATAGAGTGTAAAACCACACTGCGGTGGCCCGTAGCCACGGCGCTCGTTATTTATGGAAGCATTTGCACATCTGCTCTCGAGGCTCTCAGATGCGGGATCTTAATGTTCACACTGTAATTTTCCTCGAGTTAAGGCGAAGACGAGGGGGACCTGTTTACACCGCATCGTAACAAACATCACACAGATTTAAACACTGCAGAAGGTCGCAGAGTTTATAGCGCACCGCAAGCACACACAACACACTAAAAGCCAGAGGCTCATCTGTTAATAATGTTTGTGTTTTGGCTACGGCACTTTGACTATTTTCTCTTCAGGATAACATTTGAGTCACACTGGATTAAACCGGTGTTCAGTTTAAGGGGGTAAGCTTGTCAGAGTTTGTGCTTCGGTTAAATAGTGCGTCCTTAAATAGTCTGAATGCTGGGCGTTCTGAATTCAGCCTCTATCTATTGATTAGGTAGATTAGTGCCTTTTACTAAATTAATTAACAGCACATTTAGTGAAGTTAATGCTGACTTGTTAGCTAGATTTCTAGCTCTTTTATATACAGTATATGCATGTACCGTGTGTTCAGAATATCTTTTCTCACTCCTTGCTCTGTCCTCTTTCAGGTACGTGTCAGCCCTGACCACGCCAGCACGCTTGTCTCCAGTGGACTTCCATTACTCACTGCCTCCACAGGTGCCTACCTTCCAGATCACGTCTCCCAACGCCAGCCATGCCATGTCTCTGCCGCCAGCCGCCCGCTCCCCCTACCCACCCGAGGAGGACCAGCCGCTGCTTCGCTGCTACCAGCTGCCTCTGCACGAGGCCCAGCGCCACGAGCCCTACAAGCAGCGGATACAACAGCAGCGGCCGCGCTCCTACCTGCAGGACAGCGCAGGCAGCTTGCCCTCCAGTCCGTACCGGCTGGCCCAGGACGAAGACGAGTACGAGAGCACGCAGGAGTACCCGCCCTCACTGGAGCAACCAAAGAGAAGCAATGGACGCTGGCATAGGTCCAGACTGAACGGGCACGTGGCACCGCAGGGCTACCGGCCGCCCCGGGACTTGGGCTCACGCAGCTGCCTGTCGGACAGTGAGCCGGAAGAGGGCGAGGAGGGCGAGAGCACGCCCTTCCTCAGCATGCAGAACATAAACACACCCGAGCCCTCAGCCATCTACAGGCCTGTGCTGCCCACACACACACGGACTTCCCACACACAGAGCAGACACACGCAGCAGCAGCAGCACGCGCGCTCCAAACCGGACAGAGCTGCCCACTAGGGACACAGTCCACCCACCCACCTGCAAAATCTGTATATCTATAGACCTGCACCTATAAAAAATATTTTTTATTTTATATAACTAACAGATATTCTAAACAAATGAAATATTTATTTTCATTTTAGCAAAAAAAGTTGTCTACTAGTTAACAGCAAAGACTTTTTTTATAGGGAAAACTCTATTTATATGTACATTTTGATTTACAGCATAAAAGAGACGTGCCAATTTTTTCACAACTTAAAGAAATAGAATAATATTGTGGTGCCTTTTGCTGTATGCCGATGCCAGAGGGCCAGTGGAGTTTTTGTAGCCTTTCTTATAAGGACGCCTCATTTTTTATACGCACTCTTTCGTTGTCTCTATTTTGGCCTTTTTGTTTTCCTTATCCTTGTGTTCTTTTGGGAGCTGACCCCACCATTTGAGCAGTGACATTTCCTTCCCCCTTTCACATTCATGCAATATAAACCGCTCTTAAGGTGTATGTTTACAAGAATATAATTCACATGTTTAATGATTATGTTGCTTTCCTAACAGGAACTTAATGGCAAATGCAACTGGGATAGGGGCTTTTTTTTTTTTTTTTCTTTTTTCCGATTGAAATGAAAGGAATGTATGTGGTGTGCATTCAGATGTCCAGCTGATGAGTGAGTGTGTAGATGTGCTCCACACCAGTGTAAAGTGCGTGAGCAGGAGGGAGATGTCTAATTTTCCAGACTAGTGTCCATTCGTTTCTTCTTCTTCTTCTTCTCACTTCTCACTACTGAATCTCAAGGGTCACAAGCTTGTTATGATCCGGGAGACAGAAACTCATTCATCTGTAGCAGTTGTGGAGGTTTCGTTCGACGGCTTAGTCATCAGAGAGCCTCCGCACTCCTGTCCTCTCTTCCCAAACAGACCTGTTCCACTCTCTCTCTCATTCTGTCCATCCTGTCCTTCTAGTGAGGCTGATATAGAGACGTTTAACGAGTCCATTGATAATTTTTTTTTCTTTGAGGTAATGGCTAGAACAGAACATCACACGTTTCTTCCATTAAGAGGAACATGAAAAATTAGGAGAATATCGCTCACGAGGTCTTTTATTTTATTTAACTTTTCTTTTTTTTTCAAGAACGAAAGAGTGAGAGGTGAACAGCCACGTAGTGTCTCAGGACAACCCCTCGTTTCCCCTCCTTCCTCCCTCCATCACAGGACTGAAGTAAAAGGAGAGCCCTCGCAAGGCTTATGAATGTATAAGCTCCCTCTTCCATCCCCATACATGCTGGGAATCTCATCACACACACACACACACACACACACAAGACAAATAGCTGTGAAACTTCCTTGGGGCCATAAAAATATGCCAAAATATGCAAGCTTTATATTTTACCGTTTGTTTTCTGAACGAACCATAGTGCATTGTGTGAAAACTGTGACACCTGATTTGATTTTAGAGTGCTTAAGTTGATCTCCCCTTAGTTTTAATCGATCAGAACACCAAACCATGACACATGACACATGACAACCATCTTTGAGTCCAAACAAGACCAAACCAGACCGCTCTAGTTCAGGGCTTCCATAACTTCGATCATCTTGTAGAAGTTCCTGAACACGTACTCAAATTGCTAAAAATTGGTCACGATGTCTCTGGAAAGTTAATACGAAGATTCCGATGTCAACACATTATTGGCATAGACAATTCAGGAAATCCAAAAAACACACACACACACACAAAGAAAAAAAAGGGAGGAATGTTAATGACGAAAGAGAAGTTGCGATTAGATAAGCAAAGGGGGGAAAAAACGATGTAAAAACTGGATCCTAAAGTGCTTCTCTTGCTCTTTTGTGGTGGCACAAAGAACTAGAGATACTACTAAAATAATAAATATATATATAATTATTAATATAATATATTTTTTTTTTCCTGCACTTCGATGACCAGAGTTTGTCTTTTGTTTATTCCCTGCCCTGGTGTGTTGTTCTTGTTTGTATGTTTGAGAAATGCAAAACCAGACAGTGCTTCTCTAGTTAGTTTTAAATGTGATATCCCTTTCCTCTTCCTCATCCTTCTCCTCCTCCTCCTTATCCAGAAATCCTCACTAGACTCCGACAGTTACGTTCCTACCGTTTCTTCCCTTTTGCATTTTTTTTTCCTCCCTTGAGAAGTTTAAACACCTCTCCTCTGCATGTCCTTGTGGTCAAGGTTAAATGGGTGCATGGTAAAAAAAAAAAAAAAAAGCAGCAGATGATTTTTATTTCCCTCCAAGTCAGTGAAAGTGTATTTCATTTAATATTCAGCAATAAAAAAAAAAGAGAGAATCTTTCTCCCCCATGTCAGTTCTTGGAATATGCTAGAAAAAAAAAGAGAAATACATGCCAGGTTGTCTTAGATTGTAAAATAAAAATTTAATCCACGTCTTCACATTGAAAAAAAAAATATATATATAAAAAAAATAAATCCTTCGTATCATTTCAACTTGTGCGCATGTATGTGCAACCCTGCTGTGTGTGATTTGTCCATGCGATACGTTTTTTTTTTTTTTTTTTTTTACCAGTGGATCACCAGTGTATCATCAGTGTCCAGCAAAAATGAGACGATGGTAGCTTTATTATTTCTAATAAATACTGTTTTGTAATCCAACCCTCACCTCCAGTACAGTGCTCACAAGTACACCAATTTCATAATCGTATTTCGTTCAAAGCTCATTTCTTTCTCTTGGATAAATGGGATAGAGGACAGGTACACTGAATGCAGAGTCAAGCAAATCCAGATTAATCATTAGCATGTGAAAGAGATTTACGTTTCATTTATCAACATTTTAATGACCGCAAGAGAGTGTGTGGGAGATCCAGACAAATTGCGGTGGAAACAGACGCCGGGAGGTCAGAAAGTGTGTACAAGGGAGGCTATGTAGCTCCAGCTGCGCACATCTGAGCTGTGGTGTCAAAGAGACAATTCTTCCAGTCTTTAGAGACACTTTGCCAAATCATTCATCTGGCTCCTATCATTGGTAACACTTTCCTTTTCCCTCAGTGATTAACCTGATCAGCCTTCAGGTTTTTCTTTTTCTTTTTTTTCTTTTTCATCCGCTTTGGACAATCCCGACAAGCCTAAACACGATACAGATGGCTAATGTTCTCAGCTGCCAAAGAAAGAGTTTAAACAAACTGGTTTTGAAGTTATTGAGAGGAATATGATATACAACATGGCCATATAATTAGAATTTTTCCATGATGAATTATTGGCCTGGTTACATATTCTGTCATCAATCTGGAAGCATCATTTAACAATTCATCAGTGGAAATGACATTTTCTCATGCGGGAGCAAGTTATCAATGTTTTAAAGTAAAAGTGACTGCTAATGCACTGTAGACATCACGCGCTGGGCCAAGAAGTGTTGAAATTAAGTTCAGTTTAATCATCCAAAATTGCTATTATTATTAGGGATGGAAGTTTTTTTTTTCTTTTTCTTTCAATATGGTTGAGTTTTATTGTTCTTGAGTTTTTTTCCCTTTTCTTCCCATTTCGCTTTCCACTTTCTCCAAGATTGGGACTCTGCAACTCAGTGGCCTATAATATATATCGGCATGGGTTGAGGACCTTGCCCAAGGGCCCAAAAGTGCCAACCTGGCTCAAACACCCAACCCTCCAATTAGCAACCCAGAGCCTCAGCCATCTGAGCCTGAGAGAAATATGAAACAAAATATTTTATTTACAGACTACATAAACATGCTGTGCATATTCTGAAACAATGCCTTATCATAACATAATTCTAAATCATATTCAATTTAATTCAATTTAATTACTATTTAATATAATTTAATGAATAACATATTGCACCTATAGATATCCAAAAAGTATATGCACTATTTCTTTTATGTGCTTGTATTTTTATGATAACACAAGTTGGTTTGGGAGCATGTGTGTTTGTGTGTTTGTGTGTGTGAGGTGTTTAAATATATTTTCTTCACATTATCCCTTCCAATATCAATAAAATGCATATATCTATTTCCAAATTAGTAACCATCTCTTGAGAAGGTGATGTGGAAATATGCAACTATAGGAACCACAGTAGTGATCTTAAATGACTGGTTAGTTTAACTGCCACACACTTTGGGACATTTATGTTTGCAACATTTGACAGATGCCCTTATCCAGAGCGACTTACATTTTATCTCATCTGAGTTGTTATGGGCCTTGCTCAAGGGCCCAACAGCATCAACCAAGTGGTGGGATTTGAACCTGGGACCTTCCAATCAGGAATCTAACACCTTTACCACTGAGCTACCCCTGCCTATCACAGATGGAACGTCATGGATGGATGAATGCATAGACAAACAGATAGATTTATTTATTGATCCAGAAAGAGAAATTACAAAAGTAAAGAGATAAATATAATCAAACATCATAGTATAAAATACATGGTATGGTATGGTGTGGTATGTTTATCCAGTAATGCATTTTTACATGCTGAAATATGAGACATATGTGATCTCAGGAAAACAACTTTCTTCATCATGAGAAATCAATTCAATCTTAAGAAAACAAGGTTTTGGTATCTCAAGAAAACACATTTTGTTATCTTGCAATCACACAAAAAGAATGCATAGCTTTAGCTTAGTGTGAACTGAGATATATGCTATATATACAATTCTATAAATTATGAATTCTGGCTAATGTTATAATAATAATAATAATAATAATTGTTAACTACTTTTTTTTACTAGCAAAGTAAATAGCAATAGATGAACTTTTTCCAAATATATATTTGCAGCAATGGATAACACTTTTATGCATTTCGATGCTGCACCAAAGAAGCAAAAAAGAAACGATTAGTGGTTATGCGATATGATCAAGTTTATAACTGGCTGATTAAATGTAACTTAAGCTTTGCCGCTGTTGTTAGGACATGTAGTCTAGACACGCAGATAGCACAGTATCTGGTTTTACTTTCTGAAAGTATTTTCACCCTAATGTTCTGTAAACACAATGGTTGCCATCTCCAGTGTCCTTGATTCAATCCTTGATGATTAATGATTTTGAAGTACCCCACAGTGTGAATGTACTATATGTGCGAGGTGCCATGCAACAAACTGTTGTCCCATCCATGGTGCATTCCTGCCTCACATCCAGAATAAAGCAGTACTAAAGATTAATGAATCCTGTATAAGCTTGCCATGAGTGCATGAGAGATGATGAAGAGATCAAGCCTCCAGCTCTGAAATGAAAAGAAATAATCATTTTGATGGAAAACTTGGTCGTAAGCTCAGAGTTTTGTAAGCTTTAATGGTGTAAGATGCCATTTAGTCTAGATGCTGCTCTCAGATTAATAAAGACCTCTTTGAACAACTAATTTTACAAGAAAGGTTTTCAGCTAGGTGGATAGCCAGTGTATGGCAGCTTTACACAAACTGAGATATAACTGCTGGTTTTCTTGGGACACTAGAGTGAAATATGAACTAAGCAACGCCTGAATCAATCTGGCACCCACTGTTCCCACTGTTCTGAACCGTGTTACAATTTGCGAATAACTACATTCATTACATTCTGGGTAACATCAAATAGAATGTGAAAAACAACCCATCAGGGCCTTCGATTTGTGTTATTATTTCTGAGTACACGGATGGGCTGATGCCAAGATCTTCAAATCTGATACTTGGCAGTGTTTATGAGCCTGTTGGGAAAACTGTTTAAATCTACATCTGCTGATTTTTTTGAGCAGTTTGTGTTATGAATGTTCAGCATGGTCATTGTTAGTCACTACACAAAATAGTGTAATCATGGGGTCTAATTGTATTTCATTAAGTCAGGGTAAAAAAAAAAGGCAAAAACTTTAAATTTAAAGCCAAAATGCAATAAACCCAATAACCAGCAAACTAACCGGATCATCAAACTCTGAATAATCACCTTTGTTTAAATGATATTGAGCATGAAGTACTGTAGTACTGGACTAATATGATTTGGATGAAGAACAGTCACATTTCTGTCTGTCCAAACACATACTGTAACCAACGAGCCCCTTCACTGTGCCCTGCTACCAGAACCTCAGCTTCTTGGTGAATTTATCATTTGGCCACACTCATCCCCAGCAATCAGCCACCCAGGGGTTCACAAACATACCAGCCGTTCCAAGCCAAGTGCTAGAGGAGGTCCGTGACCGCAGATTCTTGCGATGGAGATTCCCTGGGAACGTTGGAGCAAAGATCTGCAACATGTCACTTTATGGAATATAGATGGAATTATTTGTAATACTTCACCAGCCAACAGAGAGACAGAGAACAGACTGTTACCCTCACATCTGGTTTATCTCTGCCAACTGGTCCAAAGGCATGAGATTATATTAAGTACAGAACAAGGTATTTTGCTGTAAATAGACAAGAGAAATACTCAAGAAGAGTACTGGCTCATATGGTTAAGGGTGTGGGTTATTGAGGTCAGGGGCTTGAGCCCTACCACTGCCAAGTTGCCATTGTTGAGCCCTCAAGCACAGCCCTTAACCCTATCTGCTACAGGGGCAGCTCTGGCCCTTTGGGTCGTGACTCCACAGGACCTTTGGGTGTGTACTCTGATGTCTGGCTTGGTGGATTATTTGGGTGCTGTTGGTTGCAGGGTGGGGTCTCCATGGATCAGGCTTGTTTGTCAATTGCATCCCATGGGTACTCAATCAGATTGGGATCTGGTGAGTTTGGAGACCAGGTCAACAACTCCTGTAGCAGGTTCAAGCCTGCTAAGCCCCATACATAGCAAGCTGTGGTGCACTGAGTGTTCTGATACTGTTCTGTTATGGCCGGCATTGACTTTTTTCCTGCAGTTTGTGCTGTATTTGCTTTACTGTGGGATCAGACCAGAAAGGTGTTGATGGGCCTTGGGAGCCCATGATCCTGTCACCCAGTTTACTGGTATATAATTGATAATCAATGTTATTCAATTCACTTGACAGTGGCATTAATGTCATTTAAACAATGGTTTATACACGTTAATACCTTCATTCTTATTCTCAAGTCATGTCAAAGACAAAAACGCTTCCAGATGTTAGGTGGAAAGCTTTTCTTGCCAGTCCTGCCCACCACATTCAAGAGTTGTTGAGTTACATATTCACATATTTCAGACTTTAAAATGATACATTTTCTAGTCAAGGGCATCAGTTTACATGCCAGGTGATGAGAAATTTGGAAGTTTTTGGTCAAGTCAAGTCACGTCAAGTAGGCTTTATTTTCACTTCAACCATATTCAGTTAGTACACAGTGAAACGAAACAATGTTCCCTCAGGACCAAGGTGCTACATGCAACATAAATTTACAACATAAATTAACAGAAAACTAACTAGCTAACTAAGAAGCCTAATTAGCTGACTAGCAGAGACAAGACAGATTTACATGACAAGATAAATTAACAACATAAATTAACAACAACAACAAAAAAAACTAACTAGCTAACTTAGAGACCTAATTAGCTGGCTATCTGGGACAAGACAGATTGATATTTAAGTTAACAGGGAACTATCTACATTTTTATACAAAAGAGACAACAGAAAGTGCATGTGCAAATGTGCAAACAAAAGCGATGAACTTAATATCCGAATATCACCCCAAGATAAGAGTCAGGTGGAGAGGACCAATCATGAAATAAAAACTTTACTCTGTATGTATTGCACTAACAGTCAAAGTGGGAAAAGTCCTATTTTCTGCCATTAGCTGTGGATGCAAATCACTTGGCCAAAAAAAAAAAAAAAAAGGATTACCTTCCATTGTGTGCTTGGTGACAAAACACGGAAATCAACTCAAGTAAATAAATCCAGGGACGGTCTTAGCGTATCTAGTCTACTGTAGTCTGGCATTTAATGTCACTTCATCATAGGAGAAATTCCGAAAACCTCCCACTGTTTAGGATAGCTACAACAGGCAACAGGCAAGTGAGTCGATATTTCCATGGGTTAGACAAGGAAAAATGCTAAATTCATGTAAATTAGACCTTCCCACCTATCAAATCTGCATGAAAAACAATGCAAGGTTAAGAGGAAATGTAAATTAAAGAGGAAAGAATCATGAGTGGGAAAATGCACGTACGTGAGGCCACAAGAACTTTTGCATAACATGACTGAGCCTGTTGTACTGACGTGCCAAATAAAGAATCACAGATCCCAGGAATGCAGGAGGCAGAACAATCATTTGCAAACATCATAAAAATAACTGGACTTTGCAACAAACCGTATCAGCTTTAGATCCTGTAACTGTAACAAACATTGATAGACACTTGATAGACTATGTCCTGTTTAGCACTGAAATGCATTTCTGCAAAAAAAAAAAAAGTGTCACTCTGAGCAAATCTCTGCTTCCACAGTTGGACACTTCAGGGCTTTTAGAAACACTCCTCTCCCACCTGGCACTAGCAAGCCAGCTAATTACACATCCAACACTCTCCTACTGTACTCACACACTCATCTTGAGTCTCCTTGATTGAAAGGCAGGCCTGCTCTCCTGGCAGTAGCAAATGCCTTGATATATGATCAGGAGATAAGGTTAACCCAAGCCTATTATGCATCCAAAAAATGATAATTGCTGCCGAGTCATTCTGCTCCAGATGTTTTATGATATCCTGTACAGTGCATGGATGGTAAACATCAAAGACATGTCTAAGTACATGCTACTGTACGTGTGCGTGGTGTTTGGAAGGACAGCTAGTCAGCTAGCTAATCACTACTTCATTGTCCTCAGCATCCATATCTGGACATGCCTGCACGGTCTTGTTTTACATACAGTACTTCAGAGATATATCCATGAGTTATTTATGCCTGCTTCATGTGTCGGAGGCTCTGCGGGAGTGCAGCACAGAGGTCGTGTGAAATGCAGCAAGCAGATCCAACAGCCTTATGCGCCCCCCAATGAGCTTGCGTGTCCATCAATCACATAATAACCAAAGGCCATCACTGCAACATGGCTGACTCGTGCTGGCCAACCCCCATCTATTATGTCTTGTTAGCATGTGAAATGACTAAATGTA
Organism: Clarias laeviceps; assembly: GCA_030014305.1. Taxonomy (NCBI): domain Eukaryota; kingdom Metazoa; phylum Chordata; class Actinopteri; order Siluriformes; family Clariidae; genus Clarias; species Clarias laeviceps. Next base: position 6,653,298 of record JAQMYJ010000011.1, on the reverse strand, counting down.
AAATAAATCATGATATACTGCACAGGAAGGATTGATATTGCATTTCAGAAAGGCCAACAGTGATGACGATGAAGTACCACTCCCAACCACCTCTGCAGAAAGAAAATGTTTTTGAAATATGCCATATTCCTTCTAAAGATCCTCTGTCTGCCCCCAAACTGTCTCAGCCTGACACTTTTGGCATGCTGAACAACAACAACAACAACAAGACTAAAATAACCAGCATAACGTGGCACATTGATGTCATTTTACAAGAACCGCTGACAGGAAAAACAACTACGTTCACGTAATTGTTGACAGTCAGGTTATTTCTATCTAATCAACATGTGCAATAATATTTATGAGGGTCTGTGAAGAAGTAATAACAGAGTCAGGAATTAGTCCATGTGGGCCTTTTTGTAAAACCATGATTGAAGTGGTATTGATTTTGGAACATTATGCAGCACTATTGCATTACATGCAGTCATTGGAGTGGCACTCAGAGAGGAACGCTAAATAACAGGAAGGGTGTGTGTGTTAGAAAATATGCTTTCAGGAATCTTCAGTCCAACCAGGTCGACATGGATGTATGTTTTGGGCAGTGATGCGATTTAAAAATATCTATCGACTTACCAGCGTTAACCTCCTGCCGGAGGCAACCAGATTTTGGTTTGGAACATCATGAATATTGGTGTCCATTATAACTAGAAACCTATAGAAGCCAATAAAAATTTCACATGAACAGACAGATAAAAGTCTTGAAGGACAAAGAAAGGCCACCATGAATAATATTGGAGCTTTTTGGATGATTACGATTTTCAATCTCCAATAACTGATTTACGTACCTGATCTGCTTCACACTCATAAGGTTTTGCTGATTTATATTTTTGGAAAAACAAACTAAACAACCATAAACCTCATGTTTTGAGACATTTTTATGCAAGCCTTGATTTAACAGCTCATTTATATCCAATAGCTGATCTGCAGGTCAACAACTGCATTTCTCTTCTGTATTTAAAGTGTTGTTTTTTTTTTACTTCATTTTATTTTTATTTCCCATCAAATTTAATTGATGTACAGTACTGTGCAAAAGTCTTGAGTCACCGCTCATGTCTTGGTATTAAACAAAATTAAATTATGAGACAGATTGGATGGATTGGCACCCTGTCCAGAGTGTGTCCCACATTGTACCCCAAGTCTCCTGGGATAGGCTCCAGGTCTCCTGCAACTCTGTACAGGACAAGTTAGTATAAAGAATGACTAAGAAATTGAGAGAGACGAGTGAATTATGTAAAATAAATTAAAGAAGTGGTTTTCTTTGACAGGCTGCAGAGTGCATAAAGATACAATTTTTAAAAATTGGCTGTTTATGTAACAATGTCAGCAGCAACCTCATTTCCTCTCTTGTCTGCTCCAACCATTGAGCATTCAGCATCAGTATAGTAATCTCCGGCCTGATCGTCTGTCATCATCTCCACCTGTTTTGCACTGGTTCATGTCTTTAGTTAGATAGCTTTTCAAACGATTCATAGGTCACTGTGTGGCTTAACAAAGAAAGTCAATCAATCAATCAATCGATCAATTAGCATTAAAAAAAAAAGACAATAAAATGGCAAAAAGATAGCAATAAAAACACAAGACAAAATAAAGCATAAAATATACTCAGCAAAAAAAGAAACGTCCCTTTTTCAGGGCTGTGTATTTCAACAATAATGTTGTAAAAATCCAAATAACTTTACAGATCTTCATTGTAAAGGGTTTAAACAATGTT
>JAQMYJ010000011.1:6591218-6651448 GCA_030014305.1 Clarias laeviceps | reverse complement strand
GGTGCTCGTAAACCACGACAACGCTCGTTTTTTAAGTCAAAATTTATTAAAAATCTTTGCTCGTCTTGCGGAACACTTGTAAACCACGTTACTCGTAATCCGGGGTTTCACTGTGTGTATATATATATATATATATATATATATATATATATATATATCAAAAGCCATTCTAAATAAATACGTTTTGCTTAATACAGAGGCAGGTCAGTACTGTAACGTAGGTCAGGTGGAATGGCGTTCCAAAGTTTAGGACCAGCGACTGCAAAAGAGCGATCACCATATAAATTTTTCGATCATGCACTCACTAAATACCATTTATTTGCTGCAATGTGAATGGTTGATTGGATAATTGCATGAATAAACAAGAGTACCAATATTCCTACTAAAAGTAATGGAAAACACATGGAAAATTTATTTATAACCCTGAAAAGAATATGCAAAAACATTCCTCTGAAACTGGTCGGGTACAGGGACTGGACTGAAAATTAGAGCCAAAAACATGCCAAAAATGAGAGCCTTTCAGAAGTCTTTCAGAAAGCCTGGAACACTATTTGTCAAACTACTTTGGAAAAAAAAATTACAATAAAGTGTGGCTCTTTAGAAACAAGTATCAAGAAATTAGTTGTTGCTTAAGAATACTATATTTTACAAATGGTGTGCAGCATAGTGTCTCAGTGAAACCAGAAATGGGGTTCGAATCTCACTTCCAGTCTGTGTGCATGGAGGTTTTATGTTCCTCCTGTGCTTGGTGAGTTTCCTCCATCCAGGGTGTATTTAATTCTGTGCCCTGAGTTCCTTCACATGGTTAGATGGTTGGATGGACAAATGGTCCAAGACAATCATTAAAATATTATAGATTTTTCTCAAAGAATAACTATTTATGTGCATATTCTTTTTAGGGTTATAAATAATTAAAAGGTATTTAATAAGTGCATGATCACAAAGTTAATATTGAAATATTACAAAGCCTTCTTTTTTTCCTTTAGTCTGCCCTGAAATCAGTGACTTCATCCTTGTTCTCCGCTGACCAAATCCTCCAACAGAACAAGACGTATTAGAACACATGGAATAGTGCAAACACAAGCACATGGTAGGAGCGAGTCTGGCTTTGGTTTATTTAAACAGTTCATGTTCGCAGGTGCTAATAGGACACAGGTGCCAGGATATTCTGAGAGGATAGTTAACTTTGATTCATGCGAGAGAATCTGTTTGGATTAGCAGAATTTTTGTTATTAGAATTGTAAGTAGCGTGTGTGTGTGTGATCTTCATTTTCTCTAGTCAACGGTGCCAGGAATTCTGTGGTTGTTTGTATGAGAGGGCCTTTTCATATAGTGAAAAGTGTGTGGTTTTTCGTATCCACAACAAGTGTTAAAATGAACATGACAAAATGTCTACTGAAGCTGAACTTTAACTACAAGTAAACAGCAGAAATTGACGATTCAACTTATATAATGGTAATAAATTTTATAACAAACAAAAGGTTTAATTGTAACCAAAGCAATAAAACTCGAGAGTGGTAGTTATAGGTGAAATTTGAGGCATGTAAGAGGTGTAAATAAGAGCAGGCACTTGACCTAATGCCTCAAGTATGTTTTGCACATGTTGAAGCTTGGTTCTTCCCGCTACGTTCCTTCGAGGGAAGTATAACTTTCACTCCACTATGTTTGTGTTATCTAAATGAATCCATATGCTCTAACATCCCTGTAGATCCTGATCCCTTTGCCACAACTTGAATACCATAATGTATTTAAATCCTTAAACCTATTAAACTGTCAGCTTAGCACTCAGTTATTCATACTAAAGCATATTATTCAGGAAGTACTATGAATGATTAAGTTGCTCCATTGAACCTAATATGGAAGGTACACTAAATAGTTTGGTTCATATTGGATTTAAACATCCCTTTCCAGATTTAGTTCCCATTTCCTATTATAATAACATATACCTTTCTAGGAAGTCTTTTGCCTAGATATTGGATTGTAGCTCAGGGGATTTGTGTTCATTTAGATACAAGAGTGAGATCAAGGACTGATGTTACAGGGAAAGGTCTATGGTGCAGAAGGTTTTCCAGTTTATTCCAAAGGTGTTCATTGGTGCTATGGTCAAGAACACAGTCTTGACAAACCATGTCTTCATTGTCATGCTGGAAATTATAATGCTACAGGATTCAAAGATACAATCCTATACAATAGTGTGCATCAAAATGTATGTTACCAATTTGAAGAACCGTTTATGGGCGTGATGGTCAGGGGTTCACATACTTTTGGCAATATAGTGTATGTAATATGGATGCAAAATTTTAAATGAGTAATGTGGTCATAAATTGACATCAGATGAAATAAGAATAGAAAAGTCAGAAATTACAGTGATGAGACCCTCAGCCACAATAAAACAATTGAATGGTGCAAACATTTCATAGAAGGCCATATGTCCGTGAGCGACGATCCCAGGCCTAGGTCCTGGAGTCCACTGCAGTCGATCTGGTGAACATTCAGCACCTGATGCTTAAAAATCGATGGAAAACCTGTCACTAATTTGCAAAAGAGAAACATCTGTCTGTGGGAACTGTTATTGCCACATCCCGCAGTACAGTCCTGCCCTCGCTCCAGGCCATTTCCACATTAATGGCCATTTAAGTAGTTCCTGGAAAGTCAGACTTTCAGACATGAAGCAGGCAGTCCAGTCATGGCCCTGGTGTTCTATCTACCTCGATGGTATCCAAGCATCCAAACATTACGGAGAAGTATACCGCTGTTTTTTTTAAAACAAGAAAACATGTTCATAAGTGTACTCATTTCCAGAGACATCATTTGGGCAAATATTTTCATTTTTTTCATACGATTATACAAATTTTATAATCTTATTCCCCCTACTCCCCTGTTTGGAGAATTGTGTCGTCTTAGGTGGGGGATATGTAGAGAAAGCTCACAACCAACGTTTGTTTTCATTACATTCTTTTTTTCTTAGCAATAACATTTAATACCAATACCGCCCCTCGTACCGCCACCCAGGTATACTGGATTGAGAAATTAATTCTGTAAATACGTTTTACTCTCCTTGATTTACTGCTTGGAGTATGGAGTAACAAAGGAGGAATGAGTTACATGCTGAAAGTACACAGTTGTAAAGAGTCGCATGACCAGCCCTTGCTTGAACGTTGACCCTGAGATAAACAAATGAAAAAACCAACATTTCTCAAGATCATGTGAGTCAGGATCGGCAGTTCCATTTCAGACTTTATCTGGTGCCATCTGTCATTCCTTGTATGCACTTGCCAGTGAGAGATATGAGATGAATCAAAATATGAGCACAGAGATAGGAGACGAAGAAAAGCTAAAAAAAAGACCTGACATGCTTCCACATGAAGTAAACAATAACATTTTATTCTTATAGAAAGTATTTAGAAACAGTTACCTCCAAGTTATTTTGGTAGCTTTTCATGTCCACGGAGCTGTTTTGCTTGCACCAGTCAGTCTCACACATACAGGCCAAGGAGGTAGGAGGTAACAAATGCCACTGTATGCTACTGTGTTTAAGCCTGGATTGTAAATATGTGTATTTTAATTTTACTTTTTTTAAACTCTTACTCAATGCATATCAAATGGAAATGCTATACTTCATCATTACATATTCTTAAAGTCATATATTTGTCTCAAAAGTTGACTCACCCACTCACCCACTCACTCACTCATTGTTTATACTGCTTTATCCTGTGTACAGGGTCATGGGGGCACTGAAGCCTATCCCAAGGGCATGAGACAGGGTACACTCTGGACAGGGTGCCACTCCTTCTCAGGGCAAATACACATACACTCATTCACTTACTATGGGCAATTTGAGAATGCCAATTAGCATGTCTTTGGACTGTGGGATGAAACCATAGTACCCAGAGGAAACCCACCAAGCATGAGGAGAACATGCAAACTCCATGCACACAGACCTGAGGCCCTAGAAGTGCGAGGTGAGTGCTGCCCCCTGTAACATCAAAGACTATAAAATGTTTAACAGATTTAATCTTTTTTCTATGACAGCAAGAATCAAACAAAAATATCAAGGTAATCTATCTGATGCCATGTAAACATTCTGCAAGTTTGTATTGGCAAATACATTATAATTCTTGCTTACATTAAACGATTAGGAATGAACTTATTGTAAGTTACCCCAAGCTAACATTTTATAATGTTAGTACTGTCATCTTGAACCTCCAGGATCCAGGTTCAATTCCTGTCTTAGGTTTGTGTGCATGGACTTTGCATGTTCTTCCTGTGCTTGGTGAGTTTCCTCCGGGTACTCTGGTTTCCTCCCACAGTCCAAAGACTGTGATTAGGAGGAGGATTAGGCTAATTGGTGTTCCCTAATTGCATGCAGTGTGTGAATGCATGTGTGTGTGTGTGTATGTGTGTGTGCCCTGCGATGGACTGGCAGGGCAAATGTAGCCCACCTTATGCCCTGAGTCTCCTGGAATAGCCTTCAGGCCCCCCACGACCCTGTATACAGGATACAGTGTTGTAGACAATGAGTGAATGAGCCTGGTGTGGAAAAGTCACATGAACTTAACATGTTATGTGTCATGAATGGTTCATTTAAATTCATTTGTCACATCTGGTTTTACTTTCAGATGTGATTTTTCACACAATTCAATTTCACGCTCAGTCTGAATAATTTGTGTAACTCAGATAGAATTTAGATGTTGACTTTCATAGAATATTCACTCCCACATTCACATTTTCACCTCCTCGCATATTACTCAAGTAATTACCCATGAGTGGCAACTTTTACCAGAGTAATTTCCTTTCTTTTTTTTTTTTTTTGAAAGTTTTAGCACTTCCGTGCAAAGCAGATCAAGAGTCAGAATGAGTTAATAATCAGCTATACTGAATCAGATCTCAGGTTGGAACACAGGCTTGGTGAGAAGGAAAATGTGGAGCTGAGCAGTTCAGTATAAAACATCTCTCATTGCGTTACTGTCTCATTGTGTGTTCAGTTTTGCCAGAATTGACTTGTAACCATGCAGGCTGCTTTAGTGCTTGCGATCGTCTCCAGTGGGCTGCTCGGCGCCCTAGCTCAGAAACCACACCACTGCAGTAAGTCCAGCTCAAAGATGATTTCCTCTTACTTGTAACTCGAATGATTGTTGTTTAGTGTGAGCTTTAGTTCAGAAATCCTACTGTCACTGTGAGACAGTTAAAATCGCTGATATGACAATTCTTATAGAATAATAATTTTTAAATTGTCCAGGTTTTATTTAAGAAAAAAAAAAAAAGATCTGTAAACCTGAAATTCCTTAAAATTATAAAACTTTTCTGTTGAAATTTGTGCATTTGCTGCACAAAATGCCTTGCTTACAAACAATAATTTCCCTTTAATGATTAAACATTCCTAATTAGGTTATGGCTATAAATTAGACTAATTAACGTGATTATTTTGTTTGTTTGTTTTGAAGTGGTGTGTATAATTACTAGCTTAACTATAGCCATAGAGGCTCCTTCCATTCAACATTCAATCCTTTCACAATGAGCTGCTTTCACATAAATAATCGGCATAAATGCATAAATGTGATTGACTGTAATAAGAAACAGGTTAATTGTTTATTTTAAAAAGAATAGAAATCTTAGAGCCAATATCTGAAAGATTTCTGCTTTATAAAAGAAATAGAAAAACCTGTTTATTTAAAACACACTAATAGTGAAAGTCTAAGGGCCATTTTTGGGGCAGTTGATAACCTTCCCCTGTCCTTCTTCCAGTTCATGCATGTTCCTGTATTGAATTGTTTTTGGCTTTGTTTTTTTTTTTCATTTATTTTAGGAGAGATGTCCTAATTATACCTCTTTCCACAGAATCACCTCCGTACCTCCAGGGAAAGTTAGCTGTAGTAAGTTGGTCTGATGTATATAAATGGCTGTATGAGACGCATTACATGTGAATCCTCTGTGTCTCCGGCTGAGAAGCTCCATCCTGAAAATAATGTCTTTCCCAGGACTTTCCAGAAGGGAAGACAGCGGTGTATGAGCAGTTCTACTACGATGCTTTGGAAGAGAGGATCCGTGTTGTTGCAGCTGGGAAGGAAGGCGAGCATGATGTGTTTTTGGATCGACTTCTGCTTTTCAGAGAAGTATATACACACAAAAATATTAACTACTGGTGTTATTATAGATCTTATTTCTTTATTAAAGAGTTTGGTTTAAGATTCTTACATTTTGATGAAACTTGGTAAGTTTGTCGACGAAAATAACTAAAATCCCTAGACTATCCTGGGTGTTCAGCTGTTTATTAAGAGGACACTCTAACAATTATAGAGTTTATAGATCTCTTCCTGTCATGTCACCAACAATCAAAACTTTCACCATTTTGTCTGGCAGTCACACCCGAGCCAAATAATGCTAAATCACAGATTTTGCTAGAAGAACGCATGACTAGAGACCAGATAATAGTGTGTTTAGTGAATCATTTAGTAAACTAAAAAAAAAATAAAAAATTAAGCAGAATATAGCATGTAGTTTACATTCTGTTATTAAACATGTCAGTTTCTGACCTATTTTTCTCCCAGCCTTGCCATTCACTTCTCACTCTGAAATCCGTGCTGTCTGATGAGTGACACATGTCATGGTGTATTTAGCCATTTAGCATGCATGATATTTAGCCATTTAGCATGCATGATAAATCTGATATGATTCAAATAATTTGAATGGAGTAAAATACTGTATACCTTATTTAAGATTCAAGGAAACAGCAATTGAACATAAAAAATATAATAAATGTTAACTGAATACCTGTGGTAGACAAAGTACCAGTAGGATATTGCAGGTAAAATATCACTCAAGTAAAAATAGAAGTCCTCAATTTACAATTCTACTAAAGAAAAAATTGACTTTACTATCAAAATTACTGAGCTTGCATTACATTTTTGCTTACATTTTCACATCTGCTTTCAAACACCACCTACACGATTAAGCGTTTCACAGAGGGAAGGCAAATCACCCAATTACATAGTCAACAGATGGTTATATTCCTGTGTTATATCCTACACACCACTGTGGGTATGTTACACAATGGCATTTAGAAATGTAGTCAAATAAAAAGTACAGATATTTGCTTTATGATGTAATGGAGAAAAAATCTCCTCTAATAAGACTACTCAAGTAATGTACATATATGTAAAATATGTAAATAAATACAGTAATGAAATAAATGTATTTTGTTACTTTCCAGCTCAGTGGTCAGACTAGTAAAGACAGATTATCAAAAAAAGTGGACTTCTTTGGTTTTACATCATGTCTGATGTCAAGAGCACAGGCTCTATGATCATGTCTGGTTTTATGGACTCATGCCATGAATGATGTTGATGAATATGTCATTGTTAATTTCTTGCCTCTCCAAAATCTATGATGATGACTGGCTCCAGCCGCTTACAAAGTAAAACTTTTAATCCATTTAAAAAAAAATGAAAGTTGAGAATTTTGAGATTTACATTTTTTAGCAACTCAAAAACTCATACCTTGATGTTGTACTTGTTTCAGAAAGTTTTCTTTGACATCATTTACCACAACAAAAGCTGCATTAAGTCTCCTCTCGATGCTGCCTTCGTTCCCATTGCGATTCCTTCCGACGCCCATCACAGGGCTCAGGTTGTCCTGGGAAGCCTGTCTGCCCCTGCACAGGGCCTGCTGGTCAACAACTGGGTGGGATCAGATGAAAAGATAAAAGGTAAAATACAAACCCTTTTAATAAACATTATAGATCAACTAGGACTCAATGATCAGCACTTCTTTATTATTCTGTTTTTCCATACCTCTTTTCCAGCAAACTACTCCCTGACCTTTACAGAGTTCGGCTGCATTCCCGTCGTTACCATCTATAATGTCGAAGGCCTGGGTCATTTTCTGTCAAGGTTGGCATTTTAAAACAGTTGTATGAAAGTGGTGCACAAAACACCGGCATTCATTGAACATAAGTATACACACACACACCCCACACACACACACACACACACACACACACATTCAGAGATACCAGCTGAAGAACCAGGATAATACGTCAAGCAGTAAAACTTAACCACTGGGGAATGTACAGCCAGTACAGAGCCTCGTCCATCAAGCATGATACAAATAAATGGATTCATTTGTATGAATAAATTGCAAGCAGAAGCATTTACAGAAGAAACGTGGTGTTCAAGAACACCCAGGGAGATAGGATTCTGTGCCCTACTAAAGCATGTGCATTTACATATAAGTATATTCTCTAATGGAAATCTCGACTGGCTTCTGGTCACGTAACTGCTGATGAGTTGCTGCAATTTTATATACAGTTTGCAGTCACAAGATTAAATCATGTTTGTTTTAAATATACCCATGAATTTAGATAAATATATTTGCAAAACATGGTCATTTCACATTACAAACTTAATATGAAATAAAGCAGGCCAAAAAACAAATCCATAAATTAATACAAATGAGACAACCATTCATTTAGGACAAAAGAAATGGCACAGCATAAAAGAAGGGAGAGTTCATGTTTATCTAGGATAGCCGGTGCACTGTAATGGCTGACGTTACTAAAAGATTTCTATAGCATTTATTCCCATTTTTACAACCGTGGTAGGACCTCCTGTAAACATGCACTCTCACACAATTTTGGAATGCAAATTAGCCTAATCTGCATGTCTTTTGGACTGTGGGAGGAAACCAGAGTACCCGGAGGAAATCCACCAAGCAGGGGGAGAACATGCAAACTTGCACACAAACTCCAAGGCGGGAATCGAACCTGGACCCTGGAGGTGCAAGTGAACAGTGCGAACCACTAAGCCACCGTGCCGCTTCTGTAAGATTTAGCACAGGTGTAAAGGACTTCAAGCAAAGTAGGATGATGAGACTTAGCCGTAGTAAAGCAAGTACAAATGTTTTAAAGAAGGCTGTACATTCATGCAGAAGACACGCATCTGTCTGTGGGAACTGCACACAGAAACATTCAAGAGCATCACTTGCACATTACAGGAACTCAGCTGGGAGTTACTGCCATATCCCCTGTATAGTCTCGAGTTTCAGGCATGAAGCAGGCAATCTGAGCATGGCTCCGGCCTACCAAGAAAACTTTTTACCTTAATGGTATCCAAGCTCTAGTAAAATGCTGGGATAAGTGCATTAGTGTAGCAGGAGATAAATAAAGGTAGTTTTCCCTTTTAGTTTTCAAGTCCCAGTTTGACTGGAACATGCCTGCTCTTAAAACATTCTGATATTTAAAGGTGATTGGCACTTATCAATAAATACTGTACACACACGAGTACGAAGAAAATCAGCCATGTAAACTTTTGTCCATTTGCCAGAATTGGTTTTGTTCAGTTTGGCCTGTGAAAATGTTTACACACACTTCACTATAAGGCTAAAAGAACGAAGGAAAATGAATAAAGGTGATGCAATAAAGTAGTTTCTGTCTCACCCAAAGGCATAAATGCAAAATTCAATATCTGAATTCTGAAATGTCATCTCAGACAACCAGACAATCTTCTCCCCCAATTTGGTTTTCCCTCCCGGCACCGCTGCCAAAAGTTTATTGGTAGAATTGTACCAGAAATCTGTACGGTATGTACTTCCAATAAAGCATAAAGTGTGTATATGAGAATTTGGGGCTTGGGCCAAAGCAAAGATGTCTTTGTTGACCAGTATTTGGGGTTAAAGGGACACGTATACATATGCATTTTTTTTGGCTCATATTACTTTAAGCTGGGATGTTCTGCTCTCAAAAAATCATAAATGTGTATTTCTTGATTGTTAGTTGAATTAGATCTAGTTGTGCTGGTCTGAATTAGCCCAAATGCATGAGCTGGCTTGTTGCCCTGAGGAGAGGGTGTGAGGATACACTGCTTTAATGCTACATTGAGTAATTCAAAAATATATACAGTATGTACAGTACTGTGCAAAAGTCTTAGCCACCATATTATATGCTGTACCAATTTTGTTATATCTGTTTATTATGTCTGCATAGTTATGTACAAAATCATTCAGTATTTCAATATATAACTTTAAAATTAATAAATAAATAACATTACAGGAGAATATATGCATGGCTATAAAGAAAAAAATATATATATAGTATAAGACAGACCAGTTGTCAGATGCAAACAAAAAAACCATCGCTAATGTTACGCTCCTGGGATTTGCATAAAAATAGAAAGGAGCGAGTGTGACAAAGTTACCAGAAGAACTCATTCTCCAGCAAGCTCAGTAAAACCTAACAACTATTTTACTTATAGTACTGTGCACAAGTCTTGGGAACTTTGGTCTGTCTTATTTCGTATGTCTTATATTTCTTTCTTTACATCAAATATGATACAGTACAGTGCTGTGAAAAAGTATTTCCTGATTTTTGTATATTTTTGCATATTTGTCACAATTGATTGAGATCATTAAACGAATTTTAATATCACACAAAGATAACCAGGTAGCACAGTGGCATAGATGTTAGCACAATGCCTTGGTCTGTGTTTGTATGTTCTCCTCATGCTTGGTGGGATTCCTCTGGGTGCTCCAATTGGCGTTCCCAAATTGCCCGTAACGTTTTTTTTTTGTATGTGTGATGGATTGGGACCCTGTCCAAGGTGTACTCCGTCTCGAGCCGTAAGTCTCCTGGGATAGGCTCCAGGCCCCTGTGACCCTGTATACAGGATAAGTGGTATAGAAGATGAATGAACAAAGATAACCAGAGTAAATACAAAGTGCATTTTTTTTAACAATGATTTCATTTATTAAGGGAAATAAACCTGTCCAAGCCTACTAGGCCCTATATAAAGAAGTAATTGCCAGTTATCGCAAAAGCTTGATTTCAGTTGTTGATGGGCACAACCAGTTATTACAGGTTCAGGGGTCAATTACTTTTTCACCGTTTCATTTCTTGTCAAACAATTGATAAGAATTGTGGCAGAACTAGAATATACATACCGTTTTCTTTCCATGATGGAAAAAAACGTATTACTAGTGAACCTGATGAATTCGGACATAGACTCAGATCTCTATTTTTAACACACAGACCACAGGTTCTCAACTTGGTCTTCAAGAACCAACCTGGTCTTGAGAGGGAGGAAGACTAAAATATTTAGGGATCCTCCAGTATAAAGCATCAAACTCCTTTGCAGCCAGCACTGGTCATGAAAGTCAGCTGAAAACCTCATGAAAGTTCATTACAGAGAAAAACATGACGACAAAGCCACGCTACAAATTTTCACAAAACGCTGACTTCAGACAAAATACTTCAGGCTAATACTTGCCTCTTAAACAGCTGAATGCAGGGGTGTGGTTTCTGTTTTGTTGGAACGACAGCCTGCACCCACACCGGCCCTTTCTGGATCTAGTTTGACACCCCTGTCCTAATGGGAAAAGCCAGGCCGTGGCAACCCTAACTGCATTGGCTACCATAGATTTTGAGGCAATCTTTAAGTTCTTCTGTGGGAATGGTTCATGGGATTAAGAAGTTGTTTTACCTAAAGCATTATGTGAAATATATATGATGGCCATTATAAAATATTTCTATCTTAAAAAAATCTGGCACCAAGACATTTGCAGTATACACATGACTCGACTCCCATTTCTCTCTGCAGCTTCTTCGACATGGTCGTTGGCATCGAGGATCCCTCTGTCTTCATTCCTCCAGAATTCTGTTTCTCTAAAAACCCGGTGGAGCGGAAAGATGCCGAAGTAACTAACTTCTTCACTGCTCTTCTATAAGCATATAACTGTACATTTCATTCGCTGAATAACTCACTGAACCAGATGTCATTTTATCTTAAATTCGAATAAAACAGAATGATGTGAGAAAATCATGACTCTATTGCAAAATGTTTATTTTCACACTCAAACACGAAGAACACAAGCTGTATAATAAAACACGGGTGTTTTAAACCGAGAGAAAATACTCCAGCGATAAGCATAGGATATGTGAATAAGAGTAACGTCTGGAGTACAAAACAGAGAGCTGTACAGTGTCCAGTGTCTGAAGCCGCAGAAATCCGGCTGTCTTTGAGTTGCTGAGAACGAGACAGTGAGACTGAGTGCTGGACTTCTTAAAAAATCATGTTTCACAGCTTTGAAAGTCGACTCGAATGATACAGCACGGGGATGTTGGGAACCGCTCCTGAGCAGCTATTTGTACAATATGTCGTAGTGCCCCGGTCTGTATAGGAGAAAGACTTTGGGTTCTCCATCCTCGGGGAAGATGTGGTGGTTGACTGTGCCTCCCTCCCCTCGGTCCATGTACTCCACCAGGATACACACATTCAGGGCCTGCGCTAGAGCAATGATGTGGATGTGATCGCTCTCTTTGGACATGGGCTCCACCTCCTGGTCGACAGAAAGAAAAACAATTTGATTTGAAACTCGATGTAGCGTTCTCTATTTAGTGACAGGTGTCGCATTTGATGCAAAACAACACAATTGCGAATCTTAGCAACATAAACAATATTTATGGAGACACACAAAGCACTTACACGCTTAGAGATTTTTTTCTGATGTGACCACAGCATTGATTTAGTTATTCATATCAAGAACAGCAGTTTAAAAATTAAAACTCTGAATAATATAATTTAATGAACAGAGTCATCTACACCTTTTCCCCCCCTCATACAAAGATTCACATCCCTCTTACCCTTCTCTTATAAAATAGTGCTGCATGATTTTTGGAACAAAAGAACCGGTTCATGATATATTAAATAAATAAAACATACTTTTATAGGAAAATAATTAACAATGTGATAATCTTAAAATCTTAATTTCCTCAACACTAACAATTTTCCATTCAGTAAAGATTAGCATATCGTATGTTTTATCTATTTATAGTTACATTTAAAGTTCTGAAGGGTTCTTGTTCTTGTTAGCACTTATGTCTATTTATACAACTATAAATAGATACAAAGCACTGACACTGGTCGATCCATCCATAATGCAAATTATACAATCTAATTGTTCTGCCAAACAATTCCTTGGTCAGGGAGTTACTATAGAAACAATAACAACAGAATGAGTGCACTAATATAAACCTTATAACTACTGAACTACTGTCAGAGCTGCTGTTACAGAAAATGAAACACCTTCTGAAATATCATAATCCGTAATGTGGTATACGACACAGGTAACTCACATATTTCGGCATTTAATAATCATAAAGCACAATAAAAACAGGTTATGTTTCAATTAACAAATCTGCAGAGATGAAGAAATATTAGCTCCCTCACCTGTTGACAGAATTCTCGCACTGTGCGTCCTCCCTCTATGAAGTACTGGAAAAACTCATCCTCTCGCTGCAGGTAGCCTGAAGTTACGAGGCGCAGATACACCACCAGGTAGTCAGACACACTCTGCTCGTTGAAGGAGTTGAGCAGCTCTGCCACGGACGGCTGCTTATCGCACACCTCGATCAGATCCATGAACTGCAGGCAGCAAGGGAGAAAAACAAAACACACTTTCTGCATGAGACATGAGATAGTATCACACTCCAAGCGGTTTCCCTACGGTATCAGGGAAGTGACCCAGAATTGAATACAATGAACATGCTCGGGGAACGTCAGGACCTACGAGAAGCGCAAGTTAGAAACTGTGAGCGTCAAATTTCCGAGGTGCACGAGTAATATACACCTGGGGTCGATTTACAGAGAACCATAAATACATGTATTAAAGATCTAGACAACTGAGCAGAAATGCTCAACATGCCAAAGCTCGAAGTGGATGCGCTACAACAATAGAAGACATTAGGTTTCACTCCTGACAAAAATTTGAGCATATAGTGTGCATTGTCTCAATAGTACCGAGCAGTTCAAGTTTGGAAAAAGATTTTGCATCAAGGCATTGTTTATTTTCCATTAAGGCAGTACAGTATATTTTATATCCTGAGATTCCTGTTCTTGCTGTCGAGTGAAATGAGGTGAGTGTACATATGATCCAAATCTCAAAGTAAAAACTATGCAGCACGTGCAATGCATCTGAATGTAAATGTTTATCACATGACACAGCTTTACTATTTAATCCAGCTGCTAGCCTAAGGCTAATGTATTATTCTAACCCTGATTATGTTAACATAATCTATAATCATGTCTGTAGAATTTACACCAATCGCCCAGAACATGAAAACCACTGACAGGTAAAGTGAATAATACTCAATATCTTTTCACAGTGGCACTTGTCAAAGGCGTAGATATACAGTACAATGTATAAAAAAAATAAAATCACTGTTTGGATTTAATTAAACAAATACTTCACTCACTGTTTTTGATTAGAGAATTACTGCGGTGATTAATATGTTTCAGCTGGAAACAATTCTTTAAACCCTAAATGATGCGGTGTAGAGCTTCTCACTTCTAAAGCAACCATGTCAGAGAACTAAGACAGAAAACGACTAAAGAGATTGCTGAAACTACTGAAAACCCGTAAGAATAGTGCTGAACTGTTAACATCATGGAAGAAATGTGGTCGTTAAAATAAATAAATGAATAAATAACTTTGATCAGTGACTGACTTTGATCTGAGATCACTTAAACGCTTGATGAAGCTGCATCATTAAAAAAATTTATAAAAAAAATCGAGAGCAGAAATCACAGCCAAGATTATTAGTGAAAGTTAGAGTATTTCCACATACGCAGTGTGATGAGAACTAACAGGATTAAAACTAAACTGCTGTGTGTCCATAGGAAAACCACTTCTAATTGAGAATAATAAAAAAGGTTTCAATTAGCCAGGGAGAATAAAGATTGGACTTTGGAGTAATTGAAAAGTCGCAGGGATGTACTGGAGAAGATTTTCCATAGTGGTTGGACTCTCTTCCATCAGTACAAGATCTTGGCCAAAAAAATAAATAAAAAAATCATGCAGCTCTGGAAGGAAATAAATGTTGTGATATTGTGTACTGTAAGGTTGTTGAAACTATGCCATGGTGAATGAGTGCCAACAAATATTAGTCTGTGTGCCTTTCTTGGCCGGGCAGTGTGTTAGTCAGCAAGTGAACAAGTCAGTTCTTGAAGTTTATGTGTTGAAGCTGAAAAAAAAGGCAATTGTAAGGATCTGACCTACTTTCACAAGGGCCAAATTGTGATGTCTAGATGACTGGGTCAAAGCATCTCTCAAAATGGAAGGTCTTATTTCAGGTCTCTTCTGGTCTGAAGAATCACATTTTCTTTTACATCTTGTGAACAGCCAGATGCATGTGTGTCACGTACCAGGTGAAAAGATGGTACCAGGATGCACTATAGGAAAAAAGGAAAGTCTGTCGAGGCAGTGTGATGCTTTGGGCAACGTTCTGCTGGGAAACCTTGGATCCTGACGTTGGTATGGATGTTACTTTGACACATACCACCTACCTAAACATAACACCTAACAGCAATGGTCTTTGTTTTCAGCAAGATAATGCAAAAATTATTCAGAAACGATTTTGAAGAACATCACAAATAGTTCAAGTTGAACTTGCTCACAGCGAGCGAGTGTTTAAAATTTTAGGGGTCAGGAGTAGCTTGTAGTGGTTAAGGCACTAGACTATGTGTCAGAAGGTTCCAGGTTCAAATCCCATGCCCACCAAGTTGTCCCTGTTGGGCCCTTGAGCAAAGCCCTTAACCCTCAACTGCTCAAATGTATAATGAAATAAAAATATAAGTCGGTCTGCATGAAGGCTTTACATTATAACAGGACTTAAAGAATCACCTGTAAACTTCAGATACCACCGCACACCTTCAGATGTCTTGTGGAGTCCATGCCTTGACGTGTGCATAGTCTGCGTTTTTGTTGGCTACACCTCACTACTCATCTGAGCATCCTTTCTTTCCACTTATCCTTTTGTCCCCCTTGTGACTGGGTAAGAGTGTGATTTTGTGTGTAATGGACTGATGCACCAAGCAATGTGAACTCCACCTCTACTGTTCCTAAGAAAGGTTCTAGATCCTCAATGACCTGACCTGGATAAAGTGCTTACAGAATATAAATAAATTAATGACTGAGTATCCCATTTTACAATACTGCTGAAAAGTGTGTCCTCACATAATTAGAAACTGGGCTTTTTACAAATTACACAGCATCTGTCATGGTCTCATACCCCAATAATGTTCTCACAGAGAGTAATGACTTTCAGAAAAGTGCTCGGGAAAAGAAACCATTGAGGCCGTGCAGCTCACGTTTCATACCATAACATAACATAATATTTGATGAAAATATTGGCTTTTTGGACAAACTGAAATTTATGAGGGTAATTCATTTAATTAATTAAGATCTAAAATGTCCCAAATTGCTTTAATATATGTGATTTAGAGCCCAGAATTTAGAAGTATTGATTTTCAGCATCTCTCATCCACACCACTGCTTATTCTCTAGTTTTTTTACTTTTTCCCCCTGCAGTGCATGCCAGACTTTCATTCAATTTTTTTACATTACGCCCCCTGGTGGACACAAACATGCACATACAGTACGAATGCAGCTCAGTGATTCACTATGCTTCACCTGCATGTATTAACAAATAAGCTGATGTAGAATCAATCATGGTTCAGTATTTAAATATAAAAGAAAGAAGTTGCTATATAAAAAAAATAACTCCGGCCTAACTATTCATACTAACATAGTGTAATATGCAGTGAAGCTAGAAAACTCACTTGTGCATGCTTGATAAGCTGCCCATGTTCTATATCACAAATATCTGATCTACATGTCTGTCTTTACTTCATCTCTGGATCAGACTCTGGATCAGGTTCACGTACCGTGTTGTGAAAATCTTCGATGGTGAACTCTGTGAAACCTTGACTCACAAGGTCCTGTTTGCTCTTGGCGGCAATGGCTTTGAACCTGCAGGTGTGAATATTTTTTTTAATAAGCTTATACATGTGCATATAATAGTGCACTGTTTTAATGAGATTCCTTGTGTCACTGAGGAATTACCTGTGTAGCTCTTTACTATCATCCAGCAACGACTCTAAGTACGCGAAACCGAAGGCTCTGTAGAAGCAGTTTCCATCAGGACGCGTCTTCCGTATGAACAAGTACTTCTTTTGTAAATCCTGTTAACATAAAACAGACAGCTCACTATGGATGGAACGTTATCAAAAAATTCACACATCCCAATACTACAGTGTTCATCACACCCCCTGGTCGCAGCTTTACATTTTTAAACATTAAACAACCTGTAATCCTGTTATAAGGGTATAAGTATTATTACTTGGTAGGAAGAAATTATTTGGATGTTCGTTTAAACAGATTTTAAACTTTTTTTGAATGAATGATAAATAATGTAATAACTTTAAGCAGCATTTATTTATGTATGTGTATTTGCTGATATTTTTGCATAATACAGCACAATAATAATAAAAACAAAAATCATTATCCAAGCAGATATATAAAATCTTACTCTTATCTTTTGCTGGTAAATTGAGTCATCTTCCGCATATTCCTTTTTAAGTATCGCTAAATCCTGTCGATCGGATACGAGTGGAATGCTGGTGGCGATCTGGAATGAAGCAATAATCAGCTTAGCAGCACATCAGGGAGACTTTTACTCAAACTTTCAGCATGTGCTCATAAAAAAAGTTGCAAGATATCAGTTGTGGGCGTATTATCACACTAAAAATAAAAAAGGCAACATTTTAGATCAATTAAATTATTCGGCTGCATCAAGCAAAGAAAACAACTACGGAGATTTTAAATTATTGGAACTTAAGTTAAGAACCTTTCAACACATTATTAAAACCTGGAAGGACAGTGCAGAACCGTCCACTTACTGGAAGTGATGTGATTGGAAAAAATATATATTATTGGAATCACTTAAACACATGGTATTAAAAATTAACAGAAAAACCCATAGCTATATTTAATAGTGAAAGTGAGAGCAATTCCATACGCACACCATGTGATGAGAACTCACCGGATTGGGACTAAACAACTGTGTGACCATAACAACACTCAAAAGAGTTTTTGTTCCTTGATGTTATGGGGATTTTCCAGAACTCAAACTGTGAAAGATTGTTTCTGGGAGCGTGAGAAATCATTTTCATACATGAACTGGCCACCACATTGTGTTTCATAATTGAAGTTAACAATAATCAAAAAACGTTTTGGAGTGTTATTTTTTTTTTCGCCCAGAGTGTATGTGTACAATTTCTTTATAGTGAACACACATCGGATATTGCTGTGGGTGATTTCTAGCAAGTAGATAACAAAACAGGCGTTGGCCAAAACTTGGGTTGTGTCACTACAGCATAATGGACTTTGGGCGGTCAAATTAAACAAAATGAATGGGAGCTGTTTGTGTGTTTGCACGGATATTTCCCTGACAGTAGTATCACAGGTGTTCCTATCTTAATGTAACAGTAGACAGCGTGGTCTATAGCGTGAATCTGCAGTGAGCAATGGTCGTTGATTGTGTGTGTTTGCAAAGGTAGATCCGTCACAGGCATATCGGAGTATCAGCAGCAGCTTTAATGTCATAATGTGTGTAACAGTAAGCAGAGTCAACATCGCCTTTTATGTTTATTCTTTCACACACACACTTTCATAGACTACAAGCAATTTGGAAACACCAATCAGCCTACTGCATGAAACTAGAGTACCTGGAGGAAACCCACCAAGAACATGAAGAACCTGCAAACTCAATGCACCCAGCCCGAAGGCCACATTTAAACCCCCATTCCTGGAGGTGTAAGACAACGGGGCTAAACACTAAGCCTCCTGCTAACTGCCACCGTCCACTACGTTACCATCTAATTTGCACCATACTGAGAAAATCTTAACCTAAATGTTACATAAACTGTAGCTTGCTATTTCCTTTTACTGATATGAAACAATGTCCGCTTCTTGCTTTGAGTCAAACCAGACAGTTTATACAGCATTACGATAAGTAAGACAGAGCAGACAGAGAACAGGTGTTGGCCTACCTCTTGCTGAATCCTGTCTTGTTGTGCAATAATAGCTTCATCATACGCGAGACAATTCAAACCTGTCAGAAAATAAACACACACAAAAAATAGTGTTACACTAAGTATAGATCACTTACACTGTAACACTGACATGGTAGTGTGTATATGTGGAGATAGTACAGCATAGTAGCAGCGTTGGTGGTATTTCTGATCACAGGCTTATTTTTAGTGAACTGTTCTTTACCCAGCAGTAATACTTCTTCTTATACGGTGCAATAGGGTGCAAAAGTCTTGAGCCACTTGGCTTTTTGCTTCCAAAGAGCCAGAATTTCTTGTACATTTTTAAAGTAGTTTTAAGGAATAATTCTCCGGGCTTCCTGAAGCACTTTTTTGGCTCTCATTTTCAGTCCAATCATAGAGGAACGTTATTTTTGTTTGTTTGTTAAGGCACACCAAGACCTCAGAATCAAAAGCACGATCTAAAGCTAATGGGTTGTGCTCTTTAAATTCTCACTCAGTTTTGAAAATTATGAGCTTTTGGTGAATGCAGCATTATGATTCTCGAAAGTGACTTATATTGTTGGTGTCATGTCATGTCAAGTTCGCAACCCAGGCACATTTTCGTGTTCACCCAGCATGATCATGGCCATTTGACACTGACACTGCTGTTAATTAATGAATTCATTAGAAGAATGCCTGATTGAAAGACCAGCTGAATTTATATATAGTGTGCAAATAATACGAAACAAATGGAGTAAATTTACATTTAGAAGGGACTTTTAAGATAAATTAGGACTTTTGATTGTGAAGAACAACAGAACACACTTATAAAGCAAAGCAGTCTTTCTTATTGGATGCCACCCACCATAAAACCACACACAGTTAACACAGTTACAAAAGCAAAAACTGCCTTTATTTCTGTATATAATCCCCTGCTACACTTTCTAATGCACTTCCTGTTTACAGGAACTACTGCAGTGAGCTGCA
The DNA here is from genome assembly GCA_030014305.1 of Clarias laeviceps. Taxonomy (NCBI): domain Eukaryota; kingdom Metazoa; phylum Chordata; class Actinopteri; order Siluriformes; family Clariidae; genus Clarias; species Clarias laeviceps. Next base: position 6,631,601 of record JAQMYJ010000011.1, on the reverse strand, counting down.
AGTCTCATCATTCACAGACGTACAGCCTTCTTCAAAACATTCTGCCATTCAAATGTTTTACTGCGACCAAGAATCTCATCACCGTACTCATCGGTTTTACATCTTCAGTCGTTGTGCCTGTCCACCTTCAGAGGAATGTTTTTTTTTTTTTTGGTTTGTTAAGTCACACAGTGACCTATGAAACATGAGCACTATCTTAGTAGGAATACCGAGCTGATGGGTTTTCTTTTTAAATTCTACCAGATTCGAAAAATGATCTTTAAATGAATGGAGCATTCTGACTCCACAACAAGTGTTGTATTGTCGGCGTCACGTCCAAGTTCTCAAAGTGTTCCAGTCTCATCATACACGGACATACGGCCTTCGTTAAAACCTCCTGCCATTCAAATGTTTTACCACGACTAAGAGTCTCATCACCATACTGTGCTGAACGTCATTGGGTTTTATAAATTCATTCACGAGGAATTTTATCAGAAGTCCCATTTTGACTTGAACACCCCTCTTACTTTTTGTATTTTGATTAAAAAATATGTGCTGCAAGTTTTGCCACATCTGTAGTATAATTTAACAGGTTTCTATATTTTTTGACACCCTGTACACATGGTTGATATACCTCACAAACTGAGAGCTTTAATATTACTATACTTTTAATGGTCAGTGTTTAAAACAATCTAGAATACAATAGTTGAACTGACATGTCATAAAGGAAGGGAAACAAAAATGTGAGCAAGTCTGAGTTACTCAGGATCTGCGCTTTAAACAAAGGGGCTTTTACTGAGAAAAACAACGCTGACGTGAAACTGCCGTGGTCAGTTGTATAAAAACAAAAAAAACAAACAAATAATAGTTTCAGATAATTATGCGCGCACGCGCAACTTCAGTTATAAACACCGCAGCTGGTCTAATGCGAATATTCACACAATTAAGGAGCTCTATTTGGCAGCTACGCTTCAACCGACTTAGCCAGTTAGCATCCGGGGGGAGTTATCCCTCCCAGGTCTTCTATGTAATGGCTTCAGAGCATAGATATTTTAGCGCAGTTTACAAAGGCTGACTTCAATCCACAATCTGCTCAAGCTTGGTGAAATCCCTCACCATCGAGCTCCTTTTGAGACATCCCTCCTTCTTGTTGTTCTTCGTCCGCCATGTTGCCTGGAAATATTTCCGATCACATGACTAGGACACAAACTTCCGGTTGGCAGCGTTGGTCCCGCCCATTCAATACAGGTTTATATACATACGTTTAATGTTTAGACCAAGCTAATATTCCGAAAATAATTTGACAGTAATGATCACAACCTTGGAGGTGAAATAATAAATCTGCATTTCTGCCCCAACCAAAAGACTACAGAAACAGCTTTAGATTTAAATAACATTTTTATTTTAAGTGTGTAACATCCACAAAAAGAGCCATAAGATCACCAATTTATTGCAAGTCATTGTGTGGCTGTCATTCATTGACTTCAACATTTTAGAGACTGTTGTGAAGGAGAGAATGTAAACTGCCTCATGAAGGACAGGTAGGTCAGAGGTTCCAGTGGTCCCTGTACGGCTTTGGAAGAAAGTGATCGTCACAGGCTTCAGACATTCTTCTTTTTGTAGTTCTCAAGGTTAGCCAGGACCCAACCGGATGGAACCAGGAGGGCCACCGTAAACATCGCGAAACCAATGGTGGTCTCCTGCATAAGGGGCAAACATATGATCAGCTCAAGTTCAAGGATGCTAGGAAAAGAACAGCCGAGAATAACTTTTCATTTCACATCACACTGACTAAACGGTCTGCACTAGAGTGCACCACTTATTATTGAATGAATTCTGACATTAGGGTGGTAGCTTCATGTCAGACCACACACACGTCAGTATGTCATGGATTATTTCCCATGATTCATTAAAACTTGTATTTCCTGATAGAACAGAACTTAGCAATATATTATATAAGACAAATGTATGCAACCAGATTGTCTTAATGGTTTTGGTTTTCTTTCCTGACATTTCCACCATGGAAGACTATTACAAGTTTTGCCAAATCACTTAATGACGGGTAGATTCTAGCCAAAAAAAGTTTTTTTTTTGTTTTTTGGCTAAGCTCATGATTAAACAAACAGCATGAATGCAAACATGTGTGACTGCCATCGTTTTATTTCAATGTAACTGGGTGGACATTTCAATTAAATTTTATTTGTATAACATTTAACAACTGTCATTGTCGCAAAGCAGCTTTACACAATCAAAAGAAATAATCAAAGTTTGTATGAATAAAAATGATGAGACAATCCCTGATGAGCAAGCCGAGGGTGAAGGTGGCAAGGAAAACTCCCAGAGATGGCAATAGGAAGAAACTTTGAGGAACCAAATACAACAGGGAACCCATCATTTGCAGGGATTGGTCTGCAGTTATGATGCGTGTTAGGCAGCTGGAAGTTTAATATAAAAGTTAATGTCTTAATATGAGTTAATATGGAGTCCAGTTCGTTAGTGGAAACTCAGTTTAAGTTTTTAACTACAGGGACCAAACAATAATTACATTAAAAAAATAATAATAATAATAAAAAAATTTTTAAAAAAAAAATGTGGACACCACCATAGAATAATCCACTGATGTTTCCTCTCTGACTCCTAAAATAAACTACCAAAACACTAAATTATCGCTCAAAGTCACTCAATGTTAATTTACTATGAAAACATACATATTCATAACATTTTCCTTAAAATTCTGCATAAGGTTTCCTCAATGGCAGTTTAGCACATAGCTTCTTAACTCCCAAAACACCTGATCAAAACCATTAGCTCGCAATTAAGCCCTTCATTAGACAGAAAAAATGTTTGCTTGAAGCAAGGACACCATTAGGGAGCAAGGGCACTGAGCTTATTAAGTTTTGTTCTCCACAAAACACCATTTGCTGTAACGAGAGTGCTCCGTCTCATCTTTCTTTTCATACTGCATGTGCTGTCCATAAATTAATTCGTACCCAGCTGCTAATGACTTTACATTTATAGTGATTGCAATCATGGTTATTAAACGGTCATTATATCGAATAAGCAGTAATGGTACAAGCCTGAAACACTAACCCGGCATGCAATCAAATAAATAAAAACACGATTATATTAACAGTTGATATATAGCAACATCTTTATATAGAACTCAACTTTCTTAAACATACAAGTCAACCTTAGAAATAAAACATTAAAAGCCTGTACAGTTGATTTCATAACAGCAGCGTGACCCTATTCATGTTTTTTTCTATTACAATATGCTTGAAAGGAAAAGCACCATGGCTACACTTATTCAACAACCTACTTATGGATATGTGATTATTAGTACAATGCAAAGATGACAAAAATCAATTTTTCAGTATGTGTGAATTACTATACAAATGTGGACAGACATTGCAAGGTAATATGTGAATTTGCAAAGCATTTCCAGTAATGAAGTATATTGTTGTACTCTCAGAACATATGTGTGGCAATTTGTGAACTGCTGAACATCCATATTCATCTGGAATAGAGAGTAGACCTTTGGACCAAATGTGAACTGACCTTATCCATCACATTACACTGAGCATAGAGAATTTTGCACTTGGTTCTTACCCTGACCCATTCAGCCTTTCAGACCTGCCTGATCCATCCTGATTCCTTATACGTGGCCAGAGTTCATCACTGAGGACTTTTCCACTCAGAATCCATGAAGACAACTTTCGACATTATATATAAACAAGTTTTGCAATGTTAGGCTTATGACTGCAGTCACTGATAGTTTAAGGACTGAGATCAGCACGAACAGTTTTGTACCGAAGTCTCCATCGGTGAACAGTCAGTAACTCCAAAGTGGACTTGACCATATACCTCAAAGTTATAGAAGGGATTTATTTATGGTCGCTCTATCAGACATTAAACAAATGAGCATGTGTTCCCTTTTGAGTCTGGCTCCTTGCCACCTAAAGGCTGATTTACACTTTTGTGTCAAGTCTATGCAATAGATCTTGGGTAGCAGTACACCCTGATATGCACCTACCAATATAAACATAACATGTTACAGCGACACAGACTGCAACTGAAACATTTCCAGCTTCTTCCTCCACAGATTTACATCGTCTTCATCTCTGCCTTCATTGTAAATCAAGTTGCAATCTGAACAGACATGGACCAAATCGAGGAGATTATTCAAAGAGGTTCGTAAATATTTTCTCCACTGCAGTAATTTCAATAAAAGCAACTCTGTTCAACAACTCAGAAAAGCAGCGAAGAAACTCTGCAATGTAGGATAGAGACCCCACTGCCAAATATGGATTTGTTGGTGTAATTGCAGAATAACAAACCAGCACAAGAGCATAAATGCTCACAATGCTGTAGGTCACTCACGTAGTAGCCTACACTAACATTAGGCTCTATGTAAACTTGACAGAGAAGCATAAATCAGTTTTTAGCCTTGCTCATTGGACAACTTGACTAATGATGAAATTAAGAAACATTTATATAAACTTGTACCTTTTGTGAATTTTAAAGTTTGGATTTAGGTAAAGCTGCCCTGTGACAATGTCCACTGTCAAAAGCAGCATACAAAATTTTATTGCATTCATTTAATTACTGCATGCAAAAGAACTTGTATATAACTGGAAAATATTGTTCATTTATATACTAAAAGTATATATATATTTTTGCTAATTTTAAGCTTGAACATCCCTATAATTTAGAAATATTTCTAATAGAGTGAATTTATAGAAAGTATGTGAATTTTCTGGCAGAAAGATAAGCCATTGTAACATGAAATGAATAAATGACTACACAGTCTGTGTCTTATCATAACCATATAAAGTGATTCAGTATTACGAATACATTAGTTTCCTTTAGAATGAAAATAAGTACATAAAAAAATAGACAAAACCTAAAAACAAGTGTCATGGGGAACTAGACAAATTTTGCAATAAAACTAAAACAACCCTGCCTTATTAGATGACACTGCTGTAGTTCGCTGAATGACCTTTTTAATCTATCTTGCTAACGATGCTAGGCTAGTTAGCCGGCTATCTAGGCTAGTTTCAACCTATTTAAAATATTTTACTTAAACTATAACCCTTTGTGTGCAAGTTATGACTAACTCCTAATATAATTATTAACTTCATACTTCCCAACTAATATCTCGTCCTCACATGTTAGCTAGTCAGCTAGCTAGTGTTTGGTATCTGAAGGTGAAGCTAACACAGCTAACACTGCGCAGGCAGTGAAGGCCCGGAGCTCGCGGACTGGCGCGCAGGCAAATCAAATAGAAATCCACTAGAAAATACTTACAGCTGGTCCTACGGCGTCTTTTGCGGGTTTGGTTGTAATGTTAGCCCGCTGAGTGAGGGCTGTCCTCCGCAGAGCCGGAGATGAGCCAAGTCGGGCGATTCCTCGGAGTAGCGCGGACATGTTGCAGCGTCTGGAGTAGGTCGAGTGCTAATGCTAACGCTAAAGCTTCAGCTGAGGAGATTTGAAGGAAGTGAAACGAGAAATGGCTTCTGGGAGTTGTTCTCGTCGAGTCCAAGGGGTTGTGGGAGTTGTAGTCACGTCAATTTAAAGTGCTAATTAAAAATAGCATGGGCTATTCCAGTGCAGTTTATGAAATTAATAAAACAAATTGCGTGCTGTTACAGGAAAATAATCAAAGTGTATGGTGGAGATTTACAATACCAATAAGTGCTTTATTTCTTTTATTCCTCTTGCAAAATATATTCACTCATTAAACAACACATCTATATACATAAAATAAAGGTTTTGTCTGTACATTCGACTGAACACGCTTTTCAATTATATCTTAAAATTTTTATACATTGGAGGAAAACCAATTTTTTTTTCTTAAATTCTGATTTAATTAAACTGCATTAAAATAAGATACTAATAGGTAAACAATGTAAACAAACACCTGCACCAATAAATATTAATTAAAAAAACTAAACAGAATATGTTTACTGGAATTAGTCAATATTTTCACCACCGAAATAACAGCACTAAAGTGGTATAAGTGAATTTTAATGCACTGGAGTCGTTTTAAGACAGAACTTAATCTTTATCCATTCTTTTTGATTTCTCATCTGTGATTCACTCTCAAATTACTGAACAGGAGTGTACAGTATAATAATTATTATATTTTTTTTGTTATAAAAAAAATTAATAAAAATATATAAATAAATAAATGCACTTGACAATACTGGTCTTGCAAAGATCTATTCCAGAAAGGCTGACTACTGTGTCTTAAAATAACAACTGACTGTTGTCGTTGTTGTTGGTGGTACATAATTACCTAATTTCATATTTGTTATTTCATAGTTTTGAAATACCCAGTATTGTTGTAGAATGTATGAAAATAAAGCACTAAACAAAAGAGAAAAATGTGCAAGTGATCCCAAACTTTGAGCGGTAGTGTATATAAATACTTTTTATACTATTAGCACAGGTAGTTCTGTTGCAGAAAGGGTCAGAGACATAGAACTCACAGACTGTAACAGTAGGCAGCCTCATCAGCAGCTTTTACACCATTCAGTGAGTGTGTCACAGGTGTTGTAATGGTTGTGAGTAAGGGTATGTCAGGCTGAGCTCATAGCTACCAAAACCAACGATCAGACTGTGATGTATCTATAGCGATGGCGTATATGGTAGGCAGAAGTGCCGAAACATGCCGAGTTGCCCGCACACTACATTTGCAGATAATGGTAGCACACAGGCATCAGGATGTGCGCATGAACAAAGCCGGGACTTCCCACCACTAGTACATTATACAGTATGTCCAAAAGTTTAGTCATCTTAACCTTGTTTCAATGTCACACAGTTCAAGAGACAGTTCAAGACAGCTCAAGTGCACTTCAAGACAGTTCAGAAGACAGCTGCACTTCCTCACTAAACACCACTACATTCGCAATGAATTCTTCACCAAATTCTATTAAATCATCCCCAAAAATAACTACCTCCCTAACCCTGACACTCCACCTACTGGGGAGTAGAGAGAGCTGCATGCTAGCAGTACAGTACACACACCTGCCACAAGGTGAGAGGCTGGGAGTGACATCACATTACGTATATGACACACACAGACATGCATAACCACACACATGCACACACATGCACTTATTATTATTATTATTATTATTATTATTATTATTGTTGTTGTTGTTGTTGTTGTTTTATATATTATATATTAATAATATTTTATTAGTACTTCTGTAAATTTGTAGATTTGTTCATTTCAAGTTTAAAACTTTTCTTAATGCATTTTTCTTAAAATTGTACAAATTTAAATGTTTTTATTTTTAAATCTATTTTCCTCTCTTGGTATTATGTGACTTGTTTCTGAGCTTTGGCAATTTAAATGTCTGTCATACCAGTAAAGCACAGTTTGAGTCTTTGAATCTTTGATAAAGAGAGGAAAAGATAAAATGTGAGGTTTAACACTTTTATACATGGTTTTTCAGTGGTGTTGAGGCCAGAGATTTGCAGGAAACTTTAGTTCTTCCATAAGAACCTTAGCAAAGCAGAGCCCATGAGTATGTTTATCATCAGTGTGTGTGTGTGTGTGTGTGTGTGTGTGTGTGTGTGAATACACAATTTCTGACCAATCCGATTCAAGACTTTAACAATACTGTATTAAAAAAGCCATATTTAAAAATATTTTAATTGATTTAATTTTTAATATACATTCAATAGGAGAACAGTTTCATATATAAAACAGTTTCAGTAAAAATAGTCTATAATATTTCTAGTTACTAAAAGTTTGATAATAGTATAAATTTACTATGAATAAACAAATTTACATTCTACTTACAAAATCGACTATCAGTACAAAGGTAACTTCTTACTCTGTTACTACATTTTGACCACAGGTTATTAGTATTGTAAATAAGGCCTCAGACGCACTCCTTTAGTGGCATATTGTTCTGGTCATTCATTGCCTCTTCTTCCTTCTTGGAGGGTGAATTTTTCGATTTTCTGAAACCTCTGAAATAAAAATAAATAAATTAATTAATTAATATTTTTGTATGAAAAACTTTCCTGCTCAGAAAATATTTCAAGACATTTGAAACCATTTCCAGTCTCACCTCTCCTCAGCATCTTGGAGGGTATCAGGAAGTGGAGTATTTAGCGTCTCAGGGAGGAAGTAAGCAATGATTCCACTCACTACAGGAGCTCCTCCGTAGATTATACCTGGAAGCCAGGTGACTGCCTCTGGAAGTAAAAGCACCAACGGAGCCACCATTGCCCCCAGACGCGCCGTCATGGACACCCATCCCATGCCGTTCTGCCTGTGAAGAACCAAAGGAAACCATGAAATACATTTCACTGCTAACTAAGCCTCATGAGAATCTCTGATGACCAAATGTACAGTAGATCACAGATGAGCTGTGCATGTGTTATAAATGGCCTAACATAAAATATTTTTTAGGTCAATGTTTATAAAAATAAGAGAAAAAAATAGACTTTGTGTTGGGGTCAGATGGGCTGATTTGAGTATTTTGGTAACTTCTGATCTCCTGGGAATTTCATACCCAACAATCTCTAGAGATTACACAAAATGGTGTGAAACATTCGGTGTGAGAGTTTGTTCTGTGCTCACAAGCACTGAGATAATAGGAGAATGGCCAGACTCTTTCAAGATTACTTTCAAGAAGGCTATGGTAACTAAAATAACCAATCTTTACAACTGTGATGAACAGAAAAGTGTGAATTTTTTAAAAATGTTATTGTAATCAATTATTCTCCCTATTGTACTGTTTAATGTGAATGCATGGATAAATTCATGAACTGTATCTGCATGATATTTTGTATTTGGATGTGTGTTAAATGTAGATTACCAGCACATAACTTAATACACAATGTCACATTGTATATAAGCTGTGCTTTTAGGTTAAAGAAAGATAATAAGAAAGGCAAGGAGGATTACCGGATCACTGTGGGATATAGTTCCCCTGAGTACAGGTAACAGCAGTTGAAGGCAGCAGCCAAACACCCTTTCCCAATTACTGCCAAGGAGGTACGCAATGTCTGCAGTTCTGCACATGCACAAAAACATGCATCAAAGCAAAGCATTTTATCCCAAAGTGCCACAGTAGTCTCCCTCATGAGTATGGATGTTGCAGGCCAGAAATGGAGAGGAATGAAATCGGAGAAAAGCAGTACACTTCAAACATACCTTTTCAAGCTATAGCATCATCACTACACTTTTATAGAGCAGTAACATTAGCAAGACAGTAGAAATGCAGTAACATTAGCAAGACAGTGTTAGCATGCTTACCATAAGGCACAAGCTGATTGGCTAGAATGGTAATACCAGCCAGTATGAGAGAAACGCACTGAGACACCCTTCGTCCAATCGTACTCATTGCTACAGTGACAACAATTTTGGCTGGAATGTCCACCGCACCGAAGATCACCTGAATCAAGTATATGTTCACGCCAAATTTCTGTAAATCCATCGACAAGCCATAGTAGGAAAAGCTTGTCGAGAACCTAGAAGGACGTGACATGAATGTTTAGCAAAAGACTCTAGACATGTAGTGTCTAAATTGGTGATCAAGCTAAATAATCCTCATCGACTGACCACACTGCACTGAGACACAGGGTGATACCCCTCATGGTCCGTGTCCGCACAAGATCCAGAGCACTGTGAGTGACCTTAGAGCAAGAAATCTCTTTCTTCATAGATTCCTGCAGCATCTACAAATATTAAGAACATAGACATGCCTTAAAATCCTAAACAAAATCAACTTATTATCTATATACTGTAGTTTGTTCTAGCTACGAATTTGATCTAATTAGTATAAAAGAGTGAAGATAACAGCAGTCTACTTTGGTTCTTTGTAACCCTAGGAGTCTCAAATATGTCTCCTGTTGTCTTACAACAGTGATCTCAACAGTCACAAGAGACTTCTCAGAATGTACACTAATATATTTTGATATATTGGTTTTGACAAACAATGCACTATATAGCAAGTGTTCTGTATCCCACCTATTATAAGCATTGTATATATACAGAGGTGGAAAGTAACAAATTACATTTACTCGAATAACGAATTACATTTACATTTACTGTAATTGAGGAGTTTTTTTGTGTACTTCTACTTTTTAAAGTAATTTTTAAAATCTGTAATTTGACTTTTACTTAAGTATGTTATGTTTGAAGTATTGTACTTCGCTACATTTGAAATCAAATTCGCTACTGAGTAAAAAATGAATGAATGAAAATGAAAAATAATAAAAATAATGCAGCCCGGAAACCACTAGATTTATATCCGCTTGGCTTTTTTGTACTACACTAGAATCCCCCATTCCACCCCTGCTGTTAAAAAAAGTAACTCGGTAACTTTTACTCTGAGTAATTTTTTAACGAGCTACTTTTTACTTTTACTTGGGTAGATTTTTATAATGATAACTTTACTTGGACATCAGTAAAATTTCACTGAAGTAACAGTACTTGTAGTTAATTACAAAAGTTTATTTCTCTTTCCACTTCTGTATGTATAGTACAATGGGTATTAAAATTAGTTGTGTATGCTAAATACTCAAATTCACTTATTTGCCCTCATTAATTCATTTATGTTTTATGTAAACAAATCCAGCACAGTATAGTTTTTTTTGCACAAGAAAATGTTCCTTGTTTATTTTTTTCTAATAATTTACCTAGCATTAAACTGGTGAAGTACTTTTCCTTGGATGAGATTAGATGACGGTGTGCTTCTGGTTCATGTTGAGTATGGCTCATGTAATGTTGAAAAATACTTTATGTCTCATTCTAAATCATTTTAAGAAAAAATTAATTCCTGAATAAAAAAAGTGAGAAACCCACTAGCATGAATTCATCTCTCATTACCTCCAGATCGATTTTGTCACCCACAGCCTTACGGCCATTTATCCGAGCTACAGATTTGAGGTTTTTAACTGCCTCTTCTGGCTTCTTGGCAAGAACTAGCCATCGTGCAGACTCCAAGAACCACCTGAGAGTAGAATTTCATTGAGTGCAGTTACTGACAATGGAGTCAGGAAAAACAAAATCTGAATGAAGGACTGAGGATGGAACTAGAAGAAAAGTATTAAAAGTATTTTATTTGCATATATTTACATATTTTATTTATTTGTTTTTAATTTTTTTGAAACCGTGTGTGTGTACAGAGTGATGGAAGGGCAATGCATTACAACATTACGAAAGTAATGCATTACTGTAATATATTACTAATTTTTTTAGTTAAGCAGTAATAGTAATATATAACTTTTTTATGTACAGTAACTAGTATCACAAAATCTTCCCAGATAGCCTTTACGTCTGTGTTCCCTTTTGGCTCTCGCTTTTAGTTATACAATCATAGTTAGTCATGCATAGTGAGTCCCTGCTCACACTACGCACAAAATATATACTGACCTTATCCGTTATGAGACTGTGAGTATGCCTAACTGTTTTCTCACTCTCTTCCTCTCTCTCTTTACACACATGACACTCCTGAGTTGCCCTGATTCAGACCCCTTTTGCCCCCTGGACCTGTCTGACACATCCTGGTGCCCTGACTCTGGTTGGAGTTCTAGTCACATTGATGCCTTTGGCCCACTGCTGAGGATGGTCTACTTGGAGTTTTACTCTTCTGGCTTGTGACTGCAGTCACTCAATAGTTTAGAACTAAAATTTCCACAAACAGTTTTGTACCTGAGCCTCCGACAACAAATGTGAATCATTCTCATAGCTCACAGTACGACCGCAGATCAATCCCTGCTAATCCATCTGATACTAACCAAATGAGGATGGGTTCCTTGTTCAGTCTGGTTCTGTAAAGCTGCTTTGTGACAATGACCATCGTTAAACATGCTATATAAATAAAATAGAATTGAATTAGGTTCTATCTGCATTACTTTTTTGTTAATTTTGTTTGAATTGTTCATCAAGCTTCTGGGATTCAATGTGAATTTTCTGTCCTATCAGAATGTAGAAGAATAGTTTTGACATGTGACGTATTATGTCGAATAAAAACTTTCTTCTGGAACTTATTTTTTCAGCTTCAATTATGAATCAGCTAATAGCCACAAACATAATCATTAAAGGTGTTGTTTACAGTATATTGATAAAGGTGCATTTAATTTAACTCATAGTTTAACATTTGGTTAATGCTCAGCTTTTTGTGTTTATAATTCTTTAAAAAAAAAATTCAATTAACGCATGTGTCAATGACTTTGTTAATGGCACTTATGCTGTATTAATGCTTTGGTCGTGTTAACTAATGTGTTTAATAATGTCAGTGAAGGGACATCCATTACTTACCAAGAGTAGAGGAAGAAGACATAGAAAGGAAGAGAGACAGCCAGTGTGAGCCAGCGCCAGTCTCGAACGTTGTAAGCCACCCCTGCCAGGATCAGCTGACCCGTTGTGTAACAGTAGCCTGTACCTGTACCAACCACAGTCCGAATGCGAGTAGGGATCCACTCTACAACTGTACATGAAGAACAGAGAAAGGAACATGCTGGATATTGATTGTACATAAGTAAAAATAGTGCAATAACTTTATTGTTTTCCACATATATTCATTAATTACAATGTTTTACTACAATTATTAGTAACATTTAATTTTCAGAATACCTATTACTCAGCAGTGTGTGAGAGTGTGTGAGAGTGTGTGTGCGTCCTCACTGAGAGAGAATGAGTTAAGGATTATTCCAGACAGGGCCATGCCACAGAAGAAGCGGAAAAAACAGAAGAGGGAGAAAGAGGATGCAAAGGCGGTGCAGGTCCCTGAAACTGCCATCATCAGGTAAGAGGTCAGGAGTAAAATGCGACGGCCGAACCTGTCAGATGGAAAACAGTTTAGAAAAGAGTTTAACTCTTGTGCGGGGGATAGCGAAAATGTTGCTTTAACAATGCACTTGGACATGTCTGTAATACCAATGACATTTCTGTATAATAATATGCAGGAAAGGGTGTGTATGGAGTGTGCTGGCGGCATGGTGGCTTAGTGGTTAGAACTGTCGCCTTGCACCTCCTGGGTCCGGGTTCGATGCCCGCCTCAGTATATGTGCATGAAGTTTGTATGTACTTTGTGGGTTTCCTCCGGCTACACCGGTTTTCTCCCACAGTCCAAAGACATGCAGGTTAGGCTAACTGTGTTCCCAAATTGACCGTAGCTGATGTAGAATGTTGGCCTCAACGGTTCCTAGCTGGACTAGAGAGGTTCCTATATGGCTGGATGGATTTCGTACTGTAAATAGATTGAGTGTGAAGTGAAGTTTGATGTGGTGATGGAAACTGGTCATTTGAAGTACACACATACTGTACACTAAGACAAAAGAAATGGCACACTGCCATGTTTAAACCTTTGTCTTGGTTAGGATTATGATAGAATTGCAGTTATCCTGGGAACACTGGGCATGAGCTAAAATAATGGTCCCGTGTGCACATATTAATGCATGAATTTAAAAACAGGAGCAACATACTGTATAATAAGCAACCTGCTGCACCACCATACCACCCTGTCCAGCTAACCCCAAAGTTCAGTTAAGTCACTCAGCTACACACTTGGTGATGGATGTATCTCACAAGTAATATTTTTCTTTCTACACGATGACAAAGAAAACAAGAGTTTATAGTTAATTATTTTAAATATAAATATAATATAAATATATTAAAAAATATATATATTGTTAATTTATTAAAAAATTAATACTGAAATTCCCATTTACATAAGTATTCAAGTACACACTTGGTCAAAGCACATTTGGCTGTAATGACAGCCTCAAGGCTGTTTGTGAATGATGCTACAAGCTTGGCACCACTTCCTTTTGGACGCTTCGTCCGTTCTTCTTGGCAGAATCGCTCAAGCTTAACCAGGCACATTTTCAGGTTTCCCCTTATTTTATTAACCTCATAGATTTGTTTTTACTCTGTCATGCAGACTCTACCGTGAGACCTTATACAGACAGATGCATGCCTTATAACAAAGGGTCATAATTATACAATAATTATGTATATTGGAAATTTAACGCTTTATTTTTTAATAAATTAACAAAATAATTATTAACATGTTTTTACCTTCTCACTGTGGAGTATTGTGTGGAGAATGTTGAAGAAAAAAAATTTATACATTTTAAGATGAGTGGCACACACACACACACACACACACACACACAAAATTTCCTCTTTTTTCCTCCTCATCATCATTTGTCGCGTTGTGTAATTTTGCATCCTAAACTCAACATCTTCATGCAATTATACATAAAAGTTATACAATGCCATAATAGTACACAATGCCATTTAAAGCTACACTACACAGCAAATTTCCCAATGTTGAATTAACACCCAGGAGTGTTTATATACGTAAGTCCAGTTGAACTCAAATAAACTCTGAAAGTGGAATGTTAAATCAACCCTGAAGTTTTAACTGTGTGTTAACCCTGACATGTACCATTTACTCAGAGCATTTAAGGAAATTTGTTTTAATTTGAAATAGATCCGGCTTAAACGTACTAGTACAATGAATGATAACTTCATTATACACTTTTAAAAAATATATTCTGGGATAGAATATGGGTAGCTTTTGCATATCGATGTTATGTCTATTAAACAAAAAATTTGTAATGTAGATTCTTTTTTAACTAAAACTAAACATACACATAATTTTTACCATCATTTACTTTTTTTTTTTTTTTTTTTGTACAACTTACTGTACAGTACATGATTTACTTGAGTGGAAATTCTGCCCTGAATTTAAAATATGTTTTACTAAATACTAAAATATGTTGTACTAAATATTTATTGTTAAAAAAAAGTAAAAAATGATAATTGCACTAAGATTGGTGTGCTACGTTGCACTTATTTAGGTTGTTTGAGTAGAAACAGTATAGTGTATTCAGTTTTGTGCATGTTTTTAAAGGTTACATTTATAAATCTTAAACCAAGCAGTGATATACTGTATGGAAAACAACTTTGACCCAAAAAAGTACCTGTATAAAGTGATAAGTTTATGCTCAGCTTGCAATAGTCAATAATTAATTATTTACATTTACCTTTGAATGAATAACCCAGTGGAAAAACGTACTACATACGGGCTATATGGAAGCTCAAGAATTTGAAAAATAGGAATTGTTAAAATATTCATATTCTTCTTTCCACACTCCCAAATCTCTGCACTGATATCTCTCTGAACAGCAAAGAGTAGACAGTGTTACCTTCTCTGTTATAGTCTGGTTTGCTTATTGTCTATATTCAACACAATGATGCAATAAACAATACTACAAAGATTAACATCTACAATCGGTGTGGTGATTAACCACACTTTCAGAGATGCCTCATGGCACAGTGCATAGTATACACTATCTATAAAAAAATGGGATTTTTCAATACATAATTATCATATAATAAAGAGAGAAGAACTGTTGTGATTGGTGTGTACCTTCTCTTATTTCTACCAATTTATATTGTAATTAGCATTTTATTAACTAATTACTCAGTTAGTTTATTGATGATGTAATTAATGAATGGCAAGCAAACTTTCAGTCAGTATTACTTACTTGTCAGACAGACCCCCGAAGACCAATGCTCCCACAAGCACTCCTCCCATGTAAACACTTTGCCCCATTTGTTTCAGGGATTTTGAATCGCACACCAAATCCCACTGTGAAAGTAAAACAAAGAATCTCACTCACTTTTATATTTGCACAATTCATAATCAATTTTGCTATAAACAGAGCCCTGTACCTCTGTAATAATGGTGGAGGTCATGTCGGTCTTGTTATAGCTCCATCCATCCTCACATCCCTCCATCTTGATTGTGTTTCTATTCGTGACCTCAGACCTGTTCTTGCCTAGTACTTCCCACTGTGGTTGTGCATAGCGCCTACAGCGTTCCAGTTTACCCTGGCCATCCAGAGGCACGCTAAGGAGCAGGGTCTCAGCTGGACTCATTGCAGGATCTGAGATGTTGGCATGGGCGGTGCAGTGGTGTGGAGGCACAGCGGCTACGAAGTTCTGCAACAGGTTGTGGCTTGCCATCATGAGGATGGGCATGGAAAGCAGGGTGACATGGACCACCTGGAAATGACCCGTGCTGCCCACCTGCTCCAGTAGGTCTGAAAACACCATGGTTTAGAGTTGAAGATCTGCTGCTGCGTTCAAATAGACTGGATTGATGTCTGTCCTCAGGGTATGAGCTACAAATACACAGGGACAAAGCTGGTCAATTGAAAAAGTAGTAGGACTATCTGCATACCAATTTAATACCATTAATATTATGCTTATTATGTTGATTCATACTAAAATTACATTGCTAGGCTTCTTTCTTCTTCGTCACTGGATTCTTAGAACTGGTGATGCCTTCCTGTGTAAAAACTAAAAAAAAAAAGAATTCACAATGACCTCCTTTTGCCGAAAAAAATAAAAATCCCCCCTGCTATTTAAATGCAGACGAATAATTCATTACTATAGATCTTGTCCAGAGTGTGCAAATCCAGCAAGGTCTCCTGCAGGCAGTCGAGATGGTGGGTCGTAATCAGCTTTATTATTATTTTTTTTCTGAGGAAAATCTGAACAGCTATAATACTGTATTATAAAGCACTGCTAAACCTCTTGTGTCCCTAGACAGCTTTTCTGTGGAACGGAAGAATGCAGGCTGTGTTTGTCCAGCTGGCATGTAAAACATCAAGTTGTTCTGCCCTAATAAAGTGACGATGTGGAAATCCAGCTTAAACTGCATGCTAGTAAAAGACCTGACTACGCAGAGTGATGGACTGGGTCAAAGGCAGCATGTTTGATTTTAATGTGTTTGGTAAATAAGCTGCTGGTAGAAGAGTAACCTCTGTGGGGTTTACAATAAAAGTCATACCTTATCCTTCTGCCAGTCCCCCCTTCACCCAAATCAGTTTAGTGAGTGCAGTGATTGAGCAAACCTTATCTGAAACCTCTCCTGAAAGTTTGATAATGATTGGATAGAAGGGGCAGAGGGCAGTCTGCTGGAGTCACACTGGTACAAAGATGTGAGACATAATACCCAATAAGGTTAGGCTACAAAAAAATGATAAAGGGGTGTATAGTAACTTTTTTAATTGTAATGTATGACATATATATTTTTTTTAACTACCAGAAGTGGTAAATATTCAGTAAATGTATTTTGTTTTAGTGCCATGTTATGTAGATTTTATATTATCATTTTTGAAATTGAGTACTAATTATTTTGCTTCATTATTTTGTCTAAGAAAAAAAGTTTCTTGTCATTTCAATTTTGAATTTAATTTAAACACCCAAAGTGCTTATTAGAAATATTCAAGGTCTTATGTCTTATATATAATGTATACTTTGTTGTATATAATTAACTCAAAAGTAAATATTTAACTCATACTGTATTTTATTATTCTCAAGTTCAACACTGCAGTATTATAGCTGATCTTCAGACACTTGGATAGCTCTTGCACTGATTATATTGTCATGGCATATCATGAATTGGCGTTATTTTCTCTGCATTGTTGAATTTTACTTACTGAGAAAATAACGCCAATTCATGATATGACATATCACATGTACATTACAAAAAAATAACATTACATTTTGAAAATAAATGTTTAAGTAAGTTTAGACTAGTTACAATACCATTCATTCCAGTAGCTAATTTAAATAGCCTTGCAAGGAAGTCAAATTGTGACTAGTGGTAAATATTGGTAACTTTCTTTACATTTTACCTTTGATTAATTAAAAATTCTGATTAAACTAAAAGTTTACCAAATCTAACGTAGTAAAAACACAATATTAAGCAATTTAATCAGCTTGAATAGATTTTTGGTTTGATGCATTCATTTTGAACTAAGTAAGATTTTGACACGTATCTAAACCTTCACTCAAAAATAATTATATCTTAGTACCTTTTCCACACTTCATAATTACTTACCATAAACATCACTTCCTTTACAAAAATCTAGAATAAATCAAGCATTTTGATTATTCATTAATGTTACCTTTATCAATAAACTGACATAGTGATACTGTAGGTGGTCCCGGACTTCACTGGGTTCATCCACTGCTCATTGTGAGACACTGAGTGTAACTACGTTTATATAAAGCACCAAACAGTTCCTTATTGTGGATTCTCAAGTAATGAGTTAATAATGAGATTAAAATCATTTTAGGAATTCTCATATCAGTGCATCAGAGTGACTTGTTCCCTTCTGTTCTCTTACCTTGGTGATAGAGAAGGTATGGGTGTACCTGTCTCATTAGAAGACTGATGAGATTAACATGATTACCATATTTAAACTGAAGTATTAGGATAAGTAAGTATAGAAATAAAAGCTCATACTCACAATGTCTTGCAATCTACCACTATTGCTATTGTTTGCTAGTATTCTTCTCAAAATGTACAGTATCTGCATGCATTTCTCATAATGAAGTACTCTATTGTGCTTTCCAAAACTTCATCTTAAGAAGTTTCTTGCAGAAAATATATTAAGTAAATAAATAAATAAACAGACAGTGTCTTGAGATTATTCTTTGTATTGTAAATGAGCTACTCTATGGTGTAATCTTGAGTTAAAAATTACAGCTGTGTGAGTATATAATTCCCTGGAAATTTATCATAAATTGGCAGCATTCCGCTAAAATGTGTATCCAATTGGCTCAGAGGGTGAGCAGTGATGTGCCACAAACAGATTTTGCTTTGTCATGCAATACCACAGGAGTCATGGATGTCTGTTAACTAATTAACAAATGAATTGTGGGATAAGATTACGTGTAAATAGTATATATGATTTAAGTTTTTAAGATCAATTTTGGTTTAAGATCAGTTTTTAAGATTAGTTTTGGTTTAAGTAGTTTCTTTGTTCACTTATCATCATTCATGATGTACACATGTCTATGGGTTAACAATGTTTATGTACTTCCTCATATTTTCCTCTTATCTTATCTTCGAGGATTATCTTTATGGTTTAGAATGTGTCCTTTGGATGTACACATCAATATAAAACCCAGAGTATAGAACCTCTAGGCTGTGTTTATGTGTGCAATAAACCAGCTCTTTCATTGCACACTGGCTTTTGGTCTCATGAGTCTTCAGTCATCTTCGGTCTAATGGAAATTAGATGTGATGTGATCAATTCAAAACAATACCATCAAAAGTGTTCATGTATATTTTGGCTTTATGAAGTTATGTGATATATTCAAATGCATAAAAGAAGATGGAAATTAGTTTCCGGATTTTTGTTTTGGTGAACCGTAGGGTACTTTGTGCTGAAATGACATTTATAATATCTACAATATCTACTGTATATGCAACACAAATGTTAGCAAAACACTACGAAGAACATCAGTGCAAAGAACACTGATACAAAAGGTGAGATTTTTTGCTGTAATATGAAGTGTTTGGCTGTACTGACAAAAGAAACTGCAAAATTCAATTAAAATGAACACTCTGTATTCTGCCTCTGATCCTGGTCAGGCCAGAGGACCTCATCCACATTGGTTGTGAAGTTTTCCCTGGACAAGGAGTGAAGGAAAAATCTCTTGGCATGACATATCCAACCCTTGCATTCTTCTGCGTGGATGGCATTACAGGCATTCTCTAGTGACTGGAGCAACACATTCATTTGGCTTGCACAAATCATTCCTTTTATTGGATTTAGAAATAGGGAATATGGAAGAAGGTAAAGTGCTACAAAACATCATGAGGATATTTTTGAGTTCATCAAGGAATGTTAGTAAATTGGGATTGTTATATGGATCGCGACAACAACATGGTTGCCAATGATGTTATTCCCTTGCCGTCTGGTCTTCTGCATTTTGAACTCTGCCTCGTCAGTGGAAAAACTGTATATTCACAAGGAATAGCAGTGTTGTCAATTTCAAGCACTTTATATTCGAACACATACTGTACAGTCATGTGTAAAAGTTAATTCTCCCCTCTTTTAATTTAATTATTTATTTAACAAAAACGAAGCCATTGTGCAGGCAATATTACGTACTTCAGTAGCTCATAGATCCACCCTTAGTAGCAATAACTTGAAGTTATGAAGTTAGTTCCTGTATGACTTTGTCAGTCTTTCACATCATTGCGGAGAAATTTTGGCCCATTATTTATAACATTGCTTCAGTTCTAATCTGCACAATGGAGTTACCTTCCTAATATACAGTATGAGGGTGAGTCAAAAACACTTCTGGTGCCCGCCATGTCATATCATTGCTTTCCATTCAAGGCTACTGTCTCCCCAGTCAATGCTGTGCAAGTTTGAACGTGTGAACATGTCCAGTTGTAAATGGATGACCCACTTGTGATTTGCAGTGATTAATTTTTTGTGGTGAGGGTGAACCTTGTGCCATTATTTATTGAAGAGTTTGAAACAGAATCAGAAAAAAAGGTTCAACAATCAATAGTGCTCGTTACAGTGAGATGTTTATTGAAGAGCTGAAGCCTAAACTTTGGATTAAATGCAGAGGACTGCTATTCAAGGGCATGATGATGCATTTCTGCACACATCTTGATGCCACTGTTCAAAAACTTAGTTTTGAGGTGTTAAAGCATCCACCCTATAGTCCTGATCTCTTTCACCTGTTTGGTCTCCTGAAAGAGGTTAGAGATTCACTTCTGATGAAGAAATGAGGACAGCGGTGCATTCGTGGCTCGCAGCTCAGCCTAAAACATTGTTTTAATGAGGGAATTTGAAAGCTTGTTGACAGATGAACAAAGAGTATTCAAAAAAGGAGATTATGTAAAAAAAAATAAAATAATGCATTGTCTTTTCTAATAGCTAATTAAAATAAATTCTACAGCCAGTGTGCGGATAATTTTTGACTCACCCTTGTATTATAAATACACAGTGCTGAACTTTTATCTCCTTTAATTATTAATTCCTCTGTAATGCTGCAACAGCAAAAACTGATAAAAATAGTCAATCATCTCATTAATCTGTCTTTATTGGTTAGAAACTAACCACAGAGGGTAACAAAAAGCTGCATGTCGTCTCTCTGATGCTAGTTCAAAACTGGAAAGACCTTTCAACACCAGTGTGTTTAAAGATTTTCTGCTGTTACAAAAACATATTCAAGATGAAGAACAAACAAATTCATAACAAATTGCAGTTTTTCAGGTAGACTCATTCTTATAAACTGTACCTTATGCCTTGCTATAAAGCCAGCATTGAGCTTCATCATCAAGGACAAACCTGAATACAGTTTTAAATGTCGTGTATTTGCTTAAGAGACAGACTTCCCAATATAAGAGTTTCTAAAAACTATTCAAAAACCCAGAGATCTTACATTTTGCACTAAAAAGTGCATTGTCATGCGCCACCTTTTTGACTTGGATACACAGACAGAAGCATGTGAGTTATTATTGATCAACTTCTTGTCTTTGTATAAGACACAACTGACGACATAAGGATTGACAATTGACAGAGTTCCTGTCTGGTGACACGACTGACTACATCAGGATTGACAATTGACAGAGTTACTATCTGGTGACACGACTGATGACATAAGGATTGAGAATTAACAGAGAAGGCAATTAGACAAGATACATGGCGTGATGACCATGTTAGGTCACAATGGGGAACAAATAAACAGGCAGACATTGCGAAATGAATTCTGAAGCTAATCTGTTTTAAAGATTGCTCCTGAAAGCTCATGCAGTGCTTGTGTTGGGTAAAAAGATGGAGTTGGGTTTGGGTGGCCTGTGTGATTTATTTTAGGTCATCGGGAGCTGGGATCTTCTCCAGACTGGGTTCTACGCCCCAGATTTCACGGGCGTACTGAGCAATGGTGCGGTCACTGGAGAACTTGCCAGAAGCGGCAATGTTGTAAATCACCTTCTTGGTCCATTCTTTGGGTTTCTATTGGACCAAGCAGATTAGAATTGATATAAAGATGAGAGAATGTACAGTATATATGTGGGGGTCACTCTATAATAAGTAAGTTTACTTGCCTTGTAAAGAGCATTGACTTTCTCTTGGCATGTCATGTAGTCCTCATAATCAGCAAAAACCTTAAATCTGTTTAATCAGAGGAAGAACGGTAAGCATGGCGTTCACAGCTGTTTTAAGCACAGTCGATGTGACTTTTGGCAATAAAATGCAGACAAAGTTTTACTGCATGGTTTGGTATTTATAAATGAGGGATGAAAAAAGACAGTAGCTTAAACTTTTACTAGAAGGAGTTGAATAACCATGCTCTGTTCGCCATTTTTTGATCTTTGTTCTAACCAACATTATCTTACATAATGTTCATTATGCCTTGGTACTGTAGATTCAATCATACACAAATAGCCCATACAGCAAGAAGAACTCTTGGTACCTTGTTTTTATACACATCAAGGGGGAATGTATTAAAGCAAATATAAAAATGCTGCAGGAGCAGCGAAGTGTGAAAATATGTACAGTATGGTGCAGTGCAAGTACCTGTCATGGTGCATGAGCATATTGACAATGCCACTGAAGAGATCAGGCTGCTTGGGACTGAAGAAACCTCCTGCGATCTGGTCAATGGCCTGCTTCAGCTCCGGGATACGGTTATAGTATTCAGAAGCATTATATCTGTAGTGCAGATAATTATAATGACAATAATAATAAGAAAAGGAACTCACCGTTTTTTCTGAATTTTAACTCCTTTACTCTTCCACAATATAATTTGCACCACTGTTGAACCTGACTCTCGAATCCCTTTTGGAAAATCCCCTTTGTCGCAGTTGATGGTCTCTCACTGCACTAAAGAATGTTTTTGGGTGATGGCACCATTGACAAGAGCAATGTGCGTAGATGGATGAAGAGGTTTACAGGGAAAACCAGCAGTGAGGACAAACCACACAGTGGGAGACCATCAACTGTGACAAAGGGGATTTTTAAAGAGGATTCAGTTGGGTTCAAATGTATCACTATGTTGAGTAGTACCATTGAAGAGAGGAAGAGTTACTCTACCAACATGTGTCATTTGAACAACCTATATCAGTTAATAAAAATGTTACGCCCAATTTTTACGCCCAATTTTGCATTTTGTACCTTTGGTACAGCCCTTGTATTGAAGTTACACAAACCTCAAAAAACTTTCAAAAACCACAATTTTTTTTATCCTCTGTTTAAATGGTGCAGTTAGACAATCTAAATTTAGGATGCACCTTCTAATTCCACGGTCTATCTTGATATTTCTTTCTTTCAACATTGTAAAACAATTCTGAAAGCATCCAAAATATGCAATAATCTCTTTTGAACAGTAGATATTGAGATGCGCCTGCTACTTCTGCTCTGTAAAAGCCTTAACAGCTAACGGGTTCTAATCTGAGGTGCTGTTTGTTAATTGGTGATTTTTGAAGGTTGATAACTCTAAATGAATTTCTCCTCTGCAGTTCTCCTCTGATGTTTTTGTCTTGCTTTCCTGGGATGGTCTCCATAAGAGCCAGTTTCATCATGGTGCTTGATGGGTTTTGCAAATGCCCTTCTCAATACCACCAAGTCCACGTTAACCCCAAGGAAAAAAGTTTTCCCCTGTTCCCTCACCCCTTTCTGTCCATGGCCTCCACATCTTCCACTCTCATGCCAAAGATGAAGAGGTTGTCCTCTCCGGCTTCTTCTGCCATCTCTACGTTGGCACCGTCCATGGTTCCGATGGTCAGGGCTCCGTTCAGCATGAACTTCATGTTTCCTGTACCGGAAGCTTCTGTGCCAGCGGTGGAGATTTGCTCAGACAGGTCTGCAGCAGGGATCGCTGAGGGATGGGGTAAACAAAAATTTTAATACTTTCCATTATGCTTGATAGCACTTTAATAACAAATCAGATCTCGGGTAAGGGTGCCAGTTGTATGATTAGGCACCTTTTTCAGCCAGAGTGACTCTGTAGTTCTCTAAGAAGATGACTTTGAGGCGGTCGCCCACCACCGGGTCGTTGTTGACCACCTCACCGATAGCTGTGATTAGGCGAATGATTATTTTGGCTGTGTGGTAGCCCGGGGCAGCCTGGCATTGCAAGAACATAGTCAGGTTACGACAATAACTTAACATTTTATGACAATAGTCAGGTTATGGCAAACTCTCCTAACCAGTAAACACATTTAAAACCACTGAAATCTATAGAGCAAGATGAAATCTTGCGATCAGGTTCAATCCTAAGTTTGGCTTCCTGTGAGTTCTTCCCCATCTGCATGTTCTCCCAGTGTTCATGCCCATGTGGATATCATCTTTCCTCCTAGCTCCCAGTAGACGACTCCATCTATGTTTAATTGCCAGAAACCAGTGTCCCCAGGGTACTCCTGTGCATAATCATGATTAACTACTGATGCTACAAAAAATTAAATACCATGTTCACTAGGTCATGGAAAATGATAGTCATAACTTTTTTTTGGAAAAGTGTGCATGTCATTTGTAATAAAAAACAAAAAAACTATTAAATAATCTATTTCTTTTTTGTCTCTCTGCGTGTGGTAATTTTTTTTCTCCTTCCTGATCCTGAACATACCCTGCAGGGTGCTTTCTTGCCTGGCTCAGAAAAATAATATGCGCAATGTGGTATAATTAAGCCATATGAATTAAGAACCTTCAGACTTCTCATTAGAGTTTGGGGGCATCAGCTGAGTTTTTCAATCCGACTTTTCCTCTATATTATGAGCTATTCTGTAAATTCAAGTTATAAGACAGCAAAATGTTGAACAGTTTAAAAAGGTGGATTCTTAGACAAGACACATTATGGGTTCTATACAGATCAGAGAACTACATAGTGTCAAGTTTATGGGGGTTTATATGATTCTGCGCACCTTTCCACCAATCATGATGGTTCTGGGAGTCCACTGCTTCTTGGGATCCTTCTTGATGCCTAAAAACAAATGTCATATGTCTTGAGTGCGAAGTTGAGTAACAGGCTGGGAAATAGAAGAGCAGGAGCAGAGCACTCACGGTTATAGAAAGTGATAATGTGCAGACAGTTGAGCAGTTGTCTCTTATACTCATGGATTCGCTTGACCTGGATGTCAAACATGGAATTGGGGTTGATCTTCACCTTGTAGTGTTCCTCCAGGTGGACTGCAAACTTCAGCTTGTTTTCCTGCAGCCAGAGTAAACATACAGTACGACATGATAAAGGTTCCTTAAATAAATCTTCATGCACATTGGTAATAGAGAAAACTGCTGGGAAAATGTTGAATGCCTTACTCTGAAGCATACTCACCTGTTTGACTTGGGCAATACTATGAATGAAAGCATCATCGTTAACAAAGTTGTGTAGCTTCCTCAGCTGGCTCAAGTCGCGGATGAAATCCTCTCCTATTTTCTAGCACACACAACCACAAGCAGTCATAAGACTAGCTTAACAGATGCTAATAAATAATACTACTGTTGAACTGAAGTGTCTAGGCCAATGATGTCAAACACACAGCCTGCTGACTGGGGCTGTAAGAAATAAAGGTTCTAATCTGCGACAAACTATTTATTGTTTGTTTTTATATTGTTTATACATTCAAAGTTAACATGGTCTTGTAACTAAAATGAAAGATTTTTTTTTTTTTTGTGGAAAAGAGCAAGTCTCTGTTATTCCACTAGGGGGCATACTCAATAAATAAACTCGGAGCCATCGATAAATGTCTTTTTTAAACCCTGCAACATGTGATATACGTATGCAAAAGTTATATTTTTTCTAAATACATATCCCCCGCTTCCTGTTAGCAAGTGAGAATATCTTGAATGTAATAAGAAATTTATCTAGTACATCTAGGATCTCATGACAGTGAATATTATGGACTATTTTAGAGGGATCCATGAAATAGGTGCAGGGTGTTCAAGTCAAACCAGGACTTGTAGTGTAAAATTTATCATGAACGAAGGTGTAAAACTGATTGACATTTACAGAAGACTTCAAGCACGGTACAGCGGTGAGTCTCTTAGCCGCAGTAAAACATCTGAATGATGCAAAAGAACCGTGATTGATGATCCCAGCTAAGGTGGCTCGGGGCCCATTGCAGTTGTTCCCATGAACATTTACCGAAGAACACCTGATCCTTGAGACCCGATGGATAGCTTGTTGCCAACTTGCAGAAGAGATGCACCTGTCTGTGGGAACTGAACCCATAATCACTCACTAACACCACTTGCACATTACAGGAGCTGAGCTGGGAGTTATTGCCACATACAGCAAGTACAGTCCTGACCTCGCTCCAAGCCATTTCCACATGTGGGGCTATTAAAGAGGTTCCTGGGAGGCCAGCGTTTAAGACATTAAGCAGGCAGTATGGTCATGGCTCTGGCATACTAAGAAAACTTTCTACCCTAATAATACCCAAGCACTAGTGAAACACTTGAGTAAGTGCATTAGTGTAGCAGGGATTTATACTGTACTGTATATAGAGAAATAAAGGAAGTTTATACTCTCATAACTCTGTTATGAATTCTGTTATCCTGCACAATCAAAAGTCCTGGCTTGATTTCAAGGCCTCTTCATATGATCTAAGTATATTCCCTATTTATATTCCCCTAAGTATATTCCCTATTTATATTCCCCTAAGTATATTCTCTAGGTCTCTAGTGGTCACTAAATGAGTCCAGCCAAGTATGGGTCCAAGTATATTGTGGCCCATTACCAAAAATGAGCTTGGCACCACTGTACTAGGTTAAAGACAGAAATAGGACACAGCATAAGTTGGCATAACTTATAAACATGAATCAAGTAGCTCAATGCTGTAAAGATAGAGGTGACACCCATCTTGGATCGCAAAGGCCTATATTTTGAGTTGAGCCCCTAAGAAACACCTTCCAAAATATATGGAAGAATATGGAATCATTATGTCCATATAGTTCCAATGCATATGCTTATGAAAAATAAATCAAGTAAGATAATTTTCTTTACTAGTTTACCAAGGAATTAAACATCAGACTGTGAATATGTTTTAGCAGATTAACTGCATTAAAAATGCTAACCTCAGCAATAATCTCTGCCAGGCCAGGGTTGCACATGACCAGCCAGCGACGAGGGGTGATGCCATTGGTTTTGTTCTGGAACTTGTGTGGGTCCATCTCATAAAAATCCTTGAACCTATTAAGAGTTCAATAATGAATATAAAGCAACCTGAGTGGGATATGATAGATCAGACAAGTGAATGTGTGTGTGTGTGTGTGTTCAGCATATGAGTCATACATACACAGTAGCTTTGAGGATGTCTGAGTGAATTTGCGCCACACCGTTGACTGCGTGGGAGCCAACAATGCACAAGTGCGCCATGTTGACCCTTTTAACTCCTCCCTCCTCAATCAGAGACATGCGGCGTAGGCGGTCAAAATCGCCAGGGTAAAGGGAAGCCACCCGCTGTACCAAGAAAATATCACACACAGACTCTGTACAGTAAGTGCAAACTGACCAGTTACATCCTTGAATGCATATTACTGAACAGACATTTTTATGGTTATATTAAATAACTAGTACAATTGACTTTAACACTGAGTTCTTGTATAGTTATTCTTTATCCTTAATTTTTTTTCACAATGTTATTCTTATACTAAACATCCTATTAATATTTGCTTCTAGTTCAAGAACTTTCAGTGATATGGGTTTTATCTGATATGAGTGTCACTGACTTTCAAGAAAAAGTATATAATGTGCTTTTCGATCGAGATATCTTTTTGTTTAAAAAAACAAACAAACAGAACTGTCTCAACCAGTCCGTTCCACATTATTCACTCCAGTTGTGAAGACCATATCTGACCTCAATGTGACGGCGGTTGATCTCGTAAATGATCTCAAGGTGGCGAGGTAGAAGGGTCTGGAAGAGGTCAATAGGCCAGCGCTCCAAAGCCTCAGGCAGCACAGTGTGGTTTGTGTAAGCACAAGTCCTCACTGTGATATCCCAGGCCTAAAGACACACCACAACACAACACATAGTGCTATTGAATGTTCCTCAAACATTCTAAACAACTGCTTAACGTTCGGAGCTGACGATTCCCTTTACCTTCTCCCATGACAGCTTCTCCTCATCTACCAGCACCCTCATCAGCTCAGGGATTGCCAGGGCAGGGTGAGTGTCATTTAGCTGGATAGCCACCTGAGGGCAGAAAAGACACAAATATGGACTGAAGGGTAACAGACTCAACAAAGAAAACTTTTTTTTTCTTTCAGAAAACATGAGCAAAATAATATGATGAACAAGGATGTTACTCCTTTACCTTATCGGGAAGAGCACTGAAGTCGGTGCGCACGATCTCTCTGGTGCCGAATTTGGAGGCCTTAAAACGGCGCATGATGTCCTGGAGCGTGGCAGCGACTACAAAGTACTCCTGCTTCAGACGCAGCTCCTTCCCCTCAAAGAACTGCGAGGAAGCACAGACAGAGAGAAAGAGAGAGAGAGGAAATATAATAATGAACAATGCAAACCTAATCAAATTAAATAAAGATAACTTACATTGTCATTGGGATACAGCACTCGAGAAATGTTCTCAGCCAAGTTGCGGTCCAACACAGCCTGGATGTAGCCACCAACATTGACTAAAAACACAAAGGCGGAACATTTTGGTTTGATTCTGTCTCTTTCCAAGCGAGGAAATTGGTGCACAGCTTATCGCACAATTCTGTGTGACTCACAGTCTTTTAGGTTGAACTCGCACGGGGCCTTGGCAGACCACAGCCTCATGGTGTTCACAACATTGTTCCTGTAGCCTGGCACAGGAGTGTCATATGGCAAAGCCAGCACAACCTGCCAGTTCAAATAAGTCAACAAAGAACACATGGTCTTCAATGTGTCTGACAAACCTTTGCATACTTAACAAAAGGACTGTGCTTACCTGAGTGTCTACCCATTTCACTCCATCTGGATGGTGCTCTGTCCTGCCATAGAAATGGACAGGACGCATGTATTCGGGACGGGCTTTCTCCCAGGGGTTGCCAAAGCGTAGCCAATCATCAGCTTCCTCCATCTGTTAGTTAATTAAGATTTCTAAATCAGCTACATTGTATTGTGAACATTGGGACAAGAACCTAAAATGTTCAGGCACTGGAAAAGGGGGATAGATATGACTTATTTTTTTAGTAGATGTGATACAGGGATACATAGAAAAGAAAATTAAACAGAGAGATTATATTACAAGAGATGCATAACATGAGATACATGCGTTGTGTGTGGGGAAGCTGTTGTGTCTATCCCAACATCTGAATGGAATTCTAAACCCTTAGAACTTACCTGAGCATGGATGTGGCCGGACGTTGTGCAAATGAATGTTAATTAGCATAAATGCTCAAAAAAAAAAAAAAAAAAGGTTAAATGTGCATTGTTTTGAGGTTGTATTCGCAATGTTGTACTTGGGTTATTTATTCAACAATAGCTTAACATCATGCTTATCTTCAAAATCATCATAATTTTTAAAAACAACATTGTCCCAGTGGTGGATGTCATCACTACGTCATTAAAGTTATAATATCCTCCAATGTTAGGGTTCGCTACATTCCCACATCCCTTGTCATTCACTCTATTTGTGTAAGTTAGAAGAATATATTTCTATAAGTTTTTGTATTATATATATACTGTCAGGACTTTCCGTTTGTTTGCTAGAATGTGTGCTTTGGGAAATTAATTAAATCTAATTCTTATTATTGGCTTTAAAACAAGATCTTGGTAGTCATATACTATTATTAAAGTTCTAATATTTTACGCTTTCTTTAACAAGTTAACACAGGTCTTAGAGCTCCACCAACGTGTGTGTTAATGATCTAGCTATAAAATCCAGATAATGCACTTTTTTTATACCTTAAACTCCTCTTCCAAAAGCACAATTTCAGTGTCTATGTTAATAAGTTACTACCAAGCCCTGGCCTACCAGAGAACAGCAGAGCTGTGCGACAAGCTAAGAGTCCCCTTATATGACGTCACATCAGGGGAAAAATCTAATTGGCTTGTTTAAGTCGTGGCCAATACGAAAATGAAAATGGACAAAGAAGGTATTTAGCCAAAGAGGAAGAAATGTTTATTCTCGTGTTTTTTGCTTTACATGCACACTGGAGACAAATCTGAATGTCTGAAATTTCCTAAAATTGTAATTTCTTCACAATAGTTTTTTTTTAAAACTGCTGACTGCTGACCACCCTTATCCAATGATGAAATATTTCTATGATGACTCCACCCCATCCATACACACCGAAGCTCAATTAACTAATCAAAGAGGATATCTTTTGAACTTATGGTGCTCATTCATGTATAACAGTTACATTGATGTGGAGAATCAGTTGCACCAAGGTGCATTGATGCCTGTCTAGGGACTCATGGATTCCTGACACCTTAGTAACACTTGGTGTACTGAAACTTTTGTTGAAAAAAATGTCCTACCTTTATGTTTCTTCAGAACATAGTGATGTTTGACTCACCTGCCAACCATTAGCAATTTTCTGGTTAAAGATGCCAAACTCGTAGCGAATACCATAACCATAGGCAGCCAAACCAAGAGAAGCCATAGAGTCCAGGAAGCAAGCTAGAAGGGGTATAGAGAGGGCACAGGGTGAGAAGGAGACAATTATCTACACTCTTAAGGCTTTTTTGTCGCCATGTTCAATGATGCCATCACTGGTGGTTGTCCTTAAGTGAAACGATGCCATCAGTGGTGATTGAAAATTAATTAAATTCACTACAATTGGCCCATAATGTACAATTACGTTCATTAAACCTGAAAAGCCCTTTGTCTATCTAGTTCATAACCGTGACAAAAGAAAAAGAAATGAGCATTTTACAACTGTTAAAGGACAAAGAGGAGGAAGAGAGGTGTACATACCAGCCAGGCGCCCCAAGCCTCCATTACCCAGTCCAGCATCCTCTTCCATGTCCTCAAGCTCCTCCATGTCCAGACCCAGCTAAAACACAAGCAAATTTGTCACTGGTTTGAATAGAATTAACAAACCTAAGCTGTAATGCTTAATTCATGCAAAGTTCTGTAGAAAAATGTGAATCAGACCTGGTATGTCGCCTCATCACAAGCATTCTCCAAGGCCAGATTGACCATGGTGTTTTGAAGAGTGCGGCCCATGTAGAACTCCAGTGAAATGTAGTACACACGCTAGAAAGAAGAAAAGCAGAAAGTGGTGACTTATAATTTTATGCTTTGGGTTACTGATCAGAACATTGTGACTTCAAATCCAACACAGCCAAGTTGCCAAATGCTGTTGGGTCCTTGAGCAAGACGTATCATTCTCAAACAGCTCAATCATATCTGGTCTCATTTGTAAATGACTTTGCATAAAAATATCAGCAAAATAGGGCAGCACGGTGGCTTAGTGGTTAGCACTGTCACCTTGCACCTCCAGGGTCTGGGTTTGTTTCTCGCTTCGGGGTCTGTGTGCATGTTCTCTCCATGCTTGGTGGGTTTCCTCCCACAGTTCAAAAGCATGCAGATTAGGCTAATTGATATTGCCAAATTCCCTGTAGTATGTAAATTAGCATGAACAGAGTTTCCTGGATTGATGGCTCAGCAAAATGCAAATCATAAATTCTACAAATTGTCATTCTTAGAAGCTTTAATTTTATCCATTGTCATCTAATATAATCAGGATGAGCTTCCTTCTCTTCCCAGGACAAAACCACTTGAATAGTTCCTCAAAATTCCTTCACATAACTCTTAGCTTTATACAATTGTGGTGCTTTAGCATGCTATAGTAGGTAGTGAAGTGCCTATATATATATATATATATATATATATTGCCAAACAACCATAGCTAATGAGTTAAGTTGTGAAAAATGTTTGACTGCAGTAAATAAGATTGCTATTTTACGATTTTATTTTTGTACACAAATCAGCCATTTTTCAGTTTTCTGTGCTAAAATGTGAAGATGCCTAGTAGATGACCTGAAAAATACTTGGATTTATAGTCAAATAAAAACAGTAAGTTGATCTGTCAAATGCCGGAAATAAAAATGATAAATTTCCTTCTTAAAGAAATTCAATTTGTGTTGTATTCTGCATTAAGGTCTTCTTATATTTTATTTTAGTCATAAAAGTGATGTAGGCAACCTTATTAACAAGAGAGGAAATTGAGCATGTGATTTGTTGATCACATTGAGCCAAGCTATTTAAGAACCCATTAACAAAAAGAATCTAAAATCACTGTTTGTCTACAAGCAAATGTTTCTTGCACACTGAAGAGGTTTTTGGTAGGAGATGGCCATTAATTAGCTGAAAAACCTTCAAGAAGCAACTGTTTTTTTCTGTCCAGGGTGGTGCACCATACAGCAAATAATAACAAAACCCTTGGACAAAGCATTTGCTGCCTTTTCATGTGGTCATGTCTGTTGTACAGACTCTACAGGGAGTGACCGAGAAGGTCACTGCACATTATAAAACAACCCAAAAAAAAGCTACACCCAAGCCACATCACAACTGTGATGCATGATGGAAATACACTATGATATTACTTTCAGGCTTGGATGACAGAGCAAATTCCAAACTGTATAATATGCAGATAGAGAAGCAGCACTGTCCATGTTAAACAGTTGACTGGAGATGCTGCTAAACATCTTGTAAAGAGCATAGCCATTTTACATTTCCTCACCAAGCATTTTCCTCACTAAGACTGTGCATTAGTGTAATGGATAACACTTCTAGATCTGGTCCCTCATTCAATCCTGACCTTGGGGTACTGACTTGGCATTCTGAGTTTTCTCCAAGGTGCTCTCTAGGTTTCCTTTGGGTTTTCTGGTTTCCTCCTACCTCCCTACCTAGCCTAGGTGAATAGGTTAAGAAGATCCACAGATTTTGATCCATTACAACGCTGACCAGGATATAGTGGTTACTGATGACTGATATATTAACTAAAATCAATTTTGAACAAAATAAACAACATTATTAGCACAGACCTAGAAATAATTAAATTAGACTCACTGGCACCAATAGCGGCTCCATTAGTTTCATATGCTCAGTAATTAATTATTGTATGAGCAAAGTCACATAGTCGAAAAATAACATACTGTATGTGCTGTATTCACTGTTTTCATTTAAATGCTTTAATTTCAAAATATTAATGTCATGTCTATACCTGATTTAGCATCAAACTACATCTCCAGGAATTTAGCATGGTTTACTGTATAAATAAGGCTGCCAAGAACTACAACTCTCCACAGTGACATGATGCATTCAGTTGCACA
This sequence comes from Clarias laeviceps, assembly GCA_030014305.1. Classification (NCBI taxonomy): domain Eukaryota; kingdom Metazoa; phylum Chordata; class Actinopteri; order Siluriformes; family Clariidae; genus Clarias; species Clarias laeviceps. Next base: position 6,598,551 of record JAQMYJ010000011.1, on the reverse strand, counting down.
GTGTACTTTAAACCATGTTCCATGCGCCCCGTGTGCAGGGAATGTCAGCTGGAGGAGTTTCTCGTGACCAAAATTCCATAACATTAACACCACTGCCAGGTGAAGTAAACAACTATGCACCAGCAACCTGGTGACATGATCATGGCCTCCCAAGGCTTGTCTATGCCCATGGGGACCAAAGGCCAGTCCATCTGTTCTGATCCCACAGAAAAGCCTATGCAGTATTAATCACCAAGAAAAATCAATTCGGATCACGGTAGAAAAGTACCAGAACAACTCGTGCACCAAGGTGCAAGGCCACTGACCCAGCTTCAAAACTCCCCACATCCCAATGCAATCAAGCACCCATGGGAAGCACTTACCAACAAGTTGGATCCATGGAGGCCCTTCACAAAAACCCACAGCACACCACCAGAAGTCTTATAGAATCATGCCCAGTGGCACAAGAGGAACCCAAATCCTAGGTATTGAGTCTTATTGGTCTGATTCAATATTACTGTTTTGACCCTGTTCCTGCCCTGTTTATGTTTATGTTGTTTTCTCATCACCCGACCCCTATTTACGCTGACAATTTTGCAATACATGTTTGATTGATTCACTGAGATTAATAAATGTTTATCAGCCTGCATTTGCATCCTTACCTCTGTGTGTGACAATTTATATGTTTTTTATATGTTGGTTTTTAAATTATTTACATTTGAATTAATCACATTCATTTCAATGACAAGGCTAATAAGTATGAAACAATTCATTAAAAATGCAAATAGATTTGAAAATGCTGGGCTGTCTTTTTTCCTGATTATACCAAAATTACAAAAAAAAAAAGGGGAACGATAAAAGCACCTCTGGCTTTTCTTAATGGGCTTAATTTAATTAATTAATTAATTTATTAATTAATAAAGTGCAGACAGAAAACAGGTTTCCAAGTTAATGTAGTCTGTAATAGTACTATACAGTAGCACTAATATACTGTATTGTCTGTGTGTGTGTGTGTGTGTGTGTGTGTGTGTTTTTTTAAATATTAGCATCTAACATTGAAGACACATGGTTAATAGTGTTGAGTGTCAACATGGGACATTCGATCATAAACGCTTATTATCAATAATACAGTGTTCTTCATCATAAAAAATATGTATATCTTTTAACAAATCTTTGGATTTATTACATATTTTATAAATATTGCTTTTTCACTTTCCATCTATAAATGTGGCTACTTTTTATTTATTTAAATGTTTTCAAATTGTGTTGTTTTCAAATTATTATATTTCTTTTCAGTCTCGATTCCCGTCTCTGTGTGCATGGAGTTTGCATGTTCTCCCTGTGCTTGGTGGGTTTCCTCTGGGTACTCCGGTTTCCTCCCCCAGTCCAAAGATATGCAGGTTAGGCTAATTGGCGTTCCCAAATTGCCCGTAGTGTGTGAATGAGTGTGTGAGTGTGTGTGTGTGTGTGTGCCCTGCGATGGATTGGCACCCTGTCCAGGGTGTACCCTGCCTCATGTCTCCTCGGATAGGCTCCAGGTCCCCGTGACCCTGAATACAGGACAAAGCGGTATAGAAGACGAGTGAGTGAGTGTGTATTTCTTTTTCTTTCATTTTACTTTTAGAAATGTTACATGTTATATTTTGTATTTTAGAGAACTATAATCTGTTCCTAGTTGATTAGTGTATTACCAGCCAACAATGGGCCAGCAGTTTCGTGCAGATTAGATCCCATGGGGTTCAGGGTTTTTCCTCTTGCTTTTGAAGCCACAGCCCTGTATAAATGGGTGTGTGAGAAGGGGCTGGTTTGGGGTGCAGGGAGTCTGTGAGTAGTGTAAAGCGGGAGGGGAAGGTCACTGGTGTTATGTAACAGTGGCATTTGATTACAGTAAAAATAACCACACTGGGGTCAGTAGAAAAGGTTATAGAGTCTGTAAGACACAGTTACAGAAGCCATTAAAGTTTGAATAAAAAAAATAAGATTTAACAAATGGTTTGACTGTCATGAACTCATTAGATTCAGCTTCAGTCCATATGATCAACTTTGATCCTGGATTTCAACTCAGGAGAGGTTTTCTCCAGTGACATTTCATCATATAAGAGAATGACTGTTGACCTTTGTAGCGAGGATACCTTAAACTCTCTGCAACCTTGGGCTTAGTGGGAAGAGAGAAGGTCAGAGGTGCTGGAACCAAACTGTACTGAACTATTCATTACAGCTTGGTAAACTATACCCTTGTCGCTGTTAGCACACCATCACAACAATACAGTATAGATATTTAACATGAAGTGTGCAGTGGCACTTCAAATTGGAAAATTGGAAACATTAATAGGAACATATGCTTGATGTCAACTGTAATTTGCATTAGGTGGAACAGCTCGTTGGGTTTCAGATGAGCGGGCTTGTACGCTAAACATGTATTGAACGTAGCGTTAAATTAAAACAGAACAAGATTGAATCTGCATTTTAATATAATGTGAGATGAAGCTATTTTAGTTGAATATTAGCAACCAAAAAAATCCATACTGTAACCTCTATGAAGTAAACTGAGGGATAAGGCTGGGATGCTTCCTGCAAGCACACATTTGCAATGCGTATATAACATCAAGGTAGTGGAAGACTCTCTACTATGTCAGGAAGATGTAGTGCTAATTACTACCCATGGCCATGCAATAGACACGCTGCTCAGACATGCTCAAAGATCATAAGGATCAGCGTAGGCCTTTTTCCCTAAAGATGACTTCCCAAGGAGACATGGATGCCCAAGATGAGGCTTCATTCAGTAAAGAGGTCAGAGAAGGTTAGGGATGGATATTTATGGCAACATTAATGTACCACAAATTCCCCAATGAACCGAAGCTATGGTATTGCCAGTGAGCTGTAGAAATATAATAACACTAAATAACACACCGCATGAGACAACCATGAGAGAGTGAAATGATCCATGAATAACCTTTTATTTGGCTAGATAAAAAAATGAAATGCAAACTCTTTTACTTATTTATTTCGGTGAATAAATTTTATTGCCCACGTTTAAAAGAGAGATTGAGCTTATTGCCGTTAGTGTGTGTATCTTTTCATAATATATAATTACTGAATATAATTACATAATATAATTACTGAATAAAATTACTTAATCAACACTACGGACTCAGCAGGTGTAAAATCGATAATGATGGACATGATCACATCTCTGAAATTAGGATGTAAACCAAAAATCACCATTATTTTGCCTGTTGTGTTTAAGTCCAAAATATAAACTGTGATCAGTCTTATACTTTATGTATGTATTATTTTGTAAATATATGTAGATATTTTGAAGGATTTTAAATGATTTTGTCTCTTCCTTGTAAAAAAAAAAAACAACTTTTAGACTTTTTCAAAACTTTTTCAAATTGCTATTTACACTCCATGGGTTTTAGGGTTTAGTTTTATTGCTCATTTTAAAGGACATTAACTGTAAAGGAGAAATTAAATATGAAATATGCTACACTACAGTACCAGTCAAAAGTTGGGACACAGCAGTTAAAAGTTTGGACACAAGTTTGGATTCATTGTCTACATTCTAGAACAATATTGATTTTTCTTTCACTAAATTATCAAATAACACATATGTCATTACGTAATTAAGTATCAATAACAGGCAGTTGTTATTTTTTAGAAATGAAGGTCAGCTGTTCTGGAATAGTTCTTGCAAGGTATTGTCAAGTGCATTTGCAGAACATATCAAGCACCATGATGACTCTCATGAAGACAGTTACAGTTACAGAGAACAAGTTGCAGACACATCTCAGTATCTACTGTTTAAAGGAGGTTATTGTATATTTTGGATGCCTTCAGCATTGTTTTGCAATGTAGAACAAAACAAAAATCAGGAAAGACCATGAAGTTAAAAGGTGTGTCCAAATTGTTTGACTGGTACTGTATGCACTATCCTGGCTGCACTATTTAAGAAAATATGAATGTAAATCTCAAAATTAGAAGGTTAGTGTCTTGAATCTGTGTCACATCTATTCATTGCCTCTGCTTTTTCCAGGTATAGAAATAAATGCCTTTAAATGAAAAATTAATGACTGAAACACATTTTTGATTTATGGTCTCCCCATGTAAATGTGGATTTCCTCCAAGTTCTCGGGTTCCAAAAGCATAGCTGAATTAGCCTTTGTGTGAAAATGCATGAATGTTTTTGTGCACATGGTGTGTACACATGGTGCTCTGTGATGGACTGACACCCAATCCAATACGATTTACTGCCTCATGCACAGTGATCCCATGATCCATCACAACAGAATACAATGCTTAATGAAGACTTAAGATGAATGAATGAATGAATATGCACACCCAACATGGTACTAAACTAATCTTTTCTTGTATCTGGATTGCAAACATTAACTTTTATACCTTTTATTTAGCTTTTTTTTTTCACAAAAAATGTCAAAGGTGACTAAAGCTACATAATACACACCTTTCTAGGTAAAATATAAAAATGGTATTACCCCATCATCAAGGAACAGTACAGTTTAGTAAGCTTTTTCATGATTTATAAATAAATGACTTTCTGTTATGTATTTTTTAAGCCAGTAGAAAAACCCCTACTGTACATGTGCAAATATATATAATGGATAAATACATAAATGTGTACATGCAGCAAGTTTATCTGGCATTGCAATGTGTTTGCAATTTAAAGAAGTACGTGCACTTTTTGTTACTTCTCTTACTTTAGGGTCCTTCTCATAGTAGCTCTGCTGGGTTCGGAGCCACCTGCCAATCAGGTGGTCCCTCACTGTGTGCGCCAGGGCGAAGTAGTAATCCCGTCTCGTGGCCACATTCCTGTCCTTCACCAGTGTGAAGTGGAGGTGTCGGTTGAAGTTAGTCTTCAGGTCTGACACGTTTTCCACGCCAGCTAGACCTCTTACAGAAATCTGTTTCCTTTTATCATGGTCCGACAGTGGCTTGGACATGATGGTGGATGATGTGAGAACACAGTAAACACTCAGAACCGCTCTAAGCAGAAGGCCAAAGCTGTCCCTGCAACGCCGCTTTAACCCTGACAGCTGAGCTAATTTAAAACCAACCTCATTAATATTCATAAACAGGCGGGAGTTTATGAACAGGGCGGAGCTGATGAGTTCTCAGTCTGAAACTAAGAGTTAATCAGAGAGTACGCTATAGAACGGTTTAATAGTTTATAATCTGAATATTGTAAACTGTTCAGTAGCTACAGACTATTTTATATCTAGCAAAAGCTGTAATACCAACATGACACTCCAACTCCCAGAATCCTGTGGTGCTTGATCAACGTTGCAGATGATCCATCTAAGAAGTAGGAAAGACTGAGACATTAATAGCTCAGTGTGACCCGTCTAAAGGCCATGATATTTGAAAGGCATGCTTTGTGAATGTCAGAAGATATCCCCAGCTCATCTAAAGTTGCAAGACCTATAGAAGTGCTGTACTGTAAATGTTTAAAAAGAAATGCTGTTGCATTAAGTGTGCGCATAATTGTGCTTTGCTTAGGTTTTTCAATAAAGAGGTAATAAAATCCATAGTGTTTGTTAGGTAAAAGGCAATAAGACATAAAAAAGGGACATCTGTAGTGAAATAATTATAACATGCACTAGGGAAAGCATTTTATTACCTAATTATGTTTAACCTGTAGGGTCAATTCATGCAGGCTGGGACATGAAGTGAAATGGTGCGGTTCAAATTTGCCTTGTTTAATTTCTGGCCTGATAAGTCAAAGTCGAAATGTTACTAAGCCATCGCAATTGAGCTGCTTATTAGAAATAACACTACTTCATTCATGCAGAAAAAGGTTTCACAAGGTAGAAAAAAATTACATAATGTAGGCTTTAGCTGTTTAAAATGTTTATAAAATGATCATGATTAATATATATCTCATATACTTATGATACATACAGTACATACAGTACATACAACATACCAAGAAAGCATACTCACATACTGTACCAGCATAGCTCACCAAGCTCCATGACCTGGACATCAGCACTTTCATACTGTATGCATCCAGATTCTGGACTTCTGAACTGACGGACCTCAGTCTATTAGGCTTGGCAAACGAACATCCTCTACCCTCATATTGAACACTGGTGTCCTGCAGGGTTGTGTGCTGAGTCCACTGTTCTAGTCCCTGTTTCCTTATGATTGTGTGCCTCTGCATAAGTCATCATCAAGTATGCAAATAATACAACATTGGTAGGGCACATTACCAACAATGATGAGTCTGCTTACTGGGAGGAGATCCAAAGCCTAACATCTTGGTGTTCCACCAACAACTGCACCCTCAACACCATGAAAACCAGAGACCTCATTGTGGCACTTCAGTAATCAAAATCCCCACTAACAGCCACTGGACATTTTTATCACACAACCTCACAGAGAGGTGAGTCATCTGAGTCACAAACTGTTTGACATCCTTTTATCTAGAAGAAGGTACAGAACCATTTACACCAATACCAGCAGACTCAGGGCCAGTTTCCTCTCCAAGCAAGCATCATCATGCTGAACTCTACACTACACTGGACCACTGTTATCGTATTAACTGTAATCTTTCTACAACACTATTATTTAATCTATTCTGTTTTATCCATATATAATTTTAGATATATAGTATATTTCCTAGACTATTTTATATATATGTGTACTATCTGTACATTGTACATTTACACTGTTAATTTGGTACCGTTGTACATTCAATGTGCAAACACTAACAGTCAAAAGTTTCCAACACCTTTTAATTCTATGGTCTTTCCTCATTTAATTTTTTTTTTTACATTGTAAAATAATGGCATTAGGTATTAGTCAAACTTAGGTAATTAAGTTATAACAACAACAATAACAGTCAGCTTTTTTAAGGGGGAGGTCACCTGATCTGGAACAGTTCTTGCAAGAACAGTATTGTCAAGCGCATTTGCAAGCTTCAAGCACCATGATGAAACTGGCTCTCATGAAGCCCATTCCAGGGAAGCAAGACCAAAACTCTCTGCTGCAGAGGAGAAGTTCACTCACCAGTTCTAAAAAAACAAAAACTTTTTTTCTGTAGTATAATGTGTTCAATCCTTGTTACAATATGCTGGAAAAGGCTGGGGTGAGACATGATCCAGTACAGTACTCTTGGAGCAGACAAGGAGTCTGATGGAGTTGGAACTGCTGACCTTCTGATACTGTAAGTAAATTAGAGTCTAAATTCTAAATAACAAATTGTGCCCCAAACTCCAGAAACTGCTTTCTCATATATATATCCCGTTCAAAAGTTTTAGAACACTTTCTAACTCCATGATCGTTCCTGATTTTTATTTCTTTCTACATTGTAAAGGCTGAAGGCGTCCAAAAA
>JAQMYJ010000011.1:6576567-6591118 GCA_030014305.1 Clarias laeviceps | reverse complement strand
ACTGTTGTTTTTCTTGTTGTTACGTAATTACCTAATTCCATATGTGTTATTTTATAGTTTTGAAATCCCCAGTATTGGTGTAGAATGTAGAAAATAAATCACTAAACAAAAACAAAGAAATTTGCAAGTGTTCTAAAACTTTTGAACGGTAATTGCATTACAAGTCAGAATTTTATTGTCATTTCAACCATATTCAGTTCAGTCCACAGTGAAACGAAAACAACATTCCTACAGGAACTCAAGGTGCTACATACAACATAAATTAACAGAAACTAACTAGCTAACCCGGGACAGCTGATTTGCTGACTCTCTAAGACGAACCAAATTAACACCGTAAATTATCAAAAACTATTCTATACAAAGTACTATACTGTTCAATGTAAGGCCTTTTATTTTGGCTTTACAAAGGTAGAAACATTGTTTATTTTAAATCTTGAGGATTTCAGTAGTGTATCATATGTCATGGAGCTTGTTTTATTCATGTCAGAAAAGCTTAGACAATTTGAAAACTTGAAAACTGTACCAATCTAGCTAAATTCCCCACACATAAAAAGAACCTTTATATAGTGCCCTCTACTGGAGATATATAGTACACAGGCAAGTTTTATAAAATGTATGACCCATTATTAGAACATTTTTAAGCCTAGAAGTAAAAATTGGAAAGAAATTTCCAGTCTTCAATGAGGCTGGATTGTTGGTCAATTACAAGAAATGTTTACTGTTCTCATCTCATTACCTCAACTCATTACCTCATTACCGCAGTATTGGATTGTGTCATGTTGTTTGTTGTGTTGTTGCTCTTGTTTGCACATTTGCACGTGCACTTTATGTTGTCTTTTTTATAGTACTTATTTTTTTTGTAAACTTATAGTGTTAATCTGTTTTGTCTTGGCTAGTTAGTTAGCTAGTTAGCTTTTGTTAATTTATGTTGTTAATTTATGGTGTACCGTATGTACTGTAGCACCTTGGTCCAATAGAAACACTGTTTCATTTCACTTTGTACTGGACTGTATATGGCTGAAATGACAATAAAAGCCATCTTGACTTTCACTTGTCTATCAATCTGAGTGTTTTTGTTTTAAAGCCAGATAACTAGGAATCTTGAAACACCCATTTAACAGGATTATACATCTGTTGAAAACAAACACCTTAGGTTAAGTAAAAGTGACTCTATTAGTTCTGATATCAAATTAAAAAAAAATCTTAAACAGGCCTACAGTATATTCCATCAATAATATGACATTGATAACGTGCCATAATGTGCTTGCATACACCGCTGATTTATAAAGACTGCTGCACAGTGGCGGCGAGTACCGTCTTGAGCTGAAACTACGCTAAGAGTGAGTTAAGGTTGGTCCAGACTTACCTAAGATATACTTATACGCGCTATGACATTAAGAGAGAGGTTAAGGTACAACTTAAGAACTACTTAGCGAAGCTAAGAAGCTTTCGGGAAACTATGCCCTGGATGATTGCACTATACATATAAAATATTGTGGGAATGAGATTAACATGACATGCACCAGTATTCACTGGTGACCACAATATGATCAGCAGTTTCTTGAAAAACTCACTTTTTTAACTTTTAAAGTTATATTTATTATAAATTTGACTGATCACTTAAAGTGACTGGGTTTAACCCAAATCCAAGCATCTCAAAAACACAGTGGGCTATAAATCTTATAGAAGTTATAGTATTGATGCATACATTAAAATAATGTCGATTAAATAATTCTGCACTGATGTGGTGCAAGGAATTAAAGTTAAAGGAGGTTCTGATTAGGTGACTATGATGATGCAAATTGCATTTTAATGACTTTGTGAACAGTTTTAACTGTACTCAAGCATGGAAAGCTGAAAAGGAAATGTGTGAAGAGCAACTTTGATTACTTCTAAAACTATTATCTGCAGCTATGCTCTTTTGCCTAAATTTATCGTTCTCTGTGTATTTGCTTGTGATAAGCATAACTAACACCATATACATATCTATACATACATACATACATACATACATACATACATACATACATATTCCTGGCTCCAAAAGTGAGTTAATCCGCATAGAGTGACAAACTAAAATGTCAACAGAAATAAACATGTTTACGGCCTGGTACAAAAACAGTTTTGGTCTCCGTGGCGAGATTTCTCATCATGACAACTGTACATGGGGTGTATTATTGATTTAACTCATTGGTTAAAATTATATTAAGCCATAAATTTATACATACTGAGGTCATGGCCAATTTGAGTGACAGTCGCATTGCTGCGGTGCAACTAGCTTGTAATAACTGACGTAAGTGGGCATGTTCCACCCAACAGCCAGGTACTGGTCGTTCTTACCCATTTGCCCAATTATCGATCAACGTATGATTAGATGGAGTCAGCTCCGGCCAAGATAGCGACAACCAGATTATAGAACCATATTTTAGCCAGATTAGACCCACATTTTAGCTTTAGATCTGCTCTTCAGAAAACCAATGGGTGGCATCACAGAGGGTTTGTCTAGTTCTTATACAGTCTATGGGTTGGACCTCCAAATTAAACAATGTAGCAGTGTTTTATCCATATGCAAACACACATGGATAGCTATAGCACTAAGTACATCATGTAGTATGAGAAGGTCATTGCAGCTGATGAATATCATCCCTCTGGTTTTGGGGGTTTTAAACAGGAGGTGTCAGAAACGTTACCCCACTGATATCTGGCTTGTGGCTTTTTTATGGCGAATCATGACCTGTTTGTCAGAATACAGCAGTATGAGTCAGGGCCTGCTGGATGTGTCTCAGAGTGCTGTATGCACCTATAATGTTTGCCCGGCCACTGTTATATCCATAAACTTGGAACATAGTTAAGTTTTCTGCATGGGCCAAAGGACAAATATTTGAATGAATGAGAGCACACAATCTTTCAGGGACTTGTCTTTTCACCGAAGTGGCTGGGGGGCACTAGAGCACCACTGGAGTAGGTTTTGATTTCTTCTACAATGATGGACATGAGTGCTACTTGTAAAGATAAATTGCTATGGAAGAAGTAAAAAGTATGGTTTTTAAAAAATAAATATAGTATATATTCTTAATTATACACAAGTACAATTACTGTAGCATTTCCACCTGCACAAGAAAAACGGACAAGATGCTAGTGGTTAAGTGGGTGTGTTTAAGCAGAGCAACAATCTGAGGATCATAATAATAGCTTTATCTATTTGTGGAAATATTTGTAAATTATAACCAACTCCATTTTTACTGTAGGTTGTGCCAAAAGTCACGTGTGGATTCGGGTTGTGTGCTTTGAGGGTGTTGATGTCAAGGACGTGTGAAAGAAACCCTGCAGTTAACAACAGGAAATGCAAGGACTGTAGGTTTCACAACAGGCAGGAAACACAGTATGTCACACACAGATGTGATCACTGTGAACCCTTGGTTGTATTTAGTTTGTCATACTTTCAAGAACGCTGTGTCTTCTTTTTTTTTTTTTTGTCCGGGAAAGTTTTTATTTTTATTTTTATATAGGATAATCTTTCTGCTACAAGCCGTTAAAGAAAGTAAGTATGCCTTATGGTATTGTATTAAACAGCTCTTTAGTAGTGTTTTGATTGTTGTATTGCTTTCATTATGCATTGAATATGAGGCTATTTCTACAATACACTGTGGTTTGAACCTCCAGTAAGTGGAGGCATGAGTGCTTTTATAGCAGATGATAACTAATGGTGATCATATTCATAGAAATGGTTTTGAGCTCTCTTTTTATTTTTTGAATGTTTGCAATGCCTCACACTCTTCTGCCATACAGTATTTGCAGAGTGACAAAGACAGATCAAAGAGAGGCGTGGAAAATCAAGAGCCGGAAAACAAGAGAGGCAGAGGGAGAGAGAGAGTAGTGTGTGTGTGTGTGTGTGTGTGTGTGTGTGTGTTTGTGTGTGTGTAAGAGAGAGAGAGAAACAAAAGAAGATGGAAAGCGTCTTATTGGATCAGTCAGCCAGCGTGGAAGAACTGGTGGAAGTCTGCATCAAAGCTTTCGGTCAGTAGTCCCACTCACTCTTGTGTAAGCTCCCTGATCAAGCAGCTCAGACACAGGCCGGACATTTCTCTGCGCTGATTAGAGGGATTCCCTCACTTTCTGTGTCAGTGAAAATGAAGTTCTCTTCTCCTAACCAGTCAATATTCTGTTTTGTCTTTCTCATTAATTCAGAAACTGATATGAGGGCAAACATTTCATCATGATTTAATCATGCATCAGAGTCTCGCTCACAGCTCTTTCTCTGTCTCACTCACAGATGATAAAGGAGTGCTAAAGGACGCCTCAGATGTGCGGATGTTTCTTATGATGCATCCCTGGTACATTTCCTCCACTGACTTTGCCAAGAAACTCCTTCTCAAGTATCCTTTTCTACACCATACTGATGAACAAATAGCACATTGCCATTAGTCTTATAAAGAGTTCAACTGAACAAATATATGATGTCATGTTTGACTACGGATTGTCCGGGAATAATTTGACCAAAGATTAAAGGTGCAGGATTATATTGATGATTTTAAGATTCTGAGAGAAACACAATTTACCTTCAATGATCTATCTCAACCACACCAGAAAACACATGCTTATATTAGCTGGTCAACGTATGACTCCTAAATGCTATTAAAAAGCAGGAGGTTTGTGAAATGATTGACAAATAAGTACAGGGGCATTCAATCTATCCAGGACTTCTGATAATACTGCTACACTAATACACGTATGTCTCAGTAGTAGGTAGGGATGTATTAGTTTTGTAGTCCATTTGGAGATAGCTACCATGACCCTGGCCTGAGATCAAGGCTAAACCTAATCGTTTCCCTGTTTGAAATCGTTGTCATGGTAATCAAGGTAGAAAGTTTTCTCTTCACATCTGACATGCTGGCCTCCCAGGAACTCCTTTAATGACCCAAACATGTGAAAATGGCTTGGATTGATGTCAGAACTGTACAGGGATGTGGTAATAAGTCCCAGCTGAGTTCTTGTAAGTGGTGCAATGGGCAATAAGTGGTCATGCATGGTCCTGCAAAAACAGAACGCCTTCTGTTGGTGATCAAACCAGGCTGTTTTCTTCTGAAAGTGTTCCACTCGCAGAATGTTTATGGGAACAATTTCAGTTTACCTTGGTCGGGATCCTCATTCACAGACATATGGCCTTTTTAAAAATATTTGCACCATTCAAATGTTTTACTTTGGCTAAGAGTCTCATCACTGTATCGTGCTCTAAGTCTTAAAAAAATGTCAATGTCAATGGGTTTTATGCCCTCATTCACAAGTCCAGGTGTGACTCGAACGTCCCTTGTGGGAACACCTTCTTGTTCTGACTGGGTGGTTGTTAATGGTCTATTGTACTTCTTTATTTTTTCTGGGGAAGCCAGGGGTTTTTCTCTGAGTAAATATTTTGACAGCTGCAAAAATGGGCGGTGAATGATTACCGCCAGGGAATTGATACTTTTCGTCAACAGCATCTGTTTCGTTCATATGCCAACAATTCTGATCTCTTTATAAATAAGTGAATGACATGTCATACCTTTAATCAACTTAGTTACATTTAATATAGTGGAATGTCCCTGATTTTTTATTTTTTTTTGTTGTTCTGTCCCCACTCAAAGGAAGAAAAATACATAGAGTAAAAATTGAAGAAAGATTCTTATTTGTAATTCACACTTACACGTCTGTGGGATATCTGTGTATCAGTGACCATTATTGTGATGAAGATTAACAGGCATAGCACGAAAGATATCCTGTGCAGTTGTACTTACTTTGCAGTCTGCACCCCATACTTTATCCTCCTAACATTATAACTGACTGGAAGGCATAATTTACCTCTCTTGGATGTCAAGTTTTTTTGCACTGCGTGCAGTTTGTCATGTGCCGGCGCTGTCAGCGTGAGAAATGCTTGGCACTGTCACATGTTCATTTTTCACACCTTTCTGGTATTGAATTACACTGACAAAATGGAGATTTACCGTAACAGCATAACAGGTCTCAGAATTGCTCAGCTGGGTGCCGCTCTCAGATTTGTCATCTTGTCAAGTAAGTCGAGAATCAAATCTAGAATCAAATCTGTTTGCTGACCTGTAAATAAAGCGTGCTCAGTTTGATGCGCTCTTATAGCATTGCATCATAGAGAAAATGGCTGTGGCGAGACCGCCCAAAGCACTCATTGTTTTCATGTAGCACGGAGACCTATTTCATGCCATGCTAAACTCCTCACTCTCTCTCTTTCTCTCTGGTTCTCTCATTCGTCCCCGCTTGCTGTCTCTCAGGTACTGGATGAGCGAGTTCCCAGCCGAGTTTGACCTGAACCCGGAGCTGGCCGAGCAGATCCGCTGTCTGAAAGAGCTGCTAGAGCAGAACGGTGATGTGAGACGAAGTCTACTCATAGACATAGACAGTGTGTGAGTCAGAACACACGTCAGACATCCACTTCCTTGTTTAATGTATAGAGTCACATGGGCACAGAGGTATAATCCTAACCTATGAAGATGATATAATTAATCTACATATCCATGTATACTGCTGAGGCAAGTTATTGCTGAGTTCATTCATTTACCTTCAGAAACAGCTTCATCCTTGTCAGATCCTGAGTCTATCTTGGGAACTTTGGAAGCAAGACAGAAAAATCCGCCCAGATCAGATGCCAGTAAACAATATATGCACGTGTTCACATCTGGGGCAATTTAGTGTATCTAATATGCATACTGGCAGTAGTGGCTCAGGTGGTCTCTGATCAGTTTTGAGCCTTGTCACAGCCAAGTTGCCACTAACCCTATTTTTTTTTTGTATTTTGGTCTGTCCATGTGGCACATCAGGTGATGGATATTCCCCACCCTGGTTATATATTTCTGTGGCAGTTACTTAAAGGGTCAGGTTGCCAGGCAAGTTGAGAGCGACAATTAGCCTAATCTGCTTGTCTTTGGACTGTGGGTGAAAACTGGAGTACCCGGAGGAAACCCACCAAGCATAAGGAGAACATGCACTTAATACACACAGGCCCAAGGCGGCAATTGGGCACCGACCTTGAAATTGCAAGGTAACTGTGCTAACCACTAAGCCACTGTGCCACCTATTAACCCTATACCCATACAAAATGACCCTGCCCTTGAAAGTCCCAAAGCCTAAGTGAGAAAGGAGGAGGGCTGGGCGTTGGCAACCTGGCCCCATGAAAACCGCCATTACTCTAGAAATGATTAAACCTGGAAAATGCAGAACCCAGAGGAAACCCATTTTAACATTAGAAGAACATGTGAAATATAAGCTCAGGACTGAACCAGGAACTATTTTCTTAATTTACCTGGATTGGCTGTCCTAAACCTTATTTACTTTAAGCTTGACAATATTTTATATACTGTATATTTTTTTACTTAATGTTAAAAATAAATCTGTTTCATTTAAACAACCAGCCTAATAATTATAAGAACTCTTACAACTCTTTCATAATGCTGGAAAGTGATTTTCACTGCAGTAACAAAATTAAAAATAGATAGACCCCCTGGTTATGCCTCATCATATGCCTGGGGTTAAGAATCATTGTTGTAAATGATGCAGTGAACCAATTCATGCAGCTGTGTATGCCAGATTTGGATAGGCCTGTGACTGTTTTTTCCTACATCGAAAAAAAAAAGACAACATAAAATAGTTGGGTTCACACAAGTTTTAAAGTTACTGCAAATGAAAAAATAATTTATGATAAGCGAAATGACCCATGGAGTTAGATCCAGTAAAATTTTAATGCTAGTAAGACAAACCTTTTTGCATTCAAAACAGCGGTAGAGTAGTTTACTGTGTTGCACATGCTCAGAGATTCCTCTGTTTTAAAGGGGAAAAAATGTAGGAGGTCACAATTGTAATAGGACCAGGTTGTGTTTTAAAATATCAAACCTCCCATCTTTAAAGTGTTGTGTGCTAGCAAAGGTTGACATGTACTTTTGCTAAGGTGATTATTTAAACATATTAGTTTAAACAATGCATGTATTAAGGTGCACTCTTGTATTTTAAAACACATTCACACATTTGAAGTTCATGCATGTATATGTATATGTATATGTTCAGTATGATGTGCATGGACCGGTTACTTTGCTTCTTTTATGTTAAAACATTCAAAATAATTAACTACATGTAAGAATAAACAGAACGCTGTTGTTTGTTTCAAAGCCAGTTTGGCATGTGGGAAACCTAGGGTTCCTAAGTGGTGCATCAGAAAAGTCTTCATACTGTCATCATGAAGGGTGGCACTTTTGCACTCTCACTAGTCTCACTAGTTTGCATCAGTCATAGTCATGGGCAGCTTTGAGATCTCACATGTGGTGTCATGTTTCTTAGAGGAAGGACTTCAGCCTGCCTGCGTAGTACAGAATTTGTAAAATTTTATTAATATGAAAGATAAACTAGTAGAACAAAAGATAATTAGTTGGTACAAATGTAGGTGGTCATTCTACAAAACTCACTAATTAAAATTGGGCTCTACATTAAAAAATACAGTGCAGGCCTTGAAATTTTTCGATTTCGAAACTTTTCCGTTTTTACAGTCTATTGTAAGTAATAGTTTAAGCTCTGTGACAGTCACATGATTGACCACAAGTTTGCTAATTTTTGCATTATGTGTTTCTGTCTTCAGCCCATCATATGAGTGGAAGCGGCAGCTGACCTCGAGTGTTCAGAAGAAAAGTAAGACCTCTCTTCTGTTTGATCACTTGGACTCCTCGACCCTGGCTGAACACCTGACCTACATGGAGTACAAATCCTTCTGCAAGATGCTGGTGAGGTTCAAACCTGATGTGAAAAAGT
Source organism: Clarias laeviceps (assembly GCA_030014305.1). NCBI lineage: Eukaryota > Metazoa > Chordata > Actinopteri > Siluriformes > Clariidae > Clarias > Clarias laeviceps. Next base: position 6,582,319 of record JAQMYJ010000011.1, on the reverse strand, counting down.
CTGACAAATACTGGGCAATATGGTCTGACTGAGAATTAATGAATTAAATCACCACCGCCACTGGATTATATGATTTGCAAACTGCTATAAGAATCCACGGACAATCCAGTCAACTTATGTCCCTACTAACGCAGGGCGTCTCAAAGTCCGGACTCTGCACAGTGTAATAAAGTGCATAGTTCCTACTTTGAAATGAAAATATATTATACCCATTAATAAATTGTTAGATTTGTAGTCTATTTGGAGATAGTTACTATGACCCCGACCTGAGATCAAAGGTTAACCTACTTGTTTCCCTGTTTGAAATCGTTGTCATGGTAAGGTTGACAGGCAGCGAGTATATGGTGTTTAACATCAATAAGAGACAGAGTTCAAGGGTCCCACAAAAGGTGCCTATTTGAAATTAGCAAGTTAGCTAACGGCTAGCAGGCGTCCATGTTCTGTACCGTGGGCACGAAAAAGTGAGACTTTGACGTCTTCTGTTACGTCCCCTGTGCAGTGAAGATGTCACGATCCAAATATACAAGAAAAGGTCAATGTTTCCATCTAGTGACCACACCTTTTTTGGCAGCTAACTGAATGCAGACAGTGCCCTTTCTGCTATATTTTTTATGTATTATTAACCATTTATATGTTGCGTTTTTCGTGTGCTCAATTTTGTTATGTTAAATGGTGACGCACAAAAAGCATGTTCACAACAGAGAACGCTCTCTTGAGTTAGGACATGCGTGTTTTTTTTCATGCGCGTCATTGGAGCAGCGAGCTGAACAAAATCCCCATATAACTTTTCAGAATGCCAAAACAAGAGCCAACCGATCAGCTTCACTCTTTAAGTCCTCCTGGATCAGCTGGTGAAATGGTCAGTGTTATCTTCGTGTTTGAAGAATAGGGTGCACCCAAACTCTGTTTATCCTCATCTTGTACACAAATAAAGCTACTGCAAGGGATTTTCGGTGCTGGAAATCCATTTATATCCTGCAACTTCCTTGTCGTCATGCAGCATGCTGTTCGTGGTTGCTTAGCAACGGCAGATGCAACAATAGTGCACACTCCAGAGCAGTTTGGAAAGGAGAAAGTGGCACGGCTGGCGTTTTCCATGTGGTTTTAGATGTGACATGTGAACAGCCCCTTAGGGCACCATGTAACTTTTACTTCAAAATCATCATCAGTGTTGTTCATTTATGTTGTCGGGTTATTTAACTTGTTCATTCAGGCATCAAAATAAACATGCTTATTTAGTTTATTTATGCATGCAAATCAGTCAATGAGAAATGCAAATCAGTCAAAAGTCAAGATTTTTGTCTTGTAGTGAAAATTTCCTCTGAAACATCTGTAAATGTTTGAATGTTAATAGTTGGAAATGCTTAGGTTCACAAGTTTGCAACAATTTGCAGGCGAACAGTGCCATTTCTTTTGCACTACCGTAAAATGCATTTTGAATCTTTCTGACACTTTCTTGGGTTTTAATCAGATTGCAGTGGCAATTTTTTTCTACTAGGTTTGAATGTATTTTGTCTTAAACTTCCTTAAATGTGAATATATGTGTAAGTTAAAAGCAAGAATATGCGTGTAAGTTATAAGCAAGTTGAATAAAAGTCATTTGCTTATCACCAATAGTTCCAGACCTTCGACCGTAAATACAGATCAGATTCAGACCTTTGACTATTATGTTTGTGAACTGCTGTACTAATGTCTGTTGGTTAACTTATCTTGCTAGCTAGATAATTACTCATTTGCTAGCTAGCTACACAGTTAGTATGTTTACATGGATCCTAATAGTAACATTAAACAAATAATTGAAATAAAGACCAAATCCAATTGCTTCTCACTTATTGGAATATATTTTATCTGTGCATGGTTTCCCCACATAGGGGAAGCATTAGGTTATGTACCAAGTCTCCAAGTGGAAAATATTGCTTTCATTCCTGATCTGAAAATTCTGCAAGACCTCTCATAGACCCAGTCTTTACTTTCATTTGCTGGGTCTCTGGCTGAGGAAGAGGCACTGATTGGCCCACCATTCCACTCAGAGTAAAGCATCTAACCGATATATATAATACAGAGTTGAAGAAGTGTAATAATTTATGCTACTGACACCTGCTGTCACCCTTAAAAAAGGAGGTTTCCTTATGCATTTGGTTCCTCTAAAAGTCACTTCCTTATGTATTTTCAGGAAATGCTTTACTTCAGCCTTGCACATAAAGGAACAAAATTAAATAAGGATCTGGATTTCTCTAGAACTTCTGTGTGAAAATATCTACTGTATTATTAAAGGCACTAAAGAAATTCATTTAAATTGACAATTGACTGTCTCCAGTTCCAGGACTACCACAGCTTTGTGATGCAGGGCTGCACTGTAGACAACCCCATCCTCGAGCGCTTCATCACCCTCTTCAACAGTGTGTCACAATGGATCCAAATGATGGTGCTCAGTAAAACTACAGCGCAGCAGAGAGCCACCGTCATTGGCGACTTCATTAAAGTGGCCAAGGTTAGATCAAGACTCTTGACTCTTGACTGAGCTAGGTATCTTCTGAGATGAAATTGTTACTTATATTGCATGTTTGTTTATTTTCAGAGGTTGCTGGAGCTCCAGAATTTTAACACTCTAATGGCAGTGGTAGGGGGCCTGAGTAACAGTTCCATCTCCAGACTAAAAGACACTCAGGCTCTGATAAGTAATGATGTTCGGAAGGTAAAGACTCCTCTATTCTATATGAAAGTGATGGCAAATGTAAGAATAACCATCTTGGTGGCACATTTTATAGTGTTCTCCAGTAAGAAATGGCCCTGCTCCCATGGCAACAAATGCAGTATTTCCCATGGCATGGCCATTCAAGGCTGCCTCGTTATCATTTTGAGTCTTTTGTCACAGCGACCATTTAACGCTGACACATCTCTGACAGTTTTTATTATGTTTTATCAGGAGTTTGAGGGACTTGTGGAGCTGATCACATCCAGTGGGAACTATAGCCGCTATCGACAACGCTTTTCAGAGTGCACAGGCTTCCGTTTCCCCATCCTGGGTGTACATCTGAAAGACTTGATTGCTGTTCATGTGGCTCTTCCTGACTGGGCAGACCGGGAGAAAACCCAAGTCAACCTCACCAAGACACAGCAACTATATGCCATCCTGCAGGAGCTGGCATTGATCCAGGCCACACCACCTAAAATCGATGCCAACCCAGACCTTCTCAACCTTCTCATTGTAAGTTTAGGGCTAAAATACAAGCATGATCTTAGCGAAAGAAAGCCATCAATCTGGGAATTGTGGAAGCAGAAACAGGGTCCTGGCTGAGGCTAGAATCACAATGCCTCATGCATTCTGCTATGTATATTTTAAGTGGAGAAGAATCAGTGTACAGGACAGTTAATCACACGGCTGCCAAATTTTATGTTTTTTTACTCCCCATTGGGTTAGTTTAATAATACGCCACTGCCTTGTATTAAAACAAACAGTTGGAGCTGAATTTAATACATTTCTGCAAAGAAAAACAAACTGTTGGTATAGACAGAGTGTCTGAGAAGGACAGAACCATCCACTGTATTGTAAGAAACCATATATTATAAAGTTTGGAAGAGGGAAAGGGGCTTATGCAAATTTTACTTTTTAGTCAATTTCAGACATCCAAATGTTTCCAGTGTGTATGTACAAACAAAACATATAATATTCCTGCATTTTGTCCTTTTCACTTTTTTGTATTGGCTAGGGCTTAAACAATTAATTTCCCCTATGGTGACATCATATAGGAAGAGCCCCCTCCTCTAGCTTGTTGCTCAGGTCTGCTGTTCTCTGGAAATCTAGCCTATTTACTATAGACACTAAAACACTGCATTTGATCGAAGAGTGTAAAATAGGGGGGTTGAAGTATAAAAATGCATTATCTGAGAGGTATTTCAGCTGAAGCATTAACAGACCCACTTTGTTGTGGCTTTTGAGAAAAATATGGGACCTTTAAAGTTGTTTGTGTACAGTAAGAAAAAAAATTATGTTTTTTTTTTCTTTTCTTTTCAATGAGCTTAGGTGTCTCTGGACCAGTACCACACAGAGGAAGAAATTTATCAGCTTTCACTACAGAGAGAGCCACGCAGCCTCAAATTATCAGTGAGTCCCTTCCACTGGTATTGGTTCTCTCGAAAGCACCAATCTGAATCTTGTGACAGAACTTTGCCTCAAATTACTACCATTTACGACATGGTTTTGACAGATTAATGTACTGATTTTCATTGCCTAACCCACTTACTTGGGCTTGCAGCTGGGAAATGTGACCACTACCCTGTAATTATTCTTTTTAGGCCTCAGACACGAGTCATTTGTAGAAATCCATCAGTGCCATGGTAAATTTTGCTATACTGACTTCTTCATTTATTTTGGCTTGTTAGGCAACCAGCTCAAAGTCACAATCTCCTTTAATAGAGCAGTGGGCGTCTTCAGTCAAACCCAAGGCAGATCCAGTGATCATCAACAAACACATAGAAAAGATGGTTGAGGCAGGTTATATTCATCCCTGAGTATTTTTTTTTATCCATTTGTGATTTCTTTTAAAATGCAGCACATTCTGAGCCACTGTTTTCTTTTTTAGTCAGTATTTAAAAACTTTGACACGGATGGGGATGGCTACATCACTCAAAAGGAGTTTGAAAGCATCAAGAACAACTTTCCTTACCTCAGCAAGCTTAATGACCTCGACAAAAACCAGTGAGTCGAGTCAGAATGATCTCTCAGTTTCCTGCCCAGACACACATTTTTGATACATATACCATACAGACTGGCCTCACACGTCTGTCTTTCTGTCTTTCACCTAAAGGGATGGCAGAATTAGCAGAGAGAAGATGATCGAGTATTTTGCCAAGGCCAACTCCATGCTGAACTGTAAAATGGGTTTTGTGCACACATTCACTGCCATGAACTGCTACAAGCCAACAGTCTGCCAGCAGTGCTCAGGCATTGTGAGTATGCTTTTTCATTTTGAATATGATTGTTTAAGTAGGATAAGAGAGCTCAGGATGAAAGTGAATGAACAAAGAACACGTTTTCCAGCCATGATTTTCTGTCTTTGTTGCTAATACGTAGTGAAAGTCTCTCAGATATTTGCTTAAATCATATACAGTCCTTCAGCATTGTTTAAGGTGAAGTATTTATGATTATTGTGTAACCAAGTTGATGTACACTTGTGGGGCAGGATGTACGATGCCCCGCTTAGTGCCACGAAGTAATTATTCCACCTAGTGGACAAAATGGGAACATTTTAAAGGTCCATTCTGATAGCAATCCTGTTCTCCCATGCTTGGGGAAGGAGCAGCAAACAGAACAGTTAACGACAGGGTTGACAAGTTAATTTTTTTTCCCTCTGTGAAATAGTTCTAGTTAAATGAAATTAAAGACCCCAGCACTGTTGCCTTGCACCGCAGGGTCCGGGTTCGATTCCCATCTCGGGTCCGTGTGCATGGAGTTTGCATGCTCTCTCTATGCTTAGTGGGTTTCCTCCGGTTTCCTCCCACAGTCCAAAGACATGCAGATTAGGCTAATTGGCGATCCCAAATAGCCCGTAGTGTGTGTGAATGTTGACCCGAGGTCCCACCATGGTCATATAATTGGAATAAATACATTGGTAATCATCATTGGCCTCTACAATCCCAAGTTGGAATTGAATTTTATTGAACCCCTGCAAATGTACAGTACAGGGTGGGCCATTTATATGGATACACCTTAATAAAATGGGAATGGTTGGTGATATTAACTTCCTGTTTG
>JAQMYJ010000011.1:6550746-6569790 GCA_030014305.1 Clarias laeviceps | reverse complement strand
AGAAAGGCTGACCTCTGTGTCTTAAAATAACAACTAACTGTTGTTTTTCTTGTTGTTATGTAATTACCTAATTCCATGTGTTATTTTATAGTTTTGAAATCCCCAGTATTGTTGTAGAATGTAGAAATAAATCACTAAACAAAAACAAAGAAATTTGCAAGTGACCCCAAACTTTTGAACGGTAGTGTACAGTCACAGTACTTGGCAGATGCCCTTATCCAGAGCGACTCACAATTTTATCTCATTATATATCTGAGCAGTTAAAGGTTAGGGGCCTTGATCAAGGGTCCAACAGGGGCAACTTCCAGACCAATAGTCTGGAAGCCCAATGCTTTAACCACTGAGCTGCACCTGCCGTAACTAAGCTGCTGTACCAGAGGCTAACAATGCAATGTTAGAGGCTAACATTGCTAAACAATTTGTTTAAAGACAAACTCGCCATGTCTTTAATTAATGTTAAATCTTGTAGCTTTTAATCTCTACTAGACTTAAACGTTCATGTTATCACCTTCAACAAACTGTTTCAGTAACTCAGTTAGATAGATATCCAGAAAAATCTGTTTCTTTCTGGAGTACTTTCAGAGCACATACTTGATACTTCAACTTTGACTAAAAATTTAGAGTTCTTAGTTGTAGTGGAGTAGATTTTTAGGCAAGTACTTTTACTTTTAATGGAGTATTGAGTTTGTGTACTTCTGCCACCTCTGCTGCCTCATTTAAAGGAGTAGTTTGTAGTTTTAAGATCTCCCTGCTGCTGGTGAGGAGAATTACAATAAAAACAAAGCTTTCCCATTCCTCTATTAAAACCTTGTATGCCTCTTTTTTATATTAAACGTGAAACACCTGAGTAACGTTATATTTCTGGGAAAAATCCAAAATGACCCTGATATATAATGTGTCTCATCTGTGGTATGTCCTTTAGGTGTGTTGTGACTGAGAGGTGATGACCACAGTGGTGAAGTCAGAGCTCATTGGGGAGTAACAGTCTGGCATGGCTCAAAGACAATCAGAATCCAGGCACAAATTTAACCTTCACAGTTGAAGTCGGCACAGTGACTTAGTGATCAGCACTGTTGCCTTACACCTCCAGGTTCTGGGTTCATATCCCGCCTTGAGTCTGTGTGCATGGAGTTTGCATGTTCTCCCCCTGCTTGTTGGGTTTCCTCCTAGTACTCTGGTTTCCTCCTACAGTCCAAAGACATGCAGATTAGGCTAATTGGCGTTCCCAAATTGCCCATAGTGTGTGAATGAGCATGCACTGGGTGCGATGGATTGGCGTAGCGTCCATGGTGTACCCTGGGATAGGCTCCATGCCCCCTGCGCCCCTGTATACAGGATAAAGATGAGTGAGTGAGTGGTCGAAGTTGGATGTTTGGCCATCTGATCTTTATAACATAGTGTTGCAAGAAACCCAAGATAGAACTTGCACTGTAAAGTGCGTGTTTTTTAGGACTAAACCTATATTCCGTCTTTGCAGCACAGAGGTATGGGTTTCACTTCAGGCGAACTTGGATGCAGAAGGTACTTCGTGTGCCTGCAACCTACTCCAAAGCCTGGGTGTCGAGTAACATGATAGATTAAACTTGGCATTAATGTTAGCTCTTGTTTTAAGTTTCACAGTGGCAGGGGTGAAATGGTCTGATGAGGAGACAGAACGTCTTGCAGATGGTGTTCAAATACAAGTCACTCCAATTTTAAAAACACAGAACCGAATCAATTGAGTGCAAGCTTCACCCGAAATGCTAAAAACGTTAGTTTGCCTTTATTAGGAACAGTTTAGTCCTAAAGAACATCTTCCATTCTGGTTGAAGTTGTACGCCTGTAGCCTCAGCTCCCTGTAGCTGGTTGACGTTTGTGAAACCCAATGTGGTCGTCTTCTGTTGTACCTCATCCCCTTCAAGGTTTTACATTGTCAAGCTTTATGAGATGCTGTTCTGCTCATCATGGTTGATCTGTTTAGGCATTGTTCTATGTAATACCCTGCTGCCATGTGATTGGCTGATTGGGTAAGTGCATGAGGTGTACAGGTGTTTTATGGCTGGAGAATGTACGGTATATAGAGAAAGCCTTCCTTATGTGTTGCTTATATAGTTGAGATGTTTTAGTTTCCTGAAAAAAAACTACCACTCTTAATTAAAATCCGAATCCTAAATGCGGACATGAATATTTAGGACAAGTTGTCATGAACGGGTGGTGGTGTTGCTGTGGGCTTGAAGGGGCAGGCATAGACGCAGAGGTATGATCGTAGTGAGTCTTTCTATTAAACAAAACTAATCAATAATAAAGAAAATAAACAAACAAAAGAAACTTAAACAAAGCTTAACTCGTGTATAGAGCGCAACACAGGCTGTAGAGCGCAACAAAACAAACTTGGAGCTGACCTAAATTAAGACAAGACAGACTAGAGACAAGACAGACTAGAATGGGAGAGACTAATGACTGAGAAGGTTAGTAACTAAACGGATTAGTAACTATTTGGGTTAGTATCTTAACAGGTTATTGTCTAAAGGGGTAATGACCTAAACGGGTTAGTAACTATGCGGGTTAGTATCTAAATGGGTTAGTGACTAAACATACAAGGGGATCAACACACAAGAGGCTAATCCATACTAGAGGCTAAAGCTACTAGTGGCCAATCCTACTAGCGGCTAAACCTACTAGCGGCTAAACACTCAAGTGGCTACAAATACGAGTGGCTAAACATACGAGAGGTAACGTAGGTGAGAGGTACACAGACCTTGGGAAACACACAGAACAGTACTTACATCAAACACTGGACAAACTAACTATTACATTTAACTTCAGAAAAACAGCTTCATAAATCACATACATAACAAACCTAACAAACTAGAGCCAACTTAAAACAGACGATACAAAACAAAACGCAAACCAATACAAAACAAAACAAAATAAATGCCCACTTGACAATTACTAATGCTCGACCCAGTTTCCCAGAACAAACAGCTATTTATAACAGATCTAATGAGGAACCTCGGTTCAGGTGAGCGCTCTCATGACCTGACCGAGGTGCATTCTGGGAAACTGAGTCTACAAACAAAAAACTACACAAAACACACATACAAAATTATCGGACGCACAGCGCCCTCTAGGGGTGAACCCTTACAAAGTAGACTAGACTTACAATCCAAACCTCACCACTGTACAGAATGAATTGCATGAATTAAACAGAACAAAGCCGTAATCATTACTGTGCATAATCATTCGTGATGCTTTGCATTTGATGGCCGCAGAGCTGCTTTGAAGAAGATGGAAGGAATTCAGGATGCTCCGTCTGCTGGCGGAGCCGCTATCCTGGTCCCTGGCACACGATCAATGCGTCTGACATGCCCCGCAGTGCTCTGCATGTGTAATGCCCATGCGAGGGCCAGTGAACAGCGGGCATAGGGCGATAAACACATGGCCTCTGAGCGACAGCACTTGAGATTGGATCTCCTCGCACATAACCTGTCTCTACTCTCTCTCCTCCTGTTGCTCCCTTTCTCCACCTCTCTTATCTGACTAAACCACTTCACTATTTTAGCCTACATCCTAATCTCTATATTTCGTTCTGATTTGTCTGCCCTCTCACGCCCAGCCTCATCCTTGTCTTTCCTTCCCCGCTGTTCGCTTTGCTGCTTTCACGCTGGGCTTGAGTTTGTGCATTTGTTTATATCCTTCCTCTGCACAAATTGAAAACATTATGCTGGATACAAAGGCAGGCGATGGCTGCGAGACCTCATGCCGGATTCAAGCCTTCCACTCAATTCAGGTACATTATCAGCCCAGGTGGAGGTCAGCAAACACAGCAGACGGAGTGCAGCGGCGACACGGCTCGTGTATGTGTACCCAAGCACGAACAGGATATGCTTTAGTGGAGTGTGTGTGCGTGCCTGACCGAAGGCGCCACATCCGAGATGTCACAGGTATTCAGGAGCGCTACCTCTGAGAGTCCTCGCTGCTTTGCCCTGTCCTCTCCATTAACCCAGGCAATTGAGTGGAATCCACTGGCATGCTGCTCAGTGGACTGCCCGGACACAGGAAAGTAATGAGTGAGTAATTAAATGAAGTCGATGCCGGTGAAGGGTTCAACAGCGAAGGTTACCCTAGGTAAGAAGATGTGCAGGTTGGACCAGCATGGAGGTCTAAGGGAAAAAAAAGCTTTCCCAAGAGCAGTGGACTGGCAGCTATTTGTCCTAAGCTGCTCTGGCCTAATGAAAGGAACGAGGTGTGTAAAAGAGGATTAAGAGTGGATCATTAAAAAAAAGAGGCCTGCTGGGCACTGACGCAGGTAAGCTCAGGAGAGACGAGTCAGTAGCAGAACTGCTGCTGGGAACTAGATTTAGAGGGAAGGTTTGGAAAAACATTAGTCATTTATTCATTTTCCATACTTTCATGATGGGGTTGGAGCCTATCTCAGAGAACAAGGTGTGGGACACCCAGGATGAGGTGCCTGGATGATGCAGGGTACCAGTGGACACCAATAAGGGCAGTTTGGAAATGGCAATCAATCTGTGCCTTTGGAGTGTAGGAGGAAAATCAAAGGAAACCCACCAAGCACAAGGAGAACATGCAAACTCCATGCACACAGACCGAAGGCGAGATTCAAACCCCCAATCCTCACACACTCATTAAGACTAAAAAGCTATTTATGAGCAATGTTTTCCCCGACTCCCTATTTACTTTTCTTCTTCCTGTGATCTTCAGGAAATTCAATTTCCTATTGACCATAGATAAATGTGTTAAGGTTGAGTGAATGTTGTTTACATTCCTTTTATCATTATTATACCGAATAATGGATTATTCAAGCATGGAAAAGGGTGTTTCAAGCATGAGGTGTTAAATGGATTCACTGACTGTTGTAGAAATTTAATATAAAAAAAAAAAGTAAAAAAAAAAAAGTATCTTTATGAAAAAAAAAACATTTCAAAGAAAAGTGTACAGTGAGTCAAAAGAATCTGTTTTGTTAAGTCTGAGTAGATCTGTTTCAATCTGTTTTTCGAAAACATGCGCTTAGGTTCTTCTGAAAGATACTTTACCTGTTTTCTTTTACTTATTTAAAATGTTCTTTTATCTTTATTTTACGCACATATTTGTAAATGAATTGGGGAATGGGGAATTACCGAGCATTGTATCATCAAACATTTTTTTGGCCTACATTTGAGTTAAACATTCTATAAATTTAATTGACTGTATATTATTAAAATGAAACACAAACTTAATTTTAAAAGACAAGCCAATGCTACCATTTGGTCTGTCTTTGTTTTAAACAATGCCACTTTTTCGTGGTCTTGCACACATTCAATTAAACAGAAAACGTTCTACTATGCCTCATTATCTTTATGCATGGCACACACACACACACACACACCTAATATCCTGGCAGTTAGTGGTTCGCTGCAGGAGCTGAACAGCTGTAAATAGCGTGGCTAAATGTCACGCGTAAGATCTCGAACGGACATTAGCATACGCTCTGACGGATGCCGCACCTGCCGCTGACCTTTGCTGATTGACAGTCCCTGAGATCAAGGAGAGGTGGGAAGGGCAGCATGAAACCCAGCCTTGTGGGGGAATTTACTGTCATTCCCTGTCACCTCTCTAGGCACTCCTAAGCAATATTGGCATATCCTTGACGGAGAAGGTACGCGTCACTGTGACATTGGCGAAGAAGTGGCTTTATTTGTACGCTAGCTTTGTATGTGCTCCGCAAGCTGCTGTCTGAGTGTCTAGTGATCTACCGCTCCTTAATCTCAAAAGGACGGTTAATTAGCAGCAGTGATTATAGCCTGCCCTAAAAGGCACAAAATGGCCTCCTGTTCTCTGAAATGCCGTGAGCTAGGGCTGACTGTAATTAAACCATGCGTGGTGAAGGTTCCAGACAGAGTCAAGACTTTCTACCCTACTGTATCTCTTTTTATTTTTGTGGTTTTTTTCTTTGGCTAAGGCTCTGACATGCAGTTTTTGAGACCATGTCATAAGTATTGTCACTTTTTTTTTTTTTTTTGAATAGCAAATCCCTCTGTGCGACTCTGCAGTGCCATTTCTTTTCTCCGGTATATTCCTGTCTTTGTAGAAAAAAAAGAGAGAGAGAGAGTTGTGTGAGGGAAAAACTGCAGTAACCTACATCTGCTGTTGATGTTTTGAACCTCATAGGGGAGGAAAATCAGGAGAGGATGGGCAGAGGAGGGAAAGAAAAAACAGGAGAGAAGATAAGGAGAGGTGGTGCTGGTGCTGGTGGTGGTGGTGGTGGTGGAGAAGGAGGAGGAGGAGAGACAACACTATGACAAAGGCAAATAATGAAGACGCAGCCGGCACAGTCTGAAAATGCTGTAATGTGGGTTACCTTTTACACTGGTGCATTTTAGGGTGACTATGTGTGTGTATGCTGAAGGAGGAAGTGTGTGGATGAGAGAGAGAGAGAGAGAGAGAGAGCGTAAATCTGACAGCAACTACACTACACTACATATGTCTCACTATCTGTCTATTCATAGACGAATTGGAAAATCTGTTGAGTGTCAACCATTATAAACAATTCCGTCTATAAATCATTTAACATACACTAAGCTAGATGACTCTTATTTATAAAAATAGCTGGTCAATTAGGTCATACTGTATATGGAGCCTTCTCATATGTCCCTGTTTTCATTCTACGTATTTGAACAGCCCTATTTTGTGTCCTGACGTCATGATTGATGTAGTGTGTTCGGGAGGAAGCATCGGTATCTGAGGCACATATACATCTCGAGTCCATATTCTTTCGCCCAAAAGCCCTGCTGGCTGGATTGTGTCATTTTTATTTTATATGGCCTTAAGGTAGCCTCACTGAGCAAAGATGTGCAACCCTGAGTGCACTTATGAGCCCTGTGTCTAGAGCTCTTGTGCTCTTGGCTGGGCTTTTTTTTTTTTTTTCAAGATCAGCTTCTTCAAGTCACAACTTGTTGAGCCTCTCCTCACCTCAGGACGTAGCCAGCTTGAGTTCAAACAGCTTCACCATATGAAGAGTGACCCCTTTGGTTCAGTACGACCTACTGCCCCCTTTTGAATTCGAGTCAAAATAGACCCTTCATGGAGCAGGAAAGATAAACGCTTGTCTGCATTGTTTGTGATATTTGGCGCTGGCATTGTCGCCTTGCACCTCCAGGCTTTGGGTTCGATTCTCAGCCAGGTTCTGTGTGCACGGAGTTTGCATGTTTTCCCCATGTTTGGTGGGTTTCCTCCATGTATTCCGGTTTCCTCCCAGAGTCCAAAGACATGCAGATTAGGCTTATTGGTGTTCCTAAATTGCTTGTAGTGTGTGAATGAGTGTGTATGTGTGTGCCCTGTGATGGATTGGTACGCCATCCAGGGTGTATCCCACGTGACCCTGTATACAGGTTAAAGTCGTATCCTTTGGTCCGGAGCTTTGGTTACTTACAAATTTTCACATGTTCTCACTGTGTTTGCTTGGGTTTCCTCAATGTTCTTTACATACTGTAAAATATGGTAGTTGTGAGATATGTTATGCTGCACCCTTTTTTCCATGGATGGGCATGTTAATAGTGTGAATGAGTGTGTTTGTGTGCTATCCGGAATAGGATAAAATAGTTACTACAGATCAGAATTTCTGTGATTCACAATACGTGGTGACTACAGTACATTCATGGTTAGAATTTTTTTATTTTTTGGTATTAGCTCCACTTAGTGCTGCACCTCCAGGGTCCGGGTTCAATCCCTGGCCAGGTTCGATTCCTGCCTCTGTGTGCATGGAGTTTGCATGTTCTCCCCATGCTTAGTGGGTTTCCTCCATGTATTCCGGTTTCCTTCCACAGTCCAAAGACTAGGTTAGGCTAATTGGTGTTCCCAAATTGCCCGTACTGTGTGAATGAGTGTGTGTATGTGTATGTGTGTGCCCTGTGATGGATTGGCACCCTGTCCAGGATGTACACCGCCTCAAACCTAAGTTTTCTTTGGATAGGCTCCAGGCCCATGTGACCCTGTATGCAGGATTTAGCGGTATAGACCATGAGACAATAGTTCCACTTAGCTCCAAAGGTAATTTGTCCTGCTTTGCACCATTTCTCCTAAAGTCAGCATGTGATACAGTTCTGTGCAAAAGTCCTGCACAAGCAAATAAATCCAAATAAACAGTAATTAAGGAAACAAAGTCAGTTTTTGGTGTGACGACACTCTGAGGACACTTTAGTCTCAGGTACAATTTGTAAAAAAAAAATTATAAGGAAATTGGTGACTACATTTTACTCAGCATCCTGCAGAACCAAACACAGTTCTTCTGATGACTTTGACTGTTGCATCTGTTTCTTTTTTGCATGCAAAATCCAGCAGCTTCCTTTTGTTTGTCTAAAATGTGGCCGCTTATATAATTTGCTGCTTTCTTTATTATGATATACACATATTTTTTCTGAAACTTTTAAATATTTTGATGTTCGAAAATCATAACCATTTTTGTATTGACTCAATAAAAAGTCATTTAAAAAAAAGTATTATAACAAAGTTTGTACTAAAGGCACAGGGTGACTATGACTTTTGCACAGTCCTGTATCTAACAACAATTCACTTGACAGGCTACACATGGCTTTAAAATGATGAAATAATTCATGAACCAATACTTTTACAGATAGGTCATTATTATGCTTCTGTTATTTTCTGCAAATTGGTTACAAAATGCACCGACACTAAACTTCTCACTACCCAGCTGTCTTGCTAGCTAATTAAACCAACTCAATAACAGTAGAATAGTTAAAAGCTCATTTCGTACACATAAAGAACTGACAGTGCTTCATGATCATGATATTCTTGTCATGTTTTTTTATTTCACTTGCCTATATTGGCTGCACTGGAGGAAAAGTACATGCTATTCAGGAAGACCTTGTTTTCATGAGAAAAACAAAAACAACAATTAAAGTAAACTCTCTTGACTCCTGGCTATGCTGAAAACAATGACAAAAGAATTACACACTTACATTCCCCAAGCAGAGAGTCACGCAAAAATATACATTGCTCATAAGAAAAAAATATAATGCATGGGAGCTTAAGAATAAACATGCTCCAAGAACCCATACAGGTGCAGTACTTTTCTTTCAATTAAAAATATATATATTCATTGTGATGACTGTGTGAACTGATGCTGAAGTAAATGTGGTACAATCTGTAGAGCAGAAGCAACACCATATGCTACTGTACACTAAGGCAGGCTTTATGGAATATCTGAAAAGAAAAGTCTGAATGCCGTTATACTGCGTCTGGAAGAATACTTTTTTTTTCTCATAAAGAAATCACTAATCTAGCTTCATCGGGTTGACCTCAACAACAGAAAACTTTCGCTTTGCAATAAATTGTACAAATGGCGTATGGACTTGGCGTATGGACACCCACATAAACTCCCTGAACTCCATGCCATTCATTACCTTTATCATGTTTTTATACATTTAATATTACTATCAGAGTCATTCTATAATTTGGGTTAGGTTAGGGTTAGGGCTGATATAACATTTAGGGTAAAATAGTCAACAATTTGCTTATTATGACCAATAATTTCAGGTAGGACCACTTCTCATTTCCATGAACAGTTTAACATCATATTTGAACAAATAATTTCATTAAAATCATAAAGAATCTGTAAAACATAGCAGTGTACATAGCATAGTTGACAGTCTGGTAATAAACAATAATAATGAACTATTATAGATTTTTTCTTTTAATTATTATTATTTTTTATTAGAGGACACTTACCTCAGTGTGTTTAAAATGTATGCCACAGACAAGATTGACATTATTTAAAGCTAGTCACTTGGCATTGGGGCAAATGAGTAAATTAATATGTTTAAATGATGTAAATGAGAATTTTTTTTTTTTTTGTGTAGCATTTAGATTTTGAAGCATAGAATACACATAATGACATTTTTGAAGATAATATTCAGACTAAACTTACTTATCATCAATGGACATGGAATATACCCTAAATTATAAATGACTAATTAAAATAATGTGTTTCAAGCAAGAGACAATATATACAGTAAAACAGGGGATTGTGTTTAAAAAAGAAAAGAAATCAATGACCGACTGGTGTGGTTGGGCCTGGCATAATGTGGTGATAATGCAGGGTGATTCACTCCAAAGAGGCCCTGAATATTCTGTAATAACTTTCGCTAGCACAAAGCAATCTGAACGAAATAACATACAATGTGCTCTATGGAGCTTCAAACACACTGGGATGCTCCTGATCCTGACAGATAAATTAGGCGTTAGACAGCCATCGCACTGTTGAAACGCTACAGTATACCCCTTGATTCAGTTGCTCGACTTCTCATCAGGATGATGTACAGTAATGAGCAGAGCGTCTTCATAGTGCAAACTTGGTGCTCTTGGGTCACCAATTCATTTAAACGATGTCATAGTGAATTTAGGAAGAAATATGGTGTTCCTGACATACACTCAAAGTGTGTTTTTATAAGGATGGTATGGAACCTGGAAACAATGGGATCATTGATCTCTTCTCATGGTGGAGGCTGGTTGAAAATGTTTGGGGATACAATCGGTGATGGCAAGGAGAATGGTAGAAATTGAGTCCTTTTTCAGCAACAGGGTAAATTCAAAGAGGCTTTGGTCACAATGGTCGCCAGATCTGACTCCTTCTTTTGGGGTATGCTTAAAGGAAAAATCTATTGGAACAAGTTTCGCATTGTGGAAGTAACCTTAACCCAATATCTTTGCCAATACTTTCAGGAACATGGAGCGCCACGTCAGAATGCGTCTGGCAGAAAACAGATAGTGTAGTGCGGGTTATTATAGAATATTCGGGGCCTCTTTTAAGTGAATCACTCTGTATTACCATCCTGTTGATTATTTTAAAATAGCACCAGCAGTTTGCCAACTATTAATTAACTATTAATGAACTATTAACTATTAATTACCTTTAATTAACTTATTACAGTTAAATATTGCGGAACATTTTATATTATCTCTAGCCTTTTTTTTTTTTTTTTCTCTTTCTAAAATATGTAATAAGGAAAAATAACCAGCTTGTCATATTACAGAGAGAAACAAAACACAAAGTCGTTTACCCTGAATACTTTTGTGGAATAGTGGACGAATTCTCCCTCTCTAGTCTAAACATTACAACCAAACTACCCCCCCCCACCCGCCCTTAAAGTTGTCACATTTACATAATGTGCAGTTTTATCATAAATTGCACACACTGAAATTATTCATTGAATTTACTCATTCCAGATGTGTACATAGTTCACACATGAATGAGCTGAGCTCTCTTAAAGCAATTTGTTTTCATACAACCGGCATGTTTTGATTATGTTTATTCAAATCCCAGTAATAAAATTGGATTTTGCACACTCAGCCAAGCTCGGAATCAAACCCAGGACCCTTGGGCCATGAGGCGGCAACAGTCCCCACTGCGTTAACCTGCCAAACACAGTTTAATCTTTTAGAAGGAAAAACCCAAATTCTAATTCTAATTGTGTAGTTGTGTACCATGTAAATATTTCTCACTCTGTCCGTTTATTAGTACCTGAAAACACATAGGTGGGGTCTCATGAGGTATATACTGTATATAGTATATTTGATCAGACTCATTTTATATCATTCTAGCTAGTAGATTAGATACTTTACTTTTTAATTTTGTAAGCAGTAAAAATGCATTTTGATGAGAAACTACACGTTTTAGGGTAAATGATACATACTATTCATAATATTCCTAACATACTGTACATAACATTTCTTTTTGCCTACAAAGCAAGTTTGCAATTTTAAATTCCAGGCATTAGTGAGTTTGCATAGACACGACCCGTGATAAAATGAGTGTTAAAAATTCCAGACACTGGCAAGACTCCTTCCTTAAAATTTTTGAAACTCAGACATCCCCTTCTAATCACATGACATTTTCTTCCAACTTTATACTCTATATATCTTAGTACGATCCTCATAGGTTTAATTCTTTTGCCAAACTTTCTCTTTTAAAGACATCGATTAAATTCATAGTTATCAGGTTCTGATGAACAGAAACAGAAAAAAATTACAATGTGCAAAACAAACAGTTGAATCCAGGTCTTAAAAGATAAAATGTTAAACATTAACCCAGTAATTAATGTTAAAAATTAAGGCAAATATGAATACAGAGTCAGCCGAAAAAAAATATATATACACTTCAGGAAAAGAAAAATAGTATGATGTATATTATATTAATAGAATATCATGAATTATCATAATATTATCATATATAGCAATATATAACGTAGAGCACTAAATTTGGTATTAAAATATTTATACAAGTTTTTCTTTTCCTGAATCTGTATATACACAATATGTAAATATTATGATTAGGTATTATGTATTATTGTAATATAATAATCTGGACTCCACATTAACTTAAACATATTATTTGTTACTGTATATTAAACTTCCGACCGCCTAACACACAGTATGACTGCATATCAATCCTTGCTATCCATTATCTCCCAAATGAGGATGGGTTCCCTCTTGAGTCTGGTTCCTCTTAAAGGTTTCTTCCTATTGCCATCTCATGGAGTTTTTCCTTGTCACCGTCACACTTGGCTTGCTTATTTTCTCACATTTCATACTAATTTCCCTGATTTTCTTTCGATTCTATAAAGCTGCTTTGCTACAATGACCACTGTTAAAAGTGCTATACAAATAACAAATGACAAACAGCTCAATATTAATTTTTCCTTCGTTATGTAATGACATGTTTATTATTAAAAGTAGATTTTGAATCACACATCCTAACCCTAACCCTAACCCCGCAGATCCCTGTGAGTTGGCACAATAACATATTTGAACAAGCATGTCAATACAACCACGTGATTTGAATTCAGATTGGTGTTGGTTAATTTCACAGCTGGTATTTCTCTCACAGCTGTGAAATGAACCCAATCAGAATTGTGAATGTAGTAGTGCCATGGGTTACAATTAATAGCTAAATAATAAAATGAAAATTTAAGGGTTAAGCCAATGCTCTAAAAAATGGCTGCCCCTAAGAACAGTGGTCACATAATTATTATTATATGTCTGTGTCTGTATGTGTGTGTGTGTGTGTGTGTGTGTGTGTGTGTGTGTGTCATGCTGCTCCACCATGCTGAGGTTAATGTGGCCTGACTGAAGACGCTGAGTTCCACGTGATGGCATGCTAAAGACCAGCCTTGACCTTGTGCTACCTGAGATATGTGACCCAGATGAATCCATGTAACTGCTCTTCAAGAAGGAAATTCATTAATTCTATTTGTATCATTAAAATGTACCTTTATGTCGAGTGAAGTAAAAGAAATCAGACTCTAATTAAGCAGATGAATACTGAAATATTAACATGTACTGTGTAAATAGCACGTGCATCAATAGTGAAAAAAAAAAACTGGTGGGAATATAATATCTGTTCATAATTTTCTACAATTGAATTTGTTAGGATTAGCATAATGATGACATGGGATTCTGTCAAAAAATGAATTAAACAGCCTGATTTCCAAATCAAATATAACGGGCACTGAAACTGTTCCCCATCCCGTGGACTGGCTTATCATTCCTGAAGTGATGCCAGGTGTGATCTGGTATTCCTCACAAATTTTGGCCCCCCTGCTTCAGTAACAGGTGGTTAATTTAGTGGTGGTGTCAGATTTAAAGTCTGTCCCCCAGCAGGTCTGCTTCTCCCATCTGTGGACTCATTACCTAATCCCGCATGAGGAAATTGAGTGGAGAGGCGTGGAGCGTGGCCTTTGACTCTAACAGGGAGCTGTGGGTATTGAGCCGAGTGACGGCCTATTTTGCTTGCATGACTCACCTTGGAATGTATGCCTTCCTATTCACAACTACTTATATTATACTCTTTATAGTCGATATGTTTTCTCTCAGGTTTTGGCCTACTGATTGCTTACGCATATTGATTTACCGGTTCACTGGCAGTGATGCTGCACTTTAGAATCACTCTCCTATCATGTTTTTTTCTTTTTTTTGTAATGATTTCAGGTTAACAATGTCAGTGCCCGTGACCTCGCCCCAGCCTGGAAGGATGCTAGGCCCTGGGCTGAGAATGATCTTAGACAGTTTGCACTGTAGAGATGGAGGCAGCTGAATGCAAGCTTTGTGTGGACGACCCCAGGTCAACCATGGACCTCCAGGGCTCTCGGAATAGCGTGAGGCTAGGAGAGACGCTCATGCTGCAGTACTGATAGAGACTGACAGGAGATAGGGAATGACGTGTCACCTCTCCTCTGAATAATGGATGAGACCGACCCCACCATGCTCGTTTTACTAAAGGGAAGTAATATAAGCCAAATGTCCTGTGCTGCAAAGTTCATTTGAATAATTTGTAATAATTATATTAAAATATGCTAATTTTTATGTAATATTTGTTTACTTTTAGTCGTTAATTAAAATAGATTTAAACTATATTGGCTCAACTGTCAGCAGTATACTTTGATCATACATATACATTGCTTTCATACCTTTGTTAAAATAAAAATATTAATTTATTCACATTTATTCACAATTTATATAACATTTTAGTATATCTTCTCAAAAGACAATATTATAGAAATGAAACTTGGGTATATTTTTAAGTAGTTAATGTGCAGCTTGTATAACAGTATAGATTTACTGTCCTCTGAAAATAACTCAACATACAGCCATTATTGTCAAAATAGCTGGCATCAAAAGTGAATACACCCTGAGTGATAACAGCTGTACATCTTTAACCATGCAAAGTCTTCTGTCCTATTCACCATGTTCCTATGTTTGTCAGTGGCTGAGTATGTCTCCAGACCTGAACCCTATTGAGCACCTGTGGGGCATCCTCAAGCAGAAGGTGGTGAAGCGTCATGTGTCTAACATCCAGCAGCTCTGTGATATCATTATGGAGAAGAGGAAGAGGATCCCAGCAGCAACATGTGCAGCTCTGGTGAATTCCATGCCCAGGAGGATTGAAGCCGTGATAACTATGGTGCTCACACAATATATTGACACTTTGGACACAGTTTTGATATGTTCACTTAGGGTGTACTCATTTTCATTGCTAGTTATTTAGACAATAAAGTCTGTTGAGTTATTGTTAGAGGACAGTAAATCTGTACTGCTATACAAGCTGCACATTGACTACTTTAAAGTATATCCAATTTTAATTTCTATATTATTGTCCCTTGGGAACATATAATAAAGTGGTGGCTTTTTTATTATATGACATGATATGCTTATGCAAATGGATGATTGAATGATGAATGCCTATGACTTAAAGAACACCATACCTGTGGTGAAGCCTGGGGTTGGCAGCATCATGCTATGGAGCTGAGACTGTTGCTGTAGTCAATATAGAGGCAATGACCAGCTCCAAATACCAATCTACTGTAATTTGAGGCATTCAGGCCTCTTTTAGACATTTGAAGATGAAGAAACATTTCAACACCCCACAGCTCTGACCCATAGCACAAATCTAGATCATCAAAGGAATGGCTTCAGAAGAAGATCAACATTTTGCAAAGGCCCAGTCAGATAAATCCCATCAAAACCCCCAGAAATGGCTTGAAGAAATCTGTGCGCTATAGATTACCTCAAAATTTGACAGATCTACAGTATTCTTACAAGGAGGAACGGTGAAATAATATGTACAAAAACAGTTATCCATTTTAGCAAATATTTTCTGCATTTATTAGTTGTATGGCTACACTAAAATGGTGTAAATGTGTACAATAATATTTTGACTATTCGTTACAGGCAGTTTTTCTTCCATCTAAAAAACATTATTTTATAATATATCTCCTTATACACCAATCAACCATAATATTAACACCACATAACATTAACATATTAAAATTATTTATCAATTATATAGCAATAAACTGGTGACAGGATCATGGGCATTCAAGGCTCATTTACTGTTTGCCCATCAGGACCAAAGGCCAGCTTGTTCGGTCCGATCCCACCGAAAAGCCAATGTAGCACAACTCACCAAATAAGTCAACAATGGCGACGTCAGAAAGAATTCCGAACACGTGCAAACCTGGCCTCCAAATTCTCCAGACCCCAATCCGATCGAGAACCCCTGGGATGCTCTAGACAAACAAGTCCAATCCACGAAGGCCCCACCACACAATCCAGAGTACCCAAAGCATCTGCTGATAATGTCCTGGTGTCAGACACCACAGCACCCCCGCAGTGGTCTTGCGGAGTCATGCCTCGAGGGGTGGCAGAGCTGCTCCGGTGGCACAAGGGGAACCTGGGCATATACATGTCTGGTGTTATACTGTATGGTGTTGCTGTAACAAAATTAGACTTCACTAGACTTCACTTTGAAAGCCATGACACTAATGTATGCTGCAGCATCATTGCTTTTAGCATTTTTCACTTGTGCAGTCATAGCTGTTTTTGTGGCCTAACATGAGAAATTGACACTTCTGTATGATGTTCATACAGAACATCTTCGGTGTAAGACGTCTCGTAACTGTCACTGTGTGTTCATTGCCTTGATGTGGCTAACAGTACATAAGGGAATTAAGCAATGTTATTTAAACCATATAACAACATGTACCCAACCTTAGCATTTGTAAAGCCCATCAGACGCTCGCATACACTGGCTTACTCTGAATGCACATCAAATCGTTATTTTGATTCCCAGAGCAGTCATCAGCACACTGAATTCTTGTGTTTATGCTCCTACAGTGGATGTGCCCCTGATCGACATAAAAGAAGACCTGTGTGTGTTTTCTTTGTAGTAATGCATGAGCATGTCGACCCAAAATAGCTTTGTTGATGTACGAAAAAAAGCGAACAAATCAGAAACATGCGCCGTGCTTAGCAAACTAATGCGGCGAGAGAACGAACACTGGAGAAGGTTGTGAAATAAAAAAGGCGACGTGAAATCTACAGTCTAGTCAAGGATTATATTCTGCCGATGATAAATTAATCTGTGCACTTGCTTTGGGGAATTGGTTACCCTATTAGGCTGACTTACGTTTTTGCCTCAGAGACAGAATCCAAGGCTGCAAGTATGAAGGAAAGCTGTGGTAAAGAAGAGTAGGGTGTGTGTGAAGGTGTGTGTGTGTGTGTGTGGCCGGCTGAGGTGCGTCTGGGCACAGAGCCCTTATCAGGAGCAGTGCAGAGTCAAGATGTAATTCTGCGAGCCATCCCCTGGGGATTGTGTGAGTAGAGTGACAGAAGTGTGTGATGCTCCTGGAGCAGGTGGAGGAGGGAGATCCGATGCATTCTGTTTGAATGTTTTGTACTTTATTGATCTCTCCCTCTCTCTTTCCGCTGTTTCTCCGGGTCCCTCACTTTTTCTTCTGCTCTGTTTCTCAAGGGCAGGTCCTTCGGTGAAGTCTAGTCATCCTTGTTGTCTGACACAGGAATATTGACGGGGTCTATTGTGAGCCTCGACGTTTTGCCTGAATTTATTAGAGCATCTGACAAACGGTAATATCATCCACATGCTGAGACAAAGACCTTGAACTAGAGCATAAATGCTACGAAGTGAAACCGTCGTCATATCAAGTCCCATTAAATCCGCAGCGCATTCGAGTTGTTTTCATCCAGATTAGTGAGAACAGATGTTCGACGGAGTAGATTTACAGATTTATTGCACCAAATCACCCATCTCAGTGTGTCGCATAATTGCATGAAGACTAATAAGTAGTGAATAATGAGGTGGGATAATAGAGGACAGAGTGCCAGAACTTTTAGCTGTGTGGAGTATTGGAATAAGACTACTGTATATGCTGTGTTCTGTAGATGATAAATCACTCCAGAGTGTTCGTTTAAAAAAAATAATAAAAATGAGGCAAACCCCACTGTGGCGTCGGCTTTCTCTTCTCGCCTGACACGAGTGAAACCCGGTGTATTCGTCTGCTGTGTTAAGCTTTCTGAGGTGCTATTAAGAGCGGTTATTTAAGTTGCCGTAGCCATCCAGTCAGCTTAAACCAGTTTGGCCACCTCTCATTGCCGCTTACTCGATGTTTTTTATTTTTATTTTCCCCCCATTCTGTATATACTCTAGAGACTGCTGTGGGTGAATCCTAAGACATCAGCACTTTCTGAAATGCTCAAACCAACATTCCCTTGGTTATTAGGTTTATATTCTGTATATATATCTTTCTCTCACACTCTGTCATATGAAAAACAAGAGGTTCGCTTGCACTCCTCTCATTTTCACCCTATCTCTCATCTCTATTGTATGTTTCATCTTAGTATTTTCATTGCGTGACTTTATGTAAAAAAGTAAAGTAAAGCAAAGTAAAAGGACTAGTAGCTACTGAAAGCTCTTTACTCATGACAAAATGTTAAGTTACAGAAGTTTTTTTTGCTCTTTAAATTATTATTATTATTATTATTATTATTATTATTATTAATGTTATTATTATTTATTATAAAGTCAATTATCATATAACAGTTTAGCCATTTAATATTTTTAACCGAAATGTTAATACACTTTGTCTCCTCTAACTTTTGGTATTTATACACATGACATACATTAATTTGTTATTTATTTAATTTAATATAAATTAAATATTTATTATAGGTGATAACAAAATTGTTAAAAATAGATTCTAATTCATATGGCATACAATTTAATGTAAATTTTAAAAACTTTTTAAGTGTGTGTGTGTGTGTGTGTGTGTGTGTACATACAGTATATCTCCACTAATTAACCCTTCTCATATTAATTGAGTTGTTCATTAAGAAGTTACATCTAAATTTGTGCAAATTCCCTTTTTCCATATTTTTTTGTTTCAAACTTTGTTATACATGTTTATTTTATGACTTCATTATTAATTCAGTATAAAAAAAAACAGTACTTACTTACAAACATTAGTATTCCACCCAGAATTTTCCAAAAATATCTGTAGGCCAGAAAATAAAGCAGCATAGTATGTATAGTATAAGACCACTTTTAAGTCCAAAAAAAAAAAAAGATTTTGGATTTTGCCTGCATAAAAAAACAGGTTTGACAATGTTGTTAAATTTCCTCATAATTTCCTTATAAAACTGCACATATTTTATCTGAAACTATACTTAAAGCAAAAAAAAAAAAAAACAATTATA
>JAQMYJ010000011.1:6536033-6550557 GCA_030014305.1 Clarias laeviceps | reverse complement strand
TATATATAAATGTTAATTTATATATATATATGTCAATAATTGGAACATTATGACTATAATAATTATGACATTAATATATATACAAAATATTAAGACATTATTGCTCTAAAGAAATTACTTGCATGTGTCTTAAGACCTTTGCACAGGAGTAATTAGTATGAAGAAGGATTTACTTTGAGCAAATTCATGGAATCCTACCAGATGCCGGCTAACAAATCATAAATGAATGTTTTCTGTAGACATGGTAAGTATTATATTGACTCAGTGCTATTCATCAGTGTTAAATCACTATTATATAACTGTTTCATAATGTACACATTTTTAATCCTCAAAACAAATGACACATTTCTTGTCAACTGACTAAAATTACAGTTGACTCAAGGTTACTGGCGGAGTCTGCTCTCTTTGACCTAAAAAACAAAAAGCCTGAAGTTGTAATTAGTATTTGCAGTGTATAAATGTCACTGCTATACCAAATTATCCAAGTTGTAATATCAGCTTGCACAGTTTACTATGTTGTTTACCACATGGCCTGTCTGGTAGTCCTCAAAGAGTGAAAAGAGATCATGTGTTGATGCTGCATTGCAAGAAACAAGATGATGCAATTAATTAACTTCAGCACTTGATACACACAGAGGAGGTCATAAAACATATGGTGACTCTTATGTACAGTTCAGAACAATTGCCTTTGTGCTCACAGTTGATTGCCACTGACTATTTAATAGAAATGGTTAAATGTGGAGAAGTGTGTGTGTGTTTTTAATTTTCCAATTAAGCTGAGTGAACTGCGTACCAGCCCTGAGGAAATGATACTGATGACAGAGCTTTTTGGCTGATCCTCAGAAGATCAGTGTGTGTGTGTGTGTGTGTGTCTATGTTTATTGAGTCAGGAAGGGGACAATGTGGTAGAAAGCGCATGGTAAGACAGTTTATGTAATCATTGGTCACCAAACACAATCACCGACCCATCAATCTTTTCATCTGTTCCATAAGAGAGAGTCACATACAGTAATAATCACATGATTACATTCCAAGGTGTCTATCAAAGCAGTGCAGCAGTGGAGCAGTTCCTGAAACCCCATATTAACACAAGAGTGAAAGAAAGAGAGGAAGAGAGAGAGAGAGAGAACGAGAGAATAGTCTATCTCCTGTGACCTTGTCACTCTGCATTAATAGCTGTCTCATGCAGCTGTGCACTCGAGGCCTCCAAGGTCTGTCTGTCCACACGGTCCAGGTTTTTTACTCCAGCAATCATTTAGGACAAGCTACAGTGACAACACACACATTCCCCTTAAGTCTGGAAGCCGTCACCACACAAGTCCCACCACAGCTACCTGAACGCACTTTAGTATTGAGCTTCAATTCGTCAGGCCTCGAGACAGAAAACGCTCCACTCAGCCATGTCTGCAGCGTCACTTTTCATTTTGCATTTTTTTTGGTTTTCCAGAAAGGATCCTTGCTGCTTTGCAAGCTGTGCTTTTCAAATTCTCGCAACAAGAAAAAGTGCATGAAGACTGAACATACTCCTGCAATAATAACTTGACCAAATCTTAAAAGATGAATAAGAACATGAAGAGGTGTGACCTCTGGTTAGCATGAGGCACTACAGGCTAAGATGCGATTGGGAAGAGCAGGCGGCTCTGTGTGCTCGGAAAAGATAAAGACAGTCCAGAGTAATCGCAAGGTACTCATCAAAGCAGTCTGGAGAGAATATTAAATGTTGCTCCTGTAACGTTCCTGTAAATGTTTCGGTTCACTCGCTTTACGGGTGTCAACTGGGCCTTGTGAAAGGTGCTTTCTTTGTAGTTATACTCAGTGCTATGCCACAGGCTGCTGGTGTCCTAACTAACCACACATATTTTCAGTCATTGCTTATAGCCGAGGGTCAAGACGACACACTGGGACTCCACCATTTATCACGCTTGCTCAAATTACTGGGTCATTACACAAAGCAATTTGCAATTACAGTCAGCTAGCTGACACAAGTCTGCTTAGAATTTGTATTTTTGCAGTATCTGGTGATTGCAATATTTAATGTAAATCATAGTTTTAGGACTGAATATTTTATCTTTATAATTTTATATCTAAATATGCATACTGTATAGAAGTGTACAATTTCTGTGTCTACGTATTTTATTGTCTGTTTTTTGATTGCCTAAACTTAAGGGTTTTTTTTTCTTTTCCTCCCCTGAAAACCTTACACTTTTATTCATTACTTTTCAAAATATAACTTTTTACCATGTAGTAAGGTAAAACTAGACCTTGCACTTCCAGGGTCCGGGTTCGTTTCCCAGCCATGTTCGATTCCCGCTTTTGTCTGCATGGAGTTTGCATGTTTTCCCCGTGCTAGGTGGATTTGGATGGATGGGCACCCTGTCCAGGATGTACCCCGCCTCGTGCCCCGCCAAGTATCCTGGGATAGGCTCCAGGCTCCAGGCCCCTGCGACCCTCCATATGGGATAAAGTGGTACAATATAGACGATGAGTGAGTGAGCAGCAGTTCTGCAGGTGTTCTAGCAATTAATAATTTACACCCTCTTCTTTCTGAAAAGTAAAACGCTTAACATTATGCAATTTTTCCTCCTTGTTGTCCAAACAGTATAAATGTACCCTTGCAGACATAATAGTCACTATTAATGTGTATAATTCTAATGATAAACTGAAAGGCACAAATTAGGTACCATTGAATCTACAATTAGTAGCTTCAGTAGTCAGTATTAGTCAGTATTTTTACATGATGTTGTGTTAGTCCAAATAAATCTGGACTTTTAAAAAACATGTAAACATTTTATTCTGACTGAAATCATGCTGACTCAATTTTTCAAAGCCAGAATTGCACACCCTGATAATGTGGTTGGGAGTTGAGCTACTCCTTGCATGTATAACTCAATCAGACACAGGAATCAGCCTAGTCGCTCTGTTTCACAGTTCCAACCACACGTGTAAAGGTGGAAGAAGTCTCTAAACAATACGGTTTTGTTATTCGCCTTCGGATAACACAAGGGACAGAGTGCGTCTCATCTTGTACAAAAAGGGAAGCATACAGCATGTATAAAATGTACAATCCTGTAAAGTTGTCCATGTTTTCACCTCTCGACATGCTAACAGTTTGCCGCTAGCTGACTAGTTTGTTGATTGTTTTGGTCTGTGATGTAATAGGTCAACCGGGAATGCAATACTAACAAGCTGAGAGGGGGCATATCACCACCTATCGTAGCAGAGTCAAACATACTTCTGTCAATAAATCGATTCCCCTGCCGTGTTTGTAAAATGAGACAAGAGCAGTAGTCCTATTAAATGGCCTAGTCGAGCTATAATCATGGCTTGACTTAACTGTGCATGTAAACGTACTGACTGAAAAGGGTGTGCACCCTGCTGTTGTTTTTAACACCTAAACTTTCTGAATGTGAGACCCCACTGTTAGTGCACACGGGAGCTTTCGTTAATGAAATACTGTATGTTCTGAGAGCAGAAATTCAGCAGAATTGTGACTTCTTCTTTGACATTGACCTGAACCTACTCATACTCTTTAATAATTAAACATCCTATGTGATGTCAGACAGTTCTTCATTAACTAGGGATAAGAAATGAAATAAGAAATCATGTCATTTCATCTTTTTTTTCTATTAGCCATAACTATTAAACAAGTGATGATATATTTCGACTGTTTGTGCAGCAAGGAAGAAAATTTTAGTTTGAAGGTGAGGTGTTTCTCGTTGGCTGCACGGTGGCGTAGTGGTTAACACTGTTCCCTCGGGTCTGTGTAATGTACAGTACATGAAGTTTGCATGTTCTCCCCAGGTTTCCTCCAGGTACTCCGGCTTTCCTCCCACAGTCCAAAGACATGCAGATTAGGTTAACTGACATCTCCTAATTGCCAGTGCTGTGTAAATTTGCATGTGTGTGTGCCTTGCAGTGGATTGGCACCCTGTCCAGGGTGTACCCGCCTCATGCCCTAAGTCTCATGGGATAAGCTCCCCACGACCCTGTATCAGGATAAAGTGGTATAGACGATGAGTGAGTGAGTGTTTCACCTTTGCACTGGCTCCATACTGGCTTTTTCATTTGTTTGTGTGTTTGTTTGTTGCTTTTTCCAGTTTCCTGTCTCTAACATCTCAAAATAAATGCACACTGGATGAATGTGGCTTTTCATCGGAAATATTAATACTAAGGTAGGCCATTTCCTGAGAAACAGTCTATTGGAAAACTATTACATAAGTTCCACAGAACTGCTCTAATGGAAATGTTTCAGGCCATAGTTCGAATTACACTTTGCATCTGCTCAAGATATGCCCAGATTTGGTTTATGCAAATGTTCAATTTACAAAGAATCCATGCATCCATTTATGTTGTAAAGTATTGTATATTAGAAATTTATGATTTCATTGGGTGAGGAGGGTCTGAATTTTAATAATTCTTTCTCTGGAAAACAAATTAAGCAGTAAATCATGATTATTTTGGTTAGTTTGCTGCTTGCATTAAAACTAACATACATTCAAGTATTTATATAGTTTATACATGATAGATCATATACTACAGTATTTTTGACATACATACTTAATTGCTAAACACTCCAGGTGTACACAAAGGGACTACATCTACTGTAATCTTAGTCTATTCAGTGGGTGTAATTTTTTGTCTACCCTTCGTTTGTGCCAGTTTCAGCATTGCAGTGGTGTACAGTATGATACATTCATACTGTATCGCTGAAGCACCCACTAAGCCGATAGTACAGATAGATATCGCCGGAGCTGCACCCCATATTACATTTTTGGACCTTTATTATGTAGCTATTTCTTATAAAGATTATTGTACTTTCTTGTGTAAGTTTTACTCTAAAAGCTAATTAAAGGCACAGCAGTGCTCCCAAATGTAGCTTATGTACTTTATTTCTTTTATTTGTTTTTAAAAGTACACTGTGATCATGTACTGAAGGTACAAAAGATGTGCCTTTGAGGTTTGATAAATGTGTTTGCAAACTGCACATAGCAACACATTAACTATAATCCATTACTGGATTATTGCAAAGTGCCCTACTGTGTATGGTATATCCTGCAAGATAAAGTGGTCATGCATTTTAGAGGACACATATTGCCCTCTCTTTATTCATCCACCAATTTTAGGATGGTTTAAGATTCTGATACCTTGCTGAAAATCCAGCTTTGTCTGACCAGTGCCACACTGGTCGAGCTGTTAGACCATCTTTACCAGCTGACTACTTATTTTCCACCTTCCTAATTAGTTGTTTTGAATTAAAATTGTCCTTCATCTTTTAAAAAATGCTTAATGGATGGCAAAGTGGAGCAGCCAACTGTAGGGTATTAGAATTAACATTGCATGCTCAAAGCCGAGTGCTAACATCTAGCTGACTGCTTACCTGCCAAAAATAATTTAGGGCTACATCATTTTATAGCAAGGCTGCCAGTAGATAGATTTTTGTGTTAATCTCTATCAGGGGCAATTCTAGAATCAGACCTTTCAGGGGCTCAGCCCCTAATGAGAATGTTGCATGTACTGTATAATGTCTTGCTATCAATACCTTAATGTTCATAGTAACTATTATTTGATTATTAATATTATCTTAATATATTTTTAAATATATTTTGATTAACACCAATATTAGTATTACTAGTAAGTAATATGAGTTTCACCCCATATTTTTTTTTTTAAAGAAAACGAGAAATAGAATAAAGTTTTATGAAGTCTGCAAACATTTTCAACTCTACTGTTATCTATTATTGTGTATAATAAGAATGGTTGAGAATGATCAATCACAGATTTCAATATCATACACCAATTTACATGCTGAGACTTGGGAAATGTTATTGATCTCAAAATCTAACTTTGTTAATTTGTTCAGTTATTCTCTGCTGACCATTTTCGACTTCGAAGTACATTACCTTTTATGTAATAACTACTCTATTATGAAAATTGAAAGAAAGCAACAAATCTGAGAAAACTTATTTTAATATTGATCCATAAAACCATCTCTTAGTATACAAAAGTGATAAGATGAGGCTAAGCAAGTTACTGGATGCAACTTGTTGGTTGGTTAAAACCCAGACAGCTACCTACCAGCTTGTGTAGCCATGACACAAGTCAAAGTATAAAGCACTATATAGCAACATGATGTTAAAGTGCACAGGCACTTTAAAAGCAGATTAACATTAAATCAGAATCAAACATTAGCAAACTACAGTATGTCTACGTCAGCTATCACTTGTTCAATTTTTAATTTACCAGCGCTTTTAATCCATGTGTTCTTCTTCATTTCTTACCACTGGCGTGCAGACTACTAACAATATGTAAACTATGACAGCAACTACTATATGTGTAATTTTATGCCATGAAGAATTCTGGGCATTAAACCATTAGACAAACCTATAATTGTTGGTCGAATCTTTAAGCAATTTGCACTTTAATGGTAGAGTGCTAAAAATTACGTTGGAAAACAATGATTCATTATTGTTAGCATTGTCTTTTAGGGTTATAAAATCAAAATTTGGGGTGCTTGAGCATCCCTAAAAAGGGTCTAAAATCACCTATAATCTGTGTTGCATTGAAATTAATGCACTGACAAACACATTGGTCACAAGAGATCACAACTGTAGAAAATTCAAAGTTGAAAATGTGTCAATACATTAATTTCACAAGAGCATAGAAATTAACACAAAACAATAATCTAATGGCAGGAATTTAAATTAATTTGCATTCAATCATTTGAATTGAATTGAAAGGATTTTTAATTTATCACAAGTGATTTTGTCACAGGTTACTGGCACAGGTTCATGCTGTCTCTCTATAGGTTCCCGCTAGGTTATCAGGTTTCCTACAATAAGATGTGAATATTTGTGCATGGTGCCCCGTAGTAGACTGGTGTCACACCAAAGATA
The DNA here is from genome assembly GCA_030014305.1 of Clarias laeviceps. Lineage (NCBI taxonomy): Eukaryota > Metazoa > Chordata > Actinopteri > Siluriformes > Clariidae > Clarias > Clarias laeviceps. Next base: position 6,543,664 of record JAQMYJ010000011.1, on the reverse strand, counting down.
AATAGTACTATGCTAAAGTCTAGACACCCTGTGTTTTTTAGTAAAACTTTGTCTAGGTTTTTTTTAATGACTCTATTATTAGGTCAGTACAAAAACATTTCTGCTTTTCAAACATAATTTTTCCACCACAAAATTTTAATTTTCAAAAAATATTTGTATGCCAGAAAAGAAAGCAGCACATTATATAATCAACCACTTTTTAGACATAAAAAAGAAGAATGAAAGAAGCAGATGCAACAAGTCCTCAGAAGAACTGTGGGTGGTTCTGCAGGATGCTCAGTAAAACTTACTGTAGATAATTTATTCATAAAACTGCACAAATTGTACCTGACACTAAAGGGTCCTCAAACTGTTGCAACTGTGCAACTGTGTCACACCAAATACTTTTGTTTTATTAATTACTGCTTCTGGTCTTTATCAATATTTTAAGACATTCTTGCTTTACAACATTTATTTTCCCGTGACTGATAAAAGATTTTTGGAAAGTAATATATTCATGTTTTGAACCCTGTGTTCCTCGGAATGGTTTGGGATTCACCACAATCATTACCAGGACGAGTGGTTACTGAAGAGGAAATGAGAGATCATCAGCAGTAATTCAAAAACCCTTCTACCAGCACTTGAACAAAGTGCTGTCCATCATGTTCAACACCAGTCACCCACTGTATGCCACTTTTGCCAAGCAGGAAAGCATGTTTAGTGGCTGACTTCTATCACAGAGCTGATCTATGGACAAACTCAGGGCATCCTTTGCTCTGAGGGCTATACCCTGCTTTAAGTCTTTTTTTTATGGTGCTTGGGGACATGATCAGGATTTTTGTTCATGATCGTCCCTCAGCCACTACTCATTTTTAGTTATTTATCTAGCTCTCCTTTCATAACTTTTTATACTCTAATCTACATTGACCTTCATTATTTCTTTTTTATATCACTCACTTTTTGCACTGCTGTCACTTTAAATTGCTGTATCTCAATTTTTGCACATCTCAATTTACCAGTCTATTTCCTGATTATACATCCCTATTTGTCTATACAGTGGAACCTCAGCATACAAATGCCCTCCATTACAATTTTTTGCTATTAAGAATTAAAATTTTCAAAGATTTTTGCATTGGCATACAAAGCATTTCTGGCATATGAACGAACAAACCAGACCAAACATTGGCTAAGTTTTATGTACATTTGCATCATTGAAAGCCAAGCCAAGCAAGTTTATTTACTTATTTTTGCCATTTTGTACAAGATTTATTGAACACCTACAGTAGCATCATGGGTCCCAAGAAAGTTAGCAAGAATGGTATCAAGACGATAAACAAGCCACTTTCAGTAAAAATTAAGAAAGAAATCACTAAAAAAGCAGCTGGTGCTAAGAGGAATAATTAATTAAGGTTAAAGTGAAGTTTAATGTCTATTTATTTCATATTTTACTTTTAAAAATGTCTTCCCTAAATGTTTTGATTGTTTTTTAAATGCAAAAATATGATTAAAGTGTTGGAAATTTGTAATATTTGTAATTATTTTGGGTGGAACGGATCATCCACATTTACATTATTTCCTATGGGAAAATGCATTCCACAATACAAAATTTCGCCCGTAAGAAATCGATTAAATTTGTCTGTCAAGGTACCGCTGTAATTTGTTTTTCTTTTCAGTCATTTAGTTGAACACGGTTTGACGATCTTGCTAGTGCAATTTCTGTACATGTCGATTGTATTACTATCCTTGCTACTGGATGTTTGTAAAATTTTTTGGATCAATAAAAGTATCTAACCAGCTGGCAGGTAGTCTTGTAATTTTTGGACAGTGTTTTGGAATGTGTTAGCTGTCTAGACGAAATAAACTCGTGTTTTTAGCATGAGATGCTATACATTATGTGTTTTAGCAAAAACCCTACACTCTGATAAAGTGTGCTAGGTTGGACACTGCGCGTGCCGCAGTGGTCCTGGTTAGCTCGGCGAGCTCGCGCTGCGCGCTGATTGGCCAGCTGCTCGTCTGACCGCGCCCTCATTCCCGCTCCCACACAGCGCTGCGGGTTAAGGGCGCGAGCGGCGAGCGGCGCGCGGGAACGGCAACCAGACTCCGCTCCGGCTCTTCTCACACACACACACACACGGACAGAGGGAGGCAGGTGGAGCAGCTTTGACACGGAGACAGAGCTGGGAAGGAAAAGGAAGGGGAAAAAAGCGGGGCAAACGAAAAGGCGTCTGTGGAGTCTATACGGCGTGGATATAAAAACAAAGAACGTCCTCAGCTGGTTGTCGAGGTGACACGACGAGCAGGTAACGTTAAACACCGAGCTGGAATTGAGAGACAGTGATGGCGTTGAGGCAGAAAACTGTCACTATACGTTTCTGGTTACAGTTTCCATCTCAGTCGGTTATTTTCCTTTCATCTGCGCGCCGCCCGAGAAACAATGTAACATTAATGTTAATAAAACAATGTAGCGCAGTCTTTCCTCTGTGTGTGAAGTGCCGTTTACAGTGTATCTCAGTGAATCAGTCTGAAACAAGTTGATTTGATTGAAACCATGCATAGCCTAGCGTGCGCGAGCGCGCGTGTGTCCTTCTGAGTTCTGTATACACCTGCTATACAACTCACCTGAATGAATCAGTGAATCAAATGCCAAACGATTCCCTCGAGTCAATATTTTTGGGAGGGGTTTGGCATTGACGTGCTTGTCGCCATGCTAAGAAATCCCCCCACCTTTTTTTTTCTTTTTCATCCACCCACTCATAAGAATCTCTTATGGTTTGCTAGGTAAACTGTCAGATGTTAGAACTGGAAGGCTCTCTCTCTCTCTTTATGTCTCTCTTTCTCTCTCTCTCTCTCTCTATCTCTCTCTTTCTGTCTCTGTGTGTCTCTCCCCTTCCAGCATCTGTTGTCTGCTGAGTGCTTTCCATGCACTGAACCCGTAATTAACTGCATCACCAACTGCTGCGTGGTGGCCAAGTGCTAGAGAGAAAGACACACTTTCATGGGTTCCTTGTCTTTGCCTTTTCTTCTCGCTGCCCAAAATTTTAGTGCACTTACCTTCCCTGATAAGAGCTCTGAGTAGTTTTTTTTTCCTTGCATAAATAAATCATTCTCATGCCTTCTCTTCACTGTGCTTGAATCTCTTGCTCTCTCACACACACACACACACTTTCATAGCTGTATCTGAACACCTCATGCACCCGATAGCCGAAAGCGGCGCTCCTGTCTGATTTCCCCATTGACCAAAATCTTCGATTATTTTTCATTCCACCAGTGGGTAGCGTCATGATGAGTACAGCGCATGATGCAAATATGTTTTCATTCTGGGTGTAATGAAGATTAAATGGATCCGCTAGGAAATGATGGCAGGGATTGAATTCGCTCCATTCGAACGTGTCAGTGTTTTCTTTTTTGCTCGCTGGATACACCCGCTCCATGAAACTTTCATGAGCTTTTTAAATGGAGGTATCGAAAAAGAAAAATCAAATGCTCTTCCTATCTGAGCAGGATTGATGATTTATTTAGATGATGAAACATCACGTGTCTTGACCAGGGTGGCAGCCGGGCTGAGAAGTGTAGGCTCAATCACTTATTGTGCATGCCTACTCGTGTAATGATGTAGACTGAGAGAGATGGGAGTCATAAATTAATATAGAAATGTATCCTCATAATAATTTAATATAGGATTCAATCTGTATATGCTCACCTTAATACAATAAGCTATATGTTTAACTTGTAATTTAAGGCTGGTTTACATGGATCAAGACTAAAGCGTCATATTTACAGAGTAAATTGTAACCATACTAGAAATGGGATTACTAGAGATATTTATATATTTTGATACATAATCACTTCATTCAGTTCCTTTTGAACAATCAGATTAATTTGTAATTTATGTTGCATTTTTAAGGTTTTCCTTTTACTCATTCTCATCATTCATATAAAACTTTGTCTGTGGCTAAAACCTAAAATGTATTTTATTCAGCTTCCTGAGTTCAATTTGCAATTGCTTTCCACAAATGCTCACAAACAAACAAAAAACATCACCAATTAATATTTACTTGATTAGTCTCAAGCAGAGATCAATAGATGTTGACAAGAAGAGGTCATGGGGTTCCTGCGGGGTTGCACATGAATTAACATGCTTTCATTTCTTTCACATTTGTTAAGAATGAAGGTGAAATGAATCAATATTTATTCATCCATTTAAAACGCTTATCCCGTGTAGGGTCATGGTGGACAGGAATCTGTCACAGGGAAGTCAAACGGGTGCCAACCTGTTGCAGGGCACAAACAGACACACACAGTTATACACTGTGGGCAATTTGGAAGCACCAGTCAATATAGACTGCATGACTTTCGGTGTAGAAGGAACCTACTGTAGATCAAACTCACCAAGCACGAGGAGAACACGCAAACTACAGTACATGCACACAAGACTGGAGGTGAGATTCAAACTCCCAACTCTGCAGGAGCGAGGCGACAATGATAACCACTAGAGCATGTTAATGGGGAAAAAATTGATTCAGTTATGTATCGTGATTATTGTGTGTGTCAAATGAAATATTGCTAGGGTGACTCCAAAATCTTTGAATTTGATCTAATGTTAGTCAGGTTATGATTTACAGTAAATATGTTTGCAATTGAGGTGGTGAAATGTACAACTTTTTAACATGGTTCACTTAAAAAATTTTTTAAAAAAGATTTAGAATTGGGATATTTATAAAATCGCTGTGCTTACAGATTTGGCACCAAGGTATCGGGAAAATATCACAGCAAGTGGTCCCTGGTGATTCCCATTTCTACTATCCATTAAGTCATTGTGCCACTTGTGAATTAATATAGTAAATACTGTACTTATGGGATGTAATATAATATCACATGGTAACCGTACGATTAATCAATCAGTTATTTCTTTAATTAATACAGATTTTTTTTTTAAATACAGGACTACTAAATACAAGGAAATTCTAATAATGTTGCTTTCCAGCATTTAAATTAGCTATGTACATTGCAGTACTACAGATATCAACCAAATTAGGCACATGACCTAACACAATGTGATGGTGTTCTGTACAGTTTTGTAAGTCCTGGTTCTGAATTTTATTTATTTATTAATTTTCATTTCATGCCCTGATTTCGTTCTTCAGTGTCTGGAGTGAGTAAATCAACAAATTTATAAGATAATAATGTAGGATGTATTGGTTTATTTATGCAGTATTTAACTGTTTCAATGAAGAGGATTTTTACAGCTATTAACTGTAAACTGTGCGTCATCTAAAACACGTGAAGCCAGCCGAATGGATCACTTCCAGCAGCTGCTGCCCATGCTGTGTCACAGTAACACACTCAGACATTTACATTTAGGCACTTGGCAGGCGCTCTTATCCAGAGCGACTTACAAAAGTGCTTTGAAGTTTCTATCATTGAATAGATCTTTACTCTGGGTTACTAGGTTACCAACTAAGTACCATACAAACCAGTGCCAGGCAAAAGCACTGTCCGCTCTCTTCCACATACCTGAACTCGCAGTCCACTTATGATTGGCCAACGTCTCTGTGATTGACAGGTGGGAGAGAATATGCCATCCCACACATGCAGTGAGCATGGGTAATTTTGCTTCTGTGGCTCCCAGCCATGGATAGCTCTGGCATCCTCGAGATTCAAACTTGTAATCTCCCCGTGACGGAGTGAGCGCTTTTTCTTCTTTAAGTGTTTAAATTCAGTGTGTCAGACTGTTATGAGCCAGCAATGACTCAGGCTCAAGCTTTCTCAGAAAATCTGCTGATTTCCATCAGCATTTGCACAGAAAAAAAACAAACGCTTTAAACACTGTGTACTATACTGAGACCGTTTTTTTTAAGAGGTGCTTCATCTCACCGTATTGGTGTCAGTCTGGTATAGTGACCCATTTTCAGCATTGATTTTAGGATGCTTTAATGAGACCTTGTTCTGGATGAGTGGACACGCTTGAGGTTGTGCTGAAATGGTTTTATTTAGGTGAATTAGAAGCAGCAAGGACATAATATTTATTTCTACTTCGAGTCTGCAAAGCAAAGCTGATAATTTTCATCTGTTTTGAGCCATATCCATGATTCGGACATCTTTATGCATTGTTCATGGGGGTTTGCTAACAATACAGTAGAGCTACAGTCACACAGGGCTTTTTGTGAGCTCTTTAAATCTCATTATTTATATAAAATGATCTTAAAAATATGTTACTCAGTGAGTGACAATTCAGTACCATCAGTAATGCTAAAAAAGTTTGTAGTTATGAGAGTTAGGACTATAGATCTGGACCTGCTGACAGTCCTGGGACTTCAATTTATTGATCAAAATAATTAATCGATTTTATATGAATGCCATTCTAGCATAACAGAAGGTTACCATATCACAATTTAATGTAATTATCACATGGATTAGCCCAGAAACAAATATAAAATACGAATATATAGATGTACAGTAGAATGTTGTGCACAAAACAGTTAACTATTTACTTATGTGTACAAATGTAGAATTCCTAAATTCTAATCATAACAGGTGATATATAGATTATAAAACAATATTGAAGAATAAATGAGAATACAATGTAAGATAATAATAGGGTTATGTGATGTATGATAAATATTGTAGGGCAAAAGAAAAATGTCTGTTTGCTGGATATTTCTCTATAGTATTTCTTCTTTATAATCAGTGTTACTTTTTGTTTGTTTGTTTTTTAACCAGCCAGAGATTCTGGGCTGCTGACCTTAATAAGGGCCAACGTTGTTCAATTGCCTTAACATTTTGAAGGGACCATGGAATCTTTCTTACTTACCTGTAACAAAAAAACAAGCATAGAGGAGAGTGATATATAGTGAATCTACAATACCACTTCGACATAGAAGAGGCATCAACTAAACCCAACTATAGGCTCAACAAGGCCCAAAAAAAGATGAGGTACCTAAAAAGAGACGTAATTCTGTTGTTTGGACATGGTTTGTGTATAACAAGGCTGACACTGACCAGAAAGCAGATTTTTTTTAAGGTATGTCTCACACCAGCCTTCACTTCAGCAAGCTAAAAACTATCATCTACAAAGCCAAGAATTGAAACTAAAAGCCAAACAAGCTGAAAGCTTTCTACAGGAGTCGTTTGTAAAGCGCATTCCATATAAGGCATTGCTGCAATGGAAAGAAAAAACAAGCGCGGTAACAACTTTCATCTGTAAAGACATATCCCTGATTTACACTCTGGAGGAATCCGGCTTTAGAGAATTAATCAGAATCCTCCTGTCAAGGTATGTAATGCCAGAAACATTTCAGTGAAGTCAAGTTATCTCGCTTATGTAGGGAACACCTGAGTGAAGTTAAGGATAAGCTTCGCAGTGTGTTGTGCTACGCTACCATATGTCACTTCCAAATAAAAGCAGAAAAAACACCTTTCACTGTTGTTTAGTTTATGTACATATCCAGAAGCTGTTAATAATTTACACAGTTCTCTTTAATAGACTTGAGAAAAATGTAAATATATTGTCGTGAAATTATCCATAATATGATATAAAATTTTGTCCATATTTCTCAGGTCCATAGTCTAGTACAGGGGTCTCCAAATCCAGTCCTGGAGAGCCAGTGACCAGCACAGTTTGTAATTCACCAACACCTAAACACACCCACTGA
>JAQMYJ010000011.1:6508284-6532898 GCA_030014305.1 Clarias laeviceps | reverse complement strand
TTCAAATGAATTAAATTTGTGTCCGTGTTTTTGTATAATGGTCAGATTATCGTTGTGAATAACTGCGACGCCTCCTCCTCTAAACATCTGTAACATAGTAACATCTGACAAAAAGATCTAAAAACACTAAAACAGTAGTTACATTACAAGTTTATGCAGAGAGTCAATATTTGTTATATGGACCCTTTTTTTCCAAGATCTCTGCAATTTGGTTACTTGTTGTTGGGTTTTTGTTTGTCCACCCACCTCTTGAGGATTGACCTAGATTAAGTTTTTAATGGGATTATGGTCTGGGGAGTTTCCTGGCCATGGAGCCACAATAGGCAGGCACAATAGGGAATTCTTAAGTTTTTTTTTTTCTGGATGCCCCAAACAATCGGAAAGGGGATTCATTTGAGAAAAGGACTTTACCCCAGTCCTCAGCAGGCCAATCTCTGTATCTTTTGCAGAATATCAGTCTGTCCCTGAAATATTCCTGGAGAGAGGTGCCTTCTTTGCTGCCATACTTGAATTGTTTGAACTCATGCTACAGTGCTATCATCAATCCTGTGTCATGCCAACAAAAAAGCCTTAGACACTTATAAAATGCTTGTAATTATACTTCTGCATACCACAGTAACATTTCACAAAAAGATCTAAAAACACTGAAGCATCAGACTTTGTGAAAATTAATATTTGTGTCATTCTCAAAATATTTGGCCACCGCTGCATGCTTCAGCTTTTTCTCATGCTGCGTGATGAAATTCGCACCAGTCAAGCACTGACAACATCATAGAGTGGGAAACCTTCCAGTTAATTGTTCCTTGTACTCCAGTCTCAACAGCACAGCCCTGTACCATTGACTCTAATGCTTGACAAAAGGCATTAAATACTCCTTCAGGAATTCAGAATAATGGATTTTTTTTTTTTTTTCAGTTTTAGCCTTTTTTTTATTTGCTAATTACAAATACAGTGGAACCTCGGATTACGAGCATAATTTCGTTCCGGAAGCGGGCTCGTATTCCAAAAACCAAATTTCTTTTTCCCACAGGAAATAATGGAAACTCAAATTATTCGTTCTACAGCCCAAAAAAATAAATACATAAAAATAATTAACACAAAGTATAAAGTAAAAATAAAACAAATTAACCTGCACTTTACCTTTAAAAAAAACGTAAAAAAAAAAAATCCCGACAGATAAGTGTTTCCGTTTGTGCACGCAGGCGCCGAGTGTGTGTAACGGAGAGACCGTTTTTTTAAAACCGTTTAAAAATTAGCAAGGAACATCGCTAGTCACACTCGCGTGAGCGCATACTAACGGAATCACTGCTGTAAAGTAAAAAAAAAAAAATTAACCAGCACCTCACCTTTGAAAAGAATCGCGAGGGTGTGTTTGTTTGGAAACCTGAGAGGAGGGGGGCTGTAAAGCTGAGAGAGAGAGAGAGAGAGTGTGTGTGTGCTCGCCTTTACAGCCCCCCCCTCCTCTCAGACACACACACACTCTCTGCCTTACACAGACACACACACACAAACACACACTCAGAAACTCTGCAAGCACTAAGACCCAGCAGGGGAGACGATAGGTAATGACAGTATGCGTGATACATGATACTTGGTACTTGTAAACCAAGACAATACTCGTTTTTCAAGTCAAAATTTATTAAAAATCTTTGCTCGTCTTGCGGAACATTCGCAAACCGCGTTACTCGTAATCCGAGGTTCCACTGTATTATAATTAATATATAATATAAGGTAACATCATATAATCTGGTCCCTTTTTTATTCCCATCCCTAGTATTTATACAAGTTTATATTTGCCATATTGTTGCTAACGTTATCTCAAGTAGCATGAGTAGCTTGTGTGCCTGGCAACTGTGTGTTTTTGTGTTTTTCTTTGTTTAAAAGTATTTATGTATTTGCTGTGTGTGTATATAAATAATAAAGTCAGGGTTGCAGCATTCTGCCTGCAGCAGTTATTGTGGTTACTCTTAGAACTTTTTTTTTTTTTTTTCCATGGTGCTTTGTATAGTAAAGTGTTTATCTTCCAAGGAAAGCACTCCTGTAGGGTTCAACGTAGAGCCTACAAGAGGTCACCAAAGGGTAGACAACATTTCACTTTCATGTTTCTCGGCCATACTCAGACGTACTCAGTATTATGTTATTTATGTTTTTTTTTTTTGTTTTTTTTAACACGTTTCATTGTCATGCATTGTCATGCATATTACACAACTTGTGTCCTAAGGTCTGTTATAATGACTTGAACCTGGAAGCAGTTACTAGTTTAGTAAAAAAAAAAAAAAAAGGGATTAAATGTTATCAATAACCTCTTCTGAGTGTAAGGATTGACCGTAAATCTCATCACCCCAAACCGATAAGGAATCTCCCAGGCCATCTCTGGCCTTCCACATGTGAAAGCGAGCGAGCGAGGGATGTTAGCGGCACATCTTTGACAGACAGAGAGTGAGCTTTTTTTTTTTTTTTTTTTTTCCCCCGCTGCATACTGAGAGCATGTAAGCAGAGCAAGCGTCTGGCAAGTGAAGGACTACGCGAGTGAGGGCGTCTTTGTTCTTTGCCCTTCACTCCTGTCCTTTGCCGGAGACATTCTAAAGGGAAAAGAGCAAAGATGAGGGATGTTCCCGCCATGTTTCAATTGCACTGTTTAAGGATGAGAGATGACCCACTTATGGAAAATTGATGCGTTATCAAATTTACTGCATAATTAATAACCATTCTTTTTCTTAATCTCCTTCATGCTATTGTTTTTTCTCTCCCCGCTGGCAATTTTGTGCTCATGAGTGACTTTGCAGAATACTGATTGACCGTATTCATTTGAATGGCAAATGAATAGAAGAAATCAATGCACATAATAATGAGAGCGACCATAATGACATGCATATAAAATTTCACTTTCACAGATTGCCCCATTGCTGTTATATATAGAGTATGACCTGTTATTAGTCATGTAACTCCTATACTTCAGTTAATAATATTATATGCAGAGGTAGCTGCAAGAAGAGGAGGATAGCATCAATGCACGCGCACACACACACACACACACACACACACACACACACACACACACACACACACACAGAGTTCTGATTCATTGCAGCTAGACTGGCTTGCATGGCAGAGCACCTATTTCCTCAGTGTTTTTCAGCACCACCTACAAGGACAGCTCCTCGTGTTCATTACCGTCTATAAGGACAGCTCCACATATTCAGTACCGCCTATAGAACAGATGCTCATGTTCCACACCACACAGGACAGCTGCACGTGTTCCGCACCACCTCCGAGGACAAATCCACATATAGAGTGCCACCCATAGGACAGCTTTTCATGTTTACAGTCACCTATTAGGGGAGCTCCTTAGGTTCAGCACCACTAATCAGGACAGCTCCTGAGGTAGGAGAGACTCTCATATGGTGATCTCTTCATACTCTGTCTTGATAAAATGTCTCTCACTTTTTATTTTAATTTTTTTTAGACAACATACAACCTTCTCAAACATGTCTTACCTTTCAAACACTCCCACCATACAGTAGACAGCTCCTAAGGATCTTCGTGATCAGTACCAATATAAACAACGTTATGTTAAACAACATAATGTACAACTTTTTAAAAACTTTTTTTCTACTTTCCTCAAACTACGTTAACACTCATACAGACAGCTCCTGGGGTTTAGCATTATCTACCTACCTTCCATGACTTACAGCAATTCCTTTTTCTTCTTCTCATCTTCAGCCACAAGTAGAGCCTCCTGATGTTCATCGCTATTCATAAGAACAACTCCATTTAACGCCACCAATAAAGTCAGCTTCTCAGGTGCAGATTTTCTTTTTCAGCATCCATCAAAACAGCTATTTATTTTTCTTTCCAACTGTAGGGAACACCACTTACTGTATCTTCATAACCATTCACAAAATAGCTCTGTGTTTGACATAATAATAAGGAAAGCCCCTTATGTATCAGCACTATCCATAAGGACAGAACATAAAGTTTTATCTATAAAACTGGCACTTTATCTAGCCAGAACATTAAAATAATGAATAATACTGATTATTAATTTTATACCAGTAAAATGGTGACCGTATCAACGCCACCCAAGGCTCACCCATACCCATCTGGACCAAAGGCCAGCCCACCCGGTTTGATCCAACAGAGAGATCCCACAGAGATCCTTACATGAGATAAAGGATGAAAGAACACCTAGTACATCACAGCCTGCCACATATGGGGCCCAGCAGGCAAAGAGTTCAAAGTTGTTGACCCGGCCTTCAAACTCCCCCAGATCTCTATCCAATAGAGCACTCATGGGATGTGCCGGAAAAATAAAGTCTGGTCAATGGAGGACCCACCTCGCAATCCATAGCACCCAAAGAATCCACCACTTAGGATCTGGTGCTAGTGACCAGAGCACCTCACAGAGGTCCAGGAGCATAAGGGGAACCCAAAACCATGGGTGGTTTTAATGTTAATGATTTTAGGGGGGGGGGAAGGGGTTGGCTGGGACCTATCCCAGGAGACTTCGGGCACTTACACATTACACATAGATCTCTCAAACATGCATTTCTTAGTCCCTGTCTTTTCCCATTGCTCACACCCCCTCTCTTTCCCTTTCTCTTTCCCTGTAGCTCCATTTTGTCTCCCTACTAGTGGAAGTAAACGCATGAATTCTGGGATGCTCAACCCCCTCCTTTTTCTCTCCTCTGCAGAAGGCTGCCCATGCCTACTGTATCTCTTAAGCTTCATTCTTCCAGTTCCTCTTTTTTTCTTTTTTTTTTTTTTTCTTTTCTTGCAGCAGTAATGATAACGGCAAGGAGCAGCCATAGCAGTGAGGGGGGGTGGGGAAGTCATGTGCCCAACACCAGAGTAAGTGTGAGCTGACGGTGGTAATTACCGATGTCTGTAGAAGCCACTCCGGGGGCTTGAGCTCAGAACTCAAGGCTGGCTGTGGTCACAGGCCATGTGCTCACCATTTCAGCCCACAATACCCACACACAGTCTGTTGTCCCTGAATATCAAGGTTGCTCTCATTCTCTCTCTCTCTCTCTCTCTCTCTCTCTCTTTCTCTTTCTCTCTTTCTACACACACACACACACACACACACACACACACAGTATGACCCTCTTAGGGCAATGCAGAACTCAGTAGCAGGGTATCTTGTTAATCGGGCCTGACGCATGACTCAACCTAAAAAAAAAAAAAAAAGGCAATTCAGTGCTCCTCCAGATGATGATTTGGGAAAAAGGTCATTTTTGAGGTCGTCATTGTCTGTCTTTTAACCTCCAGGCAACTCTTCCCTATCCGTTGCCATCATCGAAGCTAACAATGTTTACTCAAATCTATAGTCGATGTGCCCGAGGTTGAAGATGCGCTTTGAGACCCACTGCACGTCTTGCATAGATGGCGTGAGCATGGCGATAAAGGCTACTGAAGTGCTTATCATTATCCAGGTCAAATTCGCAAAATCGTCTAAGCAGCGGGTTTTTCAGCGGGTTTACATCGCGTCGTCCAAATTACATTGCTCTGTCTATAAGATTATGCCCACTCTACTTATGCTGTAGTACTGTATGACCATGGCCTGCGTTATGACGAATCCCTAGTTTATTTTGGGTGAATCCTGAGGGAACGTAGGAGGAGGAAGTAGGTAATTAAAGTAGCTCACTACTCCTTCAGAATGTTTGTGGGTAAAACGGGTAAGCAGCAACAGATAATGCAGATAATTGTCTGGCATTACCGAGCACATCAGGATGCCAGATGCTAGCAGAGAGAGAGAGAGAGAGAGAAAGAGGGGAGGCAAAATGATTGTCTGGGATCTGCTTTCTCAACCTCAAGCTTGGGCCATGTGACCCGATCAGCTTAGCAGATGGACTTAACCAGGCCAACTTTGCATTTCACATGCCCTTTTGCTATCACTGGATTGCCACAAGCTGCAAGTTGACTGCATGATGCACGAACCTATTCAGGAGAGCCATGCCAGGTATTGAACAGTTGTCCAGAAAAATCGATTATATAAAGAAGCGTAGACTAAAATGAAAAACTGAGCACTTGTCTTTATATTGTACTCCTGAGGGAGACTGGGACAAGTGTGTATATGTGTATGTGTGTGTAAGCTCTTGAAGGTAGCTCCGATAATGCAGAGGTGTTATTCCTGCCAGCTTCAGGAGTACGTAACTGTACACTGCAGCAGCCAAAGTCACTGACCTCTCTACAGGGAACACGGATGAGAGAGAGAGAGAGAGAGGGCCACTCTCTGTATGGTGGGGTCGTAGGGGACACTGTGGCCTCGACTATGGCAGAACAATAGAGGGCGGGTGATTAAGCATCGCTCACTCCAGTGCCTCCTCAGGCCGTCAGTCTTGGTGTGCAGCACCTAACAGAAGATTTATGTCAGACTGACGGGTGCTGAGCTGACGGCTGCTTGTATATCCAGCGATTTTTAGCAGCTGTCTAGCTGTCCATCGTCTCCGAGCTGGGACTCTGCATCACCTGCCACAGCCAAATGGTCACACTCGGCTGCACCATCATCTTCCTCCAAGCAAGTCCACATGTTGGTGATGCCAGTTCGGCAGTCCCTGCATGACAGTCTCCCACCACACGTATACGGTTTATGCTTGCTTGAAAGAGCTGCACGGCGCGGCCACCCAGTGCTGCTGTTTTCCTGCCCATCTGTGCCCATTCATTTTTAGCTCCGTCTATTCATTTAATAAACTTTATTACATCAGCCTGATACCACGCTGTAAACCGCCTGCCACTGGCTGTGCATCCATCTTCGTTCTACAATGCTAATTCGACACCGATGTATGCAGAATGACCTCCCTCTGCTAGAATGATTGCTAGCGATTTGTCAGTCCACATGCTCCCAGACGCAGTCATGTGACTCACCAGGATCCAATTAGCAGCTTCCCCGCTTATCTCCAAACTGCTTCTGCAGAGTCATTTAGATACCTGACGGTAAACCGCTTAATGATCCGCTTCCTACGTCCTGTTTACAAGACTAGAAATATTTTTATTTGTATTTCTCCGTGCCCCGAACCATCCTCCGCCATTATTTAGTAAACTTAAGCAGATAAGAACATCAGATTTAGCATGTCAGCTAAACAAATTCTCAGCAGGGAGGAGGATTTGGTCTACGCTGTGTGCTTAGAGACCTTTCAGATTCAGTGAACATAAATCATTCTGTTTCGAGTGCACTCTGGGAAGAATATTTAATTGTGGGCCACACTTTGAAGGCAGCACAGAGACTCTCCTGTGCCAGCTGCACTGCTCTGCCCCAGGCCGTCTTAGCAAGTCACAGCATCAGTGCCATCTCGTGTGCACCATAGTAGGGTTCAGTTGTAGGGATGGGTTATTGTTGCCTCGCAGTCTTTGTGTCTCGTTGGATGGAGGCGCACTGCGGTGGCTCGGAAAGCGGCTCTGCCTGCTAAGTGATATCTGATCTCCCCTAGGCTAGCAAGTGCCGCTCATCTGAGCGATAATGTGCCACTCACAGATCAGATTAGCTCCACCTGAACGTTTCCAGCTGCCTGCTAATGCCCATGACCCACAACAAGATTAAAAAGATTAAGATATATTTTTTTTGCTCGACTCGTCTGCCGAAGCAGAGACACTCAGCCTGTAATAAGTTGCTTTGGCGTTAAGGCTCAGAACAGCTTTGTTCTTAGTGTTGCACCTTGAGGCACCTGTGTGTTCTTAATCTTATATTCCCTCCACACCCTGCCGTGCTGTCGAAGTTGAGATGGATGGCATGCGTGACATTCAATAGCTGCATAAATGCAGTCTGTCAGACTCTACCAGGCAGTTTAACGGGGAATGGAAAATATCTTTCCATAGAATGATGTTGCTGGTTTTTGTTCTGATAGATCGAGCAAGCTGATATGGATCTAGGTGGAGTGGGCGGAGACGGATGCTGTTGTATGGAGTCGGAGCTGAGAAGCATTTCAGAGTTTTTTCCTTTTTTTTTTTTTTTTTTACTACTGGTTCTCATAGGAGACCTGTTTTTTTTTTAAGTTGCAGAGCTGGAAAGCACAACCTGTTCACAAAATTATTATATTTATTATTGATTTATTCTATTTAACTGGTACAGTACCTTGAGTGCCAAGACTGAAAGAGCTAAAGGAATAAAAGAGCCAGAACAGTGCCTCCCATTGACCCTGCTACAGTCTAATTCATCCCAGCACTTTTTTATACATTTCTCACAATAGCCTAAAAGATCTGTAATATTGTGTTTCAGCAAAGAATCTCTCACCACCAGACAGTCAGCGCTCCCCTTCCCCCCCCAAACCCCTTTCCTTTTGTATCACGTGGATCATTGAACGTATGTGGTTTTTAATGTACATGAGTTTGGAGGATAATTTAATGTAATAACACACACGTACACACACTAGACTGTCCAGACTTCAGTGACGCCAAGGCATTATAGGGAGACAAGGTAAGTAAAGTAAACTAATGTTACGGTATTCAATGCAGTCCAAACACAATTTTATCATTTATTGATGTACGAAAGCAAACACAGATGACCTTCATCCTGAAGTTATCATTTATCCACTACCAGACGAGAAGCAAACAGCTACAGAGGTATCTATCTAGGTTAATTAGGATAGTTAGATGGCAAGTCAATCTCAGAATAGATAAAAAAATATATATGTTTATAAGAGCTCAAAGTTCTTCATAGAGCTAGTTTCTTACTTTGATATTATGCCAAAGTAAAATTGTCATGAGCTCAGCTTGTCATATTTGCTGATGCTGAAAGCTTGGAAAGATTGAAAATCGATGATCAAATCGAAATCATGATGGCTATCAAATTGAATGGATTAAATGTCTGTAGAAAAAACATTGTGTCTGAACCTTAAAGTAGGACGAAAATAAATCGTGTTTTATGTCATTATGTGTGTTATACTTTCACTTTATTTTGTATCCCATACGAACCCTAACACACACTCGTGTGACAACACAACTAGGGCTGGGCGATATGGACATAAGTATGACTATTATTTTTAAATGCGTATTAATAAAGATAATTATTAATATACACATTTTTTTTTTATCATAGTAAGGAAAGAAACATGTTCAACAAGTTTGTTATATGTTCAGCATATACATAATGTGTGTGTGAGTAACAGTTATTTTAAAGTAAAGGGTACGATCAGTCGAGGGCCGAATCCTAATAAAATAAAAATGACAAGATTTATGTTTCTAAGGTGAAATTAATTTTTATGCCTGAACAATATAATAACGATACATCACACAACATACTGACATTTGTTGGAGCTTATACTGCGCACTGGTACTGGCAGTAGTGCTTACATGTTTTATGTATAACATAAATAAAAAACTATAAAAAGTAATAAAAAGTTATTTACGTCACTAAATGTAGGTCGTGAAGGTGGGAGAGACTAAGGCGATATTGTATGTCTTCGGTATTGCCCCTGGGTCAGGACGATTTTGCTGCACAGTTTACACACAGTGTTGTTCCGCCCTAATTTTCTCATTACACACTGGATCTGCTGTTGTGCCGGTGCAACCCAACAATACGCATGTTACATGACTGGCTGTATGAGTCACACGCCATTATCAGGGGATAGGATCGACCGTTTCCTTGTCCATACTTGTTAAACAGACAAAGCTGTGAATTTCACTCACAAATTATGAACTGGGTTTGAACATCAAAAAGAAAAAGAAAAATTATTATTATTTTTTTAATCAGGATGACTTTCACTCTGCTAGAATTCAGTAAGTAGTTATGTTGTGATTCAACACATAGCGAGTGTACACATACTGTAGTTTTTTAAAACTTTTTTATTTGTCGATCTTTAATGACCCTAGTTACGGCTAATAACTTGTTAGGTTTATTTACAGGCCTGACTTCAGTTTTGCAAGACTTAATGAGCTGGTTAATAGGAAAATAATAATAATAATAATAATAGTAAAGAAACTACATAATTGCTTAAAGTGACAAGCAGTGAAAGTAGACTTGTACCCATGCTTTCTCCTCGCCCTTCCAACCCCCTCCAAAAAGATAGATAGATAGAGTACTTTATTAATCTCCATGGGAAATTGTATGTCAAAAATATGGTCATTTCTTATTGTACATGATATCACAGGAAGAACTAGGTAAACTGTATGTACAGTATAATGGTGGCTGAGTTACTTTACTCATTACTTCATTACATAATGATTCCAACAATGAATTATATTGAAAGGCAAATAGGAAAGTGCAAGTGCTAGTAAAGCAGGCGATCATAGAGCTAATAAACCAACTTTGTTAAGAAGCACAAATGCCCCAGTGGACATCCTGCTAGGTCATGAAAATGTACAGCAGTAAATCGTGTTTGTCCAAAGAACTCGTGGATTAAAGCAGTTACAGAGCAAGATGCTCTCCTGAAGAAAAGTGAAGATGTGTCACGAGTTGCCATTAAGACCAATAATTGCCCAGCCTGAAATGTGTGTTTAGCACAAGAAGTACCAGCCTCGAGAAATGAATCGTCCAGCTTTTCTAAAAGTGCACGAACAGCTCTTATTGAATTCTGGGATAAAGTGTTACAGGCCAATGAGATAAAGATTAACCTATACCTGACTGATAAAAAGAGGAACGTGTAAAAAAGAAATGGGGAAGGGCTGAAGACCTGAAGCACGGCACCTCATCGAGACACGGTGGCACGGTCACGTTTGGCTGCTTCACCGCCTCACTGACTCACGCATTGACTCATTCAGTGTGTCAGTATTAATGATATGATTGCAGACAGAGGCATGAATTTTAAAAGGTACCGAGAACATCTGAAGTGCTCAGGTCTTAAAATTAGGACAATAAACACTACTTCGTGAATAATTTGAATGGAAATTATTATTATTTTTTTATGTTGAGACATGTTAGCATGATTAATGTCCAGTTAAATTGCCACACTGGTAACAATGGGTTGATTTGAGATGCACCCGATTTGAGATGCTAGTCTTTCTGCTGCATGTAGATTAAAGTGAAATAGCTTGTTGCGGCTCTAATTTGTTAGCCTGCTTAAAAAAACAAACAAGTATCTCGATGACAGCTAAATAATGTAGATGGATGGTTGTTTTTTTTTAATGTACTAAATTAAATATGTAATGGGGAAACACAGCATCGCGTCGCAGACAAGAGATTTATACCTTTCCCTAATTTGATACACACTCACCGACCACTTGAGCAGGAACACTTGTACAGTATACTTGCTAAATTTCGCATGTATCTATTAAGCAATTCAGCAGTGCAGTCCATGGAACTTTGCAGAGCCAGGTCAGGAGCTTCAGATACTGTTTACATCAACAGCATGAGAAGAAAAAACTGATATAATCTCAGGTACCATGGTATGAATAGTGCTTTAAGGGATTCACCAATTCAACTGTCCTGTTTTTGTGTCCAAGTTGGACCAAGTCCAGATGAACTGTTGGGTTTTTTGGCACCATTCTGCATGTAAACTCTGGAGATTTGTATGTATGAAAATCCGAGTAGGTTAACAGTGTGAACGGAAACAGACAGTTATCAGATTTAAGGTTTTCACGTGTCACGGTTTCGCATTAAATCATTTTCATTTTCAAAATTCTACAACCCCCTTTCTCCGGACCTGCACCGAATCACACTCTAGCAGATTTCATTTCTTTGTACAGTGGACTGCTAGGAAAAACCCTTCGGCTCTGTAATCTGTTACTGCTACATTGCTACTCTACCTCTGCTGCCAATCCTAACATGTTTCTCATCTTTCTCATATGCTGCAGCTACAGTATCAAATGCACTGTACACAAGAACACAGTGTCACAGACCAGTTAATGAGCTAAACATGGAGACTTTTTTTTTGTTTTGTTTTAGAGCCGCTCTCACTTTCAGCTTAGAACAATAACGTGACAGATACTTACAGTGTAAGAAATGTACACAATCAGAACTGTCGTATTGAGAAAGAAGACCTCCAAGCTAATGACTGATTCAGAAAACACACATTTTGAAATTTTAATCTTTAGCTAGGCAACTTTGGATGATACCAGGGTCATTATATTTTGTCTATACTAGTCCACCTTAACATCATTTTAAAAGAACTGCAGAGCGAGAGAGATTGGTTAGCTACAGTAAGGTTGTGTAACTGTAGTAAATAAGTAGGTGTTGGTCCTTGCTTGAGTTATTATTAAAGCAAATATATTCGGTTAAATGAAACAGAATAGGATGTACCGTTGCATGAATGATTTTGGCATGCATAGTTATTTCAAGCATTATGCGACTTCCATGCGTGCATGTGGTGGCACAATGGCTTAGTGTTTAGCATTGTCGCCTCACACCTCCATGGTCAGAGGTTTAAATCTCACCTCCGGTCTGTATGCGTGGAGTTTGCATGTTCTCCACGCACCCCCAGGTTTCCTTGGCATTTCTAAATTGCCCCTGATGTTTGATTGAGTGGGATGGTGTGTAGGTTGGCACCCTTGTGACCCTACACCGGTATACGCAATGGATCGATGGGTTTATGGATGAGTACCTGACTTATGCATCATTTACCAAAAGAAATTGAGAGTACAGGTAGGTTAGATAAAGTTGTATCATTTCATAAGGGTGTGCATTCATGCTTGAAATATTATTGTAGTGAATAATGCACGTTAAATGAAGGTGTATTGTGGCATAAATGCCTTTGTAGGTCTATTCTAGAGCTGTGAATCATATGGTAGTTCGATTGTTAATTCAAAAGGAGGTAAAAAGGAAGCGATACACTTATAAAAAATGATCATATTTGCCAGGTACAGGTATTTTGCACAAGATGCAAGTGGATTGTATTTTCTGCAAAGGCCGTGGTATATCTTTAAGGATTTTGTCAATTTTAATAGAATACTGACCCATCGATGCAATGACTTGAATCAACCAACAAAAGACTGATTAAATTGCAAATTCGATTTAATAGCACATCTCTGCCTCATACGTATTTAAAATGCTGTCTGGTATGTTATTTCTTTACATGACTATCTGTTTTCAGCTTGTCTGTCTGTCTAACAGTGTCCGGAAAAAAAAACCCACGGCATTCCCCACTCTTAAGCTTTAATGTCTCAAGGACTTACAGTATAATAAAATGGCTACGTCGTTTGGACCCTACATAAATGACTGCCTCATTTTAATTAAAAAGCTGTTGACACTTGTGTGACAAATGCTGCGCAGCCTTGCCTAGTCTAGTTTCCTTTTGGTTTTTGTTATATATTATATATATATATATACACAAGGATCATCATACCATGAACATTTCAATCAATAACATGTCTAATCGGATCAGTATGTGGAGGGTGTCCAAAACAACAGCAATTTTTGCTTTCCTTTGGAAACAGAATGAAAGACACGATCAAGGTCTGTGGTTCAAAATGGTCCTTTCCCTTTTCTACCCCCCCCCCCCCGCCCCCACCTTGTCTGTACTCATATCCTGTCTTCATTCTTCAATAACTTCACTTTTAATACAGAGACAACACAGTGCATGCACATGCCCGGATAAACACAAACATCACTGAGAGACTTTCTTTATTTCTGTTCAGCTTTCGTTCTGCCTGTCTTTTACTTTCTCATACACGGGGTCATGTGTGGACACGGATTCCTGCTTTGTATTGTTACTCGGGAGACAAAGCTTTTCCAGACTCTTATGTGAAACACTTTCAAGTGTCTATATGTGTTTTCTTCCTTTACAAAGCTTATGTGTGAGTTTGAAAAAGCTGCACGGTTGCTTTATAGGATTTTTTTATACAGTATACTGGGGTGGATTCAGAGCTCTCCAGAATTATCCGCAACCCTTCATGAAAAACGAGCCAAATAAATATATGTAAGGAATAACTCACATACGACTGTTATACAAATTGATTTGGAGGTAAGGAGGAACCAGAAGGTGTGTGCCGAAGACCTGTCTGTGTTGGTAATCACACCGCAGCTGTTACGGAGCGCTCTCACTCGAGACTCCTCAAAAACATGGCCTAAGAAATCAAGTGGCATTTTGAGCAGAAACGTACTTTAGGCAAGGCCTGTGTCTGGTTATGTACAACTGAGCTGCCATGGCAACAGCCCCCCTCGGGATGCTTAATATCTCATTGCGTCTGGTTTCAGGCTAAAATTTATTTAATGCACATCATTGCAAGACTCTAGTATTCTCACATGGGCATGATTGAGCTTCAAAAAAAGAAAAATGCTGGCTTATATAATACATTAACACCGTGTTTGAACTTCCTAGCATGCAAAATGAGATTATTCACGTGCATACTTTTACTAGGGATGGGAATCACCAGGGGTCACCCGATACGATATTATCGCGATACTGTAACTGGGTGCCGATTTGTTCTGAATTGCTATTTCTGTAAGTATAATTATCTTATAAAAATCCTGATGCAATATAATAATTTTTTTTCAGATTTTGTTACAATTGAAAATTTTTTTTACAAATAGTTTGCTCGTACTGCACAGGACTATCAACGCGTGAATAGTTTAGATCCTACTGAATTGTAGAGGAACAGCAACATATTATGCAGATATATACAGTATGTAGTGTAAATCCAAGTTAAAAACGCATTCATTAAGCTTTTAGTTCATAGTATTTAGATAGTTACTTTTCTGTATAATAACATTCTCATGAACTTATATTTTTATATGTTTTGTTTTTATCCTATGTTGATCTATATTCTTAGTGCTGTTGTGCTATATTTTTAGAATTATGTTTAATGCGTTCTGTTTTAATGGCTATCCATTTTTTTGGGTCCATCCCAGGCACAGTGGTGAAGTGGTTAGCAATGTCGCCTTGCACCTCCAGGGTCCGGGTTCGTTTCCTGTCTTTGTGTGCATGGAGTTTGCATGTTCTCCCCGTGCTTGGTGGGTTTCCTCCCACATTCCACAGAAATGTAGGTGAGGTTAATTGACGTTCCCAAATTGACTGTAGTGTATGTGTGTGTGTGCCCTGCGATGGATTGGCATCCTGTCCAGGGTGTACCCTGCCTTGTGCCCTAAGCCTCCTGGGGGAGGCTCTAGGCTCCCTGCGATCCTGAATACAGGATAAAGCGGTTTAGAAGATTAGTGAGTGAGTGTTGATCCCATAATTAAAAAAAAATTTTTTTTGTTTGTCTTCTTTATTTATTATGTAAAGCACTTTGGTCAACTTGAAGTTGTTAATAAGTGCATATAAATAAATTATTGCTTTATTTATTTATTGATTGATATAAATAAAAAATTAATAATAATAGTAAAAAAGATTTTGGATTCAGTGTGGCGATACATGAATTGTCTAAAAAAACAAATAAATAAAA
The DNA here is from genome assembly GCA_030014305.1 of Clarias laeviceps. NCBI lineage: Eukaryota > Metazoa > Chordata > Actinopteri > Siluriformes > Clariidae > Clarias > Clarias laeviceps. The sequence continues at coordinate 6,517,646 of JAQMYJ010000011.1, read as the reverse complement.
AATAACCCTGATACGTAACTGAATTGATTTTCTCTATTCTCCACCGTCTACACTTCAAGGGCTATGGCCTCTAATAATTAGACCCGGACTCCTGTTGATGCTATTATTATAGCTTATGTGGTAAAAAAGTAAAGAAAAAAAAAAAGAAAATTTAAATCAACATCTGGTACAAATATTTACCATGTAGATTAACCGTGAGAGACACCGGAATTTAATTAATCGGGATATTATGTTGTGAATAATAATGAAGTCGATTCCTGAATTTGTACTGTTTTCTCACACACAGATTTGAATAATAATATTATTTTGCTGTGTTTATTCTGCCTCCCACTACCGCAACCTGCAGAGTGCTCCACTCCAGCCGCATACATATACACACACACACACACACACACATACACATGTAAATATGCCCCCCACTTAGCTGACATGAAACAGCATTGGCACAAGAGAAGCCTGTTGGGAATCTTGAATAATTAGACCAGAGCCCTAATTCCATCAGATCTGCAAGCAGCACATGTTGTTTGAACGTCTCTGTAGTGCCAGTGTTCGGAAGAAGCAAAACCCTCCATTTTCAGCTTCGCTTTAACACACTAACCCAGAACTGACCCGATCCCACTCAGTCTGTATTTCTAATGATGTTAGAGCCAAAATTATCGAATAAATTTAAAAACAATTCAGACGATATTACAAATCTGCTTGTCACATAGGCTAATTGTTACTAGGACGGTAGCAGGCGTAGATCAACTTGATCAGAGTAAAAAAAGATAGATATATTTCTTGAAAAATGACTTTTCTTTGTTATAAACATTAATCATTAAATTTGTCAAACGAACAAGAAGGGAAAATGTCTTCTGGTTAGTGTTTCATTCTAAACCGTCAGCTGGAATAGTGTGTGAAGACATCAGTTTTGGAGAGTTTTGGAACGTAACACAGTAGAGCTAAAAACTTTCTTATAGTTTTAGAAGATTTCTAAACATAATCCATGCTGGCTTCTGTTGCACATCCTTAGTTTATCCAATCACTTGTGTACGATACCAACTCAAAGGATAGATCGGAATGGAAAGAGGTTTCACAGCCTTTAATCGTACTTTTTTTATTTTATTTATCTGCACTGGTCTGATTATTGCACCAAAAGGTGAAAAAATTTGATAAAATCCAACGAGCAGAAATTCCACCGGCGGAAATGCCTTGATGAGAGAGGCCCGAGGAGAATGACCTGACTAGTTTGAGCTGACAGAAAGGCTATACTAACCACTTTTTACAGCAGTGGTAAGAAGACAAGCAGATCAGCACACAACACGTCGACCCCCAGCGGGGCGGAAGGACTTCAGCAGTAGAAAGCCAATTCTGTTTCCACTCCTGTCATCAAGGATCCCTCTGGTCTGATTAAGGAACTGACAGCTAGACTGAGAAATATACACTTGTAACGTAATGTAAGCGTGACAAAGTCGAAACAACAGCGTCTCCTCTGAAATCAAACATAATGACCTATTAAAAAGGTAAATCTTTTCAACATCTATCCCTCTGAATCTCACACTAACCAACCACGGCCCAGGTCATAACTCCATCCTTCCTCTAGGTTCATTTCAGACGTGTAGGACGTCTACACACACGAATCTAGTCTTTTTGAGCCGCTGCTCATGGTTGCATTTGGTCGGAAAGTGTTAACTTTATACGCGGGCTAACAGACCCCTGATCGATTTTCTATCTTCACTGTGATCAACAGAGGAGAGAGGAAGGACACCCTACCCACCCGGAGACTCTGGGTGAATTATGCGTTAGATTCCCGACTCACAGATGGTTGCGGCATCACCAAGTTTCACACTCCCTCGGCACTCAGACGATCACTTACACTATTGCGGCACTTCAAATTTAATGACATGTACTGTAGGCAGATAGAACAGTGTGTCCATTTCTTTTGTAGAGAAAAATACATGGACGCTCATTGGCAGCTTTATTGGGAACACCTGTAACCTCGATCATCCATGCAATTATACAATCAGGCAATCATGTGGCGGCAGTACAGTGCATAAAATCATGCAGACAGGGGTCAAGAGCCTCAGTTAATGTTCAAACATCAGAACGGAGTGACTTTGACAGGATTGTTGGTGCCAGATGGGCTGGTTTCAGTAATTCATATAGACTTGTTTGAGTATTTCTCCTGGGCTTGTGCGAGCATTTTACATGGGTTTGTTTGAGGATTTCACATGGGTTTGTTTGAGCATTTCACATGGGGTGGTGAATATGTCTCTTGGGCTTGTGTGACCAATTCATATGGGCTGGTTCAAATCTTGCACATGGACAGGTTTTAGTATTTCACATGGGTTGTTCTGCTTCCATTGAGGGTCGCCACTTGGAGCGGACCAACTGATCCACACAACAATTTGGCACAGGTTTTTTATCCCGGATGTCTTTCCTGACACAGCCCTCCCATTTTATCCGGGCCTAGGACCGGCAGTGCATCCAGTGGCTGGGGTTTGGGCCTTCTGCATTTCACATGGGTGGGTTTGAGTATTTCTCTCTCCATGCTGATGAGAGCGGTCAGAAGAGAATCGCCCAGACTGACTGGTTTGCACCAGTCTCGAGGCTACAATAACTCATATAGCCACTTTTTACAGCCATGATGATCAGAAGAACATTTCAGAATGCATAAAAAATGTTGAACCTTGATATGGATGAGATACAGCAGCAAAACACAGACTTCTGTCAGCTGAGAACAGGAATTTCCTGTAATTAAAAAAAAGGTGAAAAAAATCCCCTTACCGATCATTACTTAGCAGACTTGACAAGAGTCCATTATCTGAATTTGCTGGTGCCTCTTCAAATCTTACACAGCGTCTAAACTCGTACTGACTTCAACAAATAACACTGTTCTCTGTGTAACTGTAGAATGCATAATTGGTCCGTGCAGTCCAGGGCTCAGTAATGAAACCGGAGTCCTGCAGGCTCTTGATGAAAGAACTTGATCATGTAACCAGCGGGATCTCAATATTTTTTAACTCTCTAAAATGCACCGATTGGTTTGTCTCGTGTTCAAACAGAGCATCGCATCCGTGGTGAATAGAATGCTGATATTGCACATGGCGCGGTGTATTGTTACACCTCTAATAAACAGAGCTTTATAAAAATTTTATGAGGCTCCAGACTGGAAGTTATTAGGTCCTAGGTTACTCATTTTATTATCTGTATCATTGTCTGTATCAAAAAATGTTCACTACTACTCGTATTTAGTCTGAAATAAATACGGTATTGCTTATTGACACTCGTGACCATGCCGTTAAATATCTTTAATTCTGAATGCTGAATGTCTGCGCTTTGCAATGCAGCTCTTTATTCCACCTCCACACTTTTACTCTTGATCCAAATAACAGATCATTTTCATTACATATTCAATAGATTTATAAAAATAGGGTTCTGGTAGCTTTTAGATTTGTTATTCCATTTGTTTTTTTTTTGTTTTGTTTTTTTTTTACATTTTTTCCTTTTGAGAAATTGCTTAGTGAATAAACTCTTGTTTCAGGAGGGAAGAGTTTGTACTAATGGTTTTTATTTTGTTGGCTGCCAATAAACATCCATATCAGTGCTGTTTGTGCAAGGCATGCCAAAAAGCATCAGTTCCATTTAATTCTCACACTAAAATAGTTTCATAGGCTATTAATTTAAATAGAAGTAATATCAATAAAAAGAAATACTTGATTTCTTTGGGATTGTGGCAAATTAAAGGTATTCAGTAGCTTTGACATAGTACAACTAACACAATTCAGCTACAGTAATGATAGATAAACGGCTCAAACGTAAATAGCTCACGAAGCAGGCAGCACATTAAATTATACACACGCACATGCTTCTCACATAACCACCATCTTCTCTTGTGCTTAACGCTGATATAATGCCATCCACAAAGTAGATACCGATCGACAGCGTTCTGTAATGTAATCCAAGTCGGTTATGCCGGAAAACTAGACGCTGCGCAGGGAACTGACTGAAGGTTTTAACATAAGGCCATGACTTTATTTTTTCCTTTTTTTTTTTGTTTTATTTGTTTGTGTGGTATGAGACAGAGCCTGAATGCATGATACTAGCCATGATGCAAATATGTGCAAGCTAGGTAGCCCGCCAGTTCAAATACTCGCTCCAAAAAGCATTGAAATTGAAAAAGAAACTGTCAGAGAAATCCTTCATCTTTCTACTTTTTTTTCTTGAGTGCTTGAGTTGCTTGACTTTACTTTTCCCGGCAGCACAAAAGCAGCACCTGTCACTGTTCTATCAGCAGCAGACACTGTGATTAGCTAAATTCAAATCTCACGAAGGTGCGGATAAGCCTGTCACATCTTGGCTGACGATTAATTGCCTCGCAAACAATAAAGATTAATCATGTAATTGTCTCTTAAGTGCATTTTATGCCACTCCTAATTGTGAGCGTATGAGTTAAAGTGCACACATCATACAAAGAGCAGGGTACTGTTGACATAAAAATATAAGATCGGTTTCTTTCCATCTTTTGAGTCGCAAAGAAAAGACATGGCACGCTTAACCATGAGCGGCAAGAATTATTATCCCCAAAATACGAGATTGCAGAATCAAAAATTCAGTAGGTGGATCTGTTTCGACTTTAAACTCTTACACCGTAGCCCTGACAAACTGAGCTGGAGGCGAAGACACACAACACAAGTCCAACTCCACCCTCTGGACCAAGTGTTGTACTTGAACTGTGTGTTGTACTTTCTTTGAAATTAATAAACTATAATGTTAATTTTTTTTTTTTTGTTGCCTCAAGAATGCTGTATGTTATAAATGACAATACAATACAATACAATACAAAAGAGACTTATTTAACATTTTTTTTCACATAAAACATTCCTCTAAGGTGTCATTTTGGGCTCGCGTTGCAAGTAAACACAGTTCAGCGTCTTTTAATAATAAAATATGCAATTATATTCGACACCCCTATAATGAGGGCACTGGAATGAAGATTGTTTCACAAATTAATAATACAGATAAATGTAACGTTTCTCTCTGCTGTGAATATTGCTTATGGATTTAATGAAATTAAATCAGAAATGAAATGAAATGAAACCTATAATTGTTATTGCACATCTAAGTGTTTATCTCCTTAAAGTGCATCTAATTGTCTGATAATGAGGATGTTATTACTTATTACACCAAATGAATGTTTATTTCTCATGCGATGCGATATGCCATATAACATGCATTTTTCTTCTTATTTTTTCTCTTCTTTATTTTAGTAATGGTAATGACATTAGGGAAGCACAGAATGTATGTTTTCTTTTTTTATGAGGGTGAGCCAAATAAAAAATATATATATAGATTTTTTTTTTCCTTTCAGTTTTCCTGCTGGTACTGGAACACCATGAATAAACAAAGTGAAGATAAAAAAGGTCACAAACTATATGGTGAATGTACTTATTAAACACAAGAACCGATTAATCAGACTACAATCTTTGAGCTCAGGTGGATAAAGTACACAGATCCTGTACTTGAGTAAACGTAGAGAGTCCCAAGGGCAAATATAACTCAAGTAAAAGTAGAAGTGCTCCATTAACATAGCTACCTGAGTAAAAGTCCAAACATAATCACATTGAGATTTTTAAGTTTCAAAAGTGCAGGGCTTGTATTAGATTACAGTAGCCTTTTTTCACAGTAAAATAAAACGCTTGCTCTCTCTCTTTCTCTGTCTTTATCTCTCTGTGTTTCTTTATTGTGAACTCTGCTTCTGATATCAAACGCCTGTTACAGTATGAGTCGTGTCTCAAACCACTGTCAAGTCACATACCACTGAGATTAAGTAGTGCAACGCCATGCAGAAATGGAAAGGAAAAAAAAAAGTAAAAGTACAGATTTGCTATACGATATACTGTAGTGGAGGAAATGTGAAAAAAATATCCTTTAATAAAACAAAAGTAAAATGTGTGATGTGTGTAATATGTACTTTACCTTCTACCTCTGATTCTCCTACTCGATGTCTTAACTAAATAATGTGTTTGTTTTTTTTTGGTTTTTTTTTACTGTATACTTCCTGTAAATTCTAAGCCAATCAGGCAACTACACACTCAAAGTTGTCTGCAAATTTTCACCAGGAAAGAAACCCCTTAAAAGCACTTTTTTTTTTTAAAGTTTAAACTTTTATTTTGGGTAATACATATCGCTACTTATTACCAAATTAAGAGATTAATGTTTAGAATTTAGCTTGGAACTTTGATGTGAGAATGAGTTATAGAATCAAGATACAAAAAATAGTTTTAGATGCATAGCACAGGTGCTACCAAACAAAGTTTACTAGCCTGATAAAATTGTAGCTTTATAAGATTGTAGCTTTATAAGATTGTATGCTGTACTATGTGATAGATATATCACAGGTGTTACTGGATTGTGTTTTAAATCCATAGCATTACAGCATATTGATGTTTAATTTTAGACTGCTGTCATTTTTAAAGCCTTATTCTAAGTTATTGTGTTATTGTAAGGTAAGCTTAGAGCGTCACTGTGAAGTCAACAAGAAAAAGTGTCATTTGATAGACAGTGTCAATATTATATTTCCATATTAAAGCTTGTATAAACTTAATACACGACCTAGATTATTTATTTAGCAAAACATACAGTAAATAATCCTTTTTAATCTAATATACTGTATATTAATTCCAAAAAATAATGTTGCTCCAATTAATTAATCTCCGTGTGCTCCCCTTAAGCCCATTTACACGGAAAGTGTATATAAATATTTCATAAACTGACTTTAAAGATTCAATGATGGCCGTCACTTTAAGTTGGTATTTTAATTATTAATACATTATTTTGTATTATTAATTATTTAAGAACTACCAAGAGATTGCGGATCTCTATAAAAGCGACCGAGAGAATATAATTAAGTTTAAATTTATTTATTAAGAGAATACATAAATAGTATACTTTCTGTGGTTCTTGAGCAACCCAAATGAATGAAATGTTTTATTGGTTTGATATGGTTTCTTATCTGATTTTAAATATGCGGTGGAATATGTTACAGCAAGAAGTAAGTTAGTTTATTATATTTATTTTTATATTTAATGAATACTACATACTGCAATTGAATGACACTTAGTTATGAATAAATAATTGATAAATTTGAACTGTTTGTTGCTTGAAATTCAGTGGTTTGGTTTTTGTTTTAGACTCTTTATTATCCTCCAAAATGAAACATATTTTAATTATGTCTTTAAGTAACAGATGAATTTTAAATAAAAAATGTCATGAGCTAATTGGCAATGCTGGTGTGCTTAAAAGGAACAGAAATTTACCCATTACGCACAACCAGACGTTTTGCATTTAATGATACTGTATATATCTTCATTTAAATGTTTTAGTTATTCAATATATATAAAGTTAAATATGAGTCAAAATGTTGTTTCTTGAGTGAATAATTCATTTTAACATAACTCTTCCTTTTAAAATCAGCATGTTGTGTTCTAAAAACTGTCTCAATGTAATTTTGGTGATCTTAATAGGTGTACCTTACTGTTTAGTTTGCCTGCCTTAAGCTTTGATAATGGCTTTTCTGCAGTTTGAATATTGGAATATGCCTCTGTGCATTCAGTACATTCACGTCATCAGCTGACCTCATCATTTTATTGCCACATAACATTGCTGAGTCTGGACCTGACCAACTGAAACAACCCCAGATCATTACATTGCCTCCAGAGGCTTGTACAGTTGAGACTATACATCGCTCTTGGTATAGGTTGAGTCTGAACTAATCAGACGACATAACCTTTTTCCATTTCTCCAAAGTCCAATCTTTACAGTATGCCCCTAGCAAACCCAAGTTTTTTTTTTTTTTTGTAATTTCTGATTAGTCTAACTAACAGGTGGTTTTCTCATGGCCACACAGCTGTGTTTAGTCTACTTTCTTTCTCACTCATTAGCCTCACTCTCATATTATTTCAATAAGGCTTTTACCTGGGTGTTAAAGGAACTGATTAATATGATCTTTTTATAAAAATATGTCATTGGAACAGAGGATAGTCTTTGATGCCTAAATGCCAGTTTGAGTACATGGATGTTAAGCACTCAGAGCAGCAAAGTTATACACATACCTTTTTCATATAATAGTGATTTAAATGCAGCATTACATAAATGCAATTCCACATTCCTCGGTTTCCTTGGGTCATGCCAAGTTCAATGGAAACCATGCTGTTAAATTTTGTCATGTTGGATTTTCTGTTCCTTTTTAGACTTTACCAGCATTTTTTTTTTTTTTTAGGCCAACAGATTTTGTCCAATCATCACAGCCTTTGAGTGTATTATCGTGATACCAAGTCATACAAAACAAAATTTTTAAAATATGTCATTTTGAAATCAACCCTCCCAGTACAGCGCTCCTTATTCTAAATAAAGCCCCATTATCCTAATTGAAATATTGAGTATGGCGTAGCCCTCACGACCTTGCGGTTCTACTACAGCATGGTTTGGGCAGGGTAATGCCAGGGTTTTGGACTAGAAATAGATAACAACACAATTCCATCAATCCAACACAATGCTGACCAATGTGGTTTAAGGTGAATATAACTGAATCAGTTTTTCTGAAGATTTATCAAACTCTGCTCGTAACCAACAGACACCAGAGACCCTACAGCAGGACAGAGTCTTCCTCTGAGATTAGCTTGTTTTAATGCATAAAGCAATTCTTCTCCTGCTTTTCTAAGTGGCATCTGCTTTGCCACCAAAGACTGTCAAACAATCTGTTTTGCTGTAGTGTTTCTGTTCGGTGACTTTTCCACGTTTTCAAGGATACATCCTGAACACCCATTGTTTAAAATCCCTAATGCATTGCCTCAGGGTTACAGCATGCAGTACATGGTTAAATATAGAAAACAGGTTTCTGAAATGCAGTATAAATAGATTACTGGAGAATATAATATGTATTGTAGCAAACAACAACAACAATCATAATAATAATAGTAATAATAATAATAATAATGTTAGCTGTTCATGTACAGTATATGCTTTGACAGAAGTTGTACAGTAGTTCCATTAAATACTGTATGACTGTTACAAAACAAAACTTATTAAAAAAACATTCACACATTTTATAGAGCAGGGGTCTGTTCTTCGTACGTCGCTAACTCAGTTAGCTGGATGTAATTGTTGTGGATTTGTCCTGATCTTGGATTGTTTCATTCTTTGATGCACATCTCGCATTTGCTGTCATAGCAACATGTCCGTAAGCTTAAACCTGCTCAGGAGCAGGTTTATTTCATGTAAACAGGATTAAGGCTGCGCTCCTGCCGGGTTATGATTGGTTGAAATGGCGAGGTCACATCTGATTGGTTAAAGAGCACGACTGACGCAGACTGACTCACGTG
>JAQMYJ010000011.1:6491880-6508184 GCA_030014305.1 Clarias laeviceps | reverse complement strand
TGTCCTCGAAGAACCAACTTAGCCAGATCGTAATTAGCACGATGATCTGATCTTAGATGTGTCAATTCATCTCGGATGAACGAAGAACGGACCCCTGGGATGATTGTGAACACTGAATCGCGTTATCGAGAATAAGCCACTGTGTATGTTTATGTGAAAATATCTAAAGGCTAATGGCGATTAGCTGAAAAAATATATATAATTAGCTGATTGTATAATAATAATAATAACAGGTCTAAATGCGGTGTTTCCACAACATACCATTTGTCCCTCAGTGAGAGGGCGAGGGAGATGTATAAGAGAGCTTTAGCTTTATTATGGATGTGGATATTACAGATGTGATCATTTCAGCACTGTTTATGGATGCCAGTGTGTTATACTCACATATGTTCCAGGTGCTCTCTAGATTTCAAGACGGTGGTGAAAATCTCTTACATTGTAGAGATTCCTTGCTGTCCCAGTCTTGCCTTTGCATCATTTTTGTGGTTTGTATCCGAGGAGGCAATGTGATCTAATGAACTGCCTTCTCTTGGTTATTATTGGTCCATGTATAGCTTCGGTCAGGGTTAATGTCTGGTTCACATAACTTGGGATGCTACGTCTGAACATTTTCAGTACAACTGACAAAATGTGTTTAGCATCACAATACACAGAATCTCTGTTGAGACAGCTCATGGAGACATTTTAATCCTTTTAATCCTCCTACTCCTAGTCATAACCTTTTTAAAAGGAATTTACCCGAAATCCTTTCTGATCAGTTGGAGACAAACAAAGAACCCATAAGCATCCATAGTCAGCTCTTCTCTAGCCCGCTTCCTTAAGGTAAGATCTTAGTGATAAAAAAAAAACACTTTCCTAGATTTTAAATAAATAAAAGAGAAATAATTATATCTGCCATTTGATTTTGTGAGTGTTGGGAGAAACCTTAAAACTTCTTTTAATAAACCTTCACCGAAGGGCTTCCTGTAGGGGCTTCCAGTTTTAACCGATGAAAGAATGCTTGATCAAGCTTTTCTTCTAACAGTTTAGCTAGCCTGATTCTGCAGGTTTAAATGCTGGATAGGTTGCTAACCCATGCATGTTCATTATCTGACTAATTATCTGCTCAAAGAGTATTGAACAGCACCGAGACCAGGATAATGGCTATTAACTCACTCACACCACGTCTTAATTTAATTTCAATACGCTAACACACTAACAAGGTTTCGATCGTTTTTTGTTTTTTTTTGGTCGCAGTGTACAGTTCCTTAGATTTTCTCTCTCTTTGTGTCTTGAAAAGACCAATTAGAAAGGTTAGAAATGGCTGTTTTAGACTGCAATCAGGCAACCACAAGATACATGTGTGAGCAAAACAACAACAGAGTCTGAGGAAAGGTTAATTAATATGAGTTTTTTTTTTTTTTTTTTTTAATTGAGAATGTCCCACAAGGATAGGATGGACTGGAAATTAAATCTAAGCAAAGAAATTGCCTCAGCTATTCTGTAACAATCTAATTTTGTCCTATAAAGTCATTAGTTTCTACTTGAAACTGCTGCTGGGTTTTATATCATGGCTCTAAAACTCTAAAACAGCAAAATCCAGGATATCATTAAAAGTGAACAAGGGCCCCGGATCAGAAGCTATAAATATCATCTGTAAGGAGCACAAGTTGTTTCTTTCACCCATTCACATCAGACATTGATTGGAGAGAAGTTTTCTGTTCTTTCCCATACATGACACATTTTTGTGATGTCTTAATTTATTTAGTTTTTTTAGGTTTTAGTTTTTTAGTATTATTTATTGGTTTCAAGACTTCCAAAAAGCCTCAGATGCTGGAAATCACACTATGAACTGAACTGTTTGAGATATAAAATATCCCTTGGCAATTTTGCACCCTCAGTGTCTTGAGATTACATTGGCCCAGTTTGGTGGCCATCGTATAAATCCCCTAGGAGTATTATGTCAAATTCTAGTGGGTAGGTTTTGCAGACAACTCCAAATAATTGACTTCGTTGTTTAGCTGAATGAGATCTGAATGTTTAGTGGGTTATGAAAGTACAGGTACACGTTTGTATGAGCTATGCAGCAAAATCTTGTGTGAGGCATCATAATGGCAGCAGATTCCATCCTGTGTGCTTATCCTCATGACTTTTTAAGCATGTTAAAACCCACAAAAAGCCCTGGATGCTTGAAAAGAAATCCTGAGAAGAACCAGAGGGTTTGGGCTCTTGATAGATAGATAGATAGATAGATATTTCATTGATCCAGAAGGAAATTCCAGATAAATATCCAAATAACAGGACCAACATTAAACTTTAATAAACTTTTGTCTATTTCTGTCTTTATGAAATGGTAGCTTTCTTATAAGAACAACTCACTTTTAGAAACATCATAAAGTAAGACATTATAAACATTCCTGTGTCCAGAATTAATTTTAAATTTTTTTTTTTTGACTCACCAGTCAAGTTGGTGACTAAAAAAAAAAAGCAACCGGCCAAGCATTTTTTTTTTTACCAGAGGAAACAAAACATTGTGTTTTTGTCACCTATACGTTTCTGTCAATACAGTTTATTGATATAATAATAAGATATTATGTTGAATGCAAACTGAAAAAGGAAGTCTGAGCAAAAATTTTACCCAAATTAATAGTTTTACTGAGCAATTACAGTAGGAGAAGCTCAGACTGAGACCCGGGACACAGACATGCAGGCAATGCGGCACCTGCTGCGTTCATGGTCACGATTGCTCTCAAGCCATAACATTTTATTTTTGTTTTTGTCGTTCGCATTCTGTTTGTGACACACAGGACAGTTCATCACTACAGCCTCAGCATCGTACTGCAGCCAGCCTGAAACACCATCATCTCCAAACCGTTATTCCACTCTAAACTTTCTGTGTTTGCATGTCGTCCTTATGCTGTCTCCTCCATTTCTTCGGGAGCACTACTGACTGCTTGGCTGACTCCTTGTTAATATCACCACATACTATCAAGCTGCTTAGTTAACCTGAGCTAACCTGATGGACAATACAGTTTGTGCTGTGTAAAGTGTGTGTATACTACTTTTGCTATAATTTTAAAGGCAGTTTGATGGAAAAAGTGTGTGTGTGTACATATGTGTGTTTGTGTGTGTCTGCAGTCTGTAACATTCTCATAATGACAGATACATTTACTGCAACCACCCACATATAACAGGCTTGTATATCATATAAAGGTTACTCACCAAGGTTATTATGTAAGCCATTTTATGTTGTGTTTCGTGATATGTAATCTTGTAATGGGGGGAAAAAACCCAGCTCAGTGTCGTCATTGTGCATTACAAACACAGATACAGCTGGACACAATGCGTTTTATGTGCCTTTTGTATCCAAACACAGGGAGCAGAAAATGCATGAAAAAGCAATCAGTGTATGAGTTTTAAATGTTTACCGATGGTGCATCTGAATGTCGGGGTTGAGGATTGGAGCGCAATACACAGGAATTAGCACAGTGTGGGCTAGGTGAGTAAGTGAGTGTGTGTGTGTGTGTGTGTGTGCAGTGCAGTTGAGAAAAGCATGGTCACGAGTACAATCCTACGTAACTCGGGAGGCACGGCTCTGTGCACACACTCCTTCACCTTCTGATTCTTCTTTTGCTGGATTTCTCACTCCTCAGCTGACTGACAGGCTGTTTCATGTTACACAAGACCACATACAAGGCGCTGCACTGTGTCACCCTGGGATATCTTCAGATTCAGACTCTTACATTGCTTGCCTGGAGAAAGGAGCAGCAGTGGTACTACATAGGGGTTTTCCTCAGGAATTGCACCGTGTTAGGAATGTGCTAACGCTTAGCAGAAAACAGTAGCAAACCGAGATGGAGAAATAAGAAACAGGTTGTTGATGTGGAGATTCATGTTTTGCTACACTGACGTCAAAATACAGTGGAACCTCGGATTGCGAGTAACCCAGTTCCGCAAGAGAAAACAAAAATTTGTAATACGTTTAACCTTAATAAACGAGCGAGTCTTGATATGTACGAGTACCAAGTCTCATGTGGCATGATACACACCAAGCGTCACGTGGTCACAACTGAGCCAATTGTGCTTCTCTCTTCCGTGCTGCGGAATTGTGGGTAATCATCTCCCATGCTCGGTCTCAGCCACGATTCTTTCAGTGATAAAGTGCAGGTTAATTTGTTTATTTCTACTTCATATTTTGTATTAAATGATTTTAATATGAATATTTTGTGGAACGAATCGCCTGAATTTCCATTATTTCTTATGCGGGAAATGCACTTTGATGGAGGCGAGTGTTTTGATAAACAAGCACTCCTCCGGGAACAAATTATGCTCACAATCCAAAGTTCTATTGTATATAAATTATTTTTGCTTTATATATATTAACATTTGAGGTGGTAAACCATTGCCGTTCTTCTGTAATCCTGAAGGTGGCACGCTTTAAACTGTTCATGCAGAATTCTATGTGGTATGAGCAAATTATTTACTGAGTTTGTTTAGAATAGCAACAAAAATCCAAACAAAAATATATATCTCGAATTGGGATGCTTCTAAAATCCAGATACTTAGATAAGAGAATTGCTATACAAATAAAATCTGTACCTATGAATCGTAATAATATTGTATCGGTTGGTCTATCCTTAGTATTAAAAGGTTACTTTGTGCTGGTGCAGATACCTTCGGCTATTAAATATATAATCGTTCCTGAACCAATAAGAAAAACTAATTTTGTGTTTGAGATTACATTTTCACCCTCACATTCTACACATTTTTTTTAGACGCTATTTTTGGACACCCTGTAACTTATTGTAGCCCAGCTGTGAGATTTACTGCAGCCCGCGTCGTCGCAGGAAGGGAGATTCTGCGAGCAAAGAAATGCCACCGAAGGGCAGCTGTTAAAACTGGAGAAGCCTGTTTGCCTCATTTAAAGACAAAACAAAACTATTACTTTGATTATTATTTGAAATCATGCTTCAGTGTCTCAGCATTTGAATTATGAATAGCATTCAAGGAACATAAACAGAACCTCCTAGACCCTCCGCTCTGCACTCCTAGTTATTTAGTTTGATTATCTAGACTAAGAGCAACTACTGTATAAGCAGGTCTCACTTTCACTCACTCCTTCTCTATACCACTTATCCAGTACAGGGAGCCCTAGACTGGGATACACCCTGGATGGAGTGCCAGTCCTTGGAGGGACACAAGCACACACACACACTCACACAATATAGATGATTTGTTAACACAAATCAGCCTAATTTGCATGTCATTAGACTGTGAGAGGAAACCATAGAACCCAAAGGAAACCCAAAAAGCACAGGGAAAAGATGCAAACTCCACACACACACACAGACCAGAGGCGGGATTTGAACCCTCGACCCTGGAGATGTGAGGACACTGTGCCCCCTTATAACGATAATTATGTGCATTCTGGCTGTAGAACTTTTCGAAAAGGCAAATACGTTTTTCGACATAATGTCCTTACTTTTCAATACACTTTATCCGTCTGTCAAAAAGCTTTTGTATTCCCTCATTTCTCCCTCACTTCTTCCCCAGAAGTGAATCTTCATCCTCTAAAGGCTGCTTCAGGGGACCAAACAGATGAACGTCCAATGGGGAAAGATCAGGACTATGAACAAAGTTTTTGCAAAGTGCCGACAGTGTGGGCAGAGGTGTGTGGACGTGCGTCTTCATGCAAGATTACAGCGCCCGAAGTTCAGGCTTCAGCTCTTCAATAAGCGTCTCACCGTAACGAGCAATATTGATCGCTGAACCTTTTTCTCGATAATATTTTAATACTTTGCCAGAAAACTGTAAGCATACATTTTCCAGCTGATGGTTGGCTTCTGAATTTTTTCTTGGCCAGCGATTGAGGATGTTTCCATTCCATACTCTCCATGCTGTTTACTCTCAGACTCATAGTGATGAATCCATGTCTTGTCAAAAACAATGATTCTCTTTAAGCTATTTTCACCTTCCTTAGAGCATCGGTGCAAATTTTGTTTGAAGATATCCAAATGCTTCTGTTTATGCTCTTGTGCGGGTTGCTTTGGCACCAGGTACACCCTCAGACCACAAAAAGAAATGCTCTTCTTTCGTGCAAATCACAACTTGGGAATCCATTTTTGCTCACACTGCAGTTACAAATGAAACTGATGTAACTCATTCACACCTGCAGTAACTGGGGAGACAGTAGCCTTGAACGGAATGTGCTGATAAGAATCACTCACTCACTCACTCACTCACTCTCACTCATAGTCTATACCACTTTATCCTGAACTCAGAGTTGCGGGGGGTCTGGAGCCTATCCCAGGGCACTTAGGGCACGAGGCAGGGTACACCCTGGACAGGGTGCCAATCTATCGCAGGGCACACACACACACACACTCTCTCATTCTTTCACACACTATGGGCAATTTTGGGAACGCTAGTTAGTCTAATCTGCAGGTCTTTGGAGGAAACCGGAGGAAACCCATCAAGCACAGGAAGAACATGCAAACTCCATGAACAAAAAGAGAGTCAAATCTGGCTGGGAATTGAACCTGAACCCTGGAGGCTCAAGGCACACTGCCTCACTGATAAGATTGTGTAATAATAATAATAATAATAATTATTATTATTATTCAAACCTGAAACTGTGATCAGATTCCACACACTTAAAGGGGACCCATCATGGAAAATCCTCTGTTTAGTCATTTTTAGACATTCTGATGGGTCGCCAGTGTGCATTTGAAAAAAAAAAAAAAAAAAAAAAACCTGTGAGGAAAAAATAATATAAAATAAGATTTTTTTTTCATTAGCCTGGGCTTAAACAAACCAGCTAGATTTATTCCCCCCTTTTGTGACCTCATGCAGTATAAGAAGACACTCTCCCCTGGCTTGTTGCTCAGCTTTGATGTTCTCTGCTAGTGTGTGTCTCAGCAGGAGCTCATTTACATACACACTGGGATTCTGGTTTCTGAGCTTCAGGTTACTGTGGTAGATTCAACAATAATCTGAGATACATTATTTTTGCACCAGTGCGCTACATTCCTGTACCCATTTGTAACCGATTTCATGATTGGCATTTTGTTTAGACACCTAACAATATTATGATTCCACAATCACAAGAGAAGCAGAGGTCTTCCCTCGTGCAACGGTAATTAGGCAAAGCGTTCCTGTGTTCGGATGCACGCTCGTTCTTTGCTATATCTATTAGTGAAAACGATCACAAAAAGCCTGTAATTAGTCCTCCTGTTAATAAATCTACCTCGTTAACTGTTGCTTTCACCAGAAAAACAAAATGATTCCATGTGTGAGGGGGGGGGAGGGGGGGGAGTGGGGGGCTTGTTTGAAGATATCTCTATGTGTCATTTCTGGGAGAAAAAGATGAAAGTGAACACACATTTAAGAGCACCTGTCCTGATCTTTCTTTCCTGAATTATATTTTGTTGCTTTTGTGTCAGGTCAGGTTAACAAACACATTTGTACCGAGAGCGTTTTTTTTTTTATTTTTTCCTCTCTTTTTCTCCTGTGGTTAGTTGTCATGAAGCCTGCGCAAAGATATAGGCTTAAACCATTCGATAACAATAGATGAATAGATTGCTGCAAGGTAAGCGCTGTTTGGTTTCGAAGGGAAGACCGATGCAGAGATGTTTCTCAAGGTTGCGCTGATAGACAGAGGAGCAGAAAGAGCCTCTGTCTGGCAGAACTCCTACACAGAGTGAGTGAATGGCGTGCTCTCAGTGACCAAAAAATAAATAAACACCACCACAAAAATACCTGAAATATTTTCAGTTCACTGGAAAACAGGTATCCTCTGACAGGTTATGTTAGTCTGGGTATGTGTATGTGTGTATGTGTGTGTGTGTGTTTTTGTCTGCATGTGCGTGCATGTGCTCGAGCACTTTGCATATACACCGGAAAAGTAATGAGGGCCCTTGTATCCATGGTGACAGCAGGCTACACACATTGTTGTTTGGCTGTAAAGGAGAAAGAAAAGGTGGCTCAGTGACAGCTCGTGACTCCGCGAGACCCTTAACAAGCGGTCATGTTTCTCTTTGTTATGTCGTATGAGAAAAAGAAAAGGGCTTTTAGCTCCATTAACTGCTACTGCATTAGTCTGATCTCCATTTGGT
The DNA here is from genome assembly GCA_030014305.1 of Clarias laeviceps. NCBI lineage: Eukaryota > Metazoa > Chordata > Actinopteri > Siluriformes > Clariidae > Clarias > Clarias laeviceps. The sequence goes on along the minus strand of JAQMYJ010000011.1, from coordinate 6,500,091 downwards.
TTGGCCCCGGGAACGTGAGCGGAGTTTCAGGAGGTTTATCAGAGGCCGTGGCTTGACCATCATCTAAGGGCTATTACACACAACCTCATCATGCAGGAGATATAAACCGGGTACACTGAGAGAGACAGAGAGAGAGAGAGAGAGAGGTTTCACACTGTGATGGGGGATGAAATGTGTAACAGTGTTGACCTGTGATCAGTTTATTGATCTATGTTTAATCAGTTCTTTCGTTCAGAGCTTAAATTAAGTAAGTAAGTTAATAAAGAAAGAAAGAAATAAGTTGGCTCCTAGGGTTAAGGTTAGGGTTAGATTTAGATTAGCTAATTGATAATCATATTAATAAAAGATCCTCACAGCAGTATTAAGAGGCATCGTGGTTGGCACCGGCTTGGCTTTGTGTGCATGGAGTTTACATCTTCTCCCCTTGCATGGTTGGATTCCTCCAGGTACTCTGGGTTTCTCCTACAGTCCAAAGATATACAGATGCCTGGAGTGAGTGAACGTGAATGCTTGTGCCGTGCTTGTGCCATGGATTGGCACTCTGTACAGGGTGGACCCCGCCTCGTGCATCCACTCCAGATCTCCTGTGACCCTGTACAGGATGAGCGATGTAAGGAATAGAGAGAGACTGAGAGAGAGCAGTTGTACAGGAAGCCTAACTTTTGTGTTGCTTTCTTTCTTCACTTTGTCCTTCTGTCCTTAATTTCATTCATCCTTTATTCCTTATTTAAGAACATAAAAGCGCCGAAGGTTTCCTTCAAAGGCGAGGGTTAGATTGAGGTTTCGGCATAACATAAATGAGCTTCATAAATAATTGAGCGATAAATAAACAAGTGTTGTCATCTCATTATATTCCAGACAATACTTTTTTACTTTTTTTTTAATACTGTTTACTTTTCACACTTGGCAAATTTTGTTACTGTATAATTTAAATTTTGGTTTGAACTTGATTTTATTTTGTAAATTGATCTTAATTGTACTTTTTTGTGTAAAATTTTAGCTTGTCATGTAAATTTGTCAAACTTGTTTTTTATTTTTTGTTACAGAAAGTTGTGTAAGCATTTCACTCCACGCCGTAGTGTGTGTAAGAAATAAAATGTAACCTTATATAACTAATAAAGTTGCAGTTCTATTATATTTAGATTCTGTATGATAATTAACTTTATAGTATATTGTTTATATTTTATATCAAAATTTCATGACGTTAGTTTAAGGGCCTCACAATTATAATAAGACGAATGTGTGTGTGTGTGTGTGTGTGTGTGTGTGTGTGTGTGTGTTACTTTGGTTACTGTGCATGGTTTTTAATTAAGTGAATGTGTGAGTGCGGAAGCCTTTGGAGTCCAGCCAAAGGTCCCCACAAGTATAGGAACATCTGACACTTTTGACCTTGGAGAGAAAACATTTCCTTTTGGTTACTGAGGTTAGGTTTAGGGTTTATATTAAGTTTTTATTAGCTCTACTAATAAATTTGCCAGTCTCCACAATAGAATAAAACTTATATTTGTGTGTGAACATGTTTTATGTCTTAGTTTGGACCAGATGTCCCCATAAAGATAAAGGTTTGACCTGGTGGAGACAGTGAACTGTGTTTGGTTTTGGTCATGGAGGGTAACGTTAGTGTGGGATTTAGGTCTGTGTGTAGCATTAGGTGCATTAATGATTATACAGGAATAGTAGTGAATTAGTGTGTGTGTGTGTGTGTGTGTGTGTGTGTGAGAGTGAGACAGTGAGAGTGAGGGAGAGAGAGACTTATGAATGCGGACTGCTTTCAGCCACACTGCAGGACAGTTAGATACGACAGAACAGAGCCGACGTGATGGACGACGGTTCTGGAGATTAACAGCGCAAAGCTCGGGCTGTATAGCAGCCTGTCTCTTCGTAACCATTCCACACGACATCCACGCCGCCTAAGGATGTTGTCTTTTGATATTTCTTTGGTGCCCCCAGCTTCCTGAGGTTGAAAGGGGTCATAAATTAAAGGCAGGCGTCCTGTGCTACCCCACAGCCACCAGCCCTGTCCTAAAGATAGACGTGTCTACGAAAAGAGCGTTTGTTTAGAGGCTGTCTCTCCACGTCCATAGACAATTTAGTTAATTTATGTAGGCCATCCAAAGCATGCTGGACCACGCTCTGTCTGTTTCTGTGCAACACCTAGGGGAGCGAAATCATATGGTTTAGATGTTGTTTATTACCACAGTCTTAAAACTTCTTTAGGTCTGACTCTCGCACTCTCTGTCGTTCTATGACTTTGCAGGCACATCACACCTCGTTTGAGACGTCACAACATGGTGAAAAACCGTCGACTGTAGATAAAGAGCGAATCCGTGATGCTTTGGCGTCAAAGGCTCGGTGTTAACTTGAACATAGAGACGTATAGAAATTAATTTTGTTACCTTTTTTTAAAAAAACAAGCAAAAAAAAAAAAAAAAAGTGTGTTTCTTCTCTGAGCATGCAGTACACCACGCAGCCATATGCTCTCATACTCGGGCTCAGTGAATCAGATAATGATCACTTTGTTGCCTTCTATTTGACTCATTTATATTTGTTGTATGGATTTGTCTCCACATGGCTCCTATATGGTTGATTGAATCCCGGGCCTAATTTATGATGTTAAGCGAGAGCTTTTTTGGCGCACTTCGGAGTAATTCGGTTTGTCTCTCAAGGACAATCAATACAGCAAGGCAGCTGATAAGCCTAGTTAAAGCTCACTTTGTCACCGGACCCTTAAGCTCCGTACCGAGAATATCTCCAATACACGGAAGGGGAGATCGATTGAAAACAGAGCGTCACGCGTGACCTCGCTCGTATTCCGCAGTCATTTGATCCATTCAATTAGCTTAGTCTGAATGAACCGCCGCACCGAGAGCAGCTGTCATTTAAATAATGGAATTAAATCCAGAGCTGAAGAGGAGTGTGTTTGTAGTATCTGTGGGAGAGCGAGGTGTTGTCCGCACTCTCTCGCCTCTTTCTGTCTCTAGAGGAGGTCTATCAAATGGGACTAATATTAACCCAGTCGCACATCCTTTGTCCATATATGGAGGTTTTGCAAACAGAGCTCTCTCCCACACAAAAAAAGGATATGATGAAAAAAAAAAAAAAAGAAGTATAAATGATTTTCATTCTGTTTTATGGTTTATTTCACAGCGTCAGATATGATATTTAAGCTTCGTAAATGTTGTCTGGAATGGTAATGAAGGAACATGCTGCTATATTTTGTTGTAATATTGTATTTGTTTGCAGTTTAATTTCACTTTGTTTTTATTATTAATAGGATTGGACATGAGGCCCAGGCAAGCGTTTTATATTCCAGTATTATCCGAAGCAGTAGTTCCCCCTCCGTGCCAATTTAATTAATTAATTTATTTATTTATTATTCCCACATGTAAACCATAGTAACATAAGGCCTCCTACTTTATAACAATGTTTAGGTGCTGAGATGAAATGTGAACAATTTATCATTTATGATTGAATGGCCGATTTTATTATATTTTTTCTTGCATAAAGCTCCGGAATATATTAACACCACCACAAGAGGGCACACTTGGGGTTCATTCATCGTATGGACGTTGTATTTTTAGCAGCCCCATTTTTGAATGAGGGCAGAGAGCTAAATGCAGTATATTTGACAGCTTGAATGTTTTTTCGTTATTATTATTGTTGTTGTTATTATTATTATTATCATGTTGGGTTTCATTAATTTGTGCCACATAATTAATTTGAAAGGATGGTGTCATAAGAAGTGTTTTGATAAAAAATAAACTTAGAACAAATGAGCATCTTCTTACCAATAATTATTAATAATTAATTGATTATTAATTGTTAAATTGTTCAATTGATGGCCAAGAAATTTTCAGCCTAACTAAATGCACGATCCGGTCTCGGATCCGTGTGCATGGAGTCTGCATGGTCTTCCTGAGCTTTGAAGATTCCAAAGACATGCAGATTAGACTAATTGGTGTTTACAAATTCCCTGTACTGTGTGAATGGGTGTGTATGTGTGTGTGCCCTTCGATGGATTAGCACTCCATTTAGGGTGTAGCCCCAAGTCTCCTGTGATGGGCTCCTGGCCCCCCGCGACCCTGAATACAGGATAAAGTGGTACAGTATAGACGATGAGTGAGTGAGTGAATCACCCGAGTGATCGCAAATCTGAACAGGCCAAGAGGTCACAGATGACATGAATTCATCCATGCAAAAAAGACTTCTTTTATGCATGCATGGGTCCAACATGTAATCGCATAGAGAGATTTTGGTAAGAAAATTGGCGTACTCCTGGAGTACAGTATTTCCTGGAACTCTAAGGCACTTGTAGTGCTCTCTTCAACCTCGCCAATCTCATCTCAAAGCTATGGAATCATCGGGCATGTTAATTTTTTTTACATAGACTTATTCACAAGAAAAAAATTATACATTTCTCTCTTAGCTCTCTCCAGGGCAAGTCGTGTCGTTCGAAGAAATTCTCTGCTCTGTCCATTTTAATGAAATACCCTCTGTGGCACTACGGTCGTTCTCTTCTGCCAAACTCTTCTCCTGCTCACGGGTCTCTCATCAGACAGTCCTCTCTTCTCCTTGTTCTCATAAGATTGCTCCTCATTCTTGCCGTTTGTAAAACCCCGAGTTTGGCGGATATTCCTTGTTCTTGCTGCTATACACTCGCCGAGGACGTCTTGTCCGTATCTCCTCAAATCTGTACTCCCACCTCGTCTATGTCACAGAATGCTCATTTTCCTCGCCAAAGTCACCCCCTCCATAATAACATTCCTCGTGGTAAGAAATACCCCTGTAGGTATAAAAGGGGCTCCAAATGCAGCATTATATTTTAAATAAACTTGTTAATCTTCCTTTTTTTGTACCTGTACTAATTTCATATCTCTGCAATGGTTTTATATGAAAATGTACCATCTTGATTAGCACTAGCTAACAAATTCAAATGCATTCAAATGCATGCACTTTAGTAGCTAGCTAAATTTGGCTAGCTATTTAAACTGCTAATGAACTCAAGCAGGATTAAGTTGATTACTGTAGCTTGCTTTGGCAACAATCAGCGCATGTACATGATATGATATCAACACTGAAGTGAACATTTTCATCATATCATATATAATTTTTAACATTTATACTGTAGATATAATTAGCTCACCTGTTCCTGAGGAATAGGTGGGAAAAAAAACATTTCAAGATGTTAGATATGTCCATTCAAATCGGCATGATTTAGACCATGTTTATGGTGTATAGAATTATCTCCTGCTTCGTAAAATGTTAATAAGCTCACCTCATTTAGGCCATTTTGTTTTTGTTTATTTTTTTGCAAGCGCACGGGCAAGAAATGAGTGATGGCTCAATTTTGGATGTTGGATATTTGTGTATACTGCAGCGTTTCCCAGAGGTCTGACATACACTAGCGGTGGTAGGAAGCGAAATGGGGCCGGCATTACCTGCCAGCACAAAAAATGTCTACAACAAACAACAAACAACAAATACATATGACCTGACATTTCTATTCATTTTACATTTCAGAAATCCAAAAATAAAAATAAAATTAAGCACTAAACACCCTTTGGTGTACAAAGATGGCACTGCTTGTCAGAGCATGTAGTCCTTAAAAATCAGAGGTATTTTATTTATTATTATTATTTATCATTATAATAAATATTTTTTTAAATGTATTATTATTTACTGAACAGTTTTTTATAACCATGTTTTAATAAATATATATACAGGGGCAGGATTACGCAATATAGAGTGACGTATCCCTTTTTTCATCACCCTGGCAATCTGATGAACTGAATTTTATTTAATTTTAACCAACTATATAAACACGACTGAGCAAAAAAAAAAAAAAAAAAAAAGGGTCGCACAGACAAAGAAATAGCACAGATACATACTGTACAGTGCGCTCAGATGTTTTTATGGATGTTTTTCGGTTGTTTCTACGACAGGATTTCTGTTCTCCTGGACAGGTTGGGTAAATACACTAGGGTGGCCGTCAATATACTTTGGCAGACGTCCTTATGTCTCTTATGTGTGGGAAACACTGCACTGTATATGGATGCTGGTCTGATTGCGAGCTGCGTTTGCCGTTGTTCATTGTCTAAGTGTATGTAAGATACTCACTACTTCTGTATATGCACATGTGCCTTTATGAACAGGAAAGTGTGTGAAAGGTTATTCTTAAGGTGGTGGGATATAACATTTTCATATGAAGAGAGATATTTTCAGAAATGCAGTACTGGTATTTTTTTTGGTCCAAGTCCAAAATATCTGCATATGTTCGGACTACAGCCTCAGGCGCTCTTTGAGTTGAGGATATACACTTTTCTGGCCACAAGCTACAGAATCTTAAAAATTATGATCCGCTTTCTTAATTTCTGCATCTGCCTGTTTGCAAGCAAAAAACAAAAACAAATCAACAAACATGCATTAACAGTTTACATTTACAACGAGGCACATTTGAGCCATTTGAAATGTCATCCATTTTATTTTCATAGGAAAGTACGTGCTAGACTCTCGCTAGACTGTGCAGTGTACGCTGTATGACGCCCCACGCGGAGCATGTGTACCGAGTCTATCTGTTGTAGCGAACCGCCCTCAGCGTGCGGCCCGGATCCCTGTGAAAAAGCTGAGCAGGAATTACATACCCACCAGTTGCACGTGACTCCCACACAATATGGCTGCCAGCATGGCTCTGCATGGTGGCACAGACCTCCCGCAGTGCTGCTGATTATTCTTAACCTCCCCACCCACCACGCCTGTCAGTAAGCGCCGGTGAAGTATTGGGCAGCCAAAAAAAACACAACACAACACAAGGGCTAATATGAGTCTTAATCCTGTTTAGAGAAACAATGCAGCACACAATTCTCAGACTTTCTCCGTCGTGCTTTAAAGGTATTAGCATTCTGCGGAAGCCGGTCAGATGCTCATTCTGCTGCCCCGCTTCCTTTCTGTTCTATTATTCCACTCCTTCCCCACGTTTGTTTTTTTTTTTTTTTCTTCCCTCTTCTCCCCGAGGCTCAGAAAAGCTCCAGCATTCCGACTCTGCTAGAGGATGTGGATTTGCACGAGGTCCCCAGAGCCTCCTGTGACCTGTGATGTCACAGCTGGTGAAATAGAAGATGCAGAGAGGAAGACGTGCATGTGTGTGAGAAAGGTAAAACTGGATTAACCTCTGACGGCGGGATCCAGGTCTCAAACCCAGTGGGGTGTTCATGACCCATGCGAAGAGCTTTCCACCTAACGTCGGCATCGCTCTCTGTGAATACCAACATCCTCTCGTCTGGCTTTGATCTGTGCCTTCCTTCACTTTTACTTCATTTCCTTTAACCTCCGGCTGAACTCGATTCGAGTTTGCTATTTGGGGCAGTGCTTGCAGGAAACAGTAAAAAGAACACAGCAGAGATCTAAAGCAAATAAAGAATTTCTAATCGTATTATATTTATAGACCAAGGGAAAATTGTGAAAAAACAAACAAACCTTATTTATAGACTCATGTACAGTATCATCAGGAATCTAGCATCTTATAAAGATGATGGACAAAGCCTTATATTTCCATGTTCCGCAGTAGGGTTTGGAAGTTTATTTTATTTAATTTTTTTCGCGCACGCATAATAGTGATCGGCTTATTTGAGATCTTCCGCGTGCCACCCACACTATTAATAGTGATGCACCAGTTTTAGTCCGATCCCAGTAAGCAACCCACACTTTATAAATACTTTCCAGTATTTGAAGTGCTGAAGTTTAACTTTTTAAAGGCGTGATGTGACTTAGTGATGAATCTATCACGTCTTCATACTGTCACGATATTCATGAACTATAAAAAATAAAAAAAAACGAATCAAAACAGCTAGTGGTGAAAAATCTAATGAAAGTTTGTGATCACTTTCTATCTCCATGGAAGTTCCTGATTTTTATTTCTTTCTACACTGTAAAACAATTCTGAAGGCGACCAAAATATGCGATAATCTCCTTTGAACAGTTGATCTTGATGTATCTGCTACTCATGATCTGTAAAGCCTTCATAACGGCTCTGATCTGAGGTGCTGGTTGTTAATTCGGAGGCTGGTAACTCTAAATGAACTTCTCCTCTGCAGCAGAGATGAGTTTTGGCCTCGCCCTTTTTGGGACGGCCTTCATGAGAGCCAGTTTCATTATGGTGCTTGATGGGTTTTGCAAATGCACTTGACACAATACTGTTCTTGCAAGAACTATTAC
>JAQMYJ010000011.1:6426149-6481449 GCA_030014305.1 Clarias laeviceps | reverse complement strand
TCCTTTACCATAAACCTATGATAAAAATTATAGACCCTTCATTTCTTTGTAAGTGGGCAAACTTAGAAAATCTGTAGAGGATCAAATACTTATTTCCCCCACTATATATATATTTTTATTATTATTATTATTATTATTATTATTTTCAGATTTCTTTGCAAGTCAAACTAAATAATTTGCTCTCCCTATGTTTGTGTGCCCAGCTTTGAGTTATAGTAAAATAAGGAAATTTAAGATGAATAAACAAATATAATGATTAAAAATTAGTAACAAAGGTACAAACTACCTAACTTATTAAGTAAAATTACAATAATAGAAATTCTATTAGAAATATTTCGCTCCCACAGTCTCCTGGGATAAGCTTCAGGCCATTGCGACCCTGTATACATGATAAAGCGGTGATGATGATGATGATGATGATGATTCGTTCCTACCACACAGGACACTATGCTGACTGCCAGTGTATGAATAGTTTACAGTGCACCATTATAGAGGAATTACGGCATTTTAGCACCTCAAATGCAAATGTATATAAATTTAAATAATGCTCATAAAAATAAATGATTTTGGATTTGGATACATAAATCGGCACACAAAAGAATCATGATACGTCACTTGACTCTGGTGTCTTGCCCCAACCCCAAACACCCTCTCTTTTTTTTTCCCTCCCAAGGTCATTTGGTGCAGGTGTGTAGGGACGGGATGAAGTGTGAAGCACTTCTTGTAGCTCACGATCTGCCTGCTCTTTTTTAGCGTGTGTGTGTGTGTGTGTGTGTGTGTGTGTGCGTGCGCGCATCAGGTCACAGTGGAGGGCAGTTTTGCTCGCCCCTGCACAGGTGGCGAGAGCCAAGATTGGAATAATTTATGAATGTTGGGTCATTCTTTCTCCACTGCCAGGCAGAGCTCACTGGCTCGACTCCACACGCTCGCTGATCACCCGATGAGAAAAGGAGAAAAAGCACAGCTTTATTTTGCAATATTTTTCATTATTGTTGTTGTTGCTAGGTAAGCTGAGGGTATATCCGAGCTTTGATTAATGTCCTAACGTGCCACAGAAATGACCCTAAATAAATGCGTCGTTGAATTTGTAATGCGGATATTTTCTCAAACCAATTCTTCCGGATATGTCAAAGAAGCCCACTGCTGCTTGTTGGTTGGTTTTTTTTTCTTTTTTTTTTCTTCCTTTTAGCATTAGACCTGAGACACTGCAGGCTCAGAGAAAAGCGTTATACTTTTACAGCTGATAAACTAAACAGCAGAATGTGTTATAAGTGGTTCTGCTTGATAATGGCCCTGAGATGTCACGGCTCTGCCTGAAGGTTCGTTTTAAATTTGACTGATTCTGACTTTGATCATTCGTTTGAACGGACAGTTTAAAAGAATCGCCTCCGAATCAAATTTTGCATAACTATCGTTATTATTATTGGATAGAATATGAATTTCCTGCTGTGTGGTGCAACAGAAGTTCGAATCTCAGCGATGCTCAAAAACTTTTAGGAGAAGAATGGGAGAGTGTCTTTTCCATGAAGGCAGGAGTAACTCCGTGGTAAAGGTGTTGAACTACTGATTGGAAGGTCCCAGGATCAAACACCAGCACCACCAAGTTGCCATTGTTGGGCCCTTGTGCAAGGCCCTCAACGCTCAGCTACTCATATGTAAAATGAGATATGATGTAAGTCGCTCTGGATAAGAGCGTCGGCCATGTGCTGTAAATGTGACACTAGTCAACCATAGGTGTCTTTGAGGTGGTGTATGTGAAAGAGGGCAGACAGAACTTTTGTCTTACTTCCGCTGTTTCACAAGGAAGCCTGCTGTATGATGGACATTGAATTGTGGCCCTGGAAGGCTTTTGATGCAAACCCTGTTCTCTCCTGAAATTTGCACATAACCATCTGTCCAGCTGGGCCAAATAATCTGTCATGACAAGATGTTAAGCAAAAAGTCCTAGATTTCCATTACGAGTAAACCCTAGCGAGATACACTGAGATAAAAAGGGTGGCAGGATCCCAGGCTTTTATGTCTCCGAGTCACAAGCAAGGCAAACAGACTTGCTTTGGCTAACGATTTCCCCCCTGCAACTGCATCTCCGCCATCCAGGCTGACTCTGATAAACGGAATTAGCTGTCGAGTGCCTTCGCTTTTCACACTAGGTGGTTATGAGGAGCTGTATTGTTTGGCAGAATGAATTAAAGTTGGGCCTGATGGCTCCTCCTTCCCTCCTTTCTCTGTAGATGTTCCGGCTCAGCTCGAGCATCCGTCTGAAATTTAGCCTTTGTTCTGGCTAATGTCCTATTAATTTCATGCTCTTGCACCCACCCAAAAAAAAAAAAAAAAAAACCCACCTTGTGTCGATTTTATTATTTTTTTTCCCTTCCCTCCTCTCCTTCTTTTTCATTCATCGAGTTGCTTATTAACGAGATTAGGTTTCATACAGACGCGCAGACTCTCCTCTTTTCTATTAGTGGAACAATTGGATATGGAATAGTACTTAGGCTTTGTTTGTTTATCTATTTATTTATTTATTTATTTCCATGTTTCCATAATCCTTTCGGTTTCAGTGCATGGCAGTTTCTTAAATTGGTGCGTAACTTGTTCCGTTCGGTATCCTGAACAACAAATCAAATGCTCTATCTTACATCCTCTCCATGGTTGAGAGCGTTTTTAAATGACTCTCCTCTGACTCGTCTGATGTTTCGGATGTTTCTCATGATATAGTTTTTTTTTTTTTTTTTCCTTCTCCTCCTCGTCACTGAATAGCTGATAGCTGTTGTTGCAAGCATTAACCCCCAGACCCGGGGTTTACAGAACCGAGCATAAATCTCAGCGGGCGCGCCGTGCGCCTTGGCTGAACATTTCCTTACATATGCAGCGTTTTGATTAATCGCGTATGGCATTGCTCCCGAAAGCTCCGGCTCGTCACGATCTGAGGCCATTAGTCACTGTCGACAAGTCTGAATTTACGCACTGATTGCTTGTGCTATCTGTTCACAATGTATGTGTGTTGCACAATACATTGCCACCTCTGTCTACGGCACTGGAACATGGCTTCGTGCGCTTGTTTACAGCATACGGGTTTCACGGGTCATGACTATCTTACCCCATTCTTTTTGTGCAAAGACGCTTACAGTACATACTGTATATTGGTGGATCTTCTCTCTTAAAGCATGCTGTATTGCATGCATACACAAACATGAGTAGTATATTACATAGACAAGCAGCCAAAAGTACTAATCTGTGTGTGATTTCAGGCTGCTTGAAATCTGCTTGTAGCACATACATCATAAATATGTACATCAGCTGTTACAGAGGGAAAATAAATCATAGATAAATCTCACTTTCTATATGATATACTGAATCTCAGTGACGTTAAATTCTCATATCTGATTGGTGTTGATTTATTTCCTGTTACAGCAGAAAATGATTCCATAGTAACAACCCATTCAAACAGGAACAAATATAAACATATAAATATAAAATGGGACAAAAACATTCCCATCTAAGGACCTCTGTAGTCCAACTAGCGACCGAGGAGAACAATAGTGATTATCACTGTATTTATTTCCCATTGAATGACCATGGAAGGACCTCGGGTCAGCATTCACAATCTACGGGCAATTTGGGAATGTCAGTCAGCCTAATCTGCATGTCTTTGGACTGTGGAGGAAATTAAACTCGGACCTTGGAGGTGCAAGGTGACAGTGCTGACCACTAAGCCACCGTGCCGCCATATATAGAGGTGTGGATGTTTTCCAACATAAAGAGCTAAACAGCTGTTTGGCCATGAGAAAGGTTTCGGTTTGTTAGTGAGCATAAAGACTGGACTATTTTATAATGATGGCCACATCAATGTAAGAAGGGAAGCGATCATCATGCATAGTCTCCACTCTACAAGACTCTGGAGGCAGTGTTATGACCTGAGGTTGCTTCAGTTGCTCAGGCTCAGAAACATTACAATATGTGGCAATAAAATATAGTCAGCTAACGACCTGAATGTACTGAATGTCCAGGTTTTTCCTGATTGCACTGAATGGCCTTCTCCTGGCACAGGAGTATTTATGACTGAAATTGTGAAAGAGTGATTCTGTGAGCATGAGTAATCATTTTCAAACAAGAATTCCACACCGTAATGAAAGGAGGTCTAATTAAATATTTTTGTACTGTAGGCCTACAGGACAGATTGTTCTTAAAAAGAAGAAAGGGTTATTAAATTGACAATCTATCTATCTGCGATGCAGAAAAAAAGTGCTGTTTTTCTGAATTAACCAACATCATACTGTACCACCCTGATATGTTTTATTCCTTATTCGTTTATTCGTTCATGTTGTTCTTGAAAACAAACTGGGACTCCAACAAGAAGTCTTCCATAATAATGACCTCCACTTTGAATAATTACTGAAAAGAGAAAACCATGTATCTATTTAGTAGTAATCTTGCTTTTCTTCTTTAGTCCTCACCATTGGATGATATTAAGTTTTTATTATTTTGTGGACTGAATGTTAAATTCACTCTCAGTGCGCATTTCCAGCCGTGTCATTTCTTTTGTGGTCCAGTTGTTTGCAAGATTTTATTAATGACCGAAAAATAATATTGTTCCTTCAGTATGTTTTGAAAGAAGTGGTCATAGCATGCAGAAGGAATTTATATCTTATTAGCTTTGAATGAGGTTCAGTCACAGCTTCCGCTTGTATAACTTTTTTGTGCATGAATACCAGTTTTTATCCTATTTGTTCATTTTAGTGTTTTTTTTTTTTTTTAAACATTTTCAATGAGTGGACATGTCTGCCCTGCGCGGTCCGCTTTATTCCCTAGGCCTCTCGGCTACATGCTGTGTGTGTGTGTGTGTGTGTGTGTCAGTGGATGGCTCTGGCCCATGAGATGGCCTGCGTCAGCACATTTGTATCTGGAGTGCCTGGAGAGATTGCTCTCCTGGGTGCCGTCCACTGCCCATTCATCTCCCTCAGCCTCAGGGATGATCCTGCGCTACCAGGCACACGGGTTGTGACTCGGAGCTGGATGGCTTGGAGATCCATGCTCCAGTTTAAGTTATTGCTCCACCGTCGATACCGTAAGTGTGTAGGGCAGAAACTGAGAGCTAATGGCACTTGGAAATTAGAATACTTCCTGCGTATCAGTGAGGTCTATTACTACACGCATGGCTTTAAAAACAATTTTTTTATTACTTTTATACCATTATTCAGTAACAATTCTCTCTCTCTCTCTCTTAAAAGTCTATCTTTTGACGCTATGTCTTTCTTTCTCTGTTTCTTTCAGCACTTGTCAGTCTTAGTGAGTAAGGTTTCTGTACCTGCTAGCTCTTGTGAAGGAATAGTTTTTCAGTGCCTGTCAGTCACAGTGAGGTGGAGAGACTCTTCCATGTCTAGTTCTAGTAAAGGAATGTTTTCCTCGTGCCTGTCAGTCCCGGTGAAAAGGGCGTGGCTTCTGTACCTGCTAGTTCCAGTGAAGGAATAATTTCTTAGTGGCACAGACTAACAGTTGTGCCTGTCAGTCTCACAGAAAGAGACGAGTCCTGTGCCTGGGAGCGTCATGCCACGAGACTTTCGGCTTTTCCGAGCTGCTCTGCCTGTCTGAGGAAAAGCCTTGACATGTCATTCCTAGTGAAACAGGCACGGCTTAAATGTCCGTTAGTCCTCATAAAGGAGCTGTAGCCATCCCTCTCTCAAAGCTAACACTCTTTATTAAAACACTGAATCTTATTGTAGCTTATTGCATCCCAAAACGCACTGAGTCGGATGTTGAGATACATTAAGATGCACATCATGTACAGGTTTGAAAGGTCTGTTTGTGGTGTGTGTGTGTGTGTGTGAGAGAGAAAGAGAGAGGTGTAGAGCTTCAATGATCAGAGCTCATTATACTCTAAAATCAAACGTGCTTGATAAGGTCAAGACAGTGTGAGGCTTACCCTTCTACATCACATACACTTTTTTTTTGTTTTTGAAGAATATACAGTATGTGTGTGTATGTGTGAGGTCTTTTCGTTCCATAAAGGCTGTGCTGTGTGATCATAAATAAACCTGGTCTCAGACACCTTAAGAGTTAATGCTAATGCTTTATTTCCTGCAGACGCATCAGGATTATGTATGGTTGTGTAAAACGTAGTGCCGAGAGCCCCGGTGCAGCGCGCAGCACACAAAGTGAAGAGGTGTGTTACTGTCACCGCTCGTGTCATAAACGTCACAACCGTTTAGTCTTGACTAGGGCTCGTATTGAGCAATTTAGCCAGCGTGTGTTTTCAGGCCGACTCCAAGGGCCGAGTCAGAGCCGTGCGCCGGACAGAAGAGCTTATTTAAAGACCTTGCATTCACTCTTGAGAACTGTTGATCTTTCCGGGATTGATTTCCTTTGCGTTCAATTTGCTGAAGGCCTGACGCGCTACACATCTGCCATCCATTGTAAGGTGTTGAGAACACATATTGATCTGATTACCATGGAATGGCTTGTTCTCAGCCGTTTAAGGAAACACTGGCGGAGGAGTGTGAGAGGAATCGCTTATAGGAAACCACATAGCCGTATAGCTGGAGATGCCCAGATATACTCACCTACAATTGATATTGGCTGCTATAAAAAGCTCCGCTTCGTCTGGCTGGTTGTTTAGAAACTGCTAAATGTCGTTGTTGGTTGTTTCAGCGCAATTACACGTGAAAAGAAAAACAAGATATGTGAAGCGATTTTCTTTTTAACACTTTACCTTAAAGCTCCCCAGTTATACTATTTTTTTTAAACAGGTTAATAAGTTTAAAGTCTTAGACGTCTCCAAAACATGTTCTGTGTTCTGGCCGCTGCAATTTGTTTTCTGTTTTTATTCCTTTCTAAAAAAGCACCATTTCAGTGGAGGTAGTTTAAAATAGACCGGTCTGGAAAACTTTTTCAGTGACATGCATTTTCCCGGCCAATCAGATCGTAGAAAACGGAAAGAAAATTAGTTTATCATGGTGAAATAATACTCTTATATTCACACACAATGGATCTGTTGCATCTGCTCTTTGCATGTGATCGCTTATATAATGTGCTGATTTATTTTCTGGCATCTTCTCATTTCTCATCCAAGAACCTCTGTAGTTCAACTACGGACCACTGAAGGCCAATAGCGACGATTGTATTCATTCCATTTATTTGTATTTTTATGACAACCAACAATCAAGGAACACACATTCACACACTACGGGCAATTTGGGAACGCCAGTTAGCCTAATCTGCATGTCTTTGGGATGTGGAAGGAAACCGGAGAGTACCTG
Organism: Clarias laeviceps; assembly: GCA_030014305.1. Lineage (NCBI taxonomy): Eukaryota > Metazoa > Chordata > Actinopteri > Siluriformes > Clariidae > Clarias > Clarias laeviceps. Next base: position 6,474,196 of record JAQMYJ010000011.1, on the reverse strand, counting down.
GAGAAAAACACACCAAGCACATGCAAACTCCAGGCACACACCCCGAGGCGAGAAATGACCCCGGATCCTGGAGGTGCAAGGCGACATTGCTAACTACTATGATTTTCTGGCATACAAATATTTTTCTGTCTTCCGAGTGTGTTACGCCGCCACCAATGGTGCGTGAGCGAGCAGTTCCAAAAGGTGCGGTCGGCTGGAGTCACGTGGTTTGGAGGTGATAGTCTTCGGCCCTCCCGACTGACTGCGTGGCAGTAATAGCCTTAAAGCCCCTTAGTGACTTGGAGGAATTGGACACGACTAAATAAGGGAGAAAATGGTTTTGTAATTACTTAACAATAAAGTAATAAAAGTGAAAAATATATAGCAAAAGTGTTTACTACACAAAACACCGGTTGCCTAAGACTTTTGCATAGTAAGGTATGCAAATGCACATAAGCACACACACATTTTTGGCAAGATGTAAATTATTATTTTTTTACATGGCTAAGTGTTGTAGTGATTCACCAATGTTGACTCATGTGATGAGTCACTGATGTGATTCACCGGTATTTATTACCTATTTGGTGCCAAAAAAAAGCAAACCCTTCATTATAAGTTTTATTAAAAACAAAAAAATATATATTTCGGAGTCAGTGTGGCAATACATGGATTGGCACATGAAAGAATCACAATAGATCACTGAATCGATTTTTCTTAATTAAGAGATAATTAAATGTACATAATTAGAAAATTTTGCTTGTTTGCTAAACTGCCAACGAAGCAAATATCATGTAAATCATACAACCGGTTAACCAGTGCACAGCCACGAATGACAGCAGGATTAGTCGTATTCCCCAGGCACTCATTACACTCAGAAGAAAATATAGTAGCCACACTTTTGTTGGTGACTTGTGGCTTGTTAAGGTGTGATAAAGAAATTCCTCTGTCGAACAGGCAATTGAAACTGCTATACCTTTTTGGGGGGATTTATGCTCGAGAGCCTTCACAGCTATTTGTACACTGTAACCCCTAATGCTCAAAGTAATTAAACATATTGAGTACTGTTAACTTAAATAATTACAATTAGTTCAAATTAATAGACCTTGATGAGCATTTAGAACTTTTTGCTATTTATGAGTTTGTACTGTGGAATTTAAACTTTTCAAGTTAGCTGAACAACCTTAATATTTTAAGCCACAGTAACTGTCTCCTTAAAGTTCCACCAACTTACAATCATTCAGTCTAGCGATTTTGTGTCTGACATCATCAATGCACATGTAAACTGTGAATTGTTTTAATCAAGTTGGTGAATTGGTCTGTCTTTGCATGATGCTGTAAATATAATCTTTACAAATCTGGGGATCCTAAAGTTGATGTTTTTGATTTATGTCATCTGATTGTCATCAGTTTGGTGCTCTCTAGAGTTATGAATAGAATGTGTTTAGACGTGCACAGGAGAAAACGTAAGCTCCACTTTTTTCAACCTACTGTTTAGGAGGTTAGAAAGCAAGATTTCTTGTAATTGGCAAATATCAATCTTTAATTTGAACCGACTACTTTACTAGCATAAATTGTTTAGTTTTTGAAATTGTCAGGTTTACAACATCGGATTTCGGGGTTTGAATATAAATCCTGAATTCCTTTTAGTTTTAGTATTAATATTCATAGATTTTGTATTCTCAGATTTAATCGAAGAAAAATTAAGAAAATTACTTATTTGATTTATAACAGGGCAGTGGTGTTTCACCTGCCACATGAAAGGCCCAGGTTCGATTCTCAGCCACTGGATGAAGTGCCTGTCCCAAGCCCAGATAAAATGGGAGGGCTGCTTCATGAAGGGCGTCTGGTGTAAAACCTGTGCCAAGCTTGTCTGCGGACCGGATGGTCCACTGTGGCGACCCACTGCCGGGAGCAGGCGAAAGACCAACAACAATTTTTTTGATTTGCAGCAACTAAAACTAAACCTGATAATTACTATTAAATAGTTTGAGTTAGGCTATTCATTAATGCAAATAAAGAATGATTAATATGAATGAGTACAACAAACTCAAAAACTGATTGTTCTGTTTACTTAAAATTGAAAACATCATTACTCAAAAGATTTTATGTAACTGATTACCTCAAATTCTTAGACTTATTCGGGTTTACAGTGTAGAGTCAGAATAAGAGCGAAATTCATCCTTCGTTATCTGACTTATTTTGGTTTTACACAATACAAAATCAACTAAACAAACAAACAAAAAAACAGTGAGGAACAAGTAGGCATGGAAATGTCCTTGTAAAATTTTGTTGTTTATTGTTTAGCAGTATAAAAAGTACAACCCTTTCTCATATGCATGAAGAGATCAGAATAAAAAAAGAAAAAAATCACCCGAACATGGAGAAAATTGCCGGTGCCGTATAAATGACTGGATAATTTTTTAAATAATAATTTACTGTTGTAAGAGTTTCTCTTTTTTGCCAGGACAAATATCCAGAGCATATCACATTTCTGCACATCACATAACACACACACCTTTAATGTATGTATCATTTTGTTGTGGTTAGCACTGTGGCCTCGCACCACCAGGGCCGAGGGTTTGATCCCCACCGCTTGGTGTACCCCCCGTCCGCCCCCCCCCCCGGTTTCCTCTGGGTACTCTGGTTTCCTCTCACTGTGTAAAGACATGCAGGGTAGGCTAGTTGATATGTCCAAATTGCTCCTAGTGTGTGCGTGATTATGTGCCCTGTGATGGATTGATGCCCCTCGTCCTGGGTGCTCCAGGCCTCCCATGACCCTGTAAAGGATAAGCGGTATAGAGAATGAGTGAGAGCTAAAGTTTTGCAGACTTTCCTTACTAGCTGAAATATTTTCCTACATGAGATGAACCTTTAGTTTGATACATTTTCTTTTCATGCCATCCATAAGGTGCGTCGCCAGCTTTATTTATGCACTGATGGGTCTGTTGCCTTACCACCGACTCTGTTTTTGGCCTCTGCCAGAGACAGGCGACAAATGAGAAAGCTCAGCAGGATTTGCGAAATCACGTGTATGGTATCTGCTGCGTCTCGACCCTGCTGTCCTCTCAGCACTCTGCGTGGCACTATTTCAGACCCAGGGCTCCAGGGACCTTTTCATCCTCTCAAGCTGAACACACTCCTCCATCTCCCTTGCCTCGTCCACTCCACCTCCCACCCATGTCCTGCACCTCCAGAGGAATATTCAGCACGAGATACATGATCAAGATTAAACTCTTTCCTGATGGATAACAGTATGACACAGCACATATTTTCAGCGTTTATTTGTTGCCAACTCTGCATTATGCTAAAAAAAACTCCCCCCTACACACATGCATCCAGAGAAGGAATTGGGTAAAAAAAATAAAAATAAAATTGTGCTATCTCTCTTCCAAGAACATGGTTCATTTCTGTAACCTGCAGCAGGCCGAGAGAAGCAGCACTGCACCATTTTATATTTTCCTCTACCTGCTTTACATCTGTTTATTCTACAATTATGTTCTGCCTCTGCATCCAAGGAACTCTTAGCATATACAGTAATTGGATCTTATACACTTTACCCTATCATTACAAGCTTGACAGTTTGTCAGTGACTGGACAGCGCAGCTGCTGCTGGAAATAGAATACAAGTATATAATCGCAATATGTCAATCCGAAAAACCTGTCTCTTTTCGATCCTCTTCGCCTTACTTTGTGAATCGCTATTATTTCTCTTACTTGCCATAAGGAAACCATGTATATAAGAATGTATTGCTATCTGTTATATGATAATAATATGGTACAATTATTATTATTATTATTATTATTATTATTATATTAATATAATATACAGCATACTATATATATATATTTTTTTTTTGTATATATTTACACACAAACAGTACCAGTTTAAAGTTTGGACACACTTTCTAATTTCATGGTCTTTCCTGATTTTTTTTATTTTTTATTTTTTTTTATTTCTTTCTACTTTGTAAAATGCTGCAGGCGTCTAAAATATGCAATAATCTCCTTTGAACAGTTAATGTTGAAATGTGACTGCTACTTATGCTCCGTAAACCCTCGCAGGAAATCCTTTAATGGCCCAAACATCTGGAAATGAGGTCAGAACTTTTACAGTGGACGTGACAATCCAGTAACTCCCAGCCGAGTTCCTGTAATGTGCAAGTGGTGTTGGTGAATGATTGTGTGTACAGTTCCCGCAGACAGATGGGTCTCTTCCGCACGTTGGCAACAAGTTATCCGTCGACTTATGTTGTGTAAAGTCTTCATAACGGCTCTAATCTGAGGTGCTGTTTGTTAATTGGTGATTTCTGGGGCTGGTAACTCTAAATAAACTTCTCCTCTGCAGTAGAGGTAAGTTTTGGTCTTGCTTTCCTGGGAAGGTCTTGATGAGAGCCAGTTTCATTATGGTGCTTGATGGATTTTGTACTGTAAATGACTTACAAGAACTGTTCCAGAACACATTTGTGTTAAAATATAAAGCATTATAAAGTATATAAAGTATTAAGTACTTAAATATTAACTACTTAATTATATTAATGTTGTTACATAATTACCTAAAGTCATGTGTCATTTCATAGTCTGTAAATATTCAGTGTGGTTCTAGAATATAGAAAATAAATCCTAACTTGTGCCCAAACATTTGAGTGGTATATACTCTTTTTTTTTTTTTTTCTTTTTTTTTTTACTTTATATATATTTGTTGAATAAATAATGGCATGGTGAAAAAAGTTTTTATGATGTTCTTCTGAGATTGTATTTGCTAAATATATATATATATATATATATATTTATACATAGGATATACATATGTACTGTACATGCGCATTTATTCAGTTTAAGGCAAAACCCAACAGGTTCCATTTTATTTTGTGTGTAAAAAGAGGTCACTTATGTAAACTGCTACTTTAATTTCTGGCATATAAACATATTTTTGTAAATTTGAATTTTGTGGTAAAAAAAAATCAAAATAGTTTTTGTATTGACTCATTAAGAAAATCTTTAAAAGTGTACAAACTTTTAAAGAATATCAGATGTCTAAGACTTTTGCACAATACCGCACACACACAGCATTGATTTAATCTGGCTACTATTATACAAGTCCCCCTTGGATCACTGGAAGAGCTCTGACTCATTGATAACTGGACTCTACAAGACCTCTGCTTTGTTGTTTGGCATTAGGTTTTACAGCAGATACTATACTGTAAGTTGCAATGGATTAAACTTTTTTCTGAACATTCCATGGATGTTCGATCAGGTACAGACATGCGAAATCTGGAGGGCAAGTCAACACCTTGAACTCTTAGTCATGCTCATCAAACCAGCTAAACATTTTTTGCAGCGTGGTATTATCTTGCTAAAAAGCAAAAATGTTTAGGTAGTTGGTACAGGTCAAAGCAACAACCACATGATAGCCAGAGTATCATACTGCCTCGGTTGCCTTGCCATCTTCACGGCGGTGCACAATCACCTGGCCGTCTACATGATGTAAAAAAACAAAAAAAAAGGCAATTTAATAGAAGAGACCACTTTCTTCCATTGCTCCATGTTCCAGTTCTGATGCTCACATGCCCAGTGTAGGTGCTCTTGGCTGTAGACAGAGGTTTTGAGACCCTAACTTTTTCAGCAGTTTGTGCTATAGTAGCTTCTTGTTCTTAGGGATCGGACCTGACAGACTAGCTTTCAATGGCTCCTCACATACACTACCGCTCAAAAGTTTGGCATCACTTGCAAATTTCTTTGTTTTCTTAGTTTAGTGATTTAATTTCTACATTCTACAACAATACTGGACATTTCAAAACTATGAAATAACACATATGGAATTAGGTAATTATGTAACAACAACAACAACAGCAGTCAGTTGTTATTTTAAAACATGAAGGTCAGCCTTTCAGGAACAGTTCTTGTAAGAACAGTATTGTCAAGTGCATTTGCAAAAACCCATCAAGCACCATAATGAAACTGGCTCTGATGAAGACCTTCCCAGGAAAGCAAGACCAAAACTTACCTCTGCTGCAGTTGAGAAGTTTGTTTATAGATACCAGCCTCAGAAATCACCAATTAACAAACAGCACCTCAGATTAGGTTATGAAGGTTTCACAGAGCATAAGTAGCAGAAACATCTGTTCAAAGGGGATTATTGCATATTTTAGACGCCTTCAGCATTGCTTTACAATGTAGAAAGAAATAAAAATCAGTAACGAGCATGGAGTTAGAAAGTGATCCCAAACTTTTGAGCGGTGGTGTACATCAGTGGGTCTTGCGCACCCATGACCAACCCATTGCTGCTTCACTGATTGTCTCACCTTGGAGCAGTTTTGGTACTCATACCAGGAACACTCCACAAGACCTGCTGCTTTGGAGATGCTCTGACCCAGTTGTCAACCCTTGTGGCCCTTAATATGGCCCTTGTCAGACACTCGAATCCTTATGTTTGGCTCTTTTTCTTGTTTCTAACACTTTGAGAACTGACTGTTGACTTTCAGCTCTGATTTTGAGCTGTGCATTTAGTTTAATATTATTTGCTTTTTTAACTTTGAATTTTATTTACTTTTTTAAATTTCTGTCTGCAGCTGCATGTACCTTTTCCTGTTTCTAGCTGTCTCCATGTCTCATCGTATTCTCTTATCTTATTCTAGGTCATACTGAAAAGCTGTTATTTTAGGCCAGCTCTCTGAAGGAATAGATTCCTTGCTATTGATCTACTGTAGACTTGGTTTTCACACCTAACTTTTAACCTTATTTTAGTAAAATTATTGTTACTGCATCAACATACTGTATCAGCTAAGCACAAGTAAGGATTAGAAGACTTTAGGCATCTTCAACTGTTATATGAAAATAATCGCAAAAAACAAATTATATGTCATTACCTTTTGGCCAATCAGAACTTAGCATACAACAGTGCTGTACTATAATATTCAAGGGAATTATTTTGTCTGCTTTAGCATCAAAGTTATCACTTTAATTATAGCACCATGGGCAGCTGGTTATAAGACATTATAGAGAAATTTGGAAAATTGCAGCAAAGCCGTCTGGCAGTAAGTTTGCATGGGGGACCCGGGCAGAAAGAATAGGTGCAACGGGGATACCACAGGAAAAAGAAACGAGAACAAGAACAGCCTTACTTGTAGACATTTATGCAGTGAAGATAAAATGCTGCTTCACTGCAACATGCCTGGTATTTGGAATGCAGACTACATGCGCGCGCACACACACACACACACACACACACAATCACACACACGCCATTACATTATGTCTCTAATGAGATATGAAATCAAAAGATGAAATAAGATGAAACACACACCGCCTGATTATTGGGATGCAGAAAGCAAAGAAAACAACTAAGGAGGTTTGGAATTACTATTCAGTGGCTGGGGTTTGGGCATTGCGTGAGAATTGAATTATTAAATTGTTATTCATCTTATTTATGTCCAGTTTTTCTGGTAGAAAATCAAATCCTAGGCAACTAGTTGTTTAGTACAAGAGAAGTACTGGATTTTATTTATTTTATATATATATATATATGCACGCAGAGATGGCAATTGAACCCGGACCCTGGAGGTGCACGGCAACAGTTCTAACCAGTGTTAATTTTGGTATAGTAATATGCATTTAGTTTTAAGATTTTGTTTAAAAAAAAAAAACCCAGAAGTTAAAATTTGTCAAGAATTAGTTGCTACAGCAAATTTTTCAACAAAAAAATCAACAAGTTTATTAAATTTTAGTTTACCGTTCCTTAAAAACAAAAAAATCTATGCTTTAAAGTGGAGAAATTCACTTTTTAGACATTTTATTATTATTATTCAGATGTGTCACCAATGCATGTGTGTTCAAATAAACAACATGATAATTAAAACATCTTACACTTTGTCACTGTTGTTTAACTGCAATGGGAATTCAGTAGGTTGCATTACCGCCTTGGTCTCATTCTCCTTCATCTTCCCGGCTTGTCCAGTCCAGTCTTCCTTAAAAATCATCCTTCGTTTTTTCTGCTCATTCCATTTTTGTATTTGCTGGGGTTTTAAGTTTTTGGTGTTGGGGTTGGAACGCCAGTAGCTCATTTACATAGACACTGAAGTGCCATGTTTGGAGGAAGCGACCTTATCTGAGGGGTGTTTCAGCTGAAGCATTAACATACACACATAAGGAATTAGTAAAATAAAGGACCTTTAATATTAGTTTTAAAGCCTTTGTGGTTCAAAACACTTCTGCTTTTTTGTATAGGTTGGCTGAATAAAAGTTCTGTGGCTTCTTCAGCAGCACATTTAATAATTTACCTAGTGATGTTAATAAAGAAATATTCTAATGAACGAGGAAGGATGAAAGTGCGTATACTCATTTGGGAAAATCTAATAATAATTATAGTTATAATCCATAGCAGAAGTAGAAAATGGTGCAGTATGAAGGTAAAATAAAACCAGGTTAATCCATAATCAGTCACAATAATACTCGAGTGAGAAATCTGAAACAAGCGTGGAACAGAAAGTAAGACTGATATTATTGACAAAATACTATTGACAAGACACATGGTGTTAATAGACGATAATGAAAAACTTAACACAGAACACATGAGCACAGTAGGACGACCAAGCAATGACAGGACAGGGCTGGAGACAGGTCTAAACCCCTTTTAAAAAAAGGCACAAAATAAAGATATGCAACAAAATTGATAAATTGATATTGTGCATTCTGTATGTATTTAAATACTTTGTGGTGACAGTAGTTAGGGGACTGTACATTTGTGGCATGTACAGTATATTAAATGTTTGCATCAGGACAACAAAAAAAAATGCTTAGACGTGGTAGTTATTTACTCTTATGTAGTCAGAGAGGAAAGAAAGTGCATTTCCAATTAGGTTTATTCCGACTTTCTTACAATTGTTAATACCAACAGATACCAACCAGATAGCTCTGTTTTTCAGTTCTACACCAGAGCTGACCATTTCATACCGCTCCTCTCATGCAGAGCCTTCATTTATTTAGCAGAAATATGCGTCATCACTGCAGTCTCATTAAGTGATATCAATATAATATAACTATTAATCTTTAAATATTAATCCAGTGACATTATCAGTTCTCGCAGTTACAACTTTAACAAAGAACTTTCCTGACATCAGAGTGCACCCTGCTGCTGTGGGCCAACAGGTCAAAAACAGTGAGCTGGCATACAGTAAAGTCTCAGCCATTGTGTTTAATATTTCAGTTCCTGAATTCCCTGTTTTTTTCCCCCCTCCCTTTCTGTCTGCATTTAATCCTGGTATAGGCTCTGCATAGTAAAAACGAAATTAATATACTACAAAAGTTGTGTTCATATTTCTAATATTTACATAGAAATAAAAAAAATTGTTTATACACACCCTAATATTTCGATAACAATGGGAATAATAACCCAGTTGGAATAAAAATGCATCATATAAACACCCCAATCAGAACAGTCTGACCGGACCTGATAATCTGTTCAATAGGTGAATATTATCCATGTAAACATATAATCTGATTCTCTCTGTTTCTCTCATGGTGAAATATTCTTTCTGCACGTTTGCCGCATGTGGCGGTAGCATTAGGCAACGTCATGAGTTTTCTAGAAGGTAACTTTTCTTCCCTTCCTGATAGCAAACTCAGTACGAACATTTCTCTCCCATCAGTCTATTTCACACTTATTAAAGCATCTAACCAGTCATAGCTGAGACTAAATTCCTGCAACCAATCATCAGAGGTGGACAGAGTACACAAATCCTGCACTCAAGTAAAAGTAGAGATACCCTTGATGAAATTACTTAAAAGTTACTAGAATAGAAGTGGAAGTAAACCATCAACTACAATTGTACTGTACATGAAGTACCTGCCTTTAAATTTACTTACTGTATATATCAAAAGTACTGAGCTTGTATGAGTTTATAGTAGCCTTAATGTCCTAGTAAATGAGATGTACATAATTAGGCAGGTGAAAATCATGCATAATAGCCATGATACCACTTCAAATACAATGCATCACTGTGATTATGTAATGCCACGCCATGCAGAAACAGAATGGAGTAGAAAGTACAAATATTTTCTGTAGGATGTATTAAAAGTTTGAAAAGTAAATGTTACTTATGTAAAGTTCAGATACGCAAAATATTTACATAAGTACAGCAATGAATTAAATGTACTTGTTTACTACAGTAGAGGCTTTACAATTAATCGAATAAATATTTTATGAAATCGTAGTGCAATTATTTAATTGCAAAAGGCTGCAATTTATTACAGGTAATATACACATAGACAGGAATTTATTTAGGGTTTGTCAATAACTTAAATATTTGTTATTAGAGTGATTTTAACTTTTGAGGTGCTAAATCAATATGGGCAAACATCCTCTTAACTTAATTATTTGTGCTGGTATTTGCCCTGCTAAATGCTACTGAATCCCAAATGCAATATTTTAATAGTTATATACAGTATTGCAGTTTACAGGTAATATAGCATTTCTGTTGCCCTCGACATGTCCAATCTGATCCGTCATGGCCGATCGAGCCAAAAAAAGCCAATTTTGGTCACAAACTATAATACATAATTTAAAAAATATTTTAGAGTTAACATAGAGAGTGGTACATAAATCGGCACAAAAGAATCGCGATTCATAACTGGATCGTTTTTTTTTTTTTCTCTGGTAAGCATGTAAATGTACATTTTGTCGCATTGGGATGCATATAAACAGTTAAATTGGAATATCTAATCCAAACGATTTTAATCAGGTGAAATTGTTATTGCCTATGTAAATTTAGCTACTCATTGGTTAACAACAACTTAATTGGTTGAAATTAGTTTGCTAAAATTTGTTAACTTTATATATTATTATTAATTTTTTAGTACATGCGTCAATTGCTACTGTCTGTAATTCCCGGTTCTGCCAGTTTTTATCCCAGTTCAGTCTTGCAGATTTCTGTACTCTAGCTAATGCCTCCTTATTGCACAACAGCTACAAACTGTGGATGGTGCAGCAAACTGGTGCTTTTTCTCAGAAGCATGTGAAGCCATTGTCTGCATCTTTTTTGGACTGATACTCGCACTCAGGGCAGTGTTACACATTCTGAGGAAAGTGCAATCTGCCCTTTTTTTTTTTTTTTTTGCATTCATGAACTCACAGATGCCAACAATTGGCTAGTGCTGCTGTTATTGTCAGGGGAATGAGCATAATGCCATCCCTCTCGCCTAGAGTGCAAAGCCAATTTTGCTGTCTTGACTCCTGGCATCATTTGCATTTGAACTCGAACTCTGGCGACAACCCGCACTGCACTGTACTGTCCCTAAAAACATAATGCGAAAATACAATGTTAGCTTAACATGCACTTAACTACAAACCAATGGCCTGCATACTGTATGCCACAAGATTATGAAAATGAATACAGAATAATTTAGTGGCTTTTTTTAACCTTTTGTCTAACCTTTTTTTTTTTTAAGCACAGCATAGATACGTATTGTGAGAGATTCTGGTCAAAGGGGGCAGGTGGGCTGTAAAGGGAATGATAAAGGTCTAGTCTGGGTCACAAAGCCGTAGCTAAGTCAAAGAGTTTGCGCTCCATTCTGAACTCGTCGATCATGACACGCAGGTCGGGTTAGCCAAATCAACTGGGACTGTCTGCTTTGCGCTTGCTCTCACTGACCTCTTTACGGGTAAATGGGATTTCAGCTGCATCTTAAGCCGCACTACTGATCTCTCATCCAAAACTGGCTGACTGGGGGACATTAGCTGGCTCCGTCACTGGCCATGGTGCTGAATGGACGCTTACCTTTTCTGCCAGAATGCAGATACGTCCTCTGCCTCATGTTTCCTCTCACTCTATAGCACGATGCTGCCGTACATCTGCTGTTCACACCTCTCACTGCTCGGGGAACACTCAGCGAGGAGATATTTCTCTGAAACTGTCATTTGTGGCGTGTGGGTGGCTGAGGAACCCTTTGTTTTTCAATCATGCACATTTGATTCATCTAATTAAAATGAACAGAGAGAAGAAGGAATGTCAAGCAGCCCCGTGATTGTTAATTGAAAATAAATCGACTAATCCACGTGTGATCTTTTAGTATAAATTGAATGAAAAGAGCCTCTTGTACCTCTTTAGGAGGTGTCATTTAGCAAAGGTCCTAATTTTATATGCCTGCCATGGTAGCATTTTTTTTATTTATTTCTGGGCATCCATTGCATTGTTATTGGAAATTTGGCATCACATATACCATAATATTGATTTTGTAAGAGGAGATAGGATCAGCACATTAAATGGACTCTGCAGGGTTTTTTTGTCTTTAGTGTACTGTATGTGTGATTACCATAGACAATAAGTTCAGCAAACTTAGATACTCAATCAGTAGCTGCATATGTGAATGATTTGTCTATAGTTACGCACTGTCGAAAAGCAGCTTCATAGATATCCAGGTGTAGATTATTATTTAGATCCCTAATGAGCCGTCCAGAGGGGACGGTGATGAGGGAAAACAACATGTTGAAGAAACTTTTCGACAGCCCAGACACTCAAATGAGACTTGAAACCACTCTCTTTTGGATAATGAGATTATAAATCATCACTGGATTCAAAATAGTGTCAAAACAGTAATACATATTCAGTATGAGTTTTGTAGTACTTGTACTGTAAGTGCAGTAGTAGTTCTTAGGGTCTAAATTAACCAGGTATGATTGGTCACGGAGGAAAAGGTGAGGTCTGGGTATAATTGCATCATGTTGAATTCCAACAATACATTTTGAACTAGGGCTAGGCAACATGACAGAATTTAGTGTCCGGAAGTTTATCCATCCATACATATTTCCATTATATATACAGCTTATCCTGTACAGGGTGTGGATGTGGGGGTCTGGAGCCTGTCCTAGGGAACTTAGCACAAATGCAAGGGGACACCCTGCATGTAGTGCCAACTTATCACAGGGAACAAGCATACACACTGACACACTTTGGCAATTTCTAAACGCCAATCAGCCTACACCATACAGTATATGTTTGGACTGTGGGAGGAAACCCACACATGCACACAGACCGGAGGCAAGATTCGAACTCCCAGCCCTGGAGGTGTGAATCAACAGAGGTAACCACTAAGCCACCGTGTCGCCTGTCACACTGCCTTCCCACTTTTGAATGCTGGCTGGTGATCTCAGCGGGTAGGTTGAGGGTGGATTAGGTACGCATTGTGAGTGGATTAGATGAATGGATGGATGGATGGATGGATGGATGGATGGATGTGTTGACTTTATTGATCCCAAAGGTTTACATTTTTAGGGTGTTAAATATCTACTTATTCTGTATTCTTTTAATTAAATAACAATTTGGTATGAATTCATCTTCATATAATAAATAATTATTTTCCTGCATATATATTTATCTTGTTGAAGCAGTAAACAAGCTATTTTATTTTTGTATTTTAAAATACAAAGTTTTATTAATAACAGTAAAGGAAAGGACATTCTTTCGGCTAATTGCTCGTTAAGAAAATATAGTTAAGTGAATTATTTATTTTTTTGCCCCTAATTAACTCGTATCCAATTCCCACCCATCAATGTTGCATTCCCGCATCAAGGCTACTTCTCTCATGTGTTTGTTTCCTCTGAACCACGTGACGCCTGCCGCATCTTTTCACATCAACACACTCGGAGGGCAGCGCTGTTTAACATATAATCATCTTCTTCATCGTTTTCAATAATAAAAAATGTAAAAATGTATTATAAAGATATCATGATGTGCGTAATATAAATTATGTCTACAGTAAATTACTCTGCCACAGCCATCGCTCTGAAATCTGGACTCAGCAGACCACAGACACCTTTTACTTCAAAGTTCAATCTTTTTGCTCCACAGCAAATTGAAGCCTTTTTCTGATAAGTCTCGATAACAAGTGGTTTTCTTATGGCTGCCCTGCTGTTTAGTCCCAGTCCTGTGGTTTCTCGTCACTTTGTGTGCATATGGAAATACTCTTACTTACTTTGCTCTCACTATACTGTAGCTACGGTTTTTATTGTTGATTTGTATACTCTGCAAATTCACCAAGTGATTTCCTTTTTTTTTTCTGACCACATTTCTAACACAAAGTTAACAGTTCAGCACTATTCTTCCAGGTTTTGATAATGTGCTTCTAAATCCAGCCAGGTTTTCAGTTAGTTTTCCCAATACCTTTAATGACACTGAAATTCTTGACAATGGTAATCACATATTCTACAGATATTAATTATGTCGAAAGATGCTGCGCTTTGAATATGTGGATATATAATATTATAGCCCTGGCAACTGTGCAACACGGAAGACTTGCGCCACCATGACTACACGAAAACACGCAGAACGGTTTGTTAGGTCTGGCTCCCTGGCTCTCCTCATCATTATGCTCCATGATGAAGTGATGCATCATGCTCAAGGGCAGATAATGACCTTAATGACAAAGACTGAGGAGACAGCGAGCGAGAGAAGGCACGAGGATGGAATTTGTCTCTATTTGGAATCCTAACGTAGCCGTAATTAAAATGTACATTATGTTTAACAAGGCCATATCTCTTCAGTTGAAAATGAGAAATATGCCGGGTGAACGCAGGCCGACATTGGCTGGTGTTATGTGAAGATGGAGAAAACACTATGCGTCCCCCTGTGGTTCATGCGATACTCTATGTGCGAATACAACATGTGTTTTCCGGAAGCTTCGTGTCGAGTGTTCATGGTCCCCGAGAAAACGTAAGCCACTGCTCATCTCCAGTGTTAAAAAAGAAATTACATGGATGATATATTTGAATTGGCAAAGGACTGACAGTCATAGGAAGCAATCTGATCTAAATTGAACTACTTTTCATTCCAATTATTCTGGAAGTGTCTCATTTCCCCTCCCACCCTCTTTCTTTTGTGGCAGACCAGCTGATGAACACTCTGCAGACTGCATGAAAGACGTTAAGAGTTACTGAATCCTATGACTCCTGCACAAAAATGCGCCTTTTCCGTAGATACATCACATCTGTTTCCTTGATTTTCTTGACTCCGTAGGCTCTAGACCGCCAGTGCGTTTTTTTTTTTTTTTTTTTTAAACATCATTTAGTTGGAAGTTGTCCCCTAAGGACACCACAGTCGACAGACAGGAAGCCGCTGTTATCACTTTCAAGGTCTTAGGGAAGTATTGTGCATGAGCACAGTAATTAATTTGAAGCAAATGAGAAATTATACTCGCATTTAGGCTGATGGAGTTAATTTCTCAGGGTGTCTGAAGATAAGTTTATTGTACAGGCTCTTTACTGTAATTCCTCTTCGAACCGATCAGACTAGAGATGGATGTTTGGGCTTTAACTTTCTGAGCGGTTGGAATTCTCCTTAGCCCAAAGCAGGGTAAGATGTGGAACGGCAAGCAAGTTCTGCTTTTCCTCTCACTTAATGCTTCCTGTGCTGCAAAAGTCTCAGCCTGAACTGGAAGATAAATATTTATCAGTCATTTCATGGAAATTTGCAAATCTTATGATCTATACTGTGAAAGAGGACTGCATTGGTACAATCAGGGATACTGCAGAGATGTTATTTAGCCACCTTTGTGTTTTACTGATATGCTGTACATATTAGCCATGAAAAGCACACATATACTGTACATGCTCATCCTCAAACTTAGGCTACTAGATTCACTCTCTATCATTGTTGTTATTAGTCTTTCGGCTGCTCCCTAACAATGGTCGCTACCGAGGACCTTCAGTCCACACAGCAACGTGGCAGAGGTTTTACACACCAGATGTCCTTCCTTTTTTCCTTTTGCATGTACTGGCTGGGTAGTATGGGGTGTGGCAACCCACTACCGCCAGGGCTCAAACCCAGATCCTCAGATCTCTAGGGCCTTACAGTACTAAGCTAAAGCTACTACAGTAGCCGCCTAAGCTACTATTCCCGCTCACTCACTATCATTGTATCAAGTTAATTTCAAAAGGTTATGTTTCAGGTTGGGGTCAGGGGTGGCTACAGTTTGGAAGGTCTCAAGTTCAAATCCCACAACCACCAAGATGTCCCTGTTGGTCCCTTAAGCAAGGCCCTTAAACCTCAACTGCTCAAATGTATAAGGAGATAAAAATATAAGTCACTCAGGATAAGTGCCTACAGTAAATGTAGTTGCTGCCATCTTATAGTTTTTCACTAGAATATGACATTGTTTTATCTGGACACTGGGATACATATGTTATTTTCAGAAGGTGAAAATGTTATGGGGTTAAAAATAAAAAGTGAAAGTGCTCGCTTCAGTTTTCTTCACAGCCGCATCCTCACTGTTGGGTGCGCACAATTGATGTTACCTTATGCTCGTTAAAAAAGAAAAATTGCACTAACTTGCTTACACACTTTCTGATACTGATCAGGTAGGCACATTTTAAATGCCTGTACTGTTCTTTCTCCGGTTACTTGTGTTGTGGGAAGATGTCATACAGTAGTTCCCCCAGTGGAGCACAGCGTGCAGTCTGCTTCGCTAATTAATTGTGCGTCATTAATTGTGCGATTCATCTGGATCACTATCATTTTGTGCGTCTGTTCATAGGTGGGCGGCACAGTGGCTTGGAAGTTAGCGCTGTTGCCTCGCGCCGTTGCTTCGGTGTTGGAGGTTTGAATCTATAATACAGAGTAATACCTGTCTGTATGTGGGATTTGCATGTTCTGCTTGTGCTTGTTGTGTTTCGTTCAGGTTCTCTGCATTCCTTAATTACCAGTATCATATATTTAAGTGCCCATCCATGCCTCGTCCCCTAATTGTCCTGGGATAGGCTCTAGACACCCTGTAGACAATGCGTGGATGGTGTGACAATGTGCAGTTGGGTTATCATAAGGCAGTATCAGATATTTGGTCTCAGCACCTTTTTGTTATTAATAATGGAATGAGCAAACAAGCACACTGTGCCTCCCTACAGTAAACAGTTACA
The DNA here is from genome assembly GCA_030014305.1 of Clarias laeviceps. Lineage (NCBI taxonomy): Eukaryota > Metazoa > Chordata > Actinopteri > Siluriformes > Clariidae > Clarias > Clarias laeviceps. Next base: position 6,457,317 of record JAQMYJ010000011.1, on the reverse strand, counting down.
CTGCTGTGTGAAACAGTATTAAACATTGATTTTTTTTCTCCCTCCTTCTTTTTTTTTCTTCTAATATGCACTAGAGTAAATATTTTGGTATCAATTTGATCAAATATATATAAGAGAGCTAATGAAAGGTTTTGTGGCAAACATACAAAGATATTTTTACAGTTATTATTACTGTGGGATTTCAGGTATGATTTGCTGGCGTTTTAGTGTTTATTCACAGACACTAATAAGGACTTAACATGTTATTTTTGTTTGCTTTTTTTTGTTTTATAGGCCGGAGCAACAGAAGATTGTGGGGATGGCATCTGCCCCTGCTGTGGGGCGTCTTTGATCGTTGTGGAACATTGAACCAACAAACTGGCTCAGGAAGAAGGAGGAGAAGAGTGAACGGAAGTCATGTGTCTCAACCGCATAACCAACTGCAAACAAACCGACAGAGAATGAAACCTCAAAATTAATTTTGATTCTTTTTGTTCACGCAAATGTGTGCCATTGCAAATTTATCATGCAGGTTCAAGTAGAATTTTGAGCCAGTCTTGTTTTCTGGAGGGCTTTTTCCATAAATGTCCTATTCCATGGAAATCCTCAGAGAAAAATCGGGATGGAAAATCAAGTCAAAAGAAACCGTTAGGTACTAGGGGGTTTTAGAATCCGAAGCCATCTCTTTGCTCAGTGCTGTCTCTGAAAAGGCCAAATACATTAACACGCCACACTGGGAATACATTTTTCTCTTTTGCCGTGACGAAACGGAACATTAGAAAAGCAGGATTAAGAGCATCCTTGAATGATGGCGGTGGGGAAGTGGAGGTGTAGTGGGAGGCGGATGCGGATCTCTGCACTGCTGTTGCTCCTGGCGGCTTCGTCGCTGGCACTGGAGTTCGACGGCCTGCCGGGACAGTGGGCACGTTATGGGCGTTGGGAGGCTGGTGCTACAGGTGAACTGAGCTTTGCAATGAAGACCAACGTGAGTGAGTCTGTGCTTCTTTACCTGGATGATGGTGGCAACTGCGATTTTCTGGAACTGCTCGTCAGTGACGGTCGCCTGCTCCTTCGGTTCGCCTTGCATTGCGGCGAACCAGCTACGCTCCACATGGAGACACGTGTCAGCGACCAGCGCTGGCACCGGGTCCAACTGGTGCGCAACTACCGCCACACCACACTGACAGTGGACAGTGAGGCCAAGGTGGCCGAGGTCAAATCCAAGCGTAAGGAGATGGTTGTGGCAAGTGACCTTTTCGTGGGTGGAATTCCTCCCGATGTACGCCTTTCCGCTCTTACCTCCAGCACCGTCAAGTACGAGCCTCCGTTCCGCGGCCTGCTCGCCAACCTGAAGACAGGAGAAACCAGCCCTGTTCTTCTGGACAGCCAGGGTGTGAAGATTGACCTGGAGTACCTTTGCACCAAACAGAACCCCTGCAGCAACGGAGGACACTGCTCCGTCTACCAGAGCGACGTCGTGTGTGACTGCACCAACACCGGTTTCAAGGGAAAGTACTGCACTGAAGGTAAGCCTGGCTAGAAATAGAAATGCAGATGAATATTCATGACAATTGACAATCTCCACGAAGGCAGTACACTGCTACAGTGAAAGGTTAACAGTTCGGTCCTGAAGGGACTCAACAAATTTAAGGCTTTCTTATTATTAATGATTCGCTTGAGTGTTTTCCTTATCTTTCTTCTCCGCTCAGCTGGAGTGCCAGTTTGACTGCTGAGCAGAGATCATGTGGGAGTCCAGGCTGTTTTTGGAATGATGAAACAGTCTTGTAGTAAAGTGGTGCTGCCTTCTGCCCGTGGCTAGGCTTACAGTTGAAAGTTTCTAAAACATTATTACAGCGGATTCATGACTTGTGGTATTCGCCATTTGAAGGCATTCCTTTCATAGTCTGTGTGCGGGTTATACCGTATGTCCAGTGTGTAGCATCTGGTGCGTTTAGAGTCTATGAGTCATCTGTTGCTTTAGGATCATACAGTCATGTAGATGTACCAAAGTTTATACAAAAAACTAGAGATGCACCAATTTATTAGTATTTTTAAAGATTGAGGATGAATACATGTTTTATAGTTAATACTACTGTACTATAGAGATAAAGTATATAGTCAATAGTCGTCAATAATCCCTGATTTTCAAAGAACTACAGTTGCTATTTTACACACTCAGGGTGATCTGCGTCACACTCTGTATTAAAGCTACTACTAAACAATGTACACTGTTTTGGCAGGTGACTCGTATTTAAGAAAGATGCTGTAGTTCTTGAAATTTTTGCCGAGCATTTGTGTGTGCACAAGATTGTCTTTCCAGTTTGTGTCGTCTGTTCATTAGAATAAGAACATATTCTCATGTTTGTCTCCTTTCCAGTGATGTGATAGCAGTGTGGAAAAAATAAAATAAATGAAGTTTTCTCGCGTACACTCTAAATTATGCCGAAATATTTACTCCAAGGAAAAGAGAAATGAAGGCTCTGACACCAGGGGTTCAGAAAAAAAAAAAATCTATTATCTTCCTTAAAATTTCAAGACCAAATTTTATTAGGCTGTTAAAATACAGTGTCGAGGGGAACGATTGATTCTCTCTTACCTTAAGTCCCTTTTAACTGAGGAAGTATTCCCTCAATAAGAGTTACACACAAACCAAACTGAGAATTATTCTTAAAATCAAGAGTGTAGCTGTATATCCTTTTCCCCTTCTACAGATTCAACAAACCCTTAATGAAATTGTTGAATCTGATTAATCAGTAGTGGCTGATTACCGTACGTGGACATCCACGGAAAAATGTCTCATCATCTCAACCTGTGATGAGCTGGACTTACTGTAAGTCAGGCGAATTAAACGTCCTTCTGGCAACCCCGTGTCTTACATTTAGTTTTAGCTGAAATTGTCTATACTCTTCTTTCCAAAACTGAAGTGGTCCATATGACACCGTGTAGCCCTACCCTACCAGGATGGGAAAGTAGGCCAAGGGAATAAATTACACATTGTCCTCTAGCATGTACATCATCTCTCATGCTACGGCTAATGAATCACAGCCAGGCTAATGAAGCCTTATTCCAATGCATAAAAAAGTGCAGCACTATTTAAACCATCAGTCCTCCCGGGAGCTTTGTAAATTAGCGAAGAAACTTCTATAAAAGCCACAAAGCAGAGTAATTTAACCTATAACCAACAACTTAAAAACTTTTGACCTGTCTCCTTTTGTTTAAATTCTGAATTCTTTTTTTTAAGGAAATTTAAAATTCAGGAGAAGGCATTCAGAAGAAGTTAACTTTATCAACTTTCTTCAGAGTGTTTAATGATGTGCCATTGTCTCCATAAGCTTAGTCTTCGTACAGTAATATGGTCTACAAGATAGGTTTAGTAGCTGTACTTCTTTTAATGCACTAATTCAGTAATCAGCATTAAAACCCAGATGTCTAAACACAAGCATGCTATAACCGTTCTCTAAATATGGGATGTTTTCATGTATGAAACAAGACAGAACAAGACAGAAACATGAACTAAGACTCACAATGAACGAGACAACGAAACGACAGGGTGTAAAAAGACAAACTAGTCACGAAGTAAACACAATCAGGAAGCAGACCAGACATTTACTGGACCATACCCAATGTCATTTCATGATGTACGCTCGCTAGCCACTTAAAAGCAAATAAAAGCACCTGTACACTCAGGTTTTTATTCAATTATCCAGTCAGGCAGTCATATGGCAGCAGCACAATGCATACACTCATGTCAAGATCTTCTGTTAATGTTCACACCAAACATACTGTAGCAATGAAGCAAATGTGTGATCTCAGTGACTTTAACGGTGGCATGGTTGTTGGTGCCAGATGAGCTGGATTGAGTGTTGCAGATAGTGTAGATCTAGGCTGAAAAAATGATGAGGGACACCAAAGGAGATTAACCAGACTGGTTTAAGAAGAAGGGCTGTAGTAAGTGGATGAGCTACAGGAGATGACCAGCTCCGGTCAGCCAAGAACAGGAATCTAAAGCTATCATGAGCACAACGTTGCTGAAACTGGACATTTGAATAAGGCAATGTGATTTTTATTAGGTGAGTACTATTGTCCAGGCCTGATGTCACCCCCCCAGCATACTGCTGCAAGGAAGACTGGACCGCCTTCCTCAGACTGGTAGAAGATCTCTAACATCTTGCTGTAAATATTAAAGGAACATATCTGCTCATCCCTTTCTTTCTATGAAGCCTTTCTATGTTTGTAGCATTATTTATCACATTTTTGCTTGTTTTTTACTTTATAATGTTGTTGTTTTTCTTTTGGCTTATCAAGGGGTCCCATCCATCCATCTATCCATCTAGGAACCTCTTTTATCCAATTAGGGACTGTGGAGGCCAATGGCGACCATTGTACTTATTTCCATTTTAAACGACCGTGGAAGGACCCCCAGTCAACATTCACACACTACAGGCAATTATGGAACGCCATTTAGACTAATTATTTGCATGCCTTTGGAATGTGGGAGGAAACCAGGAAACCCGGAGAAAACCCATCAACCACAGGGAGAACATGAAAACTCCATGTACAGTACACAGACCGGATGTGGGAATCGAGCCCGAGACATGGAGGTGCAACGGTGGGTTTGGGCTTAGACTGAGAATTGAACCTGGGCCTCTGTGTAACAGAAGCCTACTGTACCACTGACCACCACCAATAAGAAGAATGTTACCATGAAGAGCATACAGTGCCATAAATCATACCTCAACATATTGGCCAGCCCTAATTATATCGTCATTATGACACTGTCATTGTTCACTAATATTCCATAAATTACTCTTATTGATAAGTTGTTTGCTGAGATAATGAGATAATAATTAAAAGTAATGGGATATTAATAAGTAAAAATAACAGCACTTGTGGTTAAGCCTTCCAAATTACTTTATATACTGTTTGTTTGTCTGTTTGTCTATGTAGGATTTGTGAGAAGCCTTTTTTTTTTTTTAAGATCAACCACAATTTTGCAGCCTCTATCAAAAACATCCTGATGCCAGTACAAATAAATGAAGGACTAAGTACAGTGTACTATTACCGTGTTAGAGAGGAGTTAGCAAAAAAAATAATAATAATAATTCAGTTCTTGGTGATGATTCAAAGACGGTCAGTGACTCAGCAGTTTGGACAGACGGGAGGTTCATTGCACCAGTCAGGTGTGTCTTGATGGATGCCTTCCTTGTGTCTTGAGGGATGGTGGGGGGGGGGAGGGTTCGGGGGAGGGGGGGATGTCGAGTCAAGCGGTGCTAGAAGGTCAAAAGAAACGTGCTGGAGAGCTGGGTTTGATGAAGTCGAACATGCATTAATGAGACGTCCCTTCTTACCGATCTATTGCTTTCAAGCGATGTTTCAGTTTGTCTGTTTTACAACAACATCTGAAATAAACCTGATGTGTATGACTAATCACCAGACTGGCACTAGAGAGTTTTTGATGTAAACGTTACTTTCTTCCTGTCTCCTCTTCGATCTGATATTACCAGGCTAACTCTCCCATTCTCTCTCTCTCTCTCTCTCTCCCTCTCTCTCTTTCTCCCTCTCACTTGAGCTAACACTTCCTGGTACGTCTCTGGACGCACATCTGTTCAACCTCTACTCTTTGTTCTCCAGGATTTCACCAGGACGTTAAAATGGTTTATGTTCTTTGAAGTAAAGGATGTACACCAGGCCTTTGGCCAAACATATAAAAACTCTGTCTTTTGCTGTTAATAAATAGAGATGTTTCTGACAGACAATATGTTTTCGTGTTTGACTGTGTCTCTCTTGGCGTCAGGAAGCTTATTGAAGCACAGGGGATAGACCAAGCGATTTGTTTATTCATCTACAAAACTAAGCTAGTGATTAAAAAAATAACTTGTTTGAGAGAGAGAGAGAGAGAGAGAGAGAGAGAGAGAGAGAAATGCCCCAGCTTGGCTGAGAGTGAGTTTAGACTTTTACTTGTGGGTTTTGAGTCATGCACTGAGATAGTTTTTGGATCAGCCTAAAAAGGGAGGCAAATATAATTTTGGATTCCATTTATTGCTTATCAAACTTAAAGAACTCTTAAAGCAAAGAATGTTTGCCCATGGTTAAAACTTGTTTTAAACTAAAATAACATTCAAGGTGATTTAATATTTTAATAAAATCTTCTAATGAATTAGTTTGTAGGCAACTATTAAATCAAAGTCCAGTAGGAGACACTTTTTTTTCTTTTTTTGTTCCTGTTTTATAGGTCAGATACTGCCCTCCTTTCTATAAACAGTAGTAAAAATAAATCCATTTGTAATAATAATAATAATAGGGCAGCACGGTGGCTCAGTGGTTAGCACTGGCGTCTTGCACCTCCAGGTTTCGGGTTCGATTCCCGCCTCAGCTCTGTGTCATGGAGTTTGCACGTTCTACCCGTGCTTGGTGGGTTTCCTCTGGGTTCCCCAGTTTCCTCCCACATTCCAAAAACATATGGTTAATTGGCTAATTGGAATTCCCAAATTGCCCGTACTGTGAACGTGAGAATGTGTATATATATATATGTGTGTGCTCCGTGATAGATTGGCACCCTGTCCAGGGTGTACCCCTCCTGGGATACTGTATGCTCCAGCCCCCCCAGCGACCCTGTATACAGGAGAAAGCAGTATAGACCGTGAGTGAGTGAGTGAGTAATAATAATAATAATCAGGGTGCTTTTTAAAAAAAAAAACATAAAACAATGTATGTGCCTATGATTCACCAGGCACCAGCCGATATGATATTATCATGATACCTAATGATGCGCTAATTGATTTGATTTTACAATCGTTTAGATATTTTTCCCTGTTTTTGGATTTTTTTTTCTGATTTTGTTATAATTCTAAACAAACTTTGCAATAAATTTGCTTCTACCATATGGGATGCTGTGCTGCTGCCCGTTTAGAATGCGCCACCTGAAGTTTTTTTAGAGGAACAGAGACATTTTGCCACCTCAAATGCAAGCAAATAAATATTAAAAATTAAGTTGCCACACAAACGAATCCTGATAACTAGGTAAATAGATTTTTTCCCCGTCTTTTCTGTTATTTGGCCTGCTTTGTATTGTACGTATGAGGATTCAGGATTATCTAGCAATATAAATGATTTATTGTTATCTGGCAACCCCATAGTTGTAAAGGTATACATCTATCGATTTATCCCATGAATTTTTTTATTTCCGTAAAGCTGCTCTGCGATTGTTAAAAAGTGCTATACAAATAAAAAAAAGAATCGAATTGAATGGATACAGGGGTGCTGCAGCTGTGCGCCAGCCACTCTACCTGTGCCACCCAGCGTTTTATCACATTATCTGAAATGTGTTTTAAAAGGCAGATTAATTCATCGGTATTAAATAAATCCGCTTGAGTCGCGTGCACGTCCGACGTGTTGGCTCAGTCACAGGCGTGCCATTCAGCCAGGCTTTAGGGAAGGTGGAAGGTAGCTGAGAACAGAGCCATTCCTTCCTAAGGAGTAAATAATGCAGGCTTAGAGTCTGTCTCTTTTATCAACACAAATTAGTCTGGGTTTACACTCCAAGCTGAGAAGCTTGCCAAGAATGTGTGTGTAAGTGTGAGCGAACGTGTAAGTGTGAGTGAGTGTGAGTGAGGGACTGCTTTTTGCTCACTTTTAGACCAGTGAGTACTGCTGTGCCTGCGTGTTCCTCTGGGCCAAAACACTGGCCTGCGAGGTAAGGTATCATTCTGTTGTCTCTGGACTAGCATGACACAAACTGGCGGCGATTAGACGCTTTCAGCACGTAGCGGTACTGGCAGCGCTCTTGGCTTGGAACCAAGGACACCAAATAATGGCTTACACAACAAGACAACTATTCAGCTAATAATTAGAAGCGCTGAAAACCTAATTTGGTATTGTTTTTGTGCCCTCACTAAATGCATTTCATCTCAGTGATAAGTTTGTTTTCCAAAAAATGTATAAAAATTAATAAAAAAGAAATTTCAAACAGATGGTTTAATTTTTTTTTTCTTTCCTCTGTCGCCATATTGTTGAATTGGATTATGACTGGTTAGATGGTGTTGAGTGATTTTCCATAACAGCAGCTCTGGCAGTAATGCCGAGTTTAATTTAAATCGCAGGTCCGTTATATAGCGCTTGTTTTAATACGTTAGCATTTCTATAGTAACAGCTCATACAGTATGCAGAGCGGACACGCTACAGTAATCTAAAGCTAATAATCATCATCATGCTTTATGATTCATCATTGGGATTCCCTTGCAAAGAAAAAGAGACAGTTCTCGATGCATCCCAGTTACGATTTTAAAGAAGACTCGCAGTTATACAGCAGTCTGCGGCGATGGACATCACAGTTTACTGCCATTCAACCTACATTTTTCATCAGCTTGTGCTCTTGTGTTGCTGTGCACTGCAGACTGTGATGAAACACCAGAATGGGATGTTGCACCTCAGCCCGAGGGTGTGTAGCAGATAACGCTGTGATGGATTTAGTTACTGTTTTCACCCTGTCAGAATTGGGTGCCAGGATATAACGAGGGCTTGCGGTCTGATTTCTCATTTCTGTTAGGTATTCAGAAGCCGCTTATCCAAAGTACTCACAGGTTCTCATATTAACAAGCAGTATAGATGATCATATTTAGGATGATGAATTCAGAAGTATTATGCTGGAGGCGAGATTTGATCCAGGGGTGAGGCAACAGCACTAACCACTGAGCCACTGTGTTGGTTACTGTTTCTCCTTTGCTGACACTTAGGGTTGCAAATTTAGCATTTTTTATAACACAGCAGTGTAATTTGAATTTAACCACTTCCAACAGTACAATCCCGACAAATTAGTTATGTAAGACAAATTAATGAAGCATAAACAGCTTAAACAAACCTAATAAAAGAGACAATAAGGCTGTTAAAAATACCGCTTGTTCCCCTACACCTGAAAGCGTCTATAGTATCATTTCAAGCTAGAATGCTAAAGCAGACGGAAAGTAGACGCGGAGGGAAATTAGGATAATGTTACAAGCACCAGGTATGACCATGGCCTCAAGACGAGCTTCATAAGGAGTGGAGTGAGGCTGGAGTCAGTGCATCAAGAGCCACAAAAGCATTCTGAGTATCAAACCATGCCTGAACCAGACAGCATCAGATGTGGCTAAGGAAAAAAATACTTACACCGTTGCTCAGTTGTCTAAAATTCTCTTTTCAGATGAACAGTAATTTAGCATTTCATTTGGACGCATCATTTCAAGCTAGAATGCTAAAGCAGACGCTTAACATTAGCAGGGACACAGGAGTCTTCAAAACCAAAATTTGGTTTTACCTCTGCACGAGTAACCGGTAATTTCAGGGGAGAGCGAAGATGTTTAAATATATTACCAGGTTTTAAAGGTTTTCTTTTCTTTCTTTTCACGCATAGAATGTGTGCTGAAGTTTTAATCAAACAGCAAAGATTTCTGTGCGACTGTTTTATAAGCTCATATTTCTTTCATTAAATCCTGCACCACAGCTTATCAGATGAAGAGTCGCATTTGTCTGTCTGTTTTTCTCGTGCACGACACAGTACAAAAAGATCAAAATTCATATGCAGGCCTCATCCTACCATTCTGCGTCCTCCAAGATTCCTTCCTCTTTTCATTTTCTGTTTGCCTGGAATACCACGTTATATCAGTAAGCTCACTAGATCTGTCAACATCGAGCCTGTTATTGCACCCACTCTTCCAAGGTCAAAATGAATACTCGGTCTCTGTCGCTCTGGGAAAAGGGAGCTTTGTGCCAGATATATTGCTTGTATTTTCTGCCATTGTTTAATAAAAAAAAAAAAGAACTTGTTGGATGCTGACATGTTTGCTTTTAGTTCCTGAAAAAAAAAAGGGAAAAAATTCTGTGCAAATTCTATGCCTTAGCACTCAAGTGCTTTGCTTTTGTTTTTCCTGTTTTTTCTTCTTTATTGTATGAAAGCCTTTTAGCTAAAGACAAAACAACAGAGTGCACAAACACAAGCAACAACATAAGGTTAAATTTTTTTCAATTAAGCTTTGTTATATTATATTAGACGTCATGTGGGAATACACCTTATCACCTCATCATGTTCAATCGATACAGAACTGTCTCACGGTATAGATAAAGACGAGGTTAAAGGGACTGTTTGATCCCTCAAGCACACCTTTGAAAAACGTTACATCACCGCAGCGACCCTTTGGCTCAGCTGAACGACAACCCAGCATCATGCTAACATCTCAAGAGGCGTTAGCCTAGCATGCCGATTTAGCCGTGGCATGTCTGAGGAGCTCCAGATGCTGTCATCATGTCACTTCTCGTGCTTCCACTTAATTCGCAGCAATTCTCTTGCCATGACCAATTTGAGCGAGCCATGGAGAGTGCTTGTAAAGGTTAAAGCGGCCCTCGTGATTTATGGCCGCCCGACAGTTTAGCGCGGCTTGACATCTCGAGCCAAGCAGGCAGTTCACACAAACATGGCGTGATTAAGAGATTTAGCGTCTCGCTCAGGGCGACCATGCAGCATGAGTCCCCGGCACACTTTTAACATCTCAGCAAATCTTAGTGACATTGTGCACTATAGGGTTGTTAGAGTGTCACAATTTCACAGAAACTGAAAGTGTATGAATGGATAGTTAGCTCACCATCGACTTTGGGGAAAAAAAAAAAAAAAAAGAAGACACATTTATCCGATCAGCCTTGTGCTGCTCTGGGGGAATTCCCATATTTCTGGGTGGTTTATTTCACAAAGAGTCGGGAGGGAACGAAGGTGAAGAGTGAGGCTTTTATTAACAGCTGTTTGTTCCAATAAGAACAAAGAAGAAGAGGAATAATGAAAGAGATGAGAAGAGGAGAGAATACTACACACACATGTTTACCGCACACATTGCCACAATCCCCATACTGTAATCCTTTACCAACTCCTATCCACTGCTGTTATAAATCACATTACGTGTTACGTTTGCTTCCAACCGTATACATAATCACAATCAGATTTTCATGAAAATTTATTTTCTTTCTTTATTTAATTTAAAAAGTGGAACTCATGAATCCTAGATTCATTACACTTTCAAGGCTTTTTATGATTGGTTTATTTCACTGATTACTGGTCCCATCTCATTAAAATTCAAAGCCCAGCATCTCAAAATATTTTGATATTTCATTGCGAGTTTGAGTAAATAACAATTCATGCAGTGTAAATATCACATGTCTCTCAGTTTAAGTTCAGTACATAGGTGGCAAAGACTGCTGACTTGACTGTTATGATCATCAACACCCTCCACAAGGAAGGTAAGCCATAGAAGGTCATGTCTGTTTGCAGAGTTCTATATCAAAGCATATTCATGGGTAAGTTAACAAGAAGAGGAAATGTAGGATAGGATAATGTTACAAGCAACAGGTATGACCACAGCCTTAGGAAGATTGTCAAGGAAAACTGACGCGGGAAAAGTCTCACAAGGAGTGGAGTGAGGCTGGAGTCAGTGCATCAAGAGCCACCATGTAAAAATATCTTTAGAAAATAGGCTACAACTGTTACATTCTTAATATCAAACCTGAACCTTCCGAACCGCACAATGTCAGAAGTGTCTCATCTGGGCTAAGGAAAAAAAATACTTGGACCCTTGCTCAGTGGTCCAAAATCCTCTTTTTAGATGAACAGTAATTTTGCATTTCCAAGTTCCAGAGTCTGGAGGAAGTGTGAAGAAACATAGTCTGTGATGATTTGGCATGCCATGACATCTGCTGGTGTTGGTCCACTATGTTTTATCATCTCCACACACATGTGACACACTTTATAGAGATGCAGATTGCCTTTACCAGCAGGACCTAGCCCCTGCCCACAGTACCAAAACTACCATTAACTGGTTTGCTGACCATGATATTACTGTGGGTGATTGCCCAGATTTAAAAGTCTCTATGGAGTATTGTCAAGTGGAAGATGAGAAACACCTGACGCAACAATACAGACGACCTGAAGGCTGCTATCAAAGCAACCTGGTCTTTAAAAACATAAATGAACAGCTGTTTCAGAAGTTAAACCTTTCTGTATTGTAATTTTTTTTATTGATCTTAGGAAATATTCTAATATTTTGAGATACTGGATTTTTATTTCGATGAGCTGTAAGCAGTTATTATTAAAGAATATTAAGGTGCCATATAGCAGCTTTACATAAATATTCTGTAAATTCTGGATATTAATAAAAATTTAAAAAAACGTATAGACTTTATACATTTTTAGCTTCTTTAGTCTGGCCCTAGTGAGCAAGCTAAAGGCATGACTTTAAAGAGAAATGTGCTAGAAGAAACATTACTTTAAAAAGAAATATGCTATATGCCTTAAATAAGAAGGAAATTCATTTTAATTGATTTGTTTACTTGATGTTTACATTACTGGAATGTGGCAATCTCAGTCCTTAAACTACCAGAGCAATTCCAGTCATAAACCAGCACAGCAAACTGTTGCCAGATGCATCACTTTAAAAAAGTCATCTTCATCTTTATTTCTCTTCATCTTAATTTCTAAGTGAAAATGTACTCAGCAGACCACATGGGAGCGCCCTCATCAGCAGTGAGTAGTGATGAGAACCCTAACCAGAAGTACTGTAGAGCATTGGGGTGGATCAGATGGGTCAGCAGAGCAGAAGGGGTCAAAACAACTAGTAACTCAGGAGTGAATGAAAGAATTAACATACAGTACTGTGCAAACGTCTTATCGTAAAAAGCCAGACTTCTGTTTTTTTTTTGTTTTTTTTTAATGTAGTTTTAAGGAATAAATAGCTCTCCAGGCTTTCTGAAGGATCGTTTTGATGGTCAGGGTGGCGATTACTATATTGGTGATGCTGAATATCAAGTGTTTGGAACAGACGAGAGGGGAAATGAGGCTGCTGCTGAGGTCGTGACATAAATAACCAATTTGTAAATTGTATCTTACTCTAATACTGTATGTACACATCTCTCTTTTGAAACAGTGTGCGTGCGCGCAGCATCTTTGCTCTCATTATTTGGGTTGTAACAGATCATATTTTTGTGATCACTCATTCGTTTCACACAATAGATGCTTGATTTAGCAAATAACATGCTTGGGATTTTGCTCTAAGGACGCGGTAGGAAGCCAGATGCCTCGCTTTAGCTGTTGCAGAAACTATTGCTACATCATATACTGTATGTATCCGATCTAGGACTCAGATCTGATCTGAAAAACATCAGGTTTTTGCGCTCAGCCAGCCATTGAAAAAATTAATAAATCAGGTCTGTGTCACGAAGTAAAAAATCAGATTTGAGTCACTTCAGGCTGGTGATGTGAACATCGCCTACGTAATCATTATGTAAAATGTTTAACCTGCTAGCCCCTCCGTGCTGTAGTATCGCCAGGCAGAGGTTACTATATGCTTATGTTGTTTATTTTTACGTGTGTTTACTCAGAGAAGGGAATCAAATGAGGTATTAGCTGATTTAGCTCTTTCGTGTGAGGCTTCTGGATCAGTTGTGCCTGATCAGCATAGAAGGGACAGTTAGCTTCTAGGTCAGCACTTCAGCTCATAAATTCTGCTTGTACAGCCACTGAGGTGTCTCAGGCATCATATTTTGAAGCTCAGCCCCATTCCAAGGAGAGACGGCAAGTCAAATATTACCGTATTTCATATTCGTATTCATATAACATAGCGTTCACAAAGATTAATCTTTAATTGGGCATGGAGCAGCCACGCTCGGAGTGCGTAAAGTGTGTGAGAGTCTCCGGAGTGTCCTCATTAGCGTTTTAATGTTGTCCTAACTGGCCGCCGGCTTTAAGGGCCGAGTACAATTTTCCTCACAGCCACTTTCCTCTCATTATCACAATAGCTCTGCAGCCACCGACAAGCAACGCCGATATGACTCACACCACCATGGTACCATGATACTGTGATTTCTCCACGCCCGAGCTTCTTGTGCCTGCTGCGCCGAGCAGTTGCCTGCGCCTGTCTTACCGAGAGCATCATTCTGTCATTTAATAAGCCTGCAGCTGTCCCTCTGGTCTCGTCCTTCTTTTCATCGTTCGCCGCGATCACGCTTTAACCACGTTTTAGTAACGGATGCTTTTACGACGCAGAGCAAACGCACATCACAACCTGGGCTTTACTTACCAATACGATTAAACATATGTCTCTTTACACATCCTGCAGTGAACCTTTGTCTCGGCTATTGATATTTATAGCTTTAATCACATCTGTAAGCCTGCTAAAGACCCCTTTATTTCGACACCTGTCGTCTCCTATAAAGGACCCTCTAAACTCCATATAATGAAAATAACATTCATCGCTTGGCTTGATTTACGACATAAATGAGCTGCGCATCAATTTTTAGAGCGACATGTTCTGTGCGAGAGCTGCAGCAGGTCTGCACAGAGAGGCACTTAGGAGCTTTTTAAAGTTTTTTTCTGAAAACACTTATCCAAAGTGATACTGAGTACCTGCACCAGGGCTGTACATTCATTTTTTTTACTTCACTTGTCCGGACGGACACCTACTTAGAATTTCCTCTTGCCCTGACCAATAATCCACTTGTCTCAAACATAACATAATTTTTTTTTTAAATATATCTACACATTGTAGGTTTTTGTTTTTATTATGTAACTCAATAGCACATTTTAGTAACATTTAGTATGATTTTGCACAGCCACTGATGTTAATATTTTTCTGAAAAACTGTAAGTCATACTTTTGACTCAAACACCTTTTACAAAGAAAATTTAAGAATGCATAGAATAGAAAAGGGAACAAGTAGAAATGATATTCGAGGCCAATAGTTCTTCATACAGAAACACACTGCAGTTTCAAAACAAAATCACAAAGTGGTTGCACAATGGTGGAAAAATGCAAATGGGATATTATTACTAAAACCTATTATCTTACCGGTAAATTAGAACATCAATCAAGTTTAAGAGGGCGATTAAATAGTAGGTCGATAAAGCAAATGGACAGATTAATAGTAAAAAAAATGGAAAGCTGGATCCCAGCCTTTGGACAGCATGACATTCTCAAAATCTGTGGATTGCTGTGTGTACAAATTTCCACTTTCCTAATAATGCTAGAACTCAATTTTATGTTGATCATACATTTTCAGTCACATAATGGGTATGTTGAAATTTATTTATTTTTTGTTAAAATTCACTTCGTATTAGAAATGAACATGGTAGCTTGTCATATTTTCGCTGCCCTATCGGACAACTCACTCTCTCACTCATTGTCCATATCGCTTTATCCCGTATTCAAGGTCGCGGGGGGCCTCCAGCCTATCCCAGGAGACGGGGTACACCCCGGACAGGGTGCCAATCCATCGCAGGGACCGTTTGAAATAAACTTGCACAGACCCATTTTATGGTTGTCCCAGTGAGTGCATACATGAACAACAAAGCTTGGGAATTGTGTCATTCATTTTGTTTGATTATGTACTGGGAGCATTATTTGATGGGGATATTTGTCTATCAGAATATGCTACACCAATTTTTCCAATACATATGTCATAATAAAGTATCCAAACATGCTCCACTTACTGTTATAGTACATTTACTCCTTTAGCATTTTTTGACAAGGCAGCACAAATTGGCTGACACCGGACAATGGGACTAGCGTTAATGTCAAACTCAGTGCTCCGTGCAAAGATTTACCAAGCTCAGCTTTTTTCTTTTTCTTTTTTTTTTTAATTCAGACATTTTCTCAGGTACATTTTTCCCCAAACTTATTCAGGCTCCTTGTTTGTACAGTAGGTATTTCAGCATGTCATCTATCCAAAAAGAGCTGTTCTTCACTACTTGAATGTTGGTACCACTCTTTTTTTTTTTTTTTTTTAATAAATAAAAAAACTGCAACCAGTTTGCAAAAGTGTGACAAGACACATGGAAATTCAAAAATGAGTTCTTTAATTTTGAAAACAGTTGTGCTTGCAAATCTAACATAACAGTCTAATCGTCTCCTACAGTATAAAGGATGATCAGTTATTTGTCTACCTAAATGATTTAACATAGAGTAATGGAAATAAACACGCATGTGGTTACAATCAGTGTCAGTGACGTGGCTTGTGTCTTTATTTAAAAAATTATACTAAGAAGCGTTATATGACAATTTTGTGCTTTCATATCTTTCATACTACACATGTGAATAAAATTACAAACAGATAATGTACAACACACTATTTTCTCATGTTTTGTCCAGTTACAGTCTTAACCTCTAGACAGTGGAAAAAGAAATCGATATGTGCTTCGTTGTTGACTCATTTATTTTTCTTCTTCTCTCCTCTTCCCTTTTTTCCTTGGCCACGCTGTAGCTGTTCAGCAAGTGTTAGAAGGTAAGACCAATGTTTTCTTTTTTCTTCACATCTGAGCTAACGTTGCTGATCCGATACGCGGCTTCTGTACTGTCATGGCTCCATTGATTTTGAAACACACTGTCAGTTTGGACTGCAGTTTTGCTGACCGAGTTTAGCCAATGTAAAACGGCTAACATAGATGAGGCAAATCCCACGGGGATGTGTTCGAGGTGCTTGAGTAATAATCTCTTGTGGAATTTATCTGTACTAAGTATAGAGTTTGGGTTTGACATGTTCCTGTTCGATCGTGATGTTGGAACGCATGCATGCATTTTTCTCCCTTTTGTATTACTTGCTTGTATTATTCTGTAGTTCTGAAAACACGGAATAGTCTACACTATCGTGTCTGCCTTCGGACCAGGGCAACAAAACATATTTCTTTGAGATGCAAATTGCCGTCATTGTTATTTGTACTTCAGAAGCATACTCTAACAAATGGCACTGGTGAATGGTGCAACATCATGAGAGATCATGAGTTTGAATCCCAGGGATGCCACAGACATATAAACCAAGAGACAAATTTAGCTGGGTGGTTTGAATGGCATTACTCTGTCTTCCCTGTCAATCAAAGCAACGATAGCTAATTCTCAGCTTCTGTGAGTCTTTCATTCATGTATGTGGAAGAGGGTTGATAGCACTTTCCTCCAAGTGTGCAACATGAGCAGGAGTCTGAAAAACACACAATCGATGTCGTATCAGTGTCAAGGGCAATCATTAAATATTCTTCAGATCTGTTGTGTATCCTCAGGTTCATTGTTAAGGAAGCTGCTAGTGGTAGTGTAAAGTACATCCTGTTTGGAAAATCAGATGGAGTAGCATTTAGGATTAACGAATGGTTTTAACACCCCTCATCTCACCTAGACAACCTGTTGATATTGATGCTCAGTCCAACTGTATTAGACTTGTTAAATTTAATGACAGCAACAATAAAATAAATTTAAAAAAAGCCTTCATCTTGTTTTTAGCCTCAAAGTGGTCTCCTGGATGTTTGATCTATGGTGGAGATCTCAATAAGATCGCTTGAGTAGGCACACTAATTGCAGTTTATGATTAAACTAGGGGTATCTCAGTGCTAATTTCTTAGTCATGAATCATGATATGTACCATGTAACAACATCCTTTACCTGATCGTTGAATGGAAATATTGTCCTTGCACCCAATTAGAAGTTGCTAGAACTGTAAGGTTAGCAAAATCCAGAAGCGTTTAGTCTACTAATTGAGTGCATGATCCAAGGTCCCATTTATCTCACGGAAAGAACAGAATAATTGTCAACGTCTGGAGGTGGGCTGAATTTTCTGGTTAGAAGCAAGTCCATATTTATTTGGACACGGATTCAATTTTTTTGCCTCCGCTCGCAGCCAGATTGCATTTAAATCGAAGTAGGCAAAATGGGATTGAAGTGTTACAGCCATTTATTTTCAAAGCCCCTCTATTTTCACAGGCTCAAAAGTGATAGGACGCTGTAAATGACTATAAATATTATAATTATGTTTTTTCATTCAATGACTGCCTGAAGACTTGGACAATTAGACATCATTCTTTGAGAACGTCTTTCTGCCTTCGATTTTAAGAATATTACATTGCTTTTTCTGGGGTTGTGTTTTGAGTCGTTATCTTTCTGTGCTGAAAAAAAAAAAAGTTCACATCATAAAAAAAATGGATTGGCAGCCAAATATGCTCTGCATTCACCATGGTTGTAAAAGATATGGCATGCTTTGGAACATGAGCCCATCCTTTCCTTCCTTTTACTCTTCTCTTTCCATCCTTCTGGTTTAAATTAACCGTGTATCAAAAGTGATCAGATTTTTTAGTTTTGTTAAAGTCTATTCTTTGAAAAAAAAAAATGGTGAGCCTGTATCCACTATAGCCTCCTTTTTGATGCAAACCCAAAGTGCTCCTCTGTTGCTGTTTCCGATGCTTTTCAGGTCACCGTGGTTGCAGGCCGGTTTTTAACATTACCGTAGCCATTCCATCTGCTTGAACCAGTCTGGACATTCTCCTCTGATGTCTCTCATCAACAAGGCATTTCTGCCCACAAAACTGCTGCTCACTGGATGCTTTTATTTTTTCACACCATTCTGTTGTATTATTCTGTTGTGTGTGAAAATCACAGGAGATCACCAGGTTCTGAGATACTCAAATCAAGCCATCTGGCAACAACAGCCATCGCTGTGATCACGTTTTCCCCCATTCTGATATTTGTGATCATTAAAATGTGCGTTGTAAAAGATTAGGTCTCTAATGGTTAAGGACGTGGGTTTGACATTTAAAAAGATATTTTTCAATTGCTTGATCTCCGTCATGAATCCAGTCATTCTTGCCCACATTCACGAAGCTCCACCCCCAGGATATACAGTAGGATCGGCCTGCAAAGAAGACTTTCTATGAAATCTCTGACAAGAAGCCATTCAAATACAAATCAGTTTTTAAACAGGTTTTCTCAGCCACATGGCCTAAGAATTTTTTTTTTCCCAGCAAGTTCCTTATATCTTATCTTATAGAAAAAAAAAAGACAACTACACCTTGAACTAAAGCTGTAAGTAGAATTTTTCTGCATTGCTGAATGCTGCATTATTTATAGTAAGTTACATTCTTGTCTAAAGTTATAGCTACAGAAATACTAATAATGTAATTAATGCAGCTAATAATGGTGTTGTTGATATGGAGCATAATTAAATATATAACTGTGCTGGCTGAGATCATAGGGGCACCTTTGCACATTTTTTCTGAAGTTTACGAATCTCTGATGTAGAACACCACTGCTTTTCATAGACCATCTATTTTAAGGCTGTGATCATGACCACTTATCGTGTTGATGCTGCCTGGTGGTGGGCAGTTATCCAAGAGGACACTCACACACCACAGAATGACTGAGGCTTTCATTCTGAGTGTGTGCTTTCAGTCCATGTCTTTAATCATTCCTCCACTCTTCTCTGTCAAGCCTGAAAGGATGGACTCCAGCATTCAAATGGCTAATGCTAGGAAAAGATTCGATTCAATTCAATTTTATTTGTATAGGGCTTTTAACAATTGTCATTGACGCAAAGCTGCTTTACACAATCAAAAGAATTATTTAAGTTTGTATGAGATGTGAACATGTATGAATCTAAATGATACGACTGTCCTTGATGAGCAAGCCGAGGACGATGGCGACAGTGGCAAGGAAAAACTCCCTGAGATGGTGATAAGAATTGTCACCAGAAAGGAATTGAGCACTTAAAGGGCTCACGTCATTCTTATTGCTGCAGAATGTATGGAAACCAGTGTTCATTCATTCATTCATTCATGTATACTCTCTATACTCTATCCTACTTCCACATTTCCTAGTGAGGCTTGCAGTGCTAACAGGCTGAGAAGGTCAGTCCAGACTTTTCTCTCCCCAGCCACACATGCCAACTCCTCCTGGGGGATGCTTAATCTTCCCCATCCAGCGGTGACATATAATCTCTCCAGTAGGCTTTGGGTCTGCCCTGGGGTCTCCATTCAGGGGACGATATGCCTGATATAGCTCCACTGGGAGCAGACAATGGGGCATATTTTTATGATGCCAAAAAAAACACCTCTTCTCAATTCAGCGAAGCAGCTGCTCTACTCAGAGGTTCTCCCACATTGTCAAACGTCAGTGAAACACAATGTCACGATATACAACTTAGTCATCTCCCAATTCCCACGCAACTCGGTTCAGACTATCACATTTTTCCTCTTAGACACATGACGCTAGCCAGACCTACTCATCCTGCATCAAAGAGCAGCTTAACGCTCATATCCGGAATACATGAGCTTTCAGACGCTCATGACTGGCTAGCGTTGCTCCTCTGATTGGCACAAGAGGGAGCATGTTATCCCTCACACCCTGAGAAGACAAACAGTTTTGCTTCCTTGGCCCCCAGCCAGATGTCTATGGCATTGTTGGAATTTTAACTCACTTTTCTGCAGCCTCACATAGAAGCTGCATGAGATGGAAATATTTTCCTAGGTGGATTTACCTCTGGGTTCTCTAGTTTCCTTCCAACAACATACAAGTAGGTGGAACGTCTGCAACGAATTGCCCCTTGATGTGGATTTATATATTTGTGAGCATTGTGTCATGTTTTCACCAATCCAGAGAGTATTTCCACGGATGTTGGTGGGATATGGTCTGGATCCAAACCAACACTGCAGACAGAAATGTTCAACAGCCATGCCTTGCTGGCTCCCGATCAGGAACGAGTATGTACAGTACCACAAACGCCTGCTGAAGAACATGAGACACAAATGCCTCAGTCTACAAATAATGACTTTAAATGCTAATGATTACACACGCATCCTACCCCCACACACAAACACAAATAAGCATGATAGATGCCCTATTTAGCAGCCTCATTCTTCCTCCTTAGAGGAAAAACTCTTTGGTTCCTGCTTCTCACACTGGCATCAGTTGGAGAAGAACCCTGACTGTAGGTCTCGTCTCCTCAGACCCTATTTCATTCTGGTCCATGTGAGGCAAGTCTGTGCTCACTCAGCACCCTGCCAAAGCAACTTGTGCCAGTCTCAGCACTTGGCATAGTTTAAAAAAGAAAGGAACAGCTGGCACAGCAGCGGCCAAATATCCCAGTCTCCATGACCTTGGCATAATCCCCCCGCTGGAGGATCTCCTTCAAGAATTTCAGCGAT
Organism: Clarias laeviceps; assembly: GCA_030014305.1. NCBI lineage: Eukaryota > Metazoa > Chordata > Actinopteri > Siluriformes > Clariidae > Clarias > Clarias laeviceps. Next base: position 6,436,374 of record JAQMYJ010000011.1, on the reverse strand, counting down.
GGGCATTAAAACAGGGCATGCAAATTCCATCTCAGCTCATCTCCAGCCGAGTGCAACAGCTAATCAGAGCAGATCGCAGGTGTATTATGCAGAATAGCATGTGGCAGCAGCGCAACATTGGTGACCTTTATTATACGCACCCTGATTATCCAGGATTTGGTTAAAACGCAGTATACAAAAACTCGTTAACTCGTCTTGGATGGTGGAATTTGATTAGCATTTGACGACAAATCTAGGGCACAAGTTGCATTTTGCTAAAACATGAAGTTTTATTGAGCCCTGACTCTCATGTGTGCTTTAATGGCAAAAAGAAATTGAAAAATGTTGAAGAATAATTTGGAACAAGTTCACAAAAAAGCCTTACAGAAATCCAGATGTAGATTCGGCACAGCTGGTAGGATATTTAAACACTTGTGTAATTTCGCTAAATTTTAGTTATTATTAAGTAATTTTTAGGTTTTGAACAAAAACCTAATTCCTGAAGCATTGTGTAGCTTCTGGTTCCAAGGTTAGAGAATGCAAAAAGCTAGCTAACAAGGCTTTCGGTGTATTTAGGTTTGTTATGGAATATTTAAGATGAGAAATGATATTGTTGAGAACATGAGACATGCTAAAATAGCACCTGTTACAAATTTGAGGTACATCACTAACAGTTAGCTACTGTAGCTGAGTACCTTAGTGCTATTAGTGATATTTGGGATGGCAATACTTGAAAATGTCAATAATACCAATAATAATAATAAGAAGAATATTTAAGTCATTTCAGTGACTTAAAGTTTCCATAACAAGTTAACATGGGTTTCAAAGGTCCCCTAAAATGTGTATTAATGCTCCAGCTGGAATATTCTCAGACAATGCATTTTTAATACTGCTACCCCCTCTGTTTCACTCCTCCTCCAAATCTGCCATTTCAGTGTCTATGTAAATGACCTACTGCTGAGTCACGCCCCCTCCAGAGAACTGCAGAGCTGAGCAATACGCTTCGGAGGATATCTCCTTATATGAGGTCACAAAGGGGGAGTGTTAAAACAAAAATGTAAAAAGGACAACAAAAAAACAGGGATTTTTTTTGTTGTTTTTTTTTTTGAAAAACATATAGTGAATATATTTTAACTGCAGAGTTGTCAGCCTTATTAAATGTTTAAATCTTTATTATTTTATTAAAGAAAAACGGTAAATGTAGAATATACAGTATTAAAATACAGGGGTTACGGTATAAGCCAATATTATTACAATATGCTGTTATATATCTAGCTCAAGCTAACACAGAGATTCAACACAGTAAATTATCTTTATTTGCCGCTGCATTGACATGTTACTACAGGCTCTGTACCTCTGAATAACTGTTTTAAGTACATAGCCTCTAGAATTTTTCACTTTCCATAGTCATTTTATGAAGTAAACAAGCCTACTTATAAAAAACAACACACACAAAAAAAACAAAGCTTGTCGTCCTCAATAAACCATTTTTAATACACACTTTATGCCTGCCTGCAGTTCAATAATAGATTTCAAGGATGGGTTAAAATATCAGGTCCCGCATATAAACATTTTATAAAGCTAGGGATTTTACTGCTGCTTTATCGCTCCGCTTTATTCGAACGGATGAAAACTCGGAAGTAATGAATACTTTTCATCCAAATAACTGGCGGTAACAATGTTGTTTCCTGCGTTTGCCAGTAAGGCGATCGTCCACCATATTCCGAACAAAGGAAAAAAAGAAAGCTGGAGATTGAGAGAGACAGAGAGGAGTGAGTGAAGGGAGGAGAGAGAGAGAGAGAGTGAGAGAGACAGGAAGAGGAGGAGGAGGAGAGCTGCTTTGGGCAACCTCATACTATTGGAGACACAGGAGCCTGTTGCTATGCCAACACTGGCGGGCCGCAGCATTTCAATGTCGACGTCCACAGCAGGGCCGCTCCACTTCAGCCTGCGCTCGGCTGAAACGACGTCATGCATTTGCATTCATGGTAGATAAATGTTTACATGCTGCAGATGCCTCTTTTAAAAATACACACTGCGAGAATAATATTTCTCCTGCATAACTGCTGGGTCATCCTGCTTCTTTTGTTATTATAGTACGAGGCTGAGAGAGCAAATGAGAGAGAGAGAGAGAGACAGAGAGAGAGAGGCTTCACTGGACCTCATCTGCAGCTTAATTTAGCCGAATATATTCATCTGCTTAATAAATCAGTAGCTAAAGCATAAATGGCCGGTCAGTGGTCATGAAAGAAACAGGGTCGAAGTCTTTAATGGAACTTGGCTATTAAAATCGAGCTGAAGTATGAGGCCGGATGCAATTAATATTTAATACCATCGCTTGTCCTCTTTAGTTAAGGCTGTTGAGCAAGAATTATGGTTGTAAACAAAAGTGGAGTAAATGCCTCCATTTCACACTAGAGCAGCCCACCGTTGTTTAAGTATTTGTTAACAAGCAACGCTGCTTTTTTAAAAAACATTACATGTTCACTCGCCATCTTTTTTGTTGCTTGTCTCGGTTAATTTGTGAGATGGAACTCATTTCATCCTCATTGTGTTTAGAAACATGAGGAGTCACTGAGCCGGTGTTCCAAAGAGATGCAACTGGTTTAACATGAAGTTTTGAACGAGGTGTTTTATTATGAAGGGGATAACACAAGATTAAAAAAAAAAAACAACCTGTGAATGCAGAGTCATATACAAGTAAAGGAGCTTTTTTTTAACATCTTTGAAAGTGTAAGAGTTGCCATAAACGATGCGCAGAAATACCCTCAGTAGTTAACGCATTAGAGCCTTTAGAGTGAGTTTTCGGTAGAGCATCAGGATGTCTAGATCAGGACAGCCAAGCTGAAACGTGCACATGACCTTCCTCAATATCAACCCCTGACTAAAGCAGATCAATTTTTTCAAAAATCCAAAATGTGCCACTGATGTTTACTGGCACTACACATCTTTTTATATGACTATATTACTACTATATGAATACGTCTAGCCCATCAGTATTTTGTACACAGCCAGTAATCTGCTAGCCCCGTTACTGTCTGTCATACACTGTTCTCGTAGACAAGCCGAAACGTGGCTTCTGAACAACAAGTTAATCACATAAACTATTTTGGCACTGAATCACTGTGACCTGGATGTCGTTATGACAGAACTAGCTCATCTTGAAGATATTTTTTTTTAACGACAAGTAAAATATCAGGCTTCCTAAAATAGTTAGCATATGATAATGATAGGTTACAAAAATATTAGTCCTAAATAAGCCACTTAAAACCGATTAATATATACGGCCAAAACATGGTATTGGTGGAATTTTGAGATAGAATCATATGACACCATTTTTCTTAATACTTAATGCTTATTATCTCCTGATCCATGCTTAATTTCTTTTAAATATGCATACACATTTAGATTTTTATCAGATGGAAAGAAACACAGTTCCATGCCCTTTCATTTAGTGTCCGTAACTTTTTTGAATTCAAAATCTTTCAATTATATTAATTGTCATTCAGATGAAACTTTAGAAATTTAGATTTCACATGAAAAGACATAACCCTGTAAAAGTGTTTAACTAACATTAGAAAATTGTTAAGAAATTGCAACATGTAATAGACATGACATTACGGACATGACATTTTTTTGGGTGAAAAAAATCCTTAATTTAGCACAGAATGCTAATTTAAGCAACAGTTTTTACAGGTCATATGCTTCATAAGCTGACACCAATTTTAGTATCAATACACATAAAGAAATATGAATAATTAGCATTTAAAATTATTATTGTTTGAAGCGAGACAGTATTGTCTCGCTTCAGTATTGTCGCTTCAGATACAGTATTGTCTCGCTTCAGTATTGTCGCTTCAGAGACAGTATTGTCTCGGTTCAGTATAATGCTGAAAAAAGGTCATTTTAAGGGCACGTATAAAATCATCTCTCCAAAACGGCTGAAGTTAGTAACTTGAAATTTTTAGGGAAGCAAGATTGGTCACGTTTTGCACAAACTTGAGATGTAGCTTCTTTGCCACACACATTTTCTGTATTATATGTATAACATTACAAAAAAACAGCACCAATACACCAAATGTGTTTTAGCTGATAATACAGTAAATTAATTCTTACCACATACCCTAATTCACGCGCTAGAGTTTGTTTTTAAGAAGAAACCACATACAAATCATTTAGTCTCCTATATTTATTCAAGCTTTGCCTTGTTTTTACTTGAAATGCATAATTTCTGGCTGTTAGTGACCTCTAAATCACCTGATAAAATTACACCTATCCTACTGGATATAATGTTAGAGGTCCCTTCGATAGAGATCCTATCGGATGTTTGTGCAAATGGGTTCATTCCTTCAGATTCTCCCCAGTTTGGCCATTTGCCATACAAGCAGCTCTCCAGTATCATGTGACAGCTACCATCTGGGGAGGGTGAGAGCAAAGAGGTGCTGCTTCGGAGCCACATGAAGCCAGCCAGCCAGCTGCTCAATTCGCATTACGGCAACACACTGGGATGAAAGTGCTATCTACCCTCTTCCACATACTTGAGCTCACAGGTGCCTGGCTCAGTAGCTAGTGCCATCGTGATTCTACGACAGGGGATTGAAAGGTAATGCCATCCAGAGAACATTTTTGCTTTCTAGAGTCTTCGATATGAATGGATGTGGCATTGTCAGGATTGTCACTTCAATTTCTGCCACTTAGTAGCCTGTGCAGGAGGTTTATTAAAAAAAAATTCTAAACTTGATCTAAAGCACGGCAATGTTCAGACTGACATTTTGAGTCTTCCAACTAGAAGGTCGAAGGTCAAAAAAGAAATAGCACTCACAGAATACTTGTGAAAGAATAAATGTGAAAGTTGGCAAGGCTTTGCTAAATGGTTGAACTTTGCTAAATGGTTTGAACAGTTATTATTAAAGAATGGGGAAGTCTGATTCGATGTAAAGGAAACAGATATAACACGGATCTTTTCCAGACCAGGAAAATCAGGAAAGGGTTAACTTTTACGTTCCAAGACATTAGCAGAATGCAATGCATTAAGTCTTGGTTGGATGTAATGCATTAGGTATAATTGAAAAGTAAATTGTAACCAGGAATAAGATTTATTTGCCATTCATTGTCTACTTCCAAAAGGTGGAAGGATGAGCATGAGCGGTTAAATGGCGTAATTGAGCTGATGGATAAGGCTGTTATGCACATTTCCAGAGTTCAGAGTAAACAATTAGCCACACAGCGACTTTAGTGCTCAGGACCTCCTGAGCCGCACGGCAGTAGTTTCGTCTCGATTTTCTTCGCTCATGTTCTTCTTTTACAATAAAACCTTACTAATCAGTCAGGAAAACAACTGTATCTTTTCTCCACTTATTTCCCACACTGTGAAAATTACAGGCTATTGACAAAAACAAATGTTTAGGTTTCAGTCTTCCAACAGACACCCTTTTGTTATTTTAATGGAGTTGAGTACACTGCCACCTTTCACTATTATCTGTTCTTCAGCTCCGTTATCGCTTTAATAGTGAGCTTTATTCGTGACGGAAAGAAAGTGGCATCACGGCTAATGGGACCTTGGGGATTATTATTACTGTAAAAAATTTTTTAGAGGAATCTCTCACTCAGCGTCAAGCGAGTGAGAACAATGATGCCGAACCTCTGCACCGTAATCACACCCACTCCCTCCGCTTAAATCGAATGCATACATAATGAAGGCTCGCTTCCAGGCTGGACAGTCTAATTCTGGATTTTGAAATTTTTTTTATATATTTTTGGCCTAATGGCTCTGTGAACATGCGGGTGGAATCCAGAGACTGTTCTGTTTTAATTTAACTTTATCTTGAATGCAGGATGATTCACCATAGGGGAAAGAAATTTTGGTTAATGAGACATAAGCCGGCTTTTATATGATTACTGGGAGTAATCGTGGAATGTAGAGAAAGTGCTAGACCGTAGTTTTAACCTCAGCCGCTTCAATTATGCTACTACAGGCTATATAAAACATGGTTTCTTTAAAAATTTCACTTTTGGTTGAAAGTAAAAACTTAGTCTTTATACCTTGCGTTATTAATAGGCAAGGTTAATATTGCTATTATTTTCTTTATGAAATATTAGTTAAAGGGCCAATGTGTCTTTATTGTTTAATAAGGGTCCAAGCACTGAATAATGTTTTTCTAAGGATTCTCTACTCTCCTTTTGTCTCCTTTTGATTTTGGTTACCAGGCCTGACTGGTCTCACATTGAATTATTATGGAACATAAGTAAGATGTTTACCAATTGTACAACCGGGTGTTACTGTACATATCCTGAGAATGAAATATTAATTTAGATCCATTCATCAGTGTGGGCGGGCATTGTCTGGCTCAAATAGCTAAAGCTCAGTCAAGGGTGAAATGATTAGAGCCAAATTTAAAAGGAGGAATGCTTAATTTAGTTTGAAGTGGCCTCTCGGGGACAATTTGCTGAAATTCATAAAAAGTCTCACGTTCAGTTTCAAAATAGAGAAATAATAGCGGTGCCATAGGACACAACTCCTCCATGCGAATATAATTATTATTTTTTTTTAAAGCTGTCTGAATATGACCAAATGTTCAAGACATATTCATGTTTTTGGAAATAAAAGTGGACAAATCTGAGGATAAAAAAGACACGCTGTGACATAAATGCAAATTTGGCTGAAAGGGAAAAAAAAAAGTGCTTGGACCCTGAGTGCTGGCTGCTAATGTGGCTTCAGAGACTTGCTTACAGTTTTTCATCTATAATTACAGATTAACATTCAGACTGTCAGACATTAGCTAAAACAGGAAATGTTGCTTCCTGCTTTGTATCAAAGGTTCGAAAGAATTCAGAAATCTCAAATATGCTGCTATGTTTCAAGGTTTCTTTCTTTTTTTTTTTTTTTAGATAAAAGATACTTTGTATACTCTGTTCTTCCTCTCTCTTCCACTTTGTGATCGTTCCCTTATATACAACAACAGGTTAGAGGATGGCGTTTAACTCTAAAACATGCCCTTGTCGGATTGGAACCGTTCCAGTGTTCGTTTTTTGTTTCCCTGACCCTCTCCAGCGCTGACCTCGTGGACAGGCTAGTCTTACAATTCCTCCGGATGAGCATTTGCATGGAGTATTTCTGTCCTGTTCAATGTCACATTAATCCCAGGAAACAACAACAGCGAGATGATTATAGAACGCACGCTCTCGGATAATGGCTCGTGCTTTTTTTGGTCGGGTAATTGATGGGTATAGAGCTGCCAAGGAGCTGACATTATTACAGCACTGAATCAACTGCCAGGCGTTTATTTTTCTGCATGTTCGGTGAGGAGTTCCGGTTAGTCTGGGCAGGTTATCTCGTGTGCCCCGCTGCCCGACATCCTTTAGGCTGGGTGGGTGGAGAGGGATTTATCTCTGTCTCAGCTGCTTTTTATGAGATACTCCCCTCCGATTTCTCTCTCTCTCTCTCTCTCTCTCTCTCTCTCTCTCTCTCTCTTTATTTTTCAATTTTTTTTAATGAATCTGTGGCTTTCAAATGCAGTATTTATGGTTGCCTCTGCTATAGCATAAAAATGTATGAACTAAGGAATGCTGTCTGCCAAACACTAAATATGTGCTCCATTAGGAAAAAAAGCATTTATGTGAGCAAGTGCCCTCGGGCGCTTGCGCCGAATGAAATGCTTTTTTCCTTTCCACCCCTCCTCACACCTCTTACTCCCTTACCCTGATGAAGTGTGTGTTCGTTTTTTTTTTCCTTTCTCTCTCTAGCTCTCTCTTTCTCTCTAGCGCTCTCTCTCTTTCTCTTTCAACCTCCCTCCTCAGTTATTTTTTTTTCGGTTTTGATTCGGCATCCATGTCTGCCTCAGGATGTCTGTCACAAACTGCAGCCAAACCTTGTGACAATGCGTTTATTTCTTTTTTTTTCTTTTTTTCCCGTGCCTTTTTTATGACCCTCTTTTTTCCCTTTTCTCCCTTTTTTCTGTTTTTTTCCCTCAAGGTCTGGCGCACCTGATGTTAAAGAGCCAAGGTATGGGCCCTTGTCCCCTTCTCTTTTCTTTTCTTTTTTTTCCCTTTTCTGTCTCTTTGCTTACCTTACTCATATCCCCTCCACCCCCCACACCCCCCAAAAAAAATTAACCTTCTTTGCTTTTTGCCTTGTTCCCCAAACCACACCCTCCCTAAACCCCTTTCTTCCCTTCCTCTCACGTCCCTATCCCGCTGGTTCGGTGTCCTCTCATTCTCTACTGTGTGTGTGTCTGTGTGTCCTTCATGTGCGCCTCACCCTTGTCCTGTCCACTGGCCCAGCCCCAGGACCTGCTCCACTGAAGGCCACTGCAGCTGCAGGTAAAGCTCTTCTGATCTCCCTCTCACGCTGGTTGGGTCCTGCTGTGCTTCAGTCAGTCTCTCACTGCCCACAGAATGCACAGGGCCTTTGCTCTGGGGGCATTCTAGCTGTTTGGCTTTCCTAGATCTTCTAGTTATATCATGTGTTCAATCTCTGCTCAAATCTGATTGTTATATATAAAATGTATATCTACTTTGAAATCTGTTTTTTTTTTTTTTCCTATGCAAATTTTATGCTTGTCTTTTTATAATTATACTTTGGGGAACCATTTTGTTTCATTTGAATTTCTTTTTTTTCTTCCAGGGTGGGACAATAACACGATATAATGCAAATTATTTTTATGAATTCACAGAACATGTACCGTGCCAAGTTTACACCTTTTCTATGAATAAACATCCCAAAGTGTCAGGGTTAGCAAAACGGCATCAAAACCCTTCAGCATGCCACACCGAACAAATTTAGATCGATCAGGTTCCCTGTCTCACGCAATAATTGAATGCAGCTTGATTCCATTCCTGCTAACTGACTTGTCAATCTTCATTAGTCGTGGTGATTACAGGACTAGGTGAGATAAGCCGGGTTTCAGAATGACATAATTAGCAAGGACTGGCTCATAACACTCACATGTGCATGCGTCTTCATTAGCATGATAAATGATGTTTTTAGAAATGTGTCTCAATTAATGTAAAAAAAAATCCTCTAGGTTAAGACACCAGTCAAATATTCAACTATGACCAATATGTTAACTTTCTTTCTTTCATACTTTTTTTGTTGAACTCATGGGTCCATCATGGATGTGTGAAAAATTGATGCGTGTCTGAACCAAATGCTTCAATGCAACACACTGCGAGTGAGAGGATTGAATCTACACTGTTCCATTCCTTAAATCTTAGGCATTTTCTGAAATAAATCGAAAACAGAATCAGTGTTGCAACCTCTTGTTAGGAGAATGCATGATGACAAAAAAAAAGTCATCACATGATGTCATATTTGCATATTTGTTAGAATTAAAAAATCCATAAGGTGATGAAGTTATAATGCGCACACAAGAAGCAGTTACTGTACACATGGAATAACTCACTTTAAACCTCAGTGCTGTTCAGTTCTCAAATACAGCTAGCAGCTATACCATAAATTACAGGTTTACATTAATACATGAAAAATACATACTTTAAAAAAAAAAGCATTGGTATTTACCAATGAAAAATATGTTACAATATAAAGTGATACGGCTAAGCTTTGCTTCCGTAACATTTGTGGAAGGAGTCTCCAGAGTTTTGTAATAGTATGTTTTCCAATGCAGAAAAGTCTTTAGGACTTTTGGAAAAGTCTTTTTTTTTTTTCCGACAAGAGTCATAAAAATACTGATACAGGAAACAAGCTGTCTTGGTAAAATCCCATAACATTAAATGGATTAAAAAACACAATTTAATATTGTAAATTGCTGTGGTATTAGTTGAATACATTGTGCCATGTTTATTTAAATTTAAATTTAAAGTCCTTTACTTATAGTTGGTAAATATATGCTGAAAGAATTGCTAAAAAATATATAAAAAATAGTGGATTGGACAAACAATGCTGATCAGAGATTGGACATTAGGGAACCACTCTGATTAGTGATTGGACAATATGAAACAATGCTGATCAGCGATTGGGCAATATTAAACAATGCTGATCAGTGATTGGACAATATTAAACAATGCTGATCAGTGATTGGACATTAGGGAACCACTCTGATTAGTGATTGGACAATAGGAAACAATGCTGATCAGTGATTGGACAATATTAAACAATGCTGATCAGTGATTGGACAATATTAAACAATGCTGATCAGTGATTGGACAATAGGAAACAATGCTGATCAGTGATTGGACAATAGGAAACAATGCTGATCAGTGATTGGACAATAGGAAACAATGCTGATCA
>JAQMYJ010000011.1:6387665-6409580 GCA_030014305.1 Clarias laeviceps | reverse complement strand
GCTAACAGTGAAATATACAGTTAACACTTGTAAAACCCTGTATAACCCATAATGCATTGCAAACTACAGCAATAAATAGTAAAATGGCAAAACAGTAAGTTTCTGTAAAATTTTGCTGTAAAAAATACAGCAATTTGTTACAGTGTAGTTAACATCAGAGTTTACTTAGTTTTAAGGTTTATAGACTTTCCAAGCACATATGACCGGATTCTCTTTGTAGAATTCAGCACAGACTTCAATACTATCGTCCTTGAGCTCCTGTAAGCCAAACTCAACACTTTGCCAGCACAATCATGTGTAAATGATAGTACCCTCTTTTGATAGTACCCTCTTTTTTAATAACTCTAATTCTATGTGTTTTCATGGACAAACACCATAAAAAAAAATAATTTAATCTTAATGGGTCTTAGTGGACGACCAACTTTATGACTTTTTCAGTCTTTCACATCATCTAAGAGGAATTCTGGCCCATTCTTTTTTACAGCATTACTTCTGTTTATTTAAGTTTTTGGGCATTTGCTTATGCACAGCTCTCTTAAGGTCTTGCTGCAGCATTCCAGTTAGGTTTGAGGTCTGGACTGGCAAATTTTGCCCAAGCTTTACCTGTTATACAGATGGCCCCAATTTTGCCTCTAGAATACTCTGGTATACACAGGAGTTCCTGCTCGACTCAATGACTGCAAGGTCCTATGGCTGCAAAACGAGCCCAAATCATCACCCATCCACCGCCGTATGGGGTGTTTCTGCTGAAATTCTGTTTGCTTTTTATTTTCAAAATATGGCACTGGGCGTTAATGCCAAAAGACCCCACTTGGGGCTCATCTGTCCATAGGGCAGTGTTCTAAAAGCCTTCTGCTTTGTTCAGATGCAGTTTGAGAACCGCAGTCATGCTTTTATGTTCTTTTTAGTGAGAAAAGGCTTTCTTCTGCCAACCTTCCAAATGAACTGTACTTTTTCAGTCTTCTTCTAATTGTACTGTCATTGGCTTTAACATTTAACTTGCTCAGTGAAGCCTGTAAGGTCTGAGATGTATACTACCACTCAAAAGTTTGGGATCACTTTCTCATAACTCCATGGTCGTCCCTGATTTAAATTTTTTTTCTACATTGTAAAGCAATGCTGAAGGCATCTAAAATTGATATTGATATTGATATTTATCTGCTAATCATGATCTGTAAAGCCTTTATAATAAAGTCTCTAATCTGAGGTGCTGTTAATTAGTAATTTTTGAGGCTGGTAACTCTAAATGAACTTCTCCTCTGCAGCAGAGATAAGTTTTGATCTTGCTTTCCCGGGAAAGTCTTCATGAGAGCCAGTTTCGTCATGGAACTTAATGGGTTTTGGAAATCCAACTTGACCATTTTGTTCTTGCAAGAACTATTCCATAAAGGTTGACCTCTGTGCCTTAAAATAGCACCTGACACAATTCCCTATGTGTTATTTCATAGTTTTGAAATCCTCAGTATTGTTGTAGAATGTAAAGAAATCACTAAACAGAAACAAAGAAATGTGCAAGTGCGTGGTAGTGGTAGCTCTTGGAGTTTTTTGATACGGTCTGACCTTCAGGTGATTGTACTGGGGCGTCCATTCTGGAAAGATTGGCAACTGTCTTGAATGCTTTCCACTTGTGAATAATCTTTCTCACTGTAGAACGATGAACTTCAATTCTTTTGGGAAATGGTTTTATAACCTTTTCCAGGTTGCTGTGCAGCAGTATTCTTTTATACCACTGCTTATGTCCTTCCCTCTTGGCATTGAGTTAACACACACTGGAATACTCCAGACAAGCAGCCTTCTGCTTTTATAGAGGTCTGAACACCTGCTGATGATCAATTAATCAAGGGCTGATGATTAGCAGCAACTTACTGCAACTTACCCTATTAAATCCTGTGGAAGCAGTAAGGGGTCCTTAGGATTGGCTGCACGATATTTTTTTTCTTTTTGGCTTCATTTTTGTTAAATTGTTTGATCTACAGTAGTATTTGCTTAATACTAAAAACTGCTATGATCAGATGTTTTTTTATTATTATTATTACAAAGAAACACAGAATTAAATGAAGGTGGTACTACCTGTTCCATCTGTACATGGATAAAAAATCTTTCCTCATTTTCTGTCTGGAAGCAGTTCGTACAAATTGTTTAGAACATTTCTAAACCCAGTTTCTCAGCACCACAATGTTGCCCTATCAAACCTCTTATATTATCTTTACACAAATGACTTCCATTGTTGGATCTTTGAAGTTGATCATATTTGCCGAAGACATTACTGTGATCGGCCTCCTGGTGTAAACAGAACACTCTGAAGCTCAATGCACTTAAAGCAACAGAGATGCACACTGACTTCAGGAAATGCACATCTTCCCATTATTCACTCGTCTTTAATAATACATTAGTGATCACTGTCACTTTGTTCAGCTTTCTGGGAACTACGCTCACCCGGGATCTTAAATAGGAGATGCATCCATCATCCATCAACAAGAAAGCTCGACAAAGGATGTATTTCTTACACCAGCTGGTATAGTTCCGTCTGCTCCAGGCTACAAAGGTGCAATTCTATATAGCTAGTATAGAATGCATCCTTACATCTTCCATCACTACCAAGACCACTGAGAAAAGCATCAGCTGCAGTCTATCACTGCTCGAAAACCTGAATAAAGAGGCGAGCAGTTAATACCATTGGTGACATCTCACACCTTATAGTCGAAGTCACTATTCCAAAACGTACCAGCAGGAAATCGATTCCACTGCCTGATAAGAAAAACTGGATGCTGTCAGAATTTCTGTTATTAACCAGAAAGTCTAAGCAGAACTCATTAATCATTATAAATGCTGACCTGCTAGTAAGTATCACACTGTAAAAAATAAAAAGTTGACTTAACTTAAAAAGTTAAGGCAACCGGCTGCAAAGCAATTTTGAGTTTACTCAACTTCAGTGGTTGAAGTTGTGCCAAATCATTTAAAAAAGTTAATTGAATTTTAAGTTAGTTATACAGTACCTTCCTAAAAAGGTACATCTAACTAATCATTATGAGTTTGTTTTAAGCCGAAAAAGGGGTTGAGTGAATTTTAAGAAATGAATAGTCACAACTACCCAGACCTGAAGTTCAGTAAACTCAAAAAAGCTTTGCAGCTGGTATCCTTAAATTTTTAAGTTGGTTCAACTTAATTTTCATTTTTTTAATTTATAGCTTTAAATCCACTACATAGATTCCTGTATGGTCCTCTCTTTAGAAAATCAAACGCAGGGACTGCAAACCATACTGTAAACACAATACAAACAACCGTTATCATTAAAGAAAATTATTTATTTGACAATTCTGCCAAGTGACATTTGTCAGCATGAAATGCAACAATTGAAAAAAAGTTTTACTCCAGTCATCCAAAAAGAAGAACAAATATAGAATAAAATAATAAAAAAAATTAAATGGCCTCTAAAATAATTAGAGTACTAGAGTAATAAAACACAAATGCTTTCAAGTCAGTGTACAAGCAAGGCTGCTGCCAGGATCGTACTTGATAGTGCTGAAACCTGTAGTTTTTCAAGAGGACCTCTTGGCTACTGTGGACAAACTTGCAAAGCTTACACTGCATTCCAAACCTATGAAAAGAAAGGAAAAAACTGTTTGACGTGTCAATTAAATTGACATTCATTGTTTAAAACACAACATAAATAAATATTATATACAGAAAAGAAAAATATTAAATGAATGAATATATACAGTGTCCTCCATACATACTGGGAAAGCAAACATAAAATTTCTTTTTTAGCTGTGAACTCACAGACATTTGTAAATGTAATTTAAAAAATGAATGAGGCAAAAATACAGAATGACAAATTTTATTGTTGGCTATTTCAACACAGATGTTTTTTGATTACAATGGTTTATATCTAGACAGTATGCAGAAGCAATAGATCAAACTGAAACTAAATAAGTAATGCAACAGGACACAACTGATGACATAGAAACACCCATGAGCCAACTGTCCTGATATTTATATGTTCACATTAGAACGGGGAATTAAACTTTATATATGCTGTTCTCCTCAGCTGGTAAAACATGCATATGCTGAAATTGACAGAAATAAAATGTGACATACTTTTGTATCATATTTATCCTTTAATCATACTGTAGTTATAATGATGTCTTAATTCCATAGCAAACACTTTTGGCTTCTCTGTCCCAATACTTATGGAGGCCCTGTTTGTGTATGTGTGTGTATAGTATATTAAATAGTGCTAAAAAGATCTATGTTTAAAAACCACAACGCTTCTGAAATACTAGGTGCTATTCAACATGATTATATATTTTCTGTGTTTTACACTGAACGTTATGTTTAGCACGTTGCTGTTGTACCCCTACAGATCAGAAACAACCACAAGGTTAACAAGGTAAACAATACCCCATAACTCTTTTTTTTTTTTATCTGTTTTACAATATTAACTTAAAATAATAACGACTTCCCATGTTGACCAATTGTTCCCTCAGACAGATTTCTTGTTTTTTTTTTGTGCGGCCGGATGAACACTAAATATACTACATGGTTTACATTCAGCAACACTGATTGGCTGAAATCAAAACGCGGTCGGTGAAATGAAATGGACCAGGCGGCAAAAAATTCTGCTGGGTCTTAAAGCCCTCCATGCACCCAAATAGTGCAGTATGACCAAAAAACACCAACGTTAGGGAACGAAATGAGCACATAATCTACTTAAATATAGCTTATTGTATTAACAGTATAGTTTTTCGGCACATTAAATTACACTTTTTAATGTATGTATGTAATTTATTTAGGTTATTTTGATAATAAAACTACAAGAAAACTTACCTGAACCAGTGGGTATCCAGCGCCTTCCACGGTGCTGTTAATAAAGGGAAACCCCGTGCAAATTGCTGTGTAGACAGACTGCACATGCGCAATGACAGGACGTGAAACCATTGAATGAAGAAATCAAAATTTTAAGTTTACTCAACTTGATTGTTTATATTTGTTGGACAAAATAGTAGTAAAATCCAGTTAAATAGATTTTATAAGTAAATTCAACATTGTGCTCAAAAATATGTCCACCTAACTTGGAATTTTAAATTGAGTTAACAATTTGCAAGTTGGATTTTTTACAGTGCAGGCACGGAACAGAGGATGCAAGTGCAAATGCAAGTTACTAATATAGATTATAGATTACAAATGCAAGTTACTAATATAGATTACTAATACCAGTTTTACCAGTTACTAATATAGATACCAGACCAGTTACGTATATAGATACAAAGGTATTATTATTATTATTATTATTATTACAGGTCGTCCCCGACTTAAGAATATGTTCCGTTCCAGCACTACATTCATAAGTCAGATTTGTTATTAAGTCCGACAAAGTGAGTCTTATACGCCTTTAGAACAACTATACAGTGTAAAGCATACAGTACCAATCCACTTGACTAAATCTCTGTCTACATTCCCCACAATAAAACCATAACTGCGCCTGACGAGTCCAGATTGATGCTATTCTAGAGTGATGGGAAGCTCATGAGGCGATGCACCCATCATGCATAGTGCCCACTGTATAAGCCTGTGGAGGAGGTGTTATGATCTAAGGTTGCTTTAGCTGGTCAGGTCTAGGTTCAGCAACATTACAGTATGTGGCAATAAAATGAAGTCAGCTGATGACCTGAACATACTGAATGACAAGGTTATCACCAATATGCATTTTCTTTGGGTGAAATGGAGATACACCAGGATGACAATGCCAGGATCTAATGGACTTATGTCATCAATCCAATATCTTCCCAAAAATTCACCTCTGTATGAAAATAAATGTTGTGACTTGGCACAAGGTTGTCGGTGAAACAATGCCACGGTGAATGCACACTGTAATCAAAGCTGAAGGTGGGTGAACAAAATATTAAATATTTTATCCAGTTTGTTCCACTCCATTTAATGCTCATTGAACTGCATCCAGCTGCCATCTCTCCCCACTATAAAGTAAATTACAGCTAAACCTACCATTTCTGACATATTTGTATATTGGCTACATGGTAGAACAGCTTGTGTTGTGAACCAAGAAAAAAAAAACAAGAAAATAAATCCTAATACATGTAAACCTATATGGAGAATTAAATGATTCTGATTCTGAATAGTGATGTGCAACCCATGATATTTATTTTAATCTTATTTAGCTTTAAAGAAGAATTCCTTTAGGACTGAGATTAAAAACATAGTGTGGTCCAGTAAAGGAAAATAAAATGTAAAAGATTTTCCAGTATAGGCTTCTGTAGTTGACTGTAGATTTTAATTTATCTGGTCTGAAAAACAAAAAATGTGTATTAAGTTCAGTTTCCTGTCCTGTCTGTCTGCATCTTCTTACTCTCTGCTTCACTGTTTTCAGGCGACTAGTTTATGCACCTCAACTTTATTCCCATTTTTTTTTCAATCATTAAAGATAGATTCCAATTTTAATTGTAATATTCCATAAAAAAAAATTTAATTATGTAAATTAAAAATAGTAAAAGACAAGTAAAAGATTGTCCTTTATTTCAGAAATGTCTTCAGAAAAACAATTTTTCCTATATTTTTGAAAATGAAATAGGAACGGCAGAAATGGCTTTTTTTTTGACAGACAAAGCTGCAATTTTATCAGATGGGGGTTTTACAATTCAATGTCCTTTTTCTCTTTTCACTCATTTTGAGCTTCAGCACACAATCGAGGCTGCTTTATATAAAGTGACTTCCTGTAATTGGCCTCGCTTACTCCAAACTCCTGTGCATCACTGAAGAGCTTAATGTGCTGAAACGTTTACCAGATGAGCTTTCCCATTTCTCAACTATTATTCAAAATAGAAAAAAAAAACTCTTTCTTTTTCAGTAATCAATTAGTTTTACAAATTTACAAATGATTTGTTAAAATTCATTATTTACAAAGAATACAATTAGTTTTCAAAATTTTATTCAACTACAGCAAACAAACAAACAAACAAACAAACAGATAAACAAAGGAAGAAACAAATGAGTAAAGCACTGAACAAAAAAACAAACAAACAAACCAGTGAAGGAGCAAACAAGCAAATAGACAGACATATGATTGAAGGAACAAAAAGAAAAAACTTGAACAAACTAACTTATTAAGGACCCTTTCCTGAGTACATGTGACCCCAAAGTCTGGGTCGTTTTAATCAGTGAGAACACAATCGTTCCAGGTTCAGGAACCGTAACGGATCGAATCAGATATGAAAACCAATCATACCTGAACATGGAAGTAGACTGGTGTTTAGACACGACATCATCAGTGCCGTCTGTCTCCTATGATATCTCTGTGTACGTGTAGCATGTGCCAATCTCTTGAAGTAGGAAGGCATTTTTCAGAAATATCAGTAATATTACCCATAGCGTGCAGGTTAACTTCCTCTTCTTCTCTTGTGTTTAATGGTGGCTAACAAACCAAGTAGGTGCATATTGCATCTGAGAGTATAAATACGCTAGTGTACTCGAGTATGGAGGACAAAAATAATGCTGGCCAGCAGGGGAGTGTGAAGGGGGAAACAATCCGCCACACTCCTGAGCATGGTACAAATCAATCATGTCTAATGTGAAAATGCCCTTTGATGAATGAAGTAACAAACAAAGCAACACAGACAGACGATGAATAAATGTATAGACAAATGAACAACGCAAGACGGATAAATCAAGGAACAAACAAACAAAAACAAATAAAGAATGAAAGAACAAAAATTGAAATGATCCTATTCCTAGTATCTAGCTAAATTCATTTTGCAGGTTGTTTTTTTTCTGTTTTGTGATGGGAATCATTTTCAGCATGTGCAATCGATTTTAAAGCTTTGTGTTTTTTTGACACAAAATCATGGAAGCAGGATAGAATGCTTAAATTCACTAGTCCTTCGCTGATGAAAAATGAAATAAGACAACATGTTCAACCAGTCGTTTATCCTTTTTCGTTCGCTAGTTTGCCAAGTCATTATTCCCACTTCGAAACATTTTTCACGAGGTGCATCACAAAGCGCATGTTTTTCTATCCAGTCCTGATTATACATGTCAAAATTGAGAAAACATATTACAGTAATAGCTATTGAAGCATAATATACAAGATTCCTCTCATTTCCCGACCTGTTCTTGTTGCCAAGGTAGCTTAGGACTCTTATCTATTGTTTGCAAATAAAAAGAAAAAATAAATGCTTGTGAGAAACATACTTTTTATTCAATGAGTTAACGAATAAGGCTACAACAACTCGATGTACACCACCGGTTCTTCACAAACTCCATGAAGGTGATTTCAGCTTGGTTTTGCTTCATAGAAATAAAATGGAAATTCAGCTTCACAGAGCGACGTCACTGCGTTAATTACCTCCTTCTGTCACAAATTCTGGTGTCACTTCTGTCTGTGAATTTTTTTATTTTTTGTGAGAAAGTAATCTAAAGATGTAAATATGTCTTTAATCAACTAACACTTGCTTTTTTCCCCCTGCTTTGTGGAACGAAGGTAGCACGTTTCTGATTTTGTGAAATTTTTTCTTCTCTCTCTTTCTTTTCATAGGTGTTACCGAACCAGGTAAGAATGCTATTTTTTTCCCCCTGTTACTTGTGTATACTGGCTTTTTTTTTCTTTTTGGTTTTCTTAGAGCACAGATAAATCAGGCACTGCATGAGAAAGAACTGACAGATAAAGAAATCCATGTTTGGGATTAGCATTGATTGGACATGCAATCAGACATCTTTTGATGAGGACTGAGACACTTGGGGTTTGTATTGTTCCACTAAAGCTGCCTTCTGTGGCAACAGTCAGATTTTCATGAATTGAATTTGATTGTGGGGAGCCCATCATTCTTTTTCCGCTGTCGAACATGCTGCAGAGTGTCATTTGACGGCACACAGTACCGGACGCTTTCATACAGCATCCTACAACTATCGCAGCAGGATCCGCTCCCGGGTGCTTCTCGCCCGCTCTCTAATCTCGTGCCATCGGCTCTGCACTTAAAGACTTCAGACTAATTCTTCATCTCATTCACATTATGCAGCAGACTCTTCATTACTACGGTCTCATAAATCTAAAAAGGACATTTTCTCCTCTCACAATTCACATTTGATATTTCATAATAGAGGAAGTGTATGATCTGTAATTAGGCACTGTAATTCTTGGACAATAATTTGTCTAGAGAGTAAGACATGTCAAGGAAAACAAAAAAAAGAAATCGTAGAAAAAACTGCGGTGTAAAAGTACTCTAAGTATCGGTGTTTAGAGCTTACATTTGCAATTCTCGCTTGTACACTTAAATATAACTGTTAGTGTATACTTTTTTCTTAAGAGTATAAATAATATAATAGTGTAATAGCATAAAATATTCATCTCTGTAAATATTGGGCCCATGTTAAATAATTAATATATTTTTTTGGAATATAGTATATAATATGTTCGAAGTACATTATTACATATTTATACCCTCCCATGTTGGGGGTTGCAATCTTGCCTCATGACTGTGTGTATGGTGTTTGAATGTGCTTGGTGAATTTTCTCTGAGTGAAGACTTCTGGGACAGGTTGATTGGCAATTCCGGATTGACCGAAGTGTATGAATGTGTTTGTGAGTGTGTATACAGTAGGGTGTACCCTGCCTTGAGACCTCAGTTCTCTGGGGAAGCCTCTAGGACCCCTGTAATCCTACACAGGATAAATGGTGCAGACAGTGGAAGGAACAATGGATGGAAGATTTCAATCTTATTTTATTTAAATGTGCAGTTCTGTGCAAAAGTCTTGAGCCCTTTTGTTTCTTTATATTAAATTAAATTCAGTGACGTAGGTTAAATTTGAGAAATGGAAACAAGTATCTTATTGTAACAGGCTGCAAAGTGCCTAAAGATAAAAAAAAAAATGGTTGTTAATATAACAACCTCATTTTCCCTCTCATCTGTTCCAACCACTTAGCATTTAGCATCACTAAATGACTGAACTGTCATATGTCAAGTGTTTCTCACTGGTTCTTGCCTCAGCTTAGATGTGGTTTTATTTTTTTTTAATGTTTAAATGATTCATAGGTCACCGCGTGTGTTTACTGTACATACACAGACATTCCTCTGACACTGGTCAGGTACAGGGATCTTGCCAAAAAATAAGAGCCAAAAAAGTCCTTTAGGAAGCCTTGAGAAGGCTACATCTACATCTACATCTACATCTACAATAACACATGGTGGGTTATTACATCCTCAAGACTACATTAAAATTGTAAGTAAGTCTGACTCTTTGGAAGCAAAATATGAAGAATTTAGAGCTGGGTTAAGACATTTGCACAGTACTATAAATATGTATGCTAGCGTTAGTACCCGGCGTTGATGGTTAAAGAGTTTGTAGAAAAGGTAAAAGGTTAAAGCTAAAAATAAGCCAATCAGCTTTACTTTGATCAGTGATGTTATTGTTTCAGTTTAAAGCCTACAGTACGTACATGTCCGCTTGTCTTTTGGTACAGCAGAAGTCTCTGCCTAACTTATTAATACAAAAAAAAAAGAAAATTTTGTAAGGTTGAGTGTCTTATTCCTTCATTTAAAAAAGCGGTCGATTAAAATGCGAACACAGTTTGACTCATGCGCAGTACACTGTCAAAACTTCCGTTTTATAATCTGACACATAGCTGTTCATGAATTCTATTCTACTCAACATGGCACAGGTTTAACTTCAGGCAAATGCCTAAGGACTGGTAACATTTCATTAAATTCTATTCAGCCAGCTTTGCGTGGTGCTGTGACATACTGTAATCTGATTGGACAGACAGATATACAGACATAAAAGCATACAGATAAAAAAAAAAATCTGAGGTTGGTTTCGGGTTCGAAGATGACTCAATAAACTCTGATGATGAGACATTTTATGAACATGGGTATTTGCAATATCGATACCCATCTTATGACATTTCTTCCTGCTTCAAAATTTGATTTTAAGAAAAAAAATGCATGACTAAAATATGACTTCGACAAAACCCTTTCTCTTCGATGAAAATTATAGTAGACAATAAATTATACATATAATAAATCCTAACAAGATCCTGTCAAACACATTCATGTCTCTTTATATTTTAACATTTACTTTAAAATATACACTATCGGTTTTACAAATGCAGTTGCATTTGCAAAGCCATGATAAAACTGGCTCTCATGAAGACCATCCCAGGAAAGCAAGACCAAAACTTACCTCTGTTGCAGAGGAGAAGTTCATTTAGAGTTACCAGCCTCAGACATCACCAATTAACAGCATATCAGATTAGACCCGTTATAAAGCCTTTACAGAACACAAGTAGGAGGCACATCTCAGAATCAACTGTTCAAAAGATATTATTGCATATTTTGGATGCCTTAAGCATTGTTTTACAATGTAGAAAGAAATCAAACTCAGGAAAGACCATGGAATTAGAAGGTGTGTCCAAACTTTTGACTGGATAGATAAATGACCTACTGTATGATGAATACATCTAGGAACCTCTGTAGGCTAATGGAGGCCAGTTCTACCCATTGTATTTATTTCCATTTTACAACCGTGGTATGACCTCTGGTCAACATTCATACACTATGGGCAATTTGGGAACATCAGTTAACCTAATCTGCATGTGATTGGATTGTGGGAGGAAACCAGAGCACCCAGAGGAAACCCACCAAGCATGAAGAGAACATGCGCACAGACTGAGGTGGAAATTGAACCTAGACCCTGGAAGTGCAAGGTGACATTGCTAACCACTAAGCCAACGTGCCACCATATAATCCAAGTCTGAGTTTGCTCATTTGTTTTAAGCAATTGAGTAAATTAGTTCTTTCTTCTCTCAGTGTTTGTTCCAACAGTATTTGCTGGTATCTTCCATGTCACATATTAATTGTGATTATTGACTATCTTGGAAGATCGTTTCAGTTTACAGTATGTGTCTGCATTACTAGCTTAAGCATTACAGACTGCAGTACAAAAAACTTTTTCAGATTTCCCATGATTTCCCATGAATAATTAAATATTACAGAATAAAAGCATGCTGGGAAAGCAAGCTACATCTTATGTAGAAGAACACTCTTAAGACCAGAAAGAAAAAATAAAACATGGTGGGTTATTACATTAAAAATTGATTTGTTTAATTTATTATTGTTTTCTATCTACAGTATCTGTCCATTGTCTACCCCGATTATAGTGTGTAGGGTTTCATGGCACTGCTTGTGGAGGAGATCAGAGGAATCTCACCAAGCACATTCAAACTCCACACACACAGGCAACATTTGATGAACCCACTAAGCTGCTGTGCTGCCTATTGTTTGGTAAACTATAGTTACCGTGTTACAATACACAATGTTTATATTATATTATATATAAAAAAAGTTTGGTACATCAGTGTTTCTACTGACTTTTAGAAAGACCTTGAGGTCTAATCTAGCTTAGTTGTTATCCAGTTCAGTAGTGTTTATATATATACCGTTTTACATTCCAGTGTGCGTGACTCTGTACACTCTGTAGTGTATATATACTAATACAGACTGTATTTTTCTCTCTGCTTTGCATAGAAATAACTGTGTATGAAAACAGGAGTTTTTTTTTTTTTTTTTTTACTTCAGAGCATCAATAGGTTCTATATTTTTGCTGTTTTAAGTGCTGTTTAGGAAAAATATTACAATATTACGACGTATAGACTAATGACGCATTCACGTTTCCAACCTCCAAGGAGAATAAATCTGTTTGAATAGCTCTCAAATCATAATTACCACTCAGAAAGTCGAGATTCTCAAGTGCTTCTCACTTAGCACGTCTCATAGTCGCCTGTCTCCTGGTTCAATTTCTCTGCAGTTTGGCACAACAAATGTGTTTTTTCTTAGAAGCGTGTTAATTATTAAACTGAAAGATTTCACTATATTTATCGCTGATAAACAGTCAAGCGGTAATGAAAAAATGTTAACAATTCATCATTAATGCTAACAACACGATTCGTTCATTCATTGATGGGGTGCCAACTCAGCACAAGGCACAAGCACACACTTACACCACAGGGAAATTTAGAAACACCTATCAGTCTACACCACATGACTTGAGTCAAACCCTTAAAACCCGGCGGTGTCAGGCAGCAGTGCTAAGAACTATACCACATGCCTCCTAATGAAAAAGAAATTAAGTTGCATTCTGTTTCAAAGACTTAAATAAGTTTAATGGATGAGTTTTTCAATCTAAATGTACAATATGTTGTTTTTTCTCGGTTTGTCCTATTGCTCTTTCTGTATGCGAACAGGTAGAATAATATATGAAATCCAGATACCTACAGTACAGAGTGAAAAAGTTTGGTTTAATTATGGATGTCTGACCATAAACATTACTGGATGCATGTGTGCTAGGGTTCTTCCATAATGTAACCTGACATACCATACCACCATTTATAGTGTAGCTCCCTACATGCAAAGCAAAGTAAGAAGGGGGTGCTGGACAGTCATGCAGGACCGGCATACTGGTCTAAGCAAAGCCAGTGGAGGAGTGACATTGTAAGAGACAGATTGTTGCCCTCTTCAGAGCTCTGATTTACAGCACATTTGGAGGTGGAGCAGGAAGAGATGGAGTGACATCCTCAGCAGTGCTGGGTGACAAAGTGATGTCTGAGGTGGGGCAGAGAGACAGAGGGATGTCCAGCAATGCCATGACGTCCTCATACAGGCAGGGTAAAGGGGACAAAGAAAGACTCCCCAGAGTCAGAGACTGAGAAAAGACGGACAGACAGGAGGCCTCCTTTTTTGTCCTCTGTCTTGGTTGTCGCTGGAGAGGCCACCCTGTTGGCTTCCGACATGGGCTTGGCAGAAAGGGCCACCTGGTCAGCTGCTGGTTTGAGCTACACTAGAGTGCTGGTGTCAGTATTCGTCCACATATCTTCACCCAACAAACTGGCTACTGTATGTATAATTTAGTCAAAGCTAAAACATTTTTCCACCTGTACATTAATTTTTGAGATTTACGTTTTTGAGATTTATATTTAGGGTTCTAAACTTTATCCATATTATAGCTCTAATTTTGAATTTGGATTTTGAAATGTAAATTTTTTTTGTGTAAATGTACAGTATATAATGTGTATTCAATTTAAATACATGGGAATACAACTCTATATATAAAAATACCGTATGTGTGTATACAGTACATACTGTAAATATGTCCAACAGAAATATTGTACTTCCCCCTCCTTCTTTTACAGTATATAGTAATGGATAGTTTAGAAGTTGACAAGAGGACACCAAATCATTCACACAGCCGGATATAATGGACTTACTAACGCTTCACCCGATCACATCACTCTTGTCTATCTCGAGCCATCGCACATGTGGATTAGCCATTTGTGCTGAAATATCGGCTCTTGTGTTTACCGAGCAAACAAGCCTCTGGACACTGCTCGGGCTCTCAGGCTTTTCTAGTAGACATTAAGTTTGGTGAAGGAATTGGGAATAGGGGATGATAGCAAGACCATACATGACATCTCCTGACTATAAGAGAGAAGAGAAAAAGAAAGTGAAAAAAAGCAGACATTTTCCACTTGGGTACTCTAATGACTTGAACAATAAACACCATAGGATGAGACAGATGTGAGACAGAGTATCTACAGATGTTTTTGTGGCTTCATACAGCACTTTCCAACACGGTGCAAAGAAATTCCTGTTAATTCCATTGTTTTCTTGAATGTTTTGTGGTAGAGTTGAAATGAAAGATACTTTTGACTAAAACGATTACTATTAAAACATATTCGTGTAAAAATTGGTTAAACATAAATGCATGTGGACAGAATTTATTACCTGCTGCCCAATCTTAAGCAAGGAACAAAAACATAAGATATTCTGTTCAGTTGTATTTATTTATTTTTTTACTCAATGATAAAATAGTGTGATGTATCTAAAACGATTTTACTAAAGCAATTTGCCATATATTCTATTTATTTTTAATAATAGTTCATATTTACCATGCATACATACATTAAATTTCGAGTCGATTATAAAATACTTAAGTTGCTGTTATCATTTACATTAAAGCATACTGTATAAACATTTTATTTTAGTTTTTTTATCTTTCAAAGTTAAGTAGACACCAGAAAATATCTCCGTTTGGTGGCACGGTCGCTTAGTGGTTAGCACTATCGCCTTGCACCTCCAGGTCCTGGGTTTGATTCCCACTTTGAGGCTGTGTGCATAGAGTTTGCATGTTCTCCCTGTGCTTGGGTGGTTTCCTCCCAAAGACGGGCAGATTAGACTAAGCGTTGCCAAATTTCTCGTAGTGTGTGAATGTTGACCAGAGGTCCTACCACAGAAATAAATAAATAAATAAATAAATACAATGGGCCTCCATGATCCTTAGTTGGACTACAGAGTTTCCTAGATGGTATAGGAAGGATGGTAGAAACCAGACTGATACTGGAGTCTAAATAAAAATCTTCTTCCAGAAAGCTTCACCGTGTCGATGATTTTATATTTTACTTTAAAATAGCATATTCTTTGAAAAAAATCTGTTTATTGTTAGATAAATAATATGGTGTCTGTTTGCTGTACATTGTTACTATAGAGACAATAATGTATTAGGACACTAAGAGTAAGTGCACTGATATAAACCCTGCTGCTGGGGCTGATATAAGGGCTGTACCTCCAAACCTTTTTGGGAGGTTTGAGAATTTGAGAATTTAAACGTGACGTTGTAATTGTACACTACAACCAAGTATTTATTTAACATTAGGGAATGATGTATGCATACCGTAGTGTTACTTATCTGTCCGAAAAATGAAAAACAAAAAGAACGTCCGTGTTGAAGAGTGCAGTGCAACATAAGCAGGCATAAGAAGTAGTGGACTGAGGCGAAAAAGGTCCTTATCAACATCCAATTTGACCGGAATAATGAAAGCAGAACTTTTGTTTTTAATTAAAGTGAGACCTTTGGGCATGATTACGGGTGTAGTGATTAATCACTGCTCTGGTCCACTACAGGGGTAGTGCAGCTTTGGCCTGTGTGTGTCACAGATGAGGCATCGAAGCCTGAGCAGGTGTCTGTGACGAGGTTCTGGACTTCGCTTAGACTTGCCATGCCATTCGAACTAATACGTCAATGTTTCTATTTCATTTCTTTTTTTTTTTTCTTTTTTTTTTCGAACCGTTAAGGAAAATGAAAATGTCAGCAGTGTAGGGGAGTCGAGCTGTTTGTCTGGGGCTGAGAGTCGTGCACAGGCAGCACACAAGGCCATCTGAGCTATTTGGAGAATGGTGGGATTTTCTTGATGGATGCAGGTCAAACACATAACCACTGCTTCCTCCTGCACTCATCAGAAGTGACTTTAGAGAGGTAGTCTTTTGAAAAAATAGACAATATAAGATTTTATTCCCAGGCTTTCATAGATGCTGTTAATGACTATGAGCTTGACTTTCAAAAAAAAATTTAATACTTGACCAAAATAGGATGAAATTCAT
Source organism: Clarias laeviceps (assembly GCA_030014305.1). NCBI lineage: Eukaryota > Metazoa > Chordata > Actinopteri > Siluriformes > Clariidae > Clarias > Clarias laeviceps. The sequence continues at coordinate 6,393,144 of JAQMYJ010000011.1, read as the reverse complement.
AGCACTTTAAAAAAATCATTCTTGAATAATAATTAAAAAAAAAGAATAATAAAAAAATTATAATAATAATATTTTTCTACTATTGAATGAATTACAAATGTATTTTCTTGTATCTTTGTGAAAAGGTTGGCATAGTAGGGCATTGATAGTAGCACTACCACCATCGCACGACTACTACTATTAGTACTACTACAACCAGTCCCCACTGAGGGAGTTTGGTTGGCTTTATGGTTGCCTCGCTGGAGGTGGTGCTGGAATGTACTGTAGGACCTTGAACAAAATGCTTTCGATCATGTCCAACACCAGTCACCCACTGTGTGGAGTTTTTGCCTCACAGAAGAGCATGTTCAGTGGCAGACTTATATCACAGAGCAGCTCTACTGACACACTAGTGATACAACACAGTTGCACTCATCTGTCCACTGAATACTCGTCCTCATTTGTCTATATTTTAGACGCATTCTTGGGTCATTTCCCGCATCCCATACTTTTTTCTATCTATCTATCTATCTATCTGTCTGTCTATCTATCTATCTATCTATCTATCTATCTATCTATCTATCTATCTATCTGTCTGTCTATCTATCTATCTGTCTATCTATCTGTCTGTCTGTTGGTCTGTCTGTCTATTCATCCATCCATCCATCTGTGCACAGTTTTATGCATTTCCTTTATGCTGGTTTCTAGTGTCCTACCACTTCCCCTACGTAAAACACAGATAATGACCTTCTAATTTTATCCAAATATAATGTCTTAAACAATATTACACAACTATGTTAAAAATACACCAAAACAAGTCATACACTGGAAAAGGCAGTCCAGTTTAAAATGTGTTTCCTACTTTTATTTCCTTTTTCTTCACTCTCTTTCACTACCCTGCTTGTTAGCTTTCTAGTGCTAATTGGGACAATTATCCAGGTGACTAGTCGAGTAGAAAAGCTTTCCGGAATTCCTAACAGACAGGTAACACATACTGTACCTAACACTGGTGACATATGTTGTGTTCTGAGATGCTTTTCTTCTCAGCATGTTTATAACGAATGTTGATTAGCAACAGTACAGCCTTCATATCAGCTTGAACCGATCTGGCCGCTGTCCCCCGACCTCTCTCATCTGCATAGCAATTGCTTTTCATGTTGCTCAGCATTCGGTGTAAACTCATGTCATGCGTGTCATGTCCTTGAAATAGCCTTGGCTCCGGTGATATAAATGAAAAAGCACACCGCCACACTGCATTTTTCTTTCTCCTTTTATTTCCTTTCTCCCCTATCGTTTTTTTTTCCCTCTTGCTCACTATTTCCTTCCTACCCTCTCCCTTCATTTTCATCTCTGTTGTCCTCATACATCTACAGCAGTGAAAAACAGACACATGCTTATTTACCATAATCTGATTGTGAACTTTCATTTTTTTCCCCCCTGAAGTATGCAGCTGCTTCCCTCTGTTGGCAAGATCTTATCAGGATTGTGAATATCACAAAGGCGCAATCCGTTTGCCTCTCCACAGTTAGCCACCTGACGTACCCGAGGTTTTTTTTTGTTTTGTTTTTTTTAGACGCCGTGGGTGCTCGATTGCGGTGTAATCCACCTCATTTACAAACCGAACATGGCTAACGATTTTACACCTAATCCCCCTCTATATTTACCTATCTGGAGGCAGTTTGTAAAACCTGCGGCTCTGCTTGTTATGGTGAGCGCATCTGTCTGCATGTTGTAAATAAAAAGTGCACGCTTTCTGCTCCCCGAGCTTTCCTGACACGGACTGTCTGTCATCAGTCCGAGAGAAAGGGGTGCCGCCAAGGTCAATATCCTAATCTACAAATCTTAGCAATTTCACACGATCCGTGACTCACGCTTGTCCTTGGAGAACATTGTGTGTGTCGTTACGTATATGTGTGACCGTACGCCTGGTGGCCTTTAAGCTACGTTTGCTTTCGACCCAACAGCCAGAGTGACATTATGAGCTGTTGAAGCTGCTTAGTGCCTGTTAATCAATGAGGCTAAAAACAAAGCTCTCTTGAGTCAAAAGGTCACCTGATCTGCTTGCCGACAGTCAATTCCAAATCTGCAAGGAGCTCATTTACGCAACTGCATGTCCTTGTTATCTGCTGTGTTACTCTTTATTAGCGGTGCCCTGTGACTCTATTAGTGTTATGGCTACAATATTTCTTTATAGATATTCATTATTGGAATGCATGATTTTTTTTTTTCATATTACATGGTTCTGATTAACACAAGCACTGAAACTGAAATGAGTCGTAAGCAGTACTGTAGTAAGCAGACGTTGCCAGAATTGCATCTTGATTTGCGAGCAAACAGTCGACCCTGGCTAGATGAAGTGTTTGTGTCTCAGTGCTATCACAACCGATTCGAAGAGATTCTCAGTATCCCCTTTTTTCACTGCTCCTCACTTGCAAATTGGGTGCACCATTCGTGGCACCTTGTGGTCATTTTTAATGAGCTGTCCGGCTGATACTGCTGTAGCTTGAACTGGCATTCCATCCAGGGTATTATCCCAACTCTCACTGATGCCCAGTGTGATAATCTCCAGATACATCTGGATAAAGCAGTTAATGAAAATGATTGAAGGGGTGGAAGGAATGAAGAAGGGAAGGAAATTAAATCAGACTACAGAAGGTAAAAGTTTTTTTTTTTTTTTTGTCATTACTCATAAATCTTCAAAGTCTCTTGCAGTTTTTCACAGCCTGGAAATTCATCACACAGAATCATTTCTTTTCTTCCAAGCGACAAATAACAGGAATTCTGGACTGAACAGATAGAATCCACTCAACAGAACAGCACACTAGTGTTCATTGTGTCGGCATATGAGTACATTTGATTATTCATCGATTTCCATTTTCACTGTTCCAAATTGTGCACATTGGGCATCGAATGCTCCTCATCCAAGACCATTCTGATCGATTCGTGGTATTCTTCCCTCACGGCTGCATTTGTTAGAGTCATCCCTGTTAACACTCTTCCTTCTTGAACCTTACGATTTACTCATCAAAATCTGGAGCATGAAATCCACGTCACTGAGTCTCGTCTTGCTTGTCTCGTCTTGTTTTGAGCTCAGAGGCATCAACAAGCTTCTCTTGCTTTTCCGTCTCCCTAATCAGTCACGAGCATTTGCATATACATATACACTTGGCTGTTCAGTGTGATGCAGGTTACTGATGGTGCTCTAATGGCATGAAGAGAGTGTGCCATTCCTCCCGGCCTGGGATCTTCCTGTTTCATCTCTCCACTGTGTCACCACGGAGTGGTGGCGTTCGCACCCCAGGTTGCTGTAAGCGTTTCAACGCAGCTTCTTTCATGCAAGACTGATATCTGCTCCGGCGAAGCTCGTGACGCTTGTTCATTCTTTGCTGTCACCTTATCAGATTATCTTTGAGGCTAGCTGCCATGTGCACAATAATAAGGGCGCCAGCGCTTCTCGTTTGGCATTATTGCTCCAGCTGTGGCTATAAAACCCCATGTGGTTGGAGATTGGGCTGAATTAACATGCAACACTGTAGTGCATCCTTTCATACTGAGGTTGATCCATATGAAGGACTACTGACCACTGTGAGATCAGTGCTAGGAGAACTGTGGAACTATTACTTAACCTTCACATGGTGAAAGAATGTTTTGGACAAGTCCTAGCATTTTACGGTTTCGGTTAAGGCTTTGGGTTACTGGTTGGAGGTTCAATCCTAAGCACCACCAAGCTGCCGCTTTTGAACCCTTGAGCAATGCTCTCACCCCTATCTGCTCCAGAGGTACTGTATCATGGCTGACCTTGCGCTCTGACCATAGCTTCCTTGCTACAATGCGTGTAAAAGTATGTCTCTGTGTTGTAAGGTATATGCATGAGGCTTATGTCCATTCCACTGGATTTCACTATTTTACTATTAGAGCTGTGTTCTAAGGCACGGTGATTAAATCGACCTATCATCTGGAGATCACTGGTTCGATTCCCGGGTGATGCTGTAGCCTCTCGCAGCCATGGGGCTTCTCAGGGGGGTGGGATGGGAGGCCCAATCATGTGCGTCTGTGAGGAAGGAGCAGATAGCGCTGTTTTCCAAGTGTGTTACGCCACCCCCAACGGTGTGTGAACGAGCAGTTCGAAAAGATGAAGGAAACATGTGATAACCTTCGGCCTTCCCTTCCCTTGCCTTAATGTGGGACACCCCCCCCACAGTGACGAGGAGGAATTGGATGCAACTTAATTAGGGAGGAAATCGGAGAGGGGGATATATCGTCCTGAGACCTGGACTCCACTCCTGTGTACATTGCAATTTCTACTGACTGTTTCTCTTTATTTATAGCTGATAATTACAAATTTAATCAATGTCTTCAACCAGGAAGAAGCTTGGCAAAAGAATTATACAGTTCTTATATGAGGATGGTACAAGGATAAGTATATATGGACAATTAAGTTGGGATAAAATGTCTCATATGAGGACATTTAGGTCTCAAGAGGTTAATATATATTTATATACACCAGCTTTTCAGAAAATAGAAAAGACTTACATCTTCTGCAAATACTCACATTTTGTGAGAGTATAACTTCTTCATCTTTTATGTTAATGTGCGGTTAGTGGAATACCATGACCTAATGGACTGGAGTTCAGAGCAGAATACTGCATTTACTACATAATACTACATTTAAACAATCAACCACAAAGTTAAAAGCGTTTCAGCCTTAATTTATCACGTCCACTGTACATTACAGCACAGTGAAATTATTTTTGCTTTGCATATCCCAGCTTTTGTTAGAGGTTGGAGCGCAGGGTCAGACATTATACAGCGCCCCCGGAGCAGGCAGGGTCAAGAGCCTTGCTCAAGGGCCCAACAGTGGCAACCTGGCGGAGCTGGGGCTCGAACTGTCGACCTTCAATCAGTAACTCAGAGCCTTAACACACTGAACTATCACCTTCCCTTAAATTTCAGCATTTATTACATGATTTTAGTAGGTTTTAATATTTCAAAACCTGTAAGAAATATAGTTGTTTAAATTAAATCAGGCAAACTTTTATACTAGATCAAATAGAAGATCTAATCAAATCAACAGTTTGCCCATAATTCACAACTGTTTTTTTTTTTATAATCATGTATCTTTCTAACAACGTGTTCAGAACTTCATAAATGATGTGTGAGTAAATCACACACCTGATTGAGTGTTTGCACCAGCCTGTGTATTAAACAGTATCCACTATAACATGATCTTCATGGGAAGATGAGTGAATTGGTGCCTCGCTTCTGGTTGGAGATCTCGTTGCATGGATGCCCCGTGTGTCCCTTTGGGATGCGTCCGGTGTCTGGGGACGGTTTCACTCTACCATGAAGACGGTTCTGGCCTTGACTTGGCTGCAGTTGCTCGATTGTTCAGGACTGGAATTTCCTACAAGTCTACCTGAGTGTCCAATAACTACCTGGACTCCATATTAACATCAATTAACATCAACTGTTATAACTGAACTGCCTGCCACCTAACACA
>JAQMYJ010000011.1:6354454-6377110 GCA_030014305.1 Clarias laeviceps | reverse complement strand
TGTAGAAATACTAAAGTATATTTAACTAAATGTCACTAATCCGCAGTGCTACCACCTGCTAATGGCTACCAATACGCGTTTCAAACATTCCCGTTATTCTGTGTCACCTTGTATATACTGTGTGTGTGTATATATATATATATATATATATATATATGTATACGTACGTATGTACTGTATTAGAAAGACTTTAGAAGGGGAAAAGTATTAACATCCCCATATATGGCAAGTTGCACAAACAATTCTTCTTTTAAACAAAGGCTATTTAAAGAGTTACTGTTTTATTAGTTTATGCACAACTCAGTAAACCTTGAAAAATGCTTTATTCTCCATATACACATGTTTCCTTCAGATTACTGACAAATGTGTTTGTTAAAACTTAAACAATGATTACACAGATTGCTGTTTGAAAAACGAAAATATTAATTACTTACTTTGTTTATTGAAGTTGCTGAGATAAAAAATGACGTAAGATCAGCAGTTACTGCTCAGAATGTAATGCAGTATTATATGTCACTAGGGATTTCCACAATTGCAAAATTCTGTGCTAATATGATGTTTAAAATAATAATTTGGCCGACAGCTGATGCCAATACCAATTTCTTTATTATTATTATTATTATTATTATTATTTATTTATTTATGCCCACTTCGGGTGCCAGGAAAACAAAGCAATTTTCATTATATGAGTCAATGACTGAATATCTTTGAATGAGCAGAAAATCATCATACAAATTTATGAAACAACCTTTAATACGAGTACAACCATATTCCACATGACCGATTCTACCTGTGAAAAAGCCTTTTCATCCTGCTATACAGCTGCCTGCTTTATAAGAAGAACTCAGTACTCACATAGCCTGACACAGCCTTTTTGTGAAACATAAATGTAATTAAATTATAAATATTAAAGATTTTAGAGAAGAAAAAAAAACATTATTGCTTGTAGTGTCTTCTCTTGAAATGTTACTGAAGCATGTCTTACAAACTGCATACTGTATTGCTGATCTGATTTACATAGAAATACTTAATGACAATTTCTTGAAACCAAACCAAATGTATATGTTGTTTCTGTAATGGTGGGTATTATAGCACCACTTAGTGGAATACATTTACATTTTTATTATGCCTACTTTAAATCTGAGCAGTTGAGGACTCAAGGGCACAACTGACTACTTTAGGTCAATAATCCAATGCCTTAACCGTTGAGCTACCACTGAGTATGGAATTAATTCAAAGATTCCATTCAAGATTCAAAGAACTTTATTAATCCCAGAGGGAAATTGCTTATATTATCATTTCTAAAACTGTCACTGAGTATTGTGATGTTACTGATACAAATTCGATCACTGGCATCTGTGAATGCCATCTTATTTGCAAATTTTTAATGCCATCTTATATAGTGATACCAGTGAACATGGTAAATATTAGCTGATATCAGTGTACAGTTGATAAATCTGTGCATCACTGTCCATATATCCGAAATTTACTACAAGCTTAGTCCTCAGCAATGTGATGCCTGTTTATGTTGGTGAGATTTTTGAGTTTTTTAAGTATATATATATATATATATATATATATATAATTTAGTTCCACCTTTTAATTCTATGTGTTTCTGTATACAAACATCTGATCATAGCAGGTCTCAGTATTAGGAAAATACAACCTAAGAAGAACAACATACAACATTTTTCACAGTGCCATATTATACAGTAATTTACCAATAAATAAGCCAAAATAATGAAAAAAAAAATCATGCTGGCAATACTTGGCACCCCCTGATTTAATAGTATGACTTTATAGTCTCTCGCATTTTTTTAAGCTCCTTCATTGCTTCAGTTCATTGATGTTTTTGGCTCTTTGCTTATTCACAGCTCTGTAAAGGTCCTGCCACAGCATTACAACTGGGTTGAGGTCTGGACTTTGACTAGGCCATTCCAAAACCTTGATTGTTTTATTGTTCAGCTATTCTGATGTCGATTTACTGTTGTGCTTCAGACCTGTTGCATGACTGGATTACGTGTTAGACAGTTGATCTCACATTTGCCTTTAGAATACTTATATGGTCAACTCAATGACTTCAAGGTGCCAGGTCCAGTGCCAACGCCATGATTGGTGAAAACCAAGTACAGGATTTCCGCAGAAACACTTCATACCCACTGTCAAGGCTTGTTTTTGCAGCCACAGGACCTGAATGCTGCAGACCAGCAAACTGCCAAAACTTCTGCTTTTTGTAAAGGTCTTCACACCTAATGATGAACAATTAATCAAGGGCTTAGTCCTTCTGGAAACACTTAGTATTACCCGAATGGTTATTATTATTGTTTTTTGTACATCAGCGATATTGTCTTATGTATTTATTTGGTTCTGTTTTCCAAAATATAAACTATCTAATAGTTTTAAGGTCACCAATTAATAAATATTTGTATATAAAACACATTATTAAAACCTCCAAAATTTGTTATTCAAAATATGCTGTTAATGTTTAATGTAAAATATAATTCAGTTGCTACCTACAGTACCTATTTTTTCCCCTCACATTGTGAATATCACGATTAAAGGATGAATCTGATCTAACCTTAAAAAAAGAGAGAAAAAAAGCAGGAAAAACTAAATTTAAACATGGCAAAATGGAGGGAAAATTTTTTTCTCTTTCTCTTTTTTATGTATAGACACAATAGAAACCCATGTGACTTCCAAAATGGTGAAAAAGTGAACCTATAATGACCCTGACTAGGCAATTACAGAACATGCAGTAAACGAATTGTTCAACATCGCTCGTTCGTGTTAATGATGAGGTCTTTGTTTGTCCCACAAGCTTCATATTTACACTCTGGAAGGGATAAATTTCCTGCTAACTTTCTGTTTGCTCCCTGGGATCCAGGAGCTGGGTTTTTATGCGAACGTCTAATGAACCAGATGTCTTGTGTAAGTTTATGGCACAAAAATGAGAGAACAGTGCTCCCCTAGTTGCATAAGAATACGTGATCTGCTAAGCCTGACTAATATATTTGTTATATACTGTATACTCCTAGTGTGAATGAGTATGTGAGTTTGAGTGTGTGTGTGTGTGTGTGCGCGCGCTCCGTGCGATGAACTGGCACCCCATCCAGGGTTTACTCCACCTCATGTCCACCACGTGTCCTGGAATAGGCTCCAGGCAATACGGGATAAAGCGGTATAGACGATGAGTAAAAGTGAGTGAGTGTACACCTATCAGCCATAATATTAACAGCCCTTAACATTGATTATTAGTTATCAGTGTTGGTTGTAACGCGTTAGAGTACTTTTTTGATGTAACGAGTAATCTAACGCGTTATGTCTGCCATTTAAGTACTCAGTTATTTAGTTATTATTTAAAAAATGTAATCCGTTATTTAAACAATTTATGTAATCCGTGAGCAGTCATTCCCAATTAGTGTGTGTGTGTGTGTGTGTGTGTGTGTGTGTGAAAAAGTCGTCCTTCAAGCCCCGCCCCCGATAACCCGCCCCCCTCTATTATTCCTGCTGTTATACCCCTATCTCACCTATTTGGTTTGACTATGTGAAGACCGACACGCAGAAAGATGGAAACCTAATCACAGCTCCAAAACTCGTGGTGAATCATGATGAACCGTACTTATGGCCACCGCGCGAAACTGCGTAGGTGAGATAGGTGTATTAGTAGTTAACAGATTATGGGCCAAACTTTGCTGAATGATGATGGTAGAATAATTATAAAGGTTTTGACTAAAACAACATTCATGAGGAATCACAAAGGAGTTTTTATTTTCTGCAATGGAAAAGTACTCGAACTAGTTACTTTTATCAGAAAGTATCGCTGTAATGTAACAGATTACAGTAATTTTGTAATGTACTTAATTACTTTAAAAAGTAACGTCCCCCAACACTGTTGGTTATATACCAGTAAGGCTCACCCATGCTTGCGGGGCTCAAAGGCCAGCAGGTCCGATCCGATCTCAAAGAAACGCCAATGCAGCAAGAAATCACTGAAAAAACAAGCCAGTGCTGGCCATGACAGAACTGTATCAGAACACCCAGTGCACCACAGACTGCCGTGCACGGGGACCAGCAGGCAATGAGCCCAAGGTTCACCTCCAAACTCACCAGATCCCAATCTAATTGAGCACCCATGGGTTGCACCGGACAAACAAGTCCGATACACGGAGTTCACAGCTCACAGCACCTAAATGATCTGCTGCTGTCAACGTCTGGCTGAATTTATAATTTCATTATTATTTTTCTTGTACGATGGCTATGTAAACAAATACCTCAAGTTGGACATATCCCAGGTCTCCTTGCTACTTGCTGCTGCTGATGTTTCAGCTTTGGAATCTTATCTCAAAAACACAATGCAGCTATTTGGGGAATTTATTATTTTTTTCAGGCAGCTTTTAATTTTTGGCTCTAATCCTGTCGCACATTTCAATTAGCCTTTCCCTGGGTAATGCGTTTGTTTTTCTCTGACTTGTTCATACTTTTTATTTTTCTTAACTTAGTGTAGCTCTTTCAAAATAAAATGCTGCTTTAGGACAACGATACTGTCTACTTGTTCAGGTTTGTATTGTAGTGTTCAAAAAAAAAAAAAGCAAGTGTGTGAACTGTCACATCCAAGCCGTACCACTTTGTTCAATTATTTTATTCAAATTATTCTAGACCAGACGCATGTTGTCAGGGTTCGGATCATATCTGTCCAGTTGCTTTGTCCAAATTGGGGACATTTCTGTCCTATTCTTTTGCACATTCACCAGACAAAGCAGTGAGTGAGTAGGAGGCTACACCTCTTGACACACACCTCTGTGCCGAATTACAGCAGAACTCTTTTTATTTGGCCCATTTTCAGGCAAAACTTAACCAGAGTTGGCGCTCTGTCAATGCTTAAAAGCAGACAAGATGTTCTTTTTCTGCACCCTTTCATTATTAGGAAGTGTGCGGTTGAAATAAAAAAATATAGGAGCCTTTTTCCTCTACATGGCTTCTTAGTTCTGACATTTTAAATCTCCATAAAATACAGGAGGGATGTTTATGTATCATCTATTTTCTTTTCTTTTATTTATTTATTTATTTATTTATTTTTTTTTTTTTGGGGGGGGGGGTTGATGTGTTTATTTTAATTAACCTCATGTTTAACTAGATAAATGTGACCTGTCCACATTTATGTTATTGGATATACGTTTACAATACAAGGTCATGTAACAGTCTTTAATAACCGAAAATAGAAGCTTATATAGTGGTTTATAACAGGACGCTGTAAGTACCCTGTACAGCTCAGATGATAAAAAGTGTGGTCTGGTTCAGGTGTGGTATTAGATTCTGTTCTGGACGAATGTTTGCTCTTGTTGTTGTTATGAGAACACTTGATAAAATGTCTGTTTCTGAGCTACCTGTCATGCATTTATCTTATGCTTCAGCATTCATCATCTTAGAGGCGAAAATTCACTACATGAAGTTTAAACAAAAGCTTAAAAGATTAACTAACAGGTTGCCATGTTGCTAGCAAGTTTTCGACTGGGACAGCAAACTTAAACATTTAATTTAGTCTCAGTTTATCTGTTTGTCTGGGTATTTGTCTGGCTGTTGATCTACAGTATAGCTCTCTTTTTTCGGTTTATCTATGCAATTCAATTCAATTCGATTTTATGTATATACTGTAGCTCTTTTAATACTGGTCTTTGTTAAAAAAGGAGCTTTACAGAGTGAAAAAAAGTCAGGAAATAAGTTTGAAAAATGTGAGGAACTATGTATAACATATGATATAATTATAAATAACTAGACAGGTAAATTTTCTGAAGAAAATGTGAGTGGTGCTTGCCATGGCAAAACTCTACTTTATAATGCCAGTCTTTATAATACCAGTATACAGGATAAGTTGCTAAGGTGTTTTAAAGTGGTTGCTAGGGTGTGGCTTGACAGCTTCACAATGATCCTGAGAGACTGATTGGTTGTCTGAGTAAAGTGAGGCCCACCCCCAAGTCTCTATGACAAGAGGATCTACAGTAAGGTTCAGTTTCAAAGTTCCGATGGAGGTTACCATAGCAGGGAATGCAGCTGTGAGCACATCCTGTTTCAGTGGGGAGAATCTTCACCATAATATGTCAATGGGACACATTTGGGCACCTCTTGCAGGCCAGGGGTACAACTTATACCCTCTTGTGGGGTATCTTCTGACACAGCTTGCAACCTCTTCAAATATGGTACATTTTATATTCTTCCTTTGACCATCAAAGTTGTTCTGAACGTTATAAGTCTATGGGATTTTTTTCATCCCTTAGAATAGTCATAGCATCTCCATTCCTGAATAAGCCACACAATTTAACACCACTTTCATAGGTCTATGACAAACGGTACGGAACTAGTTACAAGAAGAATTAAAAAGAAAAAAAAGAGAAAAATAAGCCCGCAAGATAATACAAGAAATGGTTTGCTTTGCAAACCATTTTTTTGCTACTAATTATGGATTTGTCCCTGATAAGGAAGCCTAGAGCAATGATGGCAAAGGAAAATTCCCTGAGATCACAATAGGAAGAAACCTTGTGAGGAACCAGATTCGACCAGGAACCCATCCTCATTTACGTGATATCAAAAGGATGTAGCAGGAATTGATTTGCGGTCATACTTGTGTGCTGTGAGGTTAAAGGTTCAAGTCTTAAAACAAGAACGGTGTTTAAGTGAATATGAAGTCCACTTTTGTTGTTGGAGACTCAGGTACAAAACTGTTTGTGGTATTTCAGTCATAAACTATTGAGCGACTGCTCATCAGAGAAAAACTGCCTGCATCATTTTCATGGCCATGTGGATCCACCACACATCCCAAGTAGACCACATAGGGCACATCGTTAGCACCTCCATGTGACAAGAGCTCCTACCAGAATCAGGGCACAAGGATGTGTCAGACAGGTCCAGAGGGCAGAAGGGGTCAGGATCGCTGGCAACTCAGGAGTGCCATGTGTAGCGGTTAGAAATAGTCACAGACTCATAGCAGATAAGGTCAATGTATATTTTGTGCAGTCAGGGACTCTGGCAGGACTAACTACAACAGCATCAGTCAAAGAGCGAGCGAGAAGGAAACACAGATATGACTGGATATGGCTCCCTGGAAAGTAAAGTCACTTCATCACCAACTAACCTGAGTGATTATTGAGAGTGGAGGAAGTGGACAGCATGCAAACTTAACAGTTCACTATTAAGCTCTACATCCATGAGTCCCCCAGATTTACACCTTTATCTAAGACAAATATACTCGCAAAACGCTTAGCTAAATAAATAGGTTTTCAGCCTAGACTTAAACACTGAGAGTCCAAAACATTAATCTGAAGACTATCCTTTTAGTTTGGGAATTTGTAAGAAAACCTCCCTTATCTGGTTGTCAACTACCCTGTCTGTCTTTATTTGAAGTTAATTTGTTATAGAGACGAGTTATGGTATAACTATTTATATACTACAGTTACATTGCAGTTGTGCATGATGTTCTTTAATGTCCTAAACCCCTTAATCCCATGACACATCACCATTCAATTTATTCATTCATCGATTCATCCGTTCATATTCAATAAAATGGTTAAGGTAGCAGTGGACCCGAAGCCAGGAAGACATCCAGGATGGGACTCCAAATCCAAATCCTTTTTATAACATGTTCACTATTATCACATATGCTTAAAATGCCTCAGACTGGAACATCTTATTATTTGAATTCTGGATCAACACTATTTAATGCTGAAAATGTGTTTTATTTTTTCATATTACATATTTAGTAAAATATATTATGTGCTGCCTAAATCCATTATTGTTTCTGCTTTTCATAAGGGTCTAGTGAGTTAAAAAAAAAAAAAGTCTCTCACAATCATAACAGTGGTATTATGATCATACGTATGCAGTGTGTATACACATATCATTCCCCTGCGTTGACTGTGAGAGAATCTTTGACAATGTGTTATGGAGAAGGAAAAAGAGCAGCGGAGGGATAAGAGGCAAATCCTTTCATGTTTTTAGCTGTAGCTGTGATCCGAGCATGCCACTTATCCTAAAACTCATCATTGTTTCCTCTCCTTCCATCTCTCTCTCTCTCTCTCTCTCTCTGTGCGAAGGGCGAGCCGAGTCAGTGGCCACGTTCAAGGGCAGCGAATTCTTCAGCTACAACCTGTCTCAGACGCCCATCCAGAGCAGCTCGGACGATATCACACTATCGTTCCGTACGGTCCAACGCAATGGCCTGCTGCTGCACACCGGGAAAGGTGCCGATTACGTCAACCTGTCACTGAAGAACGGCGCCGTCTGCCTTGTTATCAACCTGGGCTCGGGTGCCTTTGAGGCCCTGGTGGAGCCATCCGATGGCAAGTTTAACGACAACGTCTGGCACGCCGTACGCATCGCCCGCAACCTGCGCCAGGTAAACAAGGGGATGAACCAATCTCTCACACCCCCACACGGCTGCCATAAACAACCACAGTGTCAAATATATACAAATTCATACTATTCTGTCAATCACAACCAAAATCGTCATTGGTTTATGTTCTGAAGTAACCTCAATAGATCTGATTGTAGCTAGCTGGAAATCAAGTGCAATTCTTTGAAATGCTTGGACGCCATAGTCTTGGATTTTGTACTGTACGTCTGCTTTTTAAGAAGAAGCCAGTTTAGTTCATTTGTTTTTTTGGGGGCCACTTGCACTGACTACCAATCACAAAAATTTCCCCATAGTTAGTTGTTAAACATGTGAGTTTAAAACATGTAACACAACAAACACACTCTGAACAAACAAATTGATCTGGATAGGGTGCGATTTGACTTCTTTCCAAAATCAGTCCCTGTCTGCCCACAAATAGGTTGGACTGTATGTTACCTCTGTAAAATGTTCTGCCCTGTTAAATGCCTGAGGCAGAGGAACCTTAAATCCAACCAGCTGTTCAACTCAATGGAAATAAACATGTTCTTGTCATGTGGTCTTCTTTGCAGTGACTTGCTTTCCTTGGTGTATCAGAAGTCCTGTGTTCTTGCCAAGGAAAATCACTGCCTCAATGAAATACACGACACCAAGGTTACAATACTCTCACGCCTTGGAATATATTGTCAGTAAAATCAGCCAGATGTTGACCTGTTTCCGTGTTGGCTAATAAACACTGTGTACATAAAAGATCAGGTCCAGTTCCACCCATGCACTGTTTACTCCAAACCAGAAATACTTTAAGAAATTTGAACATTTCTTAAACCCAAACCTTTAATCACACAAGACACTCAGAAAGGATTTTTATATAAATAAATATTTTATCACATCAACAGGACAATTCTCTGTTCACGGGCTTATAACAATGCAGTACAAGGTAGTGATCTATTCACATATAAAAATATGTAAAGCAACAAATGTGAAATCTAAGTGCAAAATGGGTTACGGCTGCATTCTGACTGTTTGACACTGGAGAATAAAATAATTTTAATGATAACACTGATGATACTCCATTAACAGCTTTACGTTTGCCATTATTATAATTATAAATTATGATTCCTGACTAATGACAACATATAGCATACTGTATAGTACACTCTGGTTTAAGAAGAGGGCAGATAAACAAAAAAATAACACAGAATTTAAATACTATAGCTTCATAAATATAATGCAAATGGTAAAACATAAATATTTAGTAGCAAAGTTTTGTTTTTATTACTAAAATTAAACCACGATACACACTTTGAGAAACACTGCTCTAAACCTCTCTCTCACTCACTCATTCTCTATAACGCTTATCCTACAAGGTTGCGGGAGGCTTGGAGTCTATGCCAGGGTATTCAGGGCACTAGGCAGGGTATTATACATCCTGGACGGGGTGCCAAACCATCGCAGGGCACAAGCATGCACACCCTCAGTCGCACGCTAGCTGCTAGCTCCTGGCTTTTCCAGGCATAACTGCACACACAGTTGTTTCCAACATTCATCACCATCCATGTTGGAACTTCCAAAGCGGTGCAGCTGTTGTCCACAGTAGGCTGCCTTTCACACAGACAGTGCAAGCAAGCGTGTATGTATGTGTGTGTGTGTGTGTGTGTGTGTGTGTGTGCGTGTGTGTGTGGATCA
This sequence comes from Clarias laeviceps, assembly GCA_030014305.1. Taxonomy (NCBI): domain Eukaryota; kingdom Metazoa; phylum Chordata; class Actinopteri; order Siluriformes; family Clariidae; genus Clarias; species Clarias laeviceps. The sequence goes on along the minus strand of JAQMYJ010000011.1, from coordinate 6,367,044 downwards.
CATGACTCCGTAGCCAGCCAGATGCTCATGGCTGGAGCTGCGTTGTGTGCGATAGAGATGGACTGCGTGAGGTCTCGGTTTAATTGGAATCAGATGGCCTCGCAGGTGCTCCAGTTCAGCGAGACTACAGGCTGTTTTGGATGGTGTCCACCTAATAGCACAAGCCCACGGAGGCTTGTGGGGGGGTAAAGGAGGTAATCGCTAATGCAGCTTTAGAAAACTGCTTTCATTTATGGGCCAACCTGAGAGGAGGAGAAGCAGCACATTGACTTCATTTGCCTTATACTGTATTCAGCCAGTGTTTACACTGTCACTTTAAAGAAGCAAGACTTGTGCAAAATAATAAAAGTGAATGAGCGACACACGTTATGATTAAGTAAAGCATCAAGGATTCTTTTGATAGTTAAGGGTTTTATATGACTTCAGGGGCAGAACTTGAAGGTAGACAAGGCTGTTTTCTAGGCCACTATTTGCTGCCCTGTCCTTTATTGTTTCTGAAAGCTATCAGTATTGAAATTATTCACCCTTGTATATGATTGCACCGTTAAAAAAAAAAAAATCAAAGTGCATTATGGGTGTTTTGCTGTCCTGTATCACCTTATTTCCTAAGTTTGGAGACTCACTAGTGACAGGGAAATCTGGATGCTTACAAGTGGCCCCTCTGTGTTTGTGTGTAAGTGTGTGTGCGTGTTTATTTGAATCCCAGCTAAAATTGGTTGAATATGATTGAAGTGGCTTCATGCATGTTCAGTCTGTGCCTCTCTGTTTTGTCTCTCAGTGATTGCTGAAGAATAATCCTGTAAATATGCTCCAATTACGCTTGCAAATATAGTCATTTGCATTCAGTCAGCCTTCCGTGTAGTGCTGGCGGTTGGGGGGGGGTGTAGATGGTGGGCAAGTCGGGGAGGTGGAGGGTAGTGGTTACTCTTGTTCATTTAGCCTAACCTAGGAAGAAAAACACTCAATAACCAGCTTGATAGAAGATTTTATTTATTTTTTTGATGGAGGCCTGCGCGCTGTGCTAATTTTCCAAGAACTGTTTTCCTTGATTGAACGTTTTCAGCCTGATCATTATTCGTCATCGACTATATGATGGAGCACAGCCCCAAGTAGTCTGTCAGGCGCCCGCGCTGATTAGCCTCCCATCTGATTGTTGTAACCTTTCGTTCGAGTCACTTACAGAGCTGGAGTATTTTGCGCATCTGATAATGGCTAGTAACATTTCGTTGTTTTCATTTGTGCGCGGCGAAGCTACAGCATTTCCCTGACCCGAGTGGTGTCACGCTGACATTTTCTTACGACCGCGTACGCTGATTGTATTTTTTGTTTTTTCTCGTAAACCAGAAACAGCTGCAGAATGTTTTAGTGCTGCTGACATTTCTCCGAAAAAACGCCGCACGCCATCTCTCTCCTCTTGCCTGCTTCTCCAGCTCAACCCTCCTGCCCTTCTTCTTATCATTTTACTGTCAATGATTCACTTAACTCTGTTTCTTTCTTTTCTCTCCTGCTAACAAAAGCCTATAAGCGGCAGTGGATTCGCAAATGTTTATCTTGTGCTAATGTCCTTTTAACGTTAATCCCTTCGTGGAATGTGAATCATTTTGACATTGTCCAGAAATAGAAAAAAAAAATTAGTCTATTAATAAAAGTGATATCTAATCTACCGGAAGACAAAGATTTATTAGTGAAATTATATGGATGATCATTATTAAGTATCATGATTTTTTTTTATTATTATTAAAACTGAAGCTTTTTTTAAAAATATTTTTTTGAGCCAGGTTTTTATGATTTATAATTCATCTTTTTTGTGTGGTCCATCCATTCATTGTGTATACAAATTAAGCCAGATTAATGGTCATAAGCCAGGTCTCAGCATAGCCTACAGCATTGTGAGCATTTATATTTGTGCGGTGGTGCCTCTGTTGGACCTGCCTCGCCTTTGTCGGTCATGGAGACTTACATTTACATTACAGCATTTGGCAGACAGCCTTATCCAACGAGACTTACTGTACATTTTTATCTCTTTATACATCTGAGCAGTTGAGGATTTAAGGGTCTTGCTCAAGGTCCCAACAGCGACAACTTGGCGGCGGTGGTGGGGTTTGAACCTGGGATCTTCTGATCACTAGTCCAAGACCTTAATCATTGAGCTACCCCTGCTTTTTTGGGGTCGTATATATGTTTCCCATACACTCAAGTTTCATCACCAGTGACGACATGAAGGACGGGTCATATATGGCACACGCTGCGATGTTCCTTCTGCTTCTGAGTCAGTAGCTTCAGGACAAACTTGGCAGCAATACAGCTCATGTTGAAATCACACGTGAGGATTGCCTGGACTGTTCCGTATGACATACTAACAATTAAAGCAATGTGGTGGATTGTTCTACAACATTGATCATGCGCAAGTTGCCAAATGGTTTCGATATTCCCGGGTTTGAGTTCGTTGAAGGTCTTCCTGATGAGCCGAATCATGTCAAACGTCCCAGTTTTTCCCCAAATTTGCCCAGGATTTCACATTCGTTCTTTGTTCTAACTTGCTGTCCATCATGAAATCGCCGACGTGGTAACGCATGTGTTCAAAATAGCACCAGTTGCGCAGCTCCTGATGTACACAGGACAATGTCTTTTGGCACACTGACTTGCTCTCTGTGACTGTGCATGCTGCCTTGTGCTGCCATCTGTTGGTGTGTTATAAAACTAGTTTCCTAATTTTTTGATACTCTACCACCTCGTACAAACAATAGTGAATGAAAGTCATTCAGGTGGAGCTGATAAATGTTGAACAACAGTTACTTTTACGCAAATTAGTGGAATACAGAAATGTGAGAAGGAAGGAAGTCAGAGGAAGTGGTCAGTAAGATGTTTAACTCAATAAAAAAATGGAAGCGTAGAAGAATAAGCTGGAAATGGATGGTACCATGGAACGATGGAACGTGTTGTTCCATTTCTGGGGAGGTGCACGTCCTGCTACACCGTAGGGTACGCAGCTGTATGAGCCCTAAGATGTAGATTTGATACAGAAGGATAAATCAGGCTTTATCTAATGTAGGGTTATGGCTGGAGCCCATCCCAGGGCATTTACAAGGTGGGGTACAACTCATCACAGACTACACTGTGGGAGTAAAGCCGTGTATCTGGACAAAACCCACCAAGCACGGAGAGAACATGCAAAACCCTGGAGATCCGAGCCAACAGTGCTAACCAGAGATAAAATCGATAAAATATTTTTATATAAAATATTATATTTAAAATATAATTAATAATCATTGTCTCTCTGTATAAGGGCTACAAATGATTATTCCTTTGGAAATGCTCCTTTTTCATACTGTACTGTATGTAGCTTTTTTTTTTTTTTATCACACGCCATATGGCTGGAATTTGACAGAATGGACTTGGGAACTTATTTAAAGGTATCAAAAGTATCTAACATGCTGTAATTAGAAATAGTGCTTGCAGAGAAAGTTTGACAGTCCTCCAGAAGTCCTTCAGCTGCACAATGCAGAGATCTGCTTTGTTCAGAACACACACCTACACTATTTATCTGCAAATCTGCTGTGATACATTTTGAATCTCTCTCAAAGTCCAGATGTTCCTGTCGTGCTCAATCTGAGTTCTGAATCCTATATCACCATTAAAGTCAGCGATGCAACATAGAAAAATCCCTTACCTAGGGGTGTAATGATCTGCCACGTTGTATCAACGTGTACAAGGCAAACAATTTGAAACTTATGCATATCGGACAATGTATCCAAAAGCCGCCAATATATTCTAATGACCGGCATATTATGATTTTTTTATTTGTACCATGTACCTTATAGCACAGTGAGATTATTTTTTCAGATATCCCAGTTAGAAAGCGAGAGGCAAAGCGCAGGATCAGCCAGGATATAGCGCTGATCCTCAACAGCTCAACAGGGGGCTTGAACCCCCGACCTTCCAGTCAGTAGCCCAGTAACCTACAGCCTTAACCGTTTGAGCCACCACTGACAAGCTAATGGAAATTAAACATTCTCTCTAACTTCCTTTTTATCATAAATAAAAAAACAAGCTCATCCTTTTCAGAAACATGCTGTTTTATAACCCTAGAGCTACAGTATCATGCTTTTGCATGACAGAGTATTAGTGTACTAGTCGACTCTAATACCTTTTCATCTGTTCCAACATCATCCAACAAAAATTGGAAGTCTCTCTCTCTCCCTCTCTCCCTCTGTCTCTGTGTCTCCAGGCATAGCTGCAGATATGAAATGCTAGTCAGTGTAGGAAAAAGCAGACTCTCCCCTTAAGGAGTCACATCCTTAAGTCAGGGTTGCCAGGGTTGTAGATTTTAAGGCAAATCGGGATAGTTTTGAATAAGAATGAAAATAAAGAATATTCCCACCATATTTCAACAATACTTGTAAATACAGTCAACAGCAAACCTGCACCCTAGCGAACGCTTGGCCGGCGAGGTAATGTTTAATTAGGGAACATTTACTTTGTTACAGTCTAATGCACACCTTTTTAAAAAATATTATTAGCTTTTTTTATTATTATTATTATTATTATTATTATAATACAATACTAAGGATAACTTTGAATTATTTAATCAAGTCAAAATGGAAAGGTGACATGGTGGCTTAGTGGTTAACACTGTTGCCTTGCACCGCCAGGGTTGAGGGTTCGAATCCTGCCTCAGGTCTTTGTGCAAGGAGTTTGCATGTTCTTTCTGTGGTTGGTGAGTTTCCTCCCTCAGTCCAAAGACATGCAGGTTAGGCTAACTGGCATTCCAAAGTTGCCCATAGTGTGTGAATAAGTGGGCGAGTGTGTGTGTCCTCAGATGGATTGACACCCCGTCCAGGGTACACATTGCCTCGTGGACCAAATATTTCAAATCTAATTAGAATTTCGTCTATTATTACACTCCTATACTTCACTGGATGTCATGGCTCTTACCACTTCAGTTTTCCCCATTCCCTTATATACATGTTTGGCGTTTTCTTGCCTTATATTCCTGTTTCTCAGATGATTCTGGTACAAAAAAAAAAGATAAAAAAGAGCAGGATGCTTTCATCTTCCGAACGGATAGTGAGCCGACAACTGCACCACTGCACTTCCTTTTCCTTTTAGAGTTCAGATTAAAGCCATCATTTCTGTCGTATTTCACAATTTGAATGTTGAATCTTCTCGGCTTCATGAACGCGCGACAGAAATGCTCCAAATAGCTCTGATACATCCAAGCTACTGCTAAATGCCCTTCATAGGAACCTGTGTACCGTTCATGATTGAAAAGGTGAAGCATACTTTATGCTTTACGTCTCTATTAATACACGCTTCAATGGACTGATGCACCGGGGAGAGGTGGATTATTATTATAAGAGGCAACTGTTTAAGGAAAGCTGTGATCTACGTAAATAAATTAAGTAAATCATGTATAATTTTTGTAGCCCTGATTAGCCCAAATTAGTGGCTTTGCATCAAGCCACACTGGAGGCACACGGACTAGTTTAGAGCAGATGTTTTACTGCTTCTAACCACCCAAAGCTGTTGGAATGAGGAAAAAAGGAAGAAAAAAAAATGAAAACCTCCTTCTCTTTATTATTCTCTTTGTGTGGCTTGGCGCATCTCTCTGTGGTTTACCTTGCTGGCTCTATTTATTGCTTGCTTTGTCCGTTTATTGGTTTGATATTTTCATTACGGATGCACGAGTTCACTTCCAACTGTGCCTCAGGTCATTTCAGCTGAGTTTGGGTAGAGCTGGGTGATATGACAATAACAGAAATGTTACAATTTCTAATATAAATATGTGATTTCATGGGATTATTATGCATCATCTTTTAAATTAGTTTGCTTAACCCTGCGTTCTCACTCGCTAGTCTCTCACAGCCCATGCAAAGTGAGGTACATTTTGTTGCTGGTCATACTGGTTTCTATTTTTTATAACAAGAGCATTCTCAGTAGTCCTAGTAATTATTCAATTCAATTCAATTTAATTCACTTTATAATTTATATAGCACTTTTTACAATGGCCATTGTCACAAAGCAGCTTTGCAGAATCAAAAGGCTCAGGTACAAAACTATTTGTAGAAATTTCAGTCCTGAAGTGATTGCTGGAGCGACCGCAGTCACGAGTCATCAGAGAACAGCTGTCTGCATCAGCCGAGTCCAAGACCATCTTCATGGTCAAGTGGAACCGTCCCCAGTGACCACACGCATCCCAAGCAGACCACACAGGCCCTCCATGCCACGAGATTTCCAACCAGATGCCAGGCACCAGGATGAGTCAGACAGGTCCGAAGGGCAGGCGGGGGGTGCTGGATCAGTGGCAGCTTGGGAGTGCCATGTGTTGCTTGACAGAGAGAGAGAGAGAGAGAGAACGAGGGAGAGCAGTTAGTTATGGTCACAATCACATAATGTATAAGGTAAATGTATATTTAGTGCAGAGTGGAAGCAGGGACACTGAAAAGCATAACTAAAAGGGAGAGCCAGAAGGAAACACAGTCATGAGGGGAAGTAAAGCAACCAGTCACTCCAGCCTGAGTGATCAATGAGAGTCTGGGAAGACAGCATGCAAACTTACCAGTTCACTACAAAGCTCTGCATACACCAGTCCTCCATATCTGCACCTTTACCTAAGACAAATCTATTCACAAAAGGATTGTCTAAATAAATAGGTTTTCAGCCAGGACTTAAATATTGAGTCCCAAAGACTAATTGAAAGGCTATTCCATAACTTTGGGGCTTTCTTAGAAAAACCTCTGCCCCCTGCGGTAGTTTTCACAATAATCACAATGCACTTGTTCCATATTTGTGTGGGTTTTTTTTTTTCTGTTTGCGTACAGGCTGGTCAAAGAATACAAACAACTTTATTGGTGCAATGATGTAGTGCATGGGAACTTGTCTCATGGACTTTTTACAACAATAAATGTGAACAAATTACACCAATCAGCCGTGACATTAACATCACATAGCATTAACATTGATTGTCAGTTACTGTATATACCAGTAGACAAGTGACAGGATCGTGGCCACCCAAGGCTCATTCATGCTTGCAGGTCCCAACCTCCAGCCCATCTGATCCGATCCCATGGAAAAGCAAAGTAGCACAAATTACTGAAAAACATCAATGCTGGCAATGATAGACAGGCGCCAGAACACACAGTGCACTACGACCTGGGGTCCGGCAGTCAAAGAGCCCAAGGAGCCCAAACTTTCCAGATCCCAATCCGATCGAGCTCCCATGGGATGCATCCAAGGAGACCCTCCCCCTACCCCTATGTCCTCACGCAAGACACTACAGCACACCCCAGAGGTCTTATGGGTTCGTGGCCCGAAGGGCCAGTGCTGCCCAGGCTCTGCAAAGGGAACCTATACAATACTAAGCATAATGTTTAGCATTTGTAATGTTATGGCTGATCGGTGTGAACATCCCGATAATAAGTGCTATCAACACCAGCGTTAAAAGTTTTCCTGAGCGTTTTATTTTTTACATAAGAGATGGTAATAGCAAATTGGTTTGCACAATTCAGAATCTTCAGGGTCGCACTCTTGTTTGTTCTTCGCACTCCAGGCATGTATGATTGTGCTTAAGCGTTATCACACAATCAGCTTTTCGAAACAAGTTATTGTCACTGGAATGAAAGACACCCCCGTATTGGACACACTAAACATGGGTGTTATTTCCAGTTTCAATCCAACATAACAAAGAACTACCTCGGCCTTGTTTAGTGACAGAACGAAAGCCAGGTGATGTTTTTCTTCAAGTGTCCAGTTTCTCTTCCTACTCTACACTACTTCAGATTTCTGTTCTTAGCTGATAATAGTGGAACCCAGTGTGGTGTTGCTGTTGTCAGAGCATTAATCATTTCAAGGTTTAACATGTTATTTGATGCTTTTCTGCTCACCACAGTTGTAACCGGTGCTTATTTCCATGAACCAGTCTGTCCTTTCTCATCTGACCCCCTGTCATCAACAAGGTTTCTTGCTTCTGATCACACAGTAAATGCTCACTGGATGCCTTTTGTTTTTGGCAGTGTTTAGTGTTTAGCAGGGGCAGCGGCAGGCCAGAACACGACAAGACACAGAAAACACCAGGATAAGGAAACAAAATTTGCAGGTTAGAGAAGAGAGGTTGAAAAGGGAGCCTGAAGGCTTTTGAGAGTAGCAGTGGCCAATCTTGGGCAGTCGATGGGCGGGGCAGGATGAGGCGCAGTTCCTTTCTCGGCTTCCCAGGTTGAAAGCTTCCTCAATTCTGCAAAAGAGAGTGCAGAGAAGAAGGATTGTGATTCTTGCATCCAACATGTGTTCTACTCCCCTGTCTGGTGTTCTGCTTCCGGCACCCTGTCCCTTCTGTGCATGAGGTGGAGCTGACCAGGGTTCTGAATACATGCTGGGATTTCCTCTGCTTGTTTGACTGCGAGGGTGGCAGATACTGTAGTAAGAGGCGCTGACCACCATTCTGTGAAAAATCTACAGACCCAGAACCAATTGAACCATGGTCAAAGTCACCGAGATCTCATTTTCCTATTCTGGTGTTCGATGTGAACATCAACCAAAGCTCTTAACCTATAACTACAGGATTTTATACATTATGATGTCTGTACAAGTGTTATTATTTCACACCTCCAGTTTATGTTCTTAACCCACTGTCACTGCATGAGCGAGGTGCTAAGCTTGAGTTCTGTCACCGCAGTCGTTCATATGGCTGCGTTTTTTTTTCTTTCTGTCTTGTCCCTGTTGTATGACGTCCTTCTCTTCTGGACAATTGTGCATGCCATGAGCTTTATTTTCAGCGTCAGTGATGAATTTGTGACATTTATGTCACGTCAGCACATCTGGGCCAGTGGTATGTCCTTTCTGGAGGTGACTAGTGCCATCTGGACGTGGTTATCTTTCAGCTCGTCACACTTGTACTGTACAGGTGAGCTGCAGTAATTAGCGCAGCAGCGATTTGAAGAAATATTTCAAGTTCTCTGATGGTATTTACAGATCCATCCGGCAAACAAGATGTATTAATAAAAAGAAGTGTAACAGATGTCAGCTCTGTTTCAAGATCCAAGTTGGCCCATTTACAGTTCTAAAATTGTTTTTCTGTCCCCTCCAGGAGGAAACAGACTTTACGGTGTCTGTTCTACCCAAGCGTTTTGTCCAGCGACTGATAGAGCAATCCTGAAACTAATCCTGAGGTCCATAGCATCTTACCCATCATGCATGTCTCCTATAATTAACCACTCTGACTCTCAGCATGGCACTAAACTATTTTTTGTTCGAGATTTTTTCTGCCAAAATCCCTGCAGCTAAAAGGGGGAAAGGTCTTAACAGACTATCACTAACACAAATACATCAACTTTGTGGATTTTATATTTATATTAATAACCAATTTACTGTCTCACCCTTTTCTTTTTCTTTTTAATGTCGCCAGACTACATCGCTTGCTGACTCACTCATAACATATTTATAGATAGCTTTCCCACCTACCTCTCCTCCCAAACACTAACTAGTCAACACTAACTAGCGCGCACACATTAATCCACCTTCGTCCAAAGCACAACAGAAACAAACAAACCAAAAAAAATAACAGGAAACCAGTTATATTGTTCAAGTTACTTATTCAGACTTTTTTCTTTTTCTCAACATTTTTCTCTTTTTCTTGTTATTCCTCCTTTTCTTGCCTTTCATTCTCCCTTTCGCTCTTTTAAATTTTCACTATTCTTCTCCTTTTGCATATCTCGATCTGTCTGTTTATCACTCTTTCATCTCTCTCTCCCTCCCTCTCTCTCTCTCCCTCTCTCGCTCTCATTTGGATCTCTGTCTGTTTCTTTATTTATCTTTGTATCTTTCTGGTTTGCTTTCTGTTTTTCTTTTTCCTTCTCTCCCTTTTTGTTTCTGTATTTCTCATTTTGCGCATCTCTTTCTCATTCTAACCCTGCCTATATTTCATTTCCTCTTTTTCTTAATTTATGTTAATATACATATTTATGTCCTTCTTTCTCATGTTTTTCTGTTTCTCTCTTTGTTTTACAAATTTCTTAACCATCATAATTCTCAATAACTATTTTCCTTTTCTTTCTTCCTCTCAATATTTATTTCTATTGCTCTTTCCATTTCTCTCATTTTTCATTTCTGTTTCTGTTTTTCTCTGTCTCTTTTCTATCCACCTTAATTTTCTGTCATGATTTCCTTTCTCTTTATAACTGTCTGTGTTTCTCTTTCTATTTATCTCCATCTCTGTTTCTTTTCTCACATCTTTCTATTTCTCTCGCTGCTCCCTTTTTATCTATTCGTCTTAAATCATTGTCACATTGTTTTTTTCCCCTTTGTCATGGTTTTTCTTCGTGCACTTCTTTCTGCCTTTCTTTGTCTATTTCTTTCTCCATTTATTTCTCCCTATCTTGATCCCTATCTCTGCCTCTATTTCTTTCTGTCTCACTATTTCTCTCTATCTCTGTGTTTCTTGTCTTCTCCTACCTCTGCTCTGACCTTTCCTGCACACTCAGGTCACTATATCTGTAGATGGCTTGCTGACGACCACAGGCTACACCCAGGAGGACTACACCATGCTGGGCTCAGATGACTTCTTCTATGTGGGAGGCAGTCCAAACACGGCCGACCTACCCGGCTCTCCAGTCAGCAACAACTTCATGGGCTGCCTCAAAGACGTGAGTGTCAGTCACAGACCTACTGTGGTCAAGAGCCAGTTTTCATAATTTAATTATATAATCCTACTATAATGCGTGTAGTCATGTGTTAGTGGCTTTAATATATGTGTGGATGGTGTTGTTAATTTTTTAGGCATACTGGCAATATTTATATAAATGTGCACTTTTGTAATAAACTGTAAAGTCATAAGGCTTTAGTCCGTTTGAGATGGATTTTAGCACAATATCTCAAGATGTCGCTAGATATTTATAGAATCTACATGGAATTATTGCTGATGGATCTTTTAAAAAAAAGGATTTTGTTATAAAATAATATAATGCAACTGTAATCTGATTTTTTTTAAAATATGTGTATATTACTAAAATATGTTAATATTATTATTATTTTTATTAATAGATTCTTCCAAAAAACTAAACATAATATAATTATGAAATACAATGATAAATTAATTAATACATAAAGTTACTACTATTATTTAAATATAATGTTTTTAAATACATTTATTAGATAGAGTTATAAATTACTATGTTTATATTTTATAATATTATTTCCAGAATTATATGAAATATATATTTAAATTTATTCTTTAATTTTATTTTATTATTTTTGACTTGTGGGCTTTTTTCCCATTAACATTTTAATTATTATTATTTTTTTTTATAACTACTTTGTTTTTAACTATTTTGTTTTAATTTTATTTTAACTATTATATTGTTGTTTTCATTTTGTACAATGTTTTCCTTTAATTTATTCTGAAATATAAGCAGTCAAATACAGTATATGGGAGAGGTTGGTTGATTTCTCAGAATGAAATGGTTATATTAAATAGTTATTTAAAAAAAAAAAATTACAAGTTTGAGTGTTTATACATACTTACATATTTACACAAATCATTAAACCACCTGCCTAATGTTGTGTTAATTCCACTTGTGGTACCAAAACAGCTTGAGGCATGGACTCCACAAAACATCTGAAGGTGTGCTGTGGTACTGGCATTAAGACATTGTTATCTTAGATGCTGTAAGTTCTAAGATGGATCATGTGGAGCTTCATGGAGCAGACAGGTTTGTCCAGCACATCCCACAGACACTGAATCAGGTTGGGATTGGAGGATTTCAAAGGACAAACCAATACCTTGCACTCTTTCTCCAACCACCCTTGAACCATTTTTGCAGTGCTACAGGGCACATTATCCTGCTGAAAGAAGCCATAGACATCAGGAAATACAGTTACTATGAATGGGTGTACAGTACTTGGTCTGCAACTACAGTATGTTTAGTTGTTAAATGGTGCATGCCAAAGTAAAACCCACATGAATGGCAGGACTCAACTTTTCCCAGTAGAATATAACCATGCCTCCATTTGCTTGCCTTGTTCCTATAGTGCATTCTGGTGCCATCAGTGTTTCCAGGTAAGTGACTCACATGCATCATCCAAATGATGTAAAAGAAAATGTGATTCATCAGACCAGGCCACCTACAGTACTTCTATTGCTCCATGGTCCAGTTCTGATGCTCACGCTCCCACTATAGGTGCTTTTGGGGGTGGACAAGGGTAAGACGCTGACTGGTCTGTGGATACACCGCTCTATACACAGCAAGACGTGATGCATGAATAACTTTTTTTAGCAGTTTTGTGGTACAGTAGCTGTTCTTGGGATTGGACCAGAGAGGCCACCCATTGCTGCTCATGCACATCAGTGCACTTTGGGCATCTATGATCCTGTTCAACGATTGTGCTTCCTTGAAACATTTTGGTAGGTACTAACCACTTTATACAAGAAAACATCTTACAAGCCCTGCCATTTCGGAGGTGCTCTAGCCCAGTCATCTAGCCAGGTACTCAAGTCCTTATGCTTGCTCATTAGTCCTGCTTCCAGCACATAATCGTCAAGAATTCACTGTGTACTTGCTGCCTAATGTTGTTTGTGTAGCCTGTCAGTATATATACAC
>JAQMYJ010000011.1:6333345-6354397 GCA_030014305.1 Clarias laeviceps | reverse complement strand
ATATATGGTCCTATCACCCACGCCTACCTAACAGTACTAAATGTGTGGATAAATCGGGCCTCATTTAAACAGCTTGCTCCTTTTTGTAAATTTGGCCCTGAAACTTAACCAGCTGGTCCAGGCTTCATTACGGAAGAGTGAGTCGAGGAAGCATATGTGAGAAAGACAGCGATTTGGAAAGTGTCTAAACTCCAGGCCATAAAGGATCATCCTCAACAAGCTTATACTGATAAGCCTAGTATTTCACCTCCCATCCGTTCTCACCCTCTGTTCCGTTATCTGCACTTTTCCCATTTTCCTTCATTTCGAGCACTATTTGTCCGCTTCCAGGCGTGTCTCTTATTTATGTCATGTCCATACCGTTGAAGTTTCAGCTCTACTTTCCTGACAGACAAATTAAAAATTGATTTCCTCTGAAGATTCCAGTTTGACTGGGCTGAGCTCTTCGTCTCTGTCTCATTGACCCCCAGGCTGTATTAATCACTCCTTGATACTAACCACCCAACTATAAAGTCCACACTACAGCCCTGTTCATCCCACGTCATATAAGCAGAGTTTTAGCATGTTTTAATTACACTAAAAGTCTACAAATTAGTAGAAATTAGAAGAAAAAAAAAATACATAAGTGTGCAGATGAAGAACTGGATACGCTTAAAAATCAATGCCATTGAAAAGAAGAAAGAATAAGGAACATTGTGCACTTAAAGATATGAATGTAACATGCTGTGATTGACAGCAGGACATAAGTGCATGAACTCAATATGTGTTTTATTAAAGGAAATCTTAGAGTAAGAGTCACAGTCTGTAGCATGAGGTCAAAACAAAGGCAGACTACATTTAATTAAGGAATATCACACTAGAGGGAGTGCTGTTGTGCTTGAATATCAGCATGGCTGTGAGGCACTCATAGGCAGGAGGCAGCAGTATTTTGAAAGCACTTAGAGACACAGACAGAGAGCACTTAGAGTTCACACAACAGGTGAACACTGTCAGGGCAGGGGCGGAGACAGAACAGAAACAAATGCACATACAGTACTGTAGTAAATAAAATCACATCATGAACTTAAAACAGAATAACGTGAATTAATGCATTATGCTCGGAAGGAGATCATGCTTTTTATTTAGGGAATTTAGAGGTTTTATGGCCATTATCATGTTGAAATGTCAAACAGTTTGAGAAATTTACAAAATCAATTTTGCTACAGCCCAGTGTTTTAAAAGGTGTCAGTCACTTTTGAGTCGTCTGTGTTTGTTCTTACTTTTAAGCTTCTAACACAGTTTGGCTGATTGGTTTAGGTTGTGTCCTTTCGGGATTGGCAGCTTTAACATGCCTTTTAAGACACAGACGAGTTGCCGGGCTTTGTGAAGCCACCGCTCGTAATTGCATTTTCTCATGTTCTCTCTCCTTGAGCTGGCACGTTTCATTTCAGCTCCTACCTCTGCTTTTATTCTTCTGTCACGGGCACTGACAGGTAATGTGGCTGGCTTGTGTTATTTTCAGAGACACTTAAGTTCACACTCTGCAACAAAACGTCAGTCTTCATCTTAGAACAGAGGCTGGTGTGAAAATGAAAAGCGTGTTACTCCGTGCCGGGCTCTTCTCTCACCTGGCCAAGGAAACGGCACATGCACCTGAGAGCAAGTGGGACGGTTTGATTTGGAAACCATACAAGTAGCAGAATCTTAAACCTAGAATAGTTTTCCTCCTTTTTTTTTTTTAAACTGATTATTCATTGTAACAACTCGTTTAAAATAGTGCTTGGAATCAGAATTCTTTTTTTTATTATACATTTTATTTGTGTTCAGATATTTTGTTCAGAATGTGTGTCACGGGCTGTCAATGTATCAAGTTCTGAGGCGAGCTAGAGAGACCACGTTCTAATTTATAAAATATTTTCATACTTTTTATGTTTTATAATCTGATATTACATAGAGCATGTGTTTTCTAGGATTTGAAGATATTCAAGGTTGGTAAGTGAGTCTGTGAGGGTTTTATTTATTTATTTATTTATTTATTTATGTTTAGTTATTTTTACATTTTAACATCCTCGAGTACAAGCGAGACAGAACACATAAATGTACAGTACACTGGCAATTTAGAACATCCACAGGGTACAAATTAGTGACATCACACTGAATTAATTTGCTAATTGAGAACATGCTGTAAAAATATTTGTGTGTGTGTGTGTGTGTGAGTCTGCTACTTTCAGCCAATTTTTAATTACATATCGCTTTTTATTTTTCGTTTCATTTATTGCCACACTGACTGCAAAATATATATAAAAAATATTTAAGAATTTATATACAGTATGTTTGCATTTGAGGTGGGAAAAGGTTTATGTTCCTCTATAAACCAGCAGCTGGTGTGCTGTAAACTATTCACTTATCGGCAGGCAGAACAACATCCTGTGTGGAAGGAACACTGTAACAAAATCTAAATAAAAAAAATAATAATACTAAATAAAATAAAACGAATATAGAATTAAGAAATTTATAAAATCGTGATGTTAACAGAAATGCAATACAAATTGGCATTTAGGTATCATGCTAATAATGTATCAGGTGGTCCCTTCCCTATTCTTGGGAATATTATATATTTCCATGTGAAAGGTTCAAATCATATAGCTGAGAACTGAAGTAATTAAAAATAATGTTTCACTTATATCTTCTCAATTAGATTAGAACAAACTACTGTACTTATGTTTATATTATATCTGGTCTCTAAGAGTCACTAATATATCATCAGTAACTAAATCTGTAAACCTAAGTGTTTTATTTTTTTATATATTCCACTACCATGATTTAGTCGATATTGTGATATTGAAAGTTTGACTAGCGCCCACCACACTGTGTAGTTTTCAACACAATATTATAAGCACGAAGTACCCTGACCCTAAGATGTGCCAATCCAGCTCAGCGAGCTTCTTCATATTCATTCAGCGTTCTTTTATTGAAGGAACCATAAGGCGTTCAATGACAATAAAACAGGATACATCGCCGGGGAGGAAATCCTGCTTTGTATTCTCGCACAGATGTGGCTGCAATGTTTATGTAATTTACTCATGCGTGTGGGCACTTAAGGACGAACCGAGTATTTACTGAGTGTGAACGCCATCCCCTCAGGCATATATCAGCCGAAATTTGTCTTTAACTTTGGGTAGCGTGCTACTAAATTTCTACATCCTGTCAGTGTGGATGCGCACGGACTGAAAATAGGACTCTCCTTTTCCGTCCCGTTTTCTCTCCCTCTCTCCTCCAGGTGGTCTATACCAATAACGAGTTTAGGCTGGAGCTCTCCCGGCTGGCTGAGTTGCGAGACCCCAAAGTGACGCTACACGGTGAACTGACTTTCCGCTGTGAGGATGTGGCTGCCCTTGATCCTATCAGCTTCGACACATCAGCTGCCTATGTCAGCCTCCCTCACTGGAGTGGCAAGAAAACCGGATCCATCTCCTTCGACTTCCGCACCACAGAGCCCAGCGGCCTGCTGCTGTTCAGTCACGGGCACACGCAAGGTTCACGCGAGCACCGCCCCAGGGTTGACTTTTTTGCCATGGAACTGCTGGACGGCTTCCTGTACCTCCTCATGGACATGGGATCAGGCAGCGTTAAGCTAAAGGCCAGCAACAAGAAGGTGAATGATGGCGAGTGGTGTCATGTGGACTTCCAGCGAGAGGCACGCAAAGGTGAGACACAACACTGGGTATAGAGACTGCAATATAGAGCGCAGTAACACTTCTAGATGATGTCTGACCACATAATTATAATAATGGATTCAATTATTGTTATTTATATTTATTCTCACCTTGTCGGAGAGAAGAAAAAGAGGAATAAAAAAACAGACTATAGCACCTTAAGCTTTATTTTTGCTAATCTTGTCGCAGTTGCTAAATTTGCGCCGTCCTATAGAGAGTCTCGATGCATGTATTTAATCTTTGATTTATTATAATTTCTGGCACAGTCAACTGACTGTATTGCTGAAGAAGACATGGCCTGTTGTTTGAAATGGTCTGTAGCAGAATGAGTGCTTCAGGCTGAGAGTAACTAATCCTATTACCCTAAAAAGGCCATATACTTAAGTCTGTTTAGTAAATTGGGTTAGGTTCAGGTAAATGATTTGTTCAGGCTCGAATCATCATGCAGAAACACTGTACTGTATATCTTCAGCTCAGATAAGATAATAGTGAAAGCGCCATTGAAGTGCATGTTATGTCCAATACTGATTTGCTAATTAACCTGTCTAGTCACCACAAGAGTGTGATCAGCCATCCAGGGCACTTTTAATCAAAAGTTCCATCACATCATACAGCAGGTGACTCTTACCAGCTGTCTACATTCGTATGGTACACTACTAGTACACTACTACAGAAATGCAAGAGGTATATTTACTGTAATTAGGTCGATTGCCAGGTACGTTTATACTGTAGATAGTACCTTTTAAAAATAGGTTTGGAATGATAGATCTGGAATAAGCATACCCACCTACTGCTGTGGTATACAGCAAATTCCCTGCTTCCACATTAGAGTAGCACACAGAGAACCCATTCGCTTGGGTTATCAGTGGTGCCAAGTATGTGGGTGTCCCCTGCACCAGGGTAAAAGACCTCATTATCCTGGCCAGTTTGCCAAGAGTCAGACATCTTTTAAGTGCTCATGCTCTATCTTTATGCTCTAGTTGTTTGCAGACAAGTGGACGATTTTCTCACTATAAGCAAAACACTTGGCATAAACCGCATACAGTATCTTAGACCATGAACAGTGCTTTGGAGTTAGAAATATCTCTTTCTTTCTCTCTCTCTCTCTCTGTGAGTCCAGACTAAAAGTCAGCACAGGACAGATTGATGGTTTGCTGCTGGGCACACATAAACCAGTGCAATCTTTTTCATAAAGGTGTGAAAATTTATCTGCGTTTCACACAAAACAGTAAACTGGACTTGGTGCAACTTGCAATATGAGCCAGTGCAAGGTGAGGGGAAAAAAGGTAAGACTTGCTTCCTTTGAACCTCCTCCTGCAGATGAGAATGTGTCCAGAATGTTCTCTTACTGTGTCCAGTAAGAGCTCTCATGCATTATGTAAAATTAATGGCCAGCTGCTAGGCCAACTGTTTGTGCTTTGGGGAGGACTGGAAGGAGCCTCCCCTCGTTAATCCCTTGGCTAAAGGAAGGGGTTGTGCATGCATGCTTGAACACAGGTCAAGAGGTGCCTTCTTCTATTAAATGCTATTCAACTTCTAGGAGGCACTTGTGGACACATGCATAACTCTCTATCCCTATTTGCTATAGTGACTGGCTGTTGCTAGATTCTCAACCCCATTGAATACAAGATGATGTACCTTGATGTCTCAAGATATCACTATAATGGTATAATAAAAGGCTACAAATGGTATTGGCAGTGTTTACTGTATGAGTGCTGTTTCTTGCTTTCTCATGAGGTACGCCAAGTGCGTCGCAAACCCATGTAACAAGGTGATCTGGAAAGAAAGGAAGTAGAACAGCAGGTTATGTGCATGGCTCTACGACGGCCAAGTCACCTGGGTCACTCCCGTTGATTAGAGAGTCCAGGTAGAGTAGGTGACCATCATGGTTGCCAGGTGACAGAATTTCTGTTGCTAACTGGCAAGGAAACAAGCAAACTGGAAAACAGCAATAGTTCTGAAGTAAAGTAAGCCATCTCAGCGGACGATTCCAGAGGTTACAGCAACTTAGAAAGGCAAACTATTGGAGCCATTTTATAAGATGGAACTTATTTTTTTGTTGTTACTCGAACAGGAAACGTGCAAATGCAGTAGTTCTGAAGAAACCCACGTTGGTGGTTTAAAATGGAAGGATGTACATTGCATGGTTAAGACCAGCAGAGCTCCTGTGCCACTTGGGTTGATAAAAGAGACCAGTGGATGAATATTACTGAGCTGTACTTTTTATAGGCAATCCATGTGTAGTCATGATGACGGTCACATGCTACTCAGCAAGGGAATGGGTAAACCTGAAAACACCATTAAGAACAAAACCGTCCTGGTGTTCCTCCATGCTCACATGCATAGCCTTCCATTTTCACGACTGACCAAACTTACCAAACTCCAAAGTGGAAAAAAGTGAAAATGCAGACATTATCCTCTGACTAATTCATTTCTAATGCTTCTCTTCCTCTAGTCTTGGCCTTAGACATTCCACCCACAAACTGTCTGATGTATATTGTACATAATGCATTTATATTACATTTTTACATTTCGTCATTTGGCAGACGCTTTTATTCAGAGCGGATTATAAAAAGAGCGTGCAGCCAAAGGCACAATTATGAAAAGTGTTTGATCAACCTGTAAGGGTGCATAACCTAAAAGACTCTTGTGCAACTAATGCTGATTTCCTCAAGTTCCTGAGTGGTCTAGTCTGCAGCTAAAAAGCACAAATTCCAAATCTAAGTGAGCACCTGGCAAAGTGCACAAACTCTGCAAAAAAGTTTAATAAATGAAGAAGTAAAACAGTACATAGAGCAATCAGTGTAAACAAATAAAGTATTGTCCTACTGAACCTTTCCAATTACAATCTCTCCATATCTGTGCATTTGAGTGGATCAGTTGTTATCAAGCTTTTGTGGAAACAAATTTTTAAACCCCATGAAAAATGAGCCTTGTGGAGAACGCTCCAGGTCAGTGGGTTGTATACAGTATAAACACAGTATACACAGTTTCTCCAAAACTCTCATGTTCATGGGGTTTAAAAATTCATCCATAGAGCCTGAATACTTAAGAGTGTATCCAGGATCAATTTCAGGTTTGTTTTCACACCGACAAATTCCTTTTGCATTGCGGATCGATATGTGCAGTTTCGTATGTCGTTCCTGCTATGAAAATCTTTTATAAATAGGAGATGATACTGTAGGTAGGCAATGTAAGTGTTCTTATTATCGATTATTAAGCTGTATTATTTATTTCATTAGTATTACTGTTAATTGACACCGATGAAAAAAAGCCCAAGCCTTATATGCAACGTGAATCGAGGTGAATTTTTATAAGTGTACTCAGTGTGTGGATTTTAAGGCTTGTTATTCAACACCTAGCCCTGGGAGAACCCGGTTTTCACACGTGGTAAGATCCAAGCTTTAGTTCTATTGATCAGGAGTGACAGGTTTTCTAAGATGGTTTTCTAAGTGGTCTGAAATTACATTTTTGGCCGTTTATAGCCTGGTGTCTCTTTGCTCTTTTTCTTCTATTTTTAAATCTGTGAATGATTCTGGAGAACATTTACTATCACAACACAAATAGTGAGTAATACAGCGTCAATCACAGAAATCAGGGCATTTATTAAACTCAGGATACTAAGGAACTAAAAAACTAAGGATGGTCATTTCTGTAGCATTGGTGGTTTAAACAGGGACAGATTGCTAGCCCGATTCACAGCCCCTACCCCCTCATCCAGAATTTGGCACAGATGGGGGCGGAGTTGCTTATGTATGGGCAAAGGGTTAAGGGCCTTGCCCAAGGGCCCAACAGTGGCAGTTGCCGTGGCAGAACTTCAACACCCGACCCTCTGATCAGCAACCAAGAACCTCAACCTTCACCTCTGCCCTAAGGATATCATTACGCTACTAAATGCTTATCTACCTTAAACAGACAATGTGTTAATGTGAGCAAGCTAAATTTCCACCAACTAAGAAAAGAGAACAGGAAAAATAATAAAAAAATATTGTGTGGTATAATACTTAGGATTAATGGACAATAAAAATGCTTTCATTTGAAAAAAACATGTGGTGTTTCATAAAAAGATACAATGAAATGTAAAAAATGATGCGTGGATGACGCACACAAATCTGATGTGTGAAATGAACAGAATATACTTGGTGTAGGTGTTATTATTATTATTATTATTATTATTATTATTATTGTGTTATTGCCATGCCACTGACAGTTCCTAAAGCGTTAATTAGTTTGTAAAAAGATTCTATTTTGTAGTGTCTATATCATCATCTTCATGGACTATTATATTATTATTATAAAGTTAAAGATATGTCATGTAAAATTTTAAGAGTTTTATTTATCACATACATGGTACAAGTACAATGTACAAGTAGAGCAGTAGTGAAATACGATTGTGACAAACTCCAGGCTGTGCAGATTTATAAAAATAAATGAATAACAGATAAAAACACTTTACTAAGAATAAAAGAAAGAGAAGGTTTAAGTCTTGAGTGTAAAAAGTATACATAGTTGGGAGGGATAGGGATGTTGAGGTAGTTCAGCACCTGCTAATGTCCCTACAGTACTTGACCTCAGTATTATCTAATGCTAGGTTTGGCAGGACCTGCGTCACACATTCCCATGTCTCTTTTCTCTTACTGCTCCCCACTTCTTCCTCCAGGCTCCATCTCGGTGAACGGCCGCAGCATGCCCTTCTCCACCAACGAAGGCAGTGAGATCCTGGACCTGGACGGTGAGATGTACCTCGGCGGTCTCCCTGAGGAACGCAAGACCCTTCCTCTGCCCCCCGAGGTCTGGACAGCATCTCTGCGGTTGGGCTTCGTGGGCTGCATGCGGGACATGTTCGTGGACGGCCGGAGCCGGGACCTGCGGCGCCTGTCCGAGCTGCAGAGTGCCGCAGGCGTCAGTGTCTCCTGCACGCGCGAGACTCACCGGCGCTGCAGCACCGAGCCCTGTTCCCACGGCGGCCACTGCCATGAAGGCTGGAATCGCCACGTATGCGACTGCACCGGCACCGGATACCTGGGGCCCAACTGTGAAACCGGTAAGGGTGAAGAGGCTTTAGGGTGAAGGGTAGAGCGGAGAAGGGGAGCATGGTAATGCATTTGTCCTGATTGTGATCTGCACAGCAATGAGTAATGCCACATGAGCTCTGAAGCTTACAGAAATGCAATCTTATTCACAGTGACACAAATTCACTTTGCCCTTTTGTTTGTGTTCTGGTAGTGCTGTAAGATTTCTAACTCACTCCTGCCATCTGTTGTCCGTAAGCGGAATATCAATGAGGGAAACTCAACCTTAGTGGTTGTCTAATGAAGCCCAAATGTTCTGGATAAATAAGAGGGATCAACTATTAGTGCTGTTATTATGGGATGAGATCTTGGTTAACCTAAAATTACATGTAATTAATAATTAATAAGCTGGACTGTTTAAAATACACCATAAGTGTAATTTTATTTATGGATTTATTAAAACATTTTAAAGGCATTATAAAATAATTCAAGACAAATTCATCCAGTCGTCATTTGTGACCGATACTGTACTGTATGTGCATGGAATATATATGTTTTTTTTTTTTTTTTGTAAGTTAAGGAAGTTTAAAGTGAAGCGTTCTTCTAATCAGTGTAAAATCCATTAGCGGATAAGACAGAGCTCTTTTCACAGAGTTTGAAGACTGTATTTTGTTTTGTATGATGATTTATTGCTGTGATACTGATCACTAATTTTCTTCCAGAGAAATTATGTTTTTTTTTTTTTTTTTAATTCTCAGATGGTAATCTGCGCTGACAAAATCCAAAACAAAAGAACTCTAGCTGTTTAGCACCAACTGTACCACTGTTGTGTTATTACATATAGATCAGAAAGAGTCGATGTGCTTTAACCTGTTCTGATATGACAGCACATTGCGCAGCGAGACAGGAAATCACACTGGCTGTAAGTTCTGTCGGCCCGCTGGTTGTTTCCACCTCGTCTCTGCATGTTCCTGTTTCTGTTATATTAGCGCACATTCAAAGCAGATTTCTGGTAATCTCAAGGAAAACGATACACGTCTAGTTTAACCTGTGGTTAAATCCGAATTAACTCGCTCACCGAGAAGCTCGACCTTATCCGTGCCGTGCTGCGTATTCTTATTCACTGTGAGCGTGCTCATTAAGCAGAAACTCCACTGATGTGTGTTCGGTTCACATTGGTCACACACTCTTCTCATACAAGAGTGCTCTGATTGTGCAGCGGGTGGCCGCAGAGTGTTAGTAATCATACATGAGCCTTATTCTGTACTGTTCGGGATTCAGTATTAGACAGGTGTTATGGGAAAGGATTTCTTCACTCAAATATCTGAGGTCTGTAAGGAAGAAACCAGAATGTGGATGAAACATGATCAAAAATGCACCATAATGAACCCCCATTGTTTATGAGGGTATTTCTAGTTGTGGTACTACCAGTATGACCTGGTGTTTCTCCTGTGCAGAGTCTACAGTGCTGAGTTATGACGGCAGCATGTTCCTGAAGGTGCTCATGCCTCGCGTCATGCACACGGAAGCCGAAGACGTCTCGCTACGCTTCATGTCCCAGAGGGCTTACGGTCTGCTTATGGCCACCACCTCCTCAGAGTCTGCCGACACCCTGCGCCTGGAGCTGGACGGGGGAAAAGTCAAACTGACCGTCAACTTAGGTAACCTTCGACCTCTGACCCTGACATTGCCTGCTCTCTGGAAGATGTGCACAGACGTTAACAGTGCTGAGGGTAGAGTCAGCAGGTGGCACTGTTCATAACCTCATGGGGTTCTGTACTTCCTTCTCTTCTCTTCTCTTCTCTTCTCTTCTCTTCTCCTTCTGTTTCTTTTCTTTTGCTCTTTTGTCTTTTGTTTCTTCTGTTCTTTCTTCTCTTTTTTTCTCCTTTTTCTTCCTTGTTCTCTTCTCTTCCCTTCAGTTTCTTCTCTTGTCTTGTCCTTAGTTTTTCTTTTATCTTCTCTTCTCTTTTTTCTTTTCTTTGTTCTTTTTCCTTCTGCTTCTTTTCTTGTCTTTTCTTTCCTTGTATTTCTGTTTCTGTGCTTTTTTTTTTTGCTTTTCTCTTGTCCTTTGTTACTTCGCTTGTCTTCTTTTCTTTGTTCTCTTTCCTTCTGTTTCTTCTCTTATTCTTTGTTTCTTCTGTTGTTCTTCTTTTTTATCTTTTCTTTTATCTCTTCTCCTTTTTGTTCACTTCTCTTTCCTTCTGTTTCTTCTTTTCTCTCTTCTTTTCTCTCTTCTTTTCTCAACTCTTCTCCACTATTCTCTTCTCTTCTCTTGTCCTTTGTCTCTTCTCTTCTCTCTTCTTCTCTCCTCTTTTCTTCTCGTTTTCACTCCATCCCTACAGCCTTCAATGGCTATCGTGTCTGCAGCCCTGGAGCGGACAGCCAGGAGACCAGCTCGCGTACAGGATTTAGCGTAGTGCATAATGAGACTTTGAGCTGTGAAATCCACTTGTGCTATTTGAAGTCATCCCTCACCAGCGCCCCCTCACTGTCCCAGGAGATGCTTTTCTGCTCTCTGCGTTTCGATGGAAGTGCGTGGAAGTTAGTGAGATGTGCTGAGATCAAAGCCCTCGTCTCCATTCTACTAGCTGCACAGTGTAAATAATCACATTTCGGGCGCACATTCCAATCTTACGCAAATACCATTCTGGCCCTGATACCTCCCATATAAATATCTTATTCAATGTAGCGTATCCCAGTTAGGCTCTTATTCCAATTACCCGAACCCAAGGGAAAATAGATTGCATATGCCTTCAATAAGCCAGAAATGGAAAGCATGAAAACACCTTAAATATTTGATGCAGCTCCAGCATTTGTGTGATTTTGCGGCGTGTGGCAGGGGGTTGAAGTGTAGACGACGTGCATCGCTCAGCCTCGGGCTGGAAATTGAGATCTACCAATTAGAGCATTTACACTCCATTTCATACAGACCTGCCACTGTTTCTACTAAACAACATAGTTGTGTAGATTTGGACAAAAAGAAAGATTTGTTTGGGAAAAGCAAAGTCACATTGGGATACAAAAGTACGTTCATACGGTAAATGTTTAATTCCATTACTCCAGCTGTGGTTTTTCTAAGCAGATGTATAATATATGGACGACCATGGACAAGATTCTGACACATTTCAATTTAAGTTGAAACTTAATGGAAATCTAAAGGAAGTTTTTAGTTCATCAGTAAACATTCATTCAAAACCTGCATGAGACGGCAGTTTGAGAGAGAAGAATTTGGGTGAAAATTAGGGTCAAAAATGGGGAAGTCACTTAATTAACTAATCGCTTAATTAATTAATCATTATTAATAATGATATTTAAACGCTCCAATGTTATAAAGTTGGAAAAGATTTAATCATTGAAGCTTTCACACTTTGTGTATTATTTAATGTCAGCTGAAGTGCTGATATGGAAGAGAAAACAACAAAAACAATAACAATGCTCTTATCAATTTAATTAGATTTATTAATATCTGTAATACAAATATGTGGTTTATTAAACAGTTTACTGCTTTTTGTTGTTGTTGTTGTTGTTTTTCACTTAAAATATAAAATACAGGGTGTTCCAGGGTGTTCCCTACCTCATGCTCTAAATCTTCTGGGATATACTGTAAGCTCCACCCCTTCAGTCTCCACGAGGGTTGAAGTTAGATGGCATAAGGCTATTCTGTCGAACAGTAAGAAACTTCAGTTTAAGTTGGGACCATCATACTGGGCATGAATAGTTTTGAATTGAAAAAACAAAAATAAACTTTTCACTAGAAGTTTGTCTTCTTTTTTCCTCAACTAACAAAGTTAAAGGTAAGAAAAGGTTAGAGGTCAAAAAGTGGTTAATGCCCCTCTACTATTTTCTGAACATTTTTTCATCTTTTTGCACTTGTGATAGTTTCCCACATGTGGTCATATAGTTTATAATATATAGTCTAAAATAGGGGTAAAAATAATATAGAAAATGTGTCAAGATTCTTGTTCATGGTAACGTCCAAATGCATTTTTTTAAATGTTGGTTGAAAAATACATACACCTTATAATATTGTGTTGTTCATTCAATGTATTAGTCTCTAAGATTTGGCTCACAATTTCATCTGGAATAATAGGGATCTTACTCCGAGCGAGAGTCATTAGCGAAAACAGATTTGCCTCTGTGTGTGTGTGTGTGTGTGTGTGTGTGTGTGTGTGTGTGTAGCAGGTCAGAGATGCTGGTCCCTGGCTGTCTGTGCTCACTCTTCTGTAGTGGTTGACAGCTGGAGAGCTCACCACAGCCAAAAGTGCTTTCATGCTTTATATCAATCCATACTAACCTATGTTTGTGAAAATACCAACACTTTTCCTGCTTACTCCTTATTTCAAGGCAGTATGGGAGCATATATACTGTAGATTCACCGAATATGTATGTACTATCAAATTTGACATAACATCGTACAGAACTACAGTGTTCTAGTGAATTCTTTCAAATGTGTAAAGTAAAGCAGGAAAAATGACAAATTGGTTACGCCAGCATTGTTGCACTTGGCTGTTGGTGCAGGCTGCCCCTTTCTTCCCCTTTGGCTCCACCCACTTCAGGAGACTTTGAAGGGACAGAGCGGTCATCTCGACAAGTAGCTTCTGCTGTTCACCTGAGCCCGTGTATATTAAGTCTGATAGAAGAAGGTCGTTAAAGTCAGTGGCGGCTGGTGCAAAAATTTTTGGGGGGCGCAAACAAAATTGAAATTAAACTTTTAATAATCGCCTGTAAATAGACATTTATTAGGTGATTAAGCATCATTACTACTAGTATAAAATAAAGGCATGACTCACATCGCATCCAGTCAGCCAGCTCCGCTTGCCATAAGAAGTGCTGGAAAAGCACTGAGTGTAAGTTCGGCCACGATCACTTGATTGCTGCTTAATTAGAAGATCAGGTCAATCTGGTCCAAGCTCTTTAACTTTTTTTCCTTTCTTCGTCCGATCGCCTTGCGACAGAATTTCCTCTCATATTTATCTGCTTCCATGTCAATCACTATTCAATACATTAACTAACAATCTGCTGACCGTCAAGACTCGTTGAGAATGGTCCAATCACATGAGCCCAAATATTTAAAAACAATATTGATTCCCCAAGGATGATTTGAGAAAATCCAATTAGAGCTCAGCCTCAGATCACATGCTTTTCAAAAATTTACGTTCCTACATAGACACTTGTTTATACACACCGCGTACACAAACACAAATGAACGTAATACAGTTTAGATTTTTTTTATTGTACATAAATTATATTATGAAATACAGCGGAATATTGTGACTAAATGACTTTATTTCATTATTAAAATAAATAATTATTATGTTAAATAATTACATGTTAAAGTAGCATTCTTCTCTGCCTAACTTTAAGGGGGCAGCGTCCCAGCGCCCCTTATTGATCGGCCGCCACTGGTTAAAGTACACAAACACTAAGTTACTAGTCTGATCTACACTTTCAGTGCTTCTACTAATGAAAAGGGATCATCACAGGAAACCCTGATGACCAAATATTATTTGACTTCTGGACATTTTCAGCGCTGGGTTGATACTCCCAGGCCAGTTTCTACTCAAAATGTCTTAGCACAATTGTGTTTTATATATACACTGTTCATACAATTTCATTAACATATAATGTAACACATCGATATTAATTATCAATTATATACCAATAAACTGGTGACAGGAACTTGGAGAAGAAACTTAATTAAGTGGCACATAAGCGGCACATGTTATACTCATAAAAAAACAAATCCCCCCAAAAAATTACCAAAAAAATCCAGATTTACAAAAAAATGTTTTTCTTCTGTATGTTAATAAACATCAATCACATAAATTATTGAGCACATGCAACATTTAGTCAAGCCCCACAAGCCCTATAAATGTCAAAGCCCATAGAAGACATAATGAAGGCTAAAAGACAAACCAGAACCAAAAGAGCGCCTCCTAATGGTGGCATGCGTTACATCTTTTGGTAATGCAAGTCGGCCACTGCAGTCAGTTACTTTAGACACGTATTTTCTCTTCCTCCTTTTATAGACTGCCATTTGTATTGCCAACTTGACTAGTCAGAAATATTTATATTCATTTATGCATTTTTTTTTAAATATGTGAATAAAAGTAAAAAAAAATAACTAAATAGAATGTATATAATCTATAAATAATAATTGCAGCACTTATGCACCGATCAGTCAGTGTAACATTAATGCGTCTATGCAAATTTACACAAACTCAAGAGTTCTAACTAACTAACTAACTGAATCCCTGTTAGTCTTATTGCTCATTAATTGTAGTAGCTTTACCAGATGAAATGCCTGCAGGGTAAGAGGACCTAATAGACTGGTGACTCACTGTGAGAAGGCTGATGTGCACGTGTTCAGGTGTCACAAGCAGAAAGTCACCGGTTGAGGACGCGCCGGACTTTCCGAGCTCCCGTGGGTGTGCAGCTGTGTGAAAGGGGCAGGGTTGACTCTCGGCTTGTCCCCGGATGGTGCGCTTCATGCAATGCTGTTTGCTTGTCTGCAGATTATACCTTGAAGGATGTCTTTTTTTCTTATGATTTTTATACCTTTGTTTGTTTTTTTTATCTTACCATCTCACTCTCTCTCTCCACCAGATTGTATCGGGATAGACTGTAACCTTAGTAAGTGTTCCCTTTTTTCATACAAGAAATGATTTGTTTTTTGCAATTCTGTTTCTGTCAATCACTTCTTAATCCTCTCTCTCTCTCTCTCTATTTCAAAATATTAACCTTGCTTCTCTTATCTGATTGTATCTCCCTAACCCCTCCCCCTTCCTCTCTGTCACTCAAACACCGCATCTTTTTGTGGCGTTTGATAGTCGGAGAGGGAGGAGAGTGAACCGCTGAAGTGTTTCAAATTAAGCACAACCATCCACTTAATGCTTCCTTTTTATAGCAGCCTGACTTTCTCAGTTTTCAAACGCTAAGTTGGATTATGATCCCCTGAGCCTTCAGTCTGCAAGTGGAAGTGTATTATACTACAGAAACAGAAGTGCTCTGCAGCAAGATGTGTCGAAATCATTTAGTCAGCGTAGACAAGGTGCACAGTCTCTCTTAATTACAGAAAGCTAACAATCATGTGACTGAGAGATTTGAATAAATGAGTGGTGCTGATCTAATTTCTCAAAATCAAAATCCTTGAATAATAATAATAATTATTTTTTTTATAATAATAATAATAATAATGATTATTATTATTAGTAGTATAATTTCTTTTATTTATTATATATTGTAGAGATTTGGGAAAATATTTATAATATACGTACATCATTAACTCACACCGTGTTTCTCACCTAGTTGAATTTTTTTATCCGAGCTACAATTGTTTTATTATTTATTTATTTCATTTATTTACCTACTTACTTACTTATTTCCTATGGTAAACAATAGAAGCATGTCAAAAAGCATACCTACTGTATCAATATATTTGAACAAAGGTACATCTACACTTGATTAAAACAAGCTGCAGACTATACTGTATGTTTAATGAACGTATGACGGGCGTTCAAGTCAAACGAGGACATGTGATGAGATTTCTTGTGAATGAAGGAGTAAAACTGCTTGACATTCCTAGAAGACTTTAAGCACAGTACGGTAATGAGACTCTTGGCATAAAACATTTGAATGGTGCAAACATTGTGCAAAAGCTGTACGTCTGTGAATGACGATCTCGGCTGAGGTGGTTCTGAGCTCACTGCAGTCGTTCCCAAGAGCGTTTGGTTAGTTAAACGTTCCTAGGGGAAAAAATTGTATATTGTTGACTTTCAACTTCCTATTACGGAGATCATCATCTAAAAATGTACTAGATAGACACCATTTTGTTTGGGGCTATGCCATTATTAATGTCATCCAGCACTACTGAACTCCATGGACTTCTGAGAGTTTTATTTTTTTCACATTACTCCAATTGTAATTATCATTCATGAAGCTGTGAGATCTTAATGCTTCATGGCAGCGGTATAAATAGAAACATCATAGTTTAAGAAAACATACTGTAAAAATCATTCATTTAGTTCATTTCATGTGCCCATCAGGAGTATAGGGATAGTGGAATTATTGCACATTTGAAAGCAAATGGACCTCTGCTTCATTTGTTTTATTTGATGCTCTAAAATACAGTAAATACAGTAACAGAAGGGAGGTGAATATTTCAAAATAGTAATTTGCTTCAAGAAGATTAATTAAGTCCTATAGGCGATACTAAGGCAAACTAATGACACATAAAGATGAAAAGAATAAGAAACTTTTTTGGGGAAATGTCTGTCTTTCATCTTAATTCTTATATGAAACAATGTATCTGGATTCCCTACTTGTACATCTTTTCCTGCATTATTTTGGTTTTGTCTTTAATACGAGCAACAGTGATTTTCTTGGTACCATCTTTTCCCCTGACATACAGTAACTGCCCAGTGTTGTGAAGTTTACACTGCTAACAGCTCTGTCCTGAATACGTATAATTAAAACCAGACGCTTGTGTTATTTTATTCCTTTATATTTTTAGACAGTGGCTTGAGAGCCAAATTATTATAATAATTACAAAGTGCCACAGTGCCTTTACTAATCATTAATTAACCTGCCTGCTTCTAGAGGAAAAAAAGGAGTTTTAATCAACGCTGAAAAAGTGATTTGTGTATCAATATATTTAAATGGAGGGCAAAATTTCCATTAAAAAAAAGGGGAAAGTAAAAAACGGAAGTTTAACAAATAATGGTAGAAATTGTAGAAATTGGTACATTTATGTCACACCTTTTAAATAGAATTAAGTTGATTTACAAATGCCAGGTTTCTATGAAGTATATTCAGTCAAACTTGTTGTTTGCTTATTTCCTTGTTTTACCTCACCTATGAAATAATCCTTAAATTAATTCGATTTATTACATCTGCGTACACATTAGTGTAGCTTTTACACTCTGACACGAGGTGATATCAAAAAGACTTTTCAAGACTAGTTTTGTAACACGCCAACAGATGGCAGCACAAGGCTGTATGCCCAGTAACAGGTAGCGCCATCGGCTAGAGACATAAGTCAGTGTGCCAAAAGACATTGCACTGTGTACATGGGGGGCTCTACAACTGGTGCTATTTTGACCACCTGCTATTTTACCAAAGAGAGAAAGTGAAATTCTGCATGAAACTGGGAAAATTTTACTGCAGAGACGTATGACATGATGTGGCAAGTTTATGGTGATGTTGCAGTGGGATGTTCGAAGTGTTCTGAGTGGAACGCGTGCTTCAAGAGTGGAAGAACATCACTGGAAGATGACAAGAGATCAGGAAGGTCTTCAACGAACTCAACCCTGAAAAAAACTTGTGCGTGATGATCGTCTGAGAACTTTTGCCCCCCCACCTCCACTCGCCAGATAATAAAACAGGGCGTTTTGGAATAAAAAGTTCAGGGGATGCAGTAAATAACCAGAAGATTATTGTACACATTTCAATAAGAAGCCTAATGTTTGAAAAGTTGGATTAATAAATATTATTTATTTTAGAGTTTAATGGCTGGCTTATCTAACTATATCAGCTAAGAATATAAAAAAAAACACCTTAATAACTTTCATTAACTTTCATTAATTAAGTGCATTCCTGAAAATGAGTAATGAGTGAAGTGTATTTTTTTTTCCAATTGAAATACGAGCAAATAATGGGACACATAAAAATAATCAGCTTTGCGTATATTTTGTTACCCCTTTAATCTAGAGTAATGCTTTTCAGCTCCATACAAAGCTTTTTTTGTTAACTTTACTTTATCGACTTTAAGTCATTTTCTATAAAACTATATAACACTTACAGTACTCTGAGTCACAAACTATGCCCCAGAGGAAAAATCAGCTGCATTTAAACTGAAAACTGTTTTGAACATTGAACTCTAACCTCAAATCACATCTCTGAAACTTATTACTCAAGTCATAAAATATTAATAAATCATATCTAGCTCGTGGTGGTTTAAACTGGTGTTGTAGATGTTTTGACCAAATTTTCTCCATATAAAAAAAAAATACAAAGCTAATATGAACACTATTACACAGTTAAATTTTTTTACACAGCCATTGATTGCAAACAACTTAGCTTAAGTGTTATCTTACAAAGTGAAGGCCAGTCTTTGATCTAGTTCTTGGATAACTACACATTATAGCAAAACCGACATAAATCTATTTGATTCAATTCATGATCAACTAATGGGGGTTAAGATGCCTTAGATGCTCTAGTGATCCAAGCAGAATTGAATCACTTTTGGGGGTCACCAGACACATTTCAGGTAGTGCATGTTCCCATTATGTGTTAATTAATAAAGCTGAAACTGATTAACTGAACTTTAAGTGTTCAACGTTGAGTACAATAATTATTCAACCTTTATTGTGAGTTAAAAATAATGATGAGTAAAATGCCAAATATACTGCGTCCAGCCATTTATTACAACATGGGGTCATTAGTGTTTCGGGTCTTTGAACAACCTTGGACAACCGTGCCCAGTTGGTGTGTGTGTGTAACATATATTCTATAGATCACTCTGTTCATCCTTTGGCCATGCCAACATGCCTTATGCACCTAGAACCATACAGGCCTCATACAGGGACCTAGCTGCCAAGTCTTTCCCTGTCCTCTCCTTTACATGGCCTCTCACCATTGATGACAGTAAGATAAAATATAGAGCTTAACAGCTGACAAAAGTTTAAGTAAGTTAAGCCTTCATTTGTTCCATATACACTACTGCACAATTCTTTCTCCGCATATCCCAGCGTAACTGGGGTCAGAGCGCAGGGTCAGCCAGGATACAGCGCTCTTGGAGCAGACAGAGTTTAAGGCCTTGTTCAAGGGCCCGACAGTTGCAACCTGGTGGCACTGGGGTTTGAGCCGCCAACCTTCTGATCAGTAATTTAGAGCCTTAACCCTCTGAGACGCCACTGCCCCCACCCCCAGTCAGTCTTTATTCATGAGAAATTTGAATCACAAATCCTGGTTTGACTTGAACGACCCTTGTATATAGTTTCACTAGGTAAATAGTGTTCTAAGCATTTCCTGCTTGACATCACTGAAATCGAGTTATTTGAGAAGAACCTAAAACTTTTTTTTCTTCCCCACTTCTCAAGCTCTTTTGTTCAGTTGTCATGGATGCAAGCCTAGCAACAACAAAACTGTAATTGGTGAAATGTTGAATTAGATGAAGTGTTGACTTTTTCCTGAGAATCCAATCCTTTATGTATACAGAGTTAGAGAGCGAGAGAGATTTATGTGTATGTAATTGAAATATGGAATTCATATTGAAATGCTCTGGTCTTTTGCCAAGCCTCACAGTAGAGCCAGCTAGTAAAAAGAAATATATCAATTACATTTTGTACTCTATTTTGGCCTGGGATTTAGGCATGGCTGTGTCCTGTAGATATCTATACAGTATGATCTATAGGATATGCCCATACATTAACGGTCCTGCTCCAAACCACCAGATGGCAACATTCACCAAGAAGTTAAAACCTCTGTCGTTTTTCTGTTCTAAACAGGGATCTTCCCCAGCACAAAATATTGTTGACACTGAGTAAAGAAATGAGACGTATATTGTGTTAAAAGATGTATGACTTTAATTAAAGCGAGTTTGGATAAATGGCATGAGACTATATTCTGTCAGTGAACATATTACATCAGTATAATAATTCCCTCTTCTGTGCTTGCGGAGAATGTACATACGATAAGAGAGCTGCGCTACAAATTCTGCTCGACGCTCCCACCCTTTTATCATTGGGTGTGACAGGCATATTTAGACTGATGGAAGTTTTAATGATGCTAAAATGTTCATTAACTTTTAAATAGGCAGAAATCGCCGGTAGTTAAAGTAAATTACACTAAATTAGAGCCCTCTGCCATCTGCTAGAAATCCCTTTTTGACCTCAGCATGTTGTGCATTTTAAACAGCTCATTGCTGTCGTGTATGTGTGTGTGTGTGTGTGTGTTCAAGAAAAGTAATCACATAGACATTTAACTGTAGATGACATTTTTGTTTGTGTAATGCACTAAAATTATGCACAGCATTCAAGATTTGTCTAAAGTAAAAAGATTTATTTAATTATTTGTTGCATAAGATACACATCATATTATATTACATGATAACATTGGCATGATTATGTTTAATCAGTGAACAAGGTTTTTTGGTCAGTGGGCGTTTATTAAGCTTCCACTGAAATTAATTCAGGTCCTAATAAGCTATTGCATGTCTATATGTTTATTTTTTATGTTTATATTTAAAAAAACATAATTTTTGATGTGCGTACACTACCGTTCAAAAGTTTTAGAACACTTGCAAATTTCTTTTTTTTTTGTTTAGTGATTTATTTTCTACATTCT
>JAQMYJ010000011.1:6323142-6333245 GCA_030014305.1 Clarias laeviceps | reverse complement strand
AGGCGTTATGAAGTCTTTACAGAGCAGAAGTAGCAGAAACATCTCAATATCAACTGTTCAAAGGAGATTAATGCATATTTTGGACGCCTTCAGTGGTAGTCTATATATATATACTGTATATTTATATAGTTTTCTGTGAGCAGACAGTCTCAAGTGTAAAATTATAGAATTTATAGAATATTTTGATATGAAGTCTTGAAGATGGGCTTATTTATTCTTCAAATTTTGAGAGAGAGAGAGAGAGAGACTGTTAGAAGTTGCTATAATGTTGGTAAAAACAGGAACTTGTTTCATGGATGTTTCACAACTTTTAAACATAAATTTAAAGAATTTTAAAAAATGGATGTTTTTTCGATATGCAGCTGTTGCAGTTGGTAGAAATAAAAGAGAAATAAAACACTTCACGAATTGCACTCTGTCAGCAATTATTTTCCTATAAAAGCCCACAATAATTTATGCTTTACTTCACACATTCATATTCACCTGTAGAACTGTTTTAAAGTCAGGGAACTGAAATCTATGTCCCTAGAACCACTTCATTCCTTTTCTTGGTTCAGTAAGTCACTACGCTATTGAAGTCTGTGCATGTCGGAGGAAACTTTGAGACCGACTAGACTTCTGCTGCAGCAACACAGGCCACTGCCCTCGGATCCTTTACCACCAAGTCCCCATCGAATCATGACGGCTTTCCTTTCTGAAGATGCCGTGTAGTGACTGCATTTCTCCATGCCAAGATACAGTATATACAGTTACATATATAGGATTAGTTATGGGTTGCAGTATGCAAGTATATTAATAAGTTTATTTATTTATTTATATATATAAAAATGGTTAATTATCAATATTCAGTAAAGAAGCAGGGTAATTTTCAATTGCTCTGGTGTAAGTAATTTACTGCAAGGAGGTGAGACTTTTTTTTTTTAGTCTTTACCTGTCCGTTTTAGGTCAACCCTTACCCACTGTGACCTCAGATTCCTCTTCTTGTCTGACAGGACTGAAACCCAGTGTGGTCTTCAGCTGTTGTAGTTGTATCTCTCTCAAGGTTTCGTATGTTATAAGATGCTTTTCTGCCCACCACCATTGTAAATAGTGTTTATCTGAGATGCTGTAGGCTTCCTGTCAGCTCAAACCAGCTGGCCTTTCTCCTCTGAGCTTTCTCATCTAAAAGGCATTTTACAGAACTATATCTAAATGGATGTTGAATTAATTCAGATTGATATAAATCAGTCTGTTAAGAAACACCTCGATGAACACCTCGCGTTCAGGTCTGATTATGAGCACCACAATGTCTATATCCATGCACAGCAGTTTGTATGATGTAGCCGGTGAAATGCCGTGTGCATAGTTCAATATGTATTGTCAAGACTCAGGATTGAAGTGTGATAACACAACAGGACGAGAATAAGTTTTATAAATAATACCAATTGTCTTATTTTGAGTCTAAAGTATTGAATATATAGATGGACATCAGAAAATTCTTCTGACGCAGAAGCAGTAAGCAGCATGTCTAGCAATGACTCTGGGGAATACTTAACTAACTAAACTTAATAAGTTGATCTGTATCTGCATAATATTAAACAATTGCACTGTTACCTTATTTTTGGCTGATTGGTGGATCACATGACTGAACATATGCATTACTGTAGCATTCCGCTTCAAGTCACTGTTGAGTGCAGATTTTTTGAAACCACTATAAATTACTCAGTGTCCCAAAAGCCTCCATACACATACTGTAGATATATAGTACTGTGATAAAGATTTTGAGCCGCCCCACATATCTTTATATTAAATGAAATAAAATGATGTAGATGAAATTAATGAAATGGGAACAAATGTTTTACTGCAACAGGCTTAAAGCTGCTCAAAGATACAGGTGATTATGGCAGCAACCTCAGCAGCAACTTCTCATCTGTTCTAACCACTCAAAATGTATCATCATCAATATACAGTACTAATCACCAGTTTCTTACTGGGTCATGCCTTAAGTTAGATGCTTTTTTTAATGCTTGAATGATTTATAGATCACTGTGTAGCTTCACTAACCAAAAACATCTTTGAAACTGCTCAGGTACTGTACAGGGACTGGACTGAAAATGAGTGCCAAAAATATGCCCAAAATCAGAGCCCAAAAAAGTCCCACAAGGACCCTGGAGAACTATTCCTCAAGACTACATTAAAAATGCAAGAAACAAGGGCTCTTGGGGAGCAAACTATGAAGGAATGAGGGGTTGAGGAGGCTTTGTAAGCAGTAGTTGCCTACATGTATGAAGACTTTTGTGACATTGTATTTTTGGACATAATATAGTTATTAATGCTTTATGAGATGACGCGCTTATAATAAACTCTTAGATCAATCTAATTAACAAACTTCCAGAAGGTGTGAGATCCTTAATGTCCCTCCTCCCAGCAGCTTGCACATGTCTTTGATAGGAACAGAGAGGCTGGTGCTACTGTAATTAGGGCAAGCATACGTCTCACATGTAGGATGTAATAAATATCCATCAAACGTCAGCAGCCATCCTTTCTCACTTCCAGATTTTATTATTTTTATTTTTTTAATAGACCCACATCAGGGTTAGCACTAGCCTCGCTGTTTGTGTTAAGTGAAAGAAGGGAGTCTATACACTGTATCTATATCTCTCTTACTAAAATTCTATTTGTGGTGGATGTTTGGGTGCATTGAAAGGGATGTTATTAGGTTTGGTGCTTTCTTGTTGCCTTAGGGTCTGAGAGGCTAGAGAGAACACATGGAGGTGGTCAGCCTGCTTTGGGCCCTGAAGGAGAATATTAAAACACCGAAGCTGAGGAGAGCGAGTAATAAATAGAGGACCAACCTTCAGCAGATGCTAGGAAGTATACTGTAGGCTGCTATACAGACAAGCCCCTAAGATATACATTATGAATATTATTTATTACATAGTAATACCTTATTTTATGGTGGAATAAATGATGTTGAATAAATAAGTAATGAACAATTTCTGCCTCTTTGGGGGGAAAAAAAAAACCCCACACATACTAACATTCCCAGTCTTCCTTATCCATTTAGCACAAGACGAAAAACGTTCATCTTTATCGCTTTTTTCTTTTTTTTTAACAATGATTATTTTGACAAATTGTACCGACACTTTCCTTTATTAAAAACAGCCAGACAAAATGTCAGAAAATGTCAAAATGATGTAAGAAATGAAACCTGACAGTGTGCACCGGTACAGGAAAATAATTAATGATAGGGTTGTGCAATGCAAGTTGGTCGATCATCTTTCATTATCAGGACATCGCAATAATATATTTTTCTTTTTACCACAGCGATTGGCGACATGGTGGTGTAGTAGTTAGCAGTGTCGCCTTGCACCTCCAGGGTTGGGTTCGATTCCCACCTTGGGGTTTGTGTGCATGGAGTTTGCATGTTGGTGGGTTTCCTCAAGGTTGTCCGGTTTCCTCCCACAGTCCAAAGACATGCAGATTAGGCTAATTGGCGTTCCCAAATTGGCCATAGTGTGAATGAGTGTGTGTATGTGTGATTGGCACCCCATCCAGGGTGTACCCCGCCTCGTGCCCTAATTCTCCTGGGCTCCAAGCATCCCGCGACCCTGAATACAGGTTAAAGCGGTATAGACGATGAGTGAGTGAGTGAGTGACCACAGCAATATTGCAATGTTGCATTTTTTACATAAAAATGTATATATATATTATTTTTTTTCTGTCTTTACCTTAATAAGGAAAAAAGGTACTCTAAAAAAAGTACTGTTCCACGACACTGACACAAGAGACTTCTTCCATTGATGATAAATAAACATCTGGTTGCAGAACATTTCACCATGTCAGCGATTATCATTTGCTTAATAACACAAGATCATTTTTTTAAACAATTCATTATTAGGTTTCGGGTATGTGAAAATCATGGGAACTGTGTTACTATAGAAACAGTAACACAGGGA
This sequence comes from Clarias laeviceps, assembly GCA_030014305.1. Lineage (NCBI taxonomy): Eukaryota > Metazoa > Chordata > Actinopteri > Siluriformes > Clariidae > Clarias > Clarias laeviceps. The sequence goes on along the minus strand of JAQMYJ010000011.1, from coordinate 6,329,307 downwards.
AAAAATTGCATTAGATTTGAATAATGCAAATTATTCAATATCTCTAATGTCAGAGCTGCTGTTATGGGAAGTTCATTAACACCTAACCAATCAAAATCAAGAATTCAACAGCTGCGTGGTATCAAGTTGCTTAATAATCCCAGTTCACCCAGCTGCCCCGAATCTTTATAATTAACCCTGCAGATTTCCGCCTGGAATGGGATAGATTACTTTTTTTTGTTGTTGTTTTGTTCAAACGAAGAAGACCCTAATATCTGTAATCTGAAGTCGTGGGAAGACATTCTGCATATTTCATCTGCTCTGAGACTTTAAGCGGATCTTCGTGCACACCGTGCAGCGGCTAAATAATACAAACACATTGACTGTAAGGTTATTACATGTCAGGAGATTTCCTGTTAGCAATATAGGAGCGAGTTAAAAAAAAAAAAGTAGGGAAGGATTAGTAATCCATTATATATTACATTCATCTGCAAGGAGGATTGCAGTCTATGTCTTACGCCGTCAGCTTCGGGCTTCCCCTTGCTTTTCGGTTAAACCCGAAGTAAGAATTTAATGCCGTAACATGCAAATTGGAATGATGATGAAAGTGTGTGTGTGGGTGGGTGTGTGTGAGTGTGTGTCTGAGTGTGTGTAGCCTGCTAGTCTGCAGGGTACAGGACACTGTAGCGCATTGATGAGGCATGCAGGCAGCCCGAGGCGGTGTGTGACTTTGGCCCTCTGTGTGTAGGTAAAGGACCGGAGACTCTCAATGCAGGGCACAAGCTGAATGACAACGAGTGGCACTCTGTGAAGGTGGTGCGCCGGGGCAAGAGCCTGCAGCTCTCTGTAGACAATGTGACTGTAGAAGGTGGGTAGACTATAAACGCATTTACACACACATATTATGCTATAATCTATTTATTATGATTTGGCACACAGGTGTATAGGATATAGAGTTAAACCTTGGATTGCAATCGTAATTCGTTCCAGAAGCGTGCTTGTAATCCAAAGCACTCGTATCTCGAATCGACTGACAGTCAGAGACTCTGGAAACTGGATCTTTAACAAGGAACCTTTCTAATGACACTTGTGTTTGACTCCTTTTGAGGATTTCGAGGAACTTTGAATTTGCATTGTCGTTAAACAGATTCATCTCCCGCACATCTACAGCCTTCTTAACTTTTTTTTTTAATTTACAGGGGCCATTACTAAAGAACAGTAACTACACTTGGGCACAAAATAAAAACAAAACAAAAAAAAAGACTAAACTAGTGATGCATGCACACTGAGACTGAGCATGACAGACGATTACCCACAATCCCCCACTCGCGAACCATTGGCACAGTTGTGATCACATGATACTCAGCAGACAAATCGTATACATACTTCAGTACTCGTAATTCAAGACCTTTATCAATGTAAAATATTATTATTATAGTATAAAAAATGTTAATAAATACTATTTTTTAATAGTATTAAAAAAATGTGCTCGTCTTGCAAAACACTCGCAGACCAAAGTACTCGCAATCCAAGGTTTCACTGTATTTAAATGAAATGCCAAAATATTTTGGTATGATTCAAAACTCAAAACTGTATATATTATAAGTATTTACTCTTCACTCAAGCTGGTTTCTCAAATTCTTCAGGCCAGATGAGCGGAGCACACACACAGCTGGAGTTCCACCACATCGAGACTGGAATCATGACAGAGCGTCGCTTCATCTCTGTCATGCCCTCCAACTTTATTGGGCACCTACAGGGCCTTTCGTTCAACGGCATGCCCTTCCTGGACCAATGTAAGAATGGCGACATATCATACTGCGAGCTGAACGCCCGCTTCGGCATGCGTCGCATCATAGCCAAGCCGGTGAGCTTCAGGACCAGAGGCAGCTACCTGGCTCTGTCCACACTGCAGGCCTACACCTCCATGCATCTGTTCTTCCAGTTCAAAACCACCAGCCCCGATGGCCTGCTGTTGTTCAACTCCGGAGACGGCAGCGACTTCATCGTGGTGGAGCTGGTCAAAGGGTGAGTGCGGAGATGAAAACCTGATTGCTTTCAGCGTGGCGCTTGTAGGCCCTGTGGGGAGCTTTGAAATCCTTTTAGTTTGAAAGGTGAACATAATACATTCCATTGACTATAAGTGCACTAAATGTATAGTGGAGGGAAGAAAAGAAGGGCGGATTAATAAATTCACTGAGATTGTGTGTAAAAAGAGGTGAATCAAGCCATAAACACTATATCATACATGGACTGTGGTTCAGGAGTGGCTCGATGACTTTCCTGTATAGTAAAATATCTCCATACAGAAAATCAATGATTACCAACATAAAAAAAAAAAAAAGTTTATGTGCAGCACCTATCATACAGTACACGTCTCTGTGTGTGTTGTTATTATAGGAACATTATCATATTAGAAGGAGCTGCGTGATATGACCGTATAGATTGCATCACTCTCAAGGCTGCTATTATAGCAAGTCAATGAACACGATCAGAATCGAGCACCGAACAGTGCTCTGTAGTGCTGATGCAGTGTATTATGTTCTACAGTATGTGTCTGTGTTACTATGGTACAGAAACATCCTGTACCTGTATATTACTATAATCCACTAAGTACCTGCATATGTGAAAATATAAATATGTTATAAAAATATTAAGTAAGGTATATAACTATAATACAATCCAGGGTAAATAAATACTACCAGGGTAAAAAAAAATCTAATTATTGTCCTGTATCAAGCAAAGAAAACAACTAAGGAGATTTGAAATGGCTGGAATTGTGTTAAGAACCCTCCGATGCACCCATCACGCTTAGTGCCCACTGTACAAGTGTTATGATCCGGCGTTGGTACGATACGATTCAGTTGGTCAGGTCTAGACTCGGAAATGTTATGTGGCAGTAAAATACGTTCAGCAGACTGTAACGATGTGGCTCGCGCGAGGGGCAGAGCCGTGTATAAACTGTTCAGAACAGGCAAACGCGCGGCCATTTATACACGTGGTTGCCAGGCAACGCCGTCGTCAGGCAATCAGCCTGAATGACTCGCACCTGGCAGCGTGTTTATATAAAGGGTCTCGGCACTTCGCGTGATCATGAGGTAGCACCGGTAAAGGTATCAGGGCCAAGACAAAGAAAAAGAAAGGAAAGAGAAAAGAAAGAGAAAAGAAAGACAAGCGCGCAGAAGAAGACACAGGCAAAGTCCAAGTCTCTGTCTGTCTAAGACGCCGGCGAGAGAGAGAGCGAGAAAGTGAGGGAGAGCGATACGCAGCAGTTTAGCGTGCGCTCTCAGGTTAAAGTGCACAAAACACAAAGTCTACTCTCTCTACAGTATATAAATCCTCGGAAAGGGCATAAGCCCCGAGAGGATCTTTAGTTTTCGTTTTAGTTTCCAGAGCCCCGTCCGTTCTTGTGTAGACGGCGGAGCTCTGTTTATTTTGTGTTTTGTTAGTTTTCTTTTGTTTCCTTTTAAGTTTCCTAATTAATAATCCCACGCCATCTCCAAACAGGAAGGTCTTCCCGTGCCTCTCATAGGCACTCTCACAACTCCTATTTCATTGACCCCCTCTAAAGCCCTGCGTCAGGGCTCTTATCATCAGTAAAACACCTCTCCATACCGCACCACGTAACACAGACGATCTGAATCTGAGTTTTGTTTTCATGAATATGCACAGGCTCATTCCAGGACTCGCATTGGAAAAGTGTGAGCATGAGGAGTCATTTTCACACATGAATTGCCCAATATACTGTATAAAGAACATCGAATGAAATCTTGAGTGTGTGCGAGTTTTTCATTTTTTTTTTTTTGCTACTTACTATGAAAGATTTTGGTTATTCTAAAACTCTGCCTCAGACGAGGAACATCTGCTGTGTTTAAAAAGTCGTCAAAAAAATGTTTTCCTTAAAAGCCGGGTACGCGTCTGAACATCTCCACTGATTTTTCATACACTGTAGTGCCAGAATTGGCAGTAAAAATGCCACATTCTTTAACCATAAAACCGTTTGATTGGCCAAGCATTTCTTCTTTCTCTCTGACCCTTGTTCAATCCTGTAGTCTGTGTCTCTTCAGCTGCTTTTTGATTAGAGGTTCTGGCTAAAAACGTCTGTAACTTTATTTGAAATCCCACTAACACAGTTGCCATGCCTTGAACAGATGCTGTGGAGGCACATGAAAAAAACTCAAACACTTAATGTTTTTTTTTTTTTTTTTTTCAATTAGAGTGTTCCTGCTTTGGGAGTTTATGTAAATCAGAGAAGTTGGAGAATGACTCAAGCTTCATTCGAAGTATTATCCACTGCTCTCCTGGCACTGGCGAAAAAAAAGAAATGCTTGGAGGAATGTTTGATGATTCATTATATGACAGATACCGAGGCTAAGTTTAGATGGTTGATTTGGAGAGAAATCATTTGACTTAGTTGTGTTTTCAATCGTTGACCAGGATTTATTTCTTTATTTCTATATTTTTATGACCAATGATCTACTATACTTGATTCTCTTGCTGGAGTTGATCATTGTTTGCGTCATCTGCTACTGATGAGGCGAACAGCAATGGCTGTGGAGACATCACTGAGTTTTCTCACTTTCTCTGGCCGAACCCACACCTTGGGAAATCGTTAAACTCCCTGTCTTTTATAACAGGAAGGTGAGGTAAAGTGCTGTCTGGGAGCAGAGCTATGGCCAGTGTTAGAAAAGTGGATCGAGGTCAACAATCCTAAATATAGTGCAGAGGCAACAGAACAACAGAGACATTTAAAAGATACAGATTTACAGATACAAATTTAAGAGAAATATCTGGATGGGTGGTTGTGTTTTGGGGGGTTGGGGGAGGTTACTATCATAACTACCCTACACACTCTAATGTTTAATTGAACCACCTTTTGCTTTAATTACTGCACCCCCTCACTGTGGCATCATTTTGATAAGCTCATGCAATGTTACAGCATTTATTTCCATCCAGAGTCACATTCATTTCACTCCAAGATCTTGTTTTGATGATGGGAGAGTCAGAGCTCTGTGTAAAAGTCTTCTCTAGAACATCCCAAAGATTCTCAATATGTTAAGGTTAAGATCTGGACTCTGTGGGGGCCACTCCATGTGTGAAAATGATGTCTCATGCTCCCTTAAACACTCTTTTACAATTTCAACCCAATGAATCCTGGCATTTTCCATCATTATTTTTTTTTCTTCCCTGATGGCACAGGTGTATTCCAAGATGGCAATGCCAGGATTCAGCCCCAGATCATAACACTGCCCCCTGGCAGTACAGGCTTGTACGGTAGGTACTAGGCATGATGGGTCATCACGTGATCTGCCTCTCTTCTTACCCTGATGCAACCATCATTCTGACGTTTTCTCTGTGCTCCATAGTTCATTCTATACGCACCCTAGATTTTTTTTTTTAAAGTACTTTTTCCCTATTAGCCCTAATGTGTTTTTTCTTAAGGATACACAACTGTTTAGTCCCAATCCCTTGAGTTCTCTTTACATTGTTTGTGTAGAAGTGCTCTCTCTTTCACTATTAAACATACAGTAGACATGAGTTCTAATATTGTTTTGTTTTTTTACGATTTGGTTTTGCCAAAAGTTAAATAAAAAATTCATTTCATTAATTTTTTTATTAATTTTCCTGACCACATTTTTTTCCTCGAAGATGATGGTTCAGCAGCATCCTTCCCAGTTTGAATAATGCATTTTACAGTTCTTAACTCAACTGTATATTTCTTTGTTAGATGCAGGACAAAAATTTTACCCTCCTGAAATCTTTGCCAATGGTTGTTTAAGAAAGAGAAGCTACTCACTGCATCAGTTAGGGTTAAATAACTTAGTGCCAGCTGAAGCGATCGGGGGAGAAGGGCCTTAGTCAGGGAGGTGACCAAGAACCAGATGGTCACTCTGTCAGAGCTCCAGAGAGAGGAGAACCGTCCAGAAAGACAACCATCTCTGCAGCAATCCACCAATCAGGCCTATATGGTAGAGCGGCCAGACGGAAGCCACTCCTTCTGGAGGACTTGAAGGACAAACAAAATTCTCAGGTCTGATGGGACTCTCTGGCCACTCTACCATATAGGCCTGATTGCTGCAGAGATGGTTGTTCTTCTGGAAGGTTCTCCTCTCTCACAGAGGGCCTCTGGAGCTCTGACAAAGTGACCATCGGGTTCTTGGTCACCTCCCTGACTAAGGCCCTTCT
>JAQMYJ010000011.1:6303342-6313495 GCA_030014305.1 Clarias laeviceps | reverse complement strand
GTGTTGCCCAGCGACAGCCCCAAAACATCACTGCTCTAGGGGAGATCTGCATGGAGGAATGGGCCAAAATACCAGCAACAGTGTGTGAAAACCTTGTGAAGACTTACAGACTTACTTAATTTCTTTTTCTTATTTTGTCTCTTATAGTTGAGGTTTACATATGATGAAAATTATAGGCGCCTCTCATCTTTTTAAGTGGGAGAACTTGCACAATTGTGACTGACTAAATACTTTTTTGCCCCACTGTATATACTGTACTGTATATATATTGTACTGTGAGAATTAAAATTTTTATTAGCCTTTTCCATTGACTTTAAAGGTTGCCAGTCATGCTGATTGACGTGTATTATAAAGCACCTGGACTTGTAAGTGAATAAATCTCTTTAAAATCATACACTGCTAAGATAATCAGAGCTGATGTCTTCACATTATACACAAAGGATAGAATGCAGTAATTGAGGTTAGGTATTTTGGAAAGCAGAGGTTATTTGTTTCGTTTAACAAAATGTTGAATCATCACTTTAAGAAAAAAAGAACTTATAAATTATGCATGGGCAGCTCAATGGTGCAGCGGTCCGTTCCTGAGCTCAGGTTACCGTAACATCCGTGGTGTCTTCCCACCTCGCAGTGGATGTTCCTAGGATCCGCTGGATGCTCCGAATCCACCACGACTATGACCGGCACTTACTGAAAATGAACGAATTTACAATGAATAAGCTCCGTTGGAGTTTTCAAAGCGTTTTCTGCACAATTAACTACAAATACAAATGAAAGAATAGAAACTTGTTCATTTGTGTTTATTAATCACAGCCATGCTTTTCTTCATTTCTTTGGTTTTCTCCAGGGATTAAAAGCCTGCTTTGATAAAACAACCATTTGTATAGCAAAGAAAGGAAAAAAAAAAACCCATCAAGTCAATTTCCTTCTCAGTCCCCACATGTAATAAAGTCTAAATCAAATAAGGCTGCAAAGCGCCAATTCCTGCTGTCAGTACAACAGGCTCCAAGGGCCCTTTTATTTCCTTTCTTCAAAATGAGTCCTTTAAACATCAGAAGAACAGTCTCACAGTATGTGTCAGTTCTAATTGCTCAAGTAATTATGCGACATAGGATTGGGGGGGAGGCGGAGTGTTGTGCAGGAATCCTCCAGCTCTGGGCCGTATGTGTGAAGTGAAAAATGAGCATCCTCAAATGGGACGAATTGGCTGGCGGTGATGCATGAATTTTGGATCCATCAATAGGAAGTAATGGTTGACCTGCTCCGTTTGCTGGCGTGATTATACAGCCGGAACACTTGTGCCAAGCTTCTTGGTGAGGTATTTGCTAATTGAGCCATTTTCCTGAAGAATTGGCTGCTTTTTGTGACGCTCACAGCTGTTTAAGATTAATTTGTTTCATTTATGTGAAAGTTCCTGGAATAATTTTCTCTAGTTAATCTGAGTGAGTCAGCATATGGCAGAGGGAACTTGAAGAGTTATGTACCAGGACATGGGGATACATCCAAACCTGATGTTAGGTTGGAATATCCTCCATAATGGCTGGTGTAGTGGCTGAGCCAGAATGCTTACTGGACCAGACTCATCTAATACTGGGGTAAAATCTTGGAATAAAGCTGATGATGCTCTGCTGGATTTGGATCTGATGCTCATGGACCCAGTTTAAGATGTCTTGTGTTTTGTGACGCAGAGTATTATCATGCCATCAAGGATGCACAGGTTCAGTAACAATACTCAGCAGTGGAATTCAAACAATTAATGATGATAATTGGTCTTAAACGGCACAGTGTTTCCCGGGAAAACGTTCACAGTAATGTCTATGGATTTAAGCTCTTTATCTTGCCAAACTGATACCGAATAAATTGTGTTTCATCAGATTTCAAGAACCATACAAAGCATTATTATAACCTGGAAGGATGATACTGAACTGTCAACTTTGTGGGAGAAATGCAGTTGGAAAGAAATCATAAATGGCTGTGATTGGAGAATTATAAATGTAAAAATCAACAGCAGAAAGCACAGCATTTCCACACACATAGTGTACCAAGAACACACAGGATTGGGACTAAACAGCTGTGTAGCATAAAAAGTTTGCTCGGGAGCATAAAGATTGTACTTTGGAGCAATGTAAAAGGTCATGTGATCCAGATGCACCCTACAGTACATGCATGGTGGTACAAGCTTCTGGAGACAGTGTTATGATCTGAGGTTGCATCAGGTGCTCAAGTCATTTTATGTGGCAATAAAAATGAAGTCAGCTGACGACCTGATTGTACATCTATGGAGGTTTTTGTTTTTAATTCCATAATTCCTCTGGCACCTTTCAGTCCTCAAATTGGTGAAAGAATGATTCTGGGAGCATGAGAGATCATTGTCACACACCACAGAGTCCTGACCTCAATCCCATAGAGGATCAACTGTATGCAACATCGCAGCATTTATTTCCATCCATAAATGCATTCATATTTGGTTGTATATCTTGTATTGATGATGGGAGACTTGAACCACTCCATAAAGTATTCTCTAGCACATAACAAAGACTTTTAATGGGGTTCAAGAGAAGGTCAGGACTCTGTGGCGGCCCATTCATGCGTGAAAAAGATTGCTTCTGCTCCTAAATTTTTTTTTCCTTTTACTAATTATGCAATGAAATGCTTTGATGAATCAAAGTATTTGCTTATTTAAAAAAAAACAGATGCCAACCTTGTTTTTAATATAAATGTTCATGCCAACATCATTCTAAAAAACAAGTTGTCGTGTTGGATTGGTTGTGTAATTGAAGGATGCACACTCTCGATGCTTGAGGTTTGAAATGGTCACACTTGTAGCAGGGTTGTGATCATGTAGTCAGGTCTAGTGGTCATGGAGCACAGCTGATTTCCTTGCCTTCCTTACTTAGTATTAACCAGCAGCCATATAACTCTGTCGTGCCCCATCGAATGGCTCCAGACACATGGACATGGATGTCATTTTTACTATTCCAGTGCAACTCCTTCATCTGAAAGCAATTGATTTTCCTCCCACCCTGCAACAAAAGGGCCTCCGTGCTTCCCCGCTCCATTCATCCATCGGATGAGTATTGGGTGTATAATTGGATGTGTGTGATTGAAGTCTCCCCAATAGCCCTTCTATAACAGTGAGACACGTTGAGCTAATGGTGTGCCCACACTGTTTCCCATGACCTGCTCGGACTGTGAATCATTCTCCTGAGGTAGCTGACAGGACATTAATGTAGGCCTGCTTCAGTATCGGCTGCGAAAATGAGCAAATTCGTTTATGCCATATCTTCAAATAGAAATGTCTTTCCATGAAAACTGAAGATTTTTTTGGGGTCTTTTTATTTTTTTGTAGAACTTGTGTGCAGGATGTGATATGAAATTTACTGTCTTATAATCCGTCTATTTCCTTCTGAATTATAGACAGTTTTACTGAGACTCAAGCTTTAATGAACACAGCAGAAAATCATTTAGGCTGTCATTGTGTGGTTATTAGTTTAAATCCCAGTGATGCCACAGGAGAGAAGAAAGCCTGTATTGGGCAAGCTCTCAAGAGTAGGACGGATGGGATCCCCCCACTCCCCTGTCCAGCGCTGTGACACTAGGTTCATGTATATGGAAGAGGGTAGAACTCTGGGTGTGTTACGCTGCCCTTTAAGCAGCACATCAAAAAAAAGTCATAGTTGCCTTCGTCTTACTTGGATGGCCTCGGTTAACCTTTATCCTTCCTGATCGTCAGCTTTCTGTAGGTACGAGTTTTCTAACGTTGGAAAAAATTATTCTCGCAACATTAAGGCTTTACATTTGTAAAAAAAAAAATAATAATAAATGTCCCGGCTTGATATCAGCTTAAAAAAAACAAGCATCCAAACCGATTTAGTAACAGGGTCTAAAGAAGATTTCTGAAGTGAGCAAAACACCACACATTTGTGAGGAGCATATAAACAGAGCATGCAGTCATTGCTCTTTTATTTTGTGCTTGGCACATCACACTGTTTAAACTGTTATATTTATGTTTAATTATGAATACATGTGGCAAGTTTGAATTTCACCAGTCTCTCCAAGAGCCGAACTCTCCACATTAACAGTCAGCAAATGCGCACAAAAAAAAAACTCATTTACATCTTGCAGGCAGTTTATCAGAATGTTCACAAATTAGCAGTTTTGTGGATGCGACTCAAGTCATACAGTAAATGCCTGCTTATTTTTGGATTGCATGCATCATTTTGTTTTTTTCTCTTTTTTTTTTGGACAAACCCTGGTAATTGGAAATGTTTTTCAGATGAGAAGCATAGAAAATATAGAGGTCCTGTTTTTATATATTTTTCGAAAATGTCTGAAGAATTTATTAAGAGGCCAGTAAATACAGAAGAAGTACACATTCCTTCCTGCTGTTGGATCAGACCAAACTCAAGGCACTTTAAATAATGGTCTAATTGGCCTTAGTCAATTTGAGGCAAAAAAAAAAAAAGCATGCTTCAGCATACAACCAGAGAACACAGTGGGCTGGAGAGTGCTGTATGTATTTCTCCTTGTCAGTTATAGCGCATAATTGCCTGTCTTTCTGCCAAAGCTCAGTGCAATTGGATAGAAATTCCACTCACAAATAATGCCCCCTAAGCATGCTGTCCTCAGCCAGGTGATTAGAGACTCCTTCTCCATCTTTATCCATTTCCACAGGATGTAATTGCTAAGAATTAGGACCTTCATAGCAACTCATTCTCATTCCGTTTTAGCTATTTATGTATTCAGTGTAACCGCGCTGCAGGTGTGTGTTTGTCTGTGGAAACTGATTTTCTCTTATTATTCTGAACACCAAAAATGAAAGTTATGGACTGTCATCAGTATGGAATTGACATCAAGTGATTACTACTGAAAACAAGAGGCTTATCTTATCGTCTGAAAGGCCTAACCTGAAGAGTTCATAATCTTTTATACAGTATGGTGAATGATTTTGTTTCTTTACTTTATTTTTTTCTTATCTTTATTATTATTATTATGATGATTTGTATATCACACTTTAGTGGTTAGCACTGTTACCTTGCACCTCTAGGTTCTGGGATCGATTCCTGCCTCAGGTCTGTGTGTGTGGTGTTTGCATGTTCTTCCTGTTCTTAGTGGGTTTCCTTTGGGTGCAGATTAGGCTCACTGCCGTTCCCAAATTGCCCGTAGTGTGTGAGTGAGCATGTGAGTGTGTGTATATGTGTGCACCCTGCGATGGATTGGTACCCCTCCAAGATGTACCCTGCGTTGTGCTCTAAGTCTCCTGGGATAGGCTCCAATAAACACTTCCCCTACCGACCTTGTATCCAGGATGAATGGGGTATAGACAATGAGTGAGTGAGTGAGTGATTGTGTATCACATTAATTTGGTAAAACCTTGTCTGATTTCTCTTCTTTTTTCTTCTTCTCTTTAGGAGAGCTGTACGTTGGTGGCGTGGGGAAGAGTATGTACAACAGTCTGCCTAAGTTGATAGCATCTCGAGACGGGTATCAGGGCTGCCTGGCGTCTGTGGACCTCAACGGGAGGCTTCCGGACCTCATCGGTGACGCCCTACATAAAGTGGGCCAGGTGGAGAAAGGATGCGACTGTGAGTTTTTTGATTCTCTTTTAATTTATTTTTTATTTTACGAATTTTCTATTCAAGTTGATCCTCTGCCAATGACCCACCCCAAATATGATGACATGCGCTTCCTCTGAGACACATAAAGGACACAAAGACATTTCTTAGAGAGCAGGTAGAAGAAATAAAGTCCAATTCCACTACAGATCACGTGGTTTGTACTTTGTTGCTTGGCAAAGGATCCTGGGAACTTGCATACACAGCAGATTAAAGACATGGCAGTGTGTGTGTGTGTGTGTGTGTGTGTGTGTAGCTGTGCTCCATGGTTTTTACACATCTCAGTGCTGATTCTGCTTTGAGAAACAGCAAACCAAACCAAAAATACCCAGCTAACAGTGGTCCTGGGACTGACCCAGATGAAGGTTGGAGAATGGTTACTACAATTTGGGCATTCATAAAAAAAATGTAATAAAATAAAATGAAATAAATCTCTTAAAAAAAAAAAAAAGACTATTTTCCCTCCTATATAATGTATATTGAGTGCTTATTGCATAACTACTGCCTATTAAACTTTAAACAGAAACAGGATAAAATGCATCATCCTCATTGGCTAATCCTTTCAGATATGCAATAAAATGTGATAAAACCATCCATTAAAAATAATTTTAATGATTTTTTTAATGGACTGTTTTATACAGTCTAAATATTCTAATCAGCAAAGTAATAAACATTATTACCTAGTAATTTATAAACTAGTTGTTGTTTCCTATAGAAACATCCTTTTCTATTTTTCAGAACCTCGAGTACGGCTTACTAATAGCCAGACACCAAACTAGTTTGTCCCATGTGTCCTGTACTGATATGAGTCAGTAACCATTCCATTGTTTTCCGTAATCCGATGATTGATTGATTAACACTTTGCTTCTTGCACTCGTTGTGTTTCCTGAAAATGAGCCCCAGCACCATGCACTGTTCACTACAGTATTACTACAGTATTAAGAGTACAGTACACATACAGTACAGTACATACATCACCTAGGATTATTGAATAATTGAACCTCACAAACGAGACATCAAAGACTTCCTAAGTCTAAACTACACCCATATCCTAGAGTTGCTTATTGTATCGTATAACAGGCCACCGTGAGATACATCATCAGCCATTTCACACAACCGCGTTGTGAGGACGCTCAATTATTGGCAGTATACGCATGCACATTCCTCTTTATGAGTGTTTCTGCTACACAGCATTTCCTCTGCTGTGCAGCATGGCATGTTTTAGGAATGACCATTTTTTCGTCGCATCATGTTAATGATCGCTCCATCAATACTGCCCAGGCTACTGATTTGTCCGCTCTTGTCCTCCTGTACTGTATTCTCATATCAATGGTTCCTCTGTTCCTCCAGCTGGCCCGGGCACTACCTGCTCAGAGGACTCGTGCTCACACCAGGGTGTGTGTCTCCAGCAGTGGGAGGGCTTCACCTGCGACTGCACCATGACCACTTATGGCGGCCCGCGCTGCAGTGACCGTGAGTACCTTTTTACGTTCTCGAGTTCAAGAGCCCGGTGCTTGTTTAGCCTGAACCATGGAACCTTCTAATTAGCTGAACATAATAGCCTTAGGTTTCATGCACTTCACAAGCCTTTAAATATTTGAGAGGCAAAATATGCTAATTATGAGATTGAATTCATGTAGTGGGAAAATGACGAGGAATCGTTTCAATCTCTTAGTAACCTGATAATGCAAAGAACTGCTATCTGGATTGTGTGTTCTGCACTAATGATTCCATGAGCTTTGCTTACTTCTGTCCACTCCTTTGTTTGTTTCTTTACTATAACACACTGATAAAATGATTCGCATGTTATAATGAATGTGCAGTGACACTACAGTATATGTATGGTGGTTTGATTATCTTGTCACGTTTCAAGAACAATTCTCCTGATCAGAAAAGAAAAAAGAAATGATAGAATTCACTTTCAAAAATGCGCTGCAGGTGAGTGTTTATCCTAGTGTGTATGAGACATGTTTTTATACATTTTGGGAATAAAATGTTCCAACAAGGATCATAATGCATCAATCGTAATACAGTAGCGGTCAACAGTTTCCAATTCACCTTTTAAGTATTTTGTTTTTTGAACTATTTTCTACATTCTAGAAATATATGATATATTTTTATCCTTTGAAATAACACATATGATATTAGGTAATTAAGTTAAAGCAACAGCAATAACAGCAGTCAGTTGTTCTTTTAAGGATTCTGGAACAGTTCTTGTAAGAACAGTATTGTGTCGAGTGCATTTGCAAAACCCATCAAGCACCATTATGAAACTGTCTCTAATGAAGACCTTCGCAGAAAGAAAGACCAAAAACTTACCTCTGCTGCAGAGGAGAAGTTCATTTAGAGTCACCAGCCTCAGAAAATACCAGATAACCAACAGCACCGCAGATTAGAGCTGTTATGAAGACTTTACAGATCATACAGTAAGTAGCAGACACATTTCGTTATCACCTGTTTAAAGCAGATTCTTGCATATTTTGGACGGCCTTCAGTATTGCTTTACAACGTAGAAAGAGATAAAAATGAGGAATGACCACTGAATTAGAAGGTGTCCAAACTTTTGGCTGGCACACTATGACATAAGAAATGCAATACGAAATGTGTGTGGCATATTATTAATTGTTACATCAATAGACGGTCCTCACAAGGAAAGTAAGTCAAGGGTTTTTATGTGTGATGTGTGTGTGCATGTGTGCATGTGCTTAAGTGTTTACCCCTGTTAGATCAACAAGCAAGGAAGCAGCAGGAAATTAATTGAGCTGTTAATGCTGTTTTTGTTCTCTGGTTAAAGACATTATTGGATGCTTTCTCCTTACCTACCTAAGAGTAATGTCACTATAATGGATGGTTCATACACACCGAACCTGTAGTACTATTTGTTTTTTTCGGGGCTGTACTGCTTTCCCAAGCATCCTGCAGAACAGCTCCTTGGGTCGAATGTGACCAAACTCCTAAATATCACCCTGTTGTTGGATGTCATTTCTCTTTCAATTAGTGTCAACACAAAGCCTTTGCCCTTTAGGCATTTAAAGATAATAGCTGATTTGCGTGGCTGCGTGCCGCGCATGGAATGCATATCAAGTAGCTGTGCGAGACGCGAAAGTGTCACATGTCTTGCGTACTAACATGACGTCTGGAAGATGAAGCAGCTGACCTGATTTACTGAGGTATGGATATTATAGAGCGGCACTGTCACCTTGAACCTCCAGGTTCGTTTCCCGTCTCGAGTCTGTGTGCACGGAGTTTGCATGTTCTCGCCGTGATTCGTGGGTTTTCTTCGAGACCTCCCAAGTTGTGCTCATGACGTGGGTACAAAAGAATTTCTAAAAACATTAGATGTACCATGGAACATAGTGTTAGTAATCATAAACAAGTGGAGAAAATGGGTTACTCCAGTGATATTACGAAATGTGAAGTACAAAGTGTCTCTTCAAAATTAGTGCAAGGACAAGAAGACAACTTATCATGGACAGTGTCAAGAGGAGCTGCAGGAAAATAGGGCAAGTACTGGTCACAATCTCTCATGTTCCTCACATATGGGTTGAGTGGCTCAAGCAAACAACCATGAAAAAAAATCACCCCAGAACCATGTGGCACATTTTTATGGTCTGAAGAGGACACAGTGAATGCTTTTAGACACAAATCTAAATGATATCTTTGGTGCAAAAACAAATCTGCTTATCACTCAAAGACCATCATACACACAGCAAAACATGGCGGGGCAGCATCAAGTTATAAGACTGCTTTTCTTTCTTCACCTCCCTCTGGGGCTCTGGTTATGATCGATGGAATCATGAGCAGCTCCGAATACCAAATCTGTTTAGGTAAAAAAAAAAAATATATATATATATATGACCTTTTAGCACAACAACAACAACAACCCACACCACAAATCCAAGTCATCAAAGCAATGTCTGCAGAAGGAGATCAACGTTTTAAAGCGGTTCAGAGTTGCAGATCTCAATCTTATTGAAAAACCTGTGGAAATGACATGAACAGGGCTGTAGCTATGCAACCAGCTTATTTTTAGTTATTTCTTCTTTTTTTTATTTGTTTTTCATTTGAATTTTGGTGGGTGCCATATTCACAAAAAGAAGAAGCAGATTTTTTTTTTTTTTTAACATCACAAAAACCTGCCATTTTAACAATGATGTCTAGACTTTTTATATCCATTGTATGTAACATAGCAAAGGTTTAACTGGCTAGTGTACGGTGCAAGAGCTGATAATTATTTAGGTGTCTCATGTTCGAGAGTTGGTTAATATAATCTGCTGATAATTTATTAGTAGCTTTCAGGTAAGGTTAAAATCGCTGCTGTTTTATAAACACCACAGTCGCATGAACACTTTTTTTTTTTTAAGGAAACGATAAAAGAATTGAAATACATGTTGGATTTATAAACATGCAGACCGGCCTATAGCTTTATGAATGATCTAATGTACAGTATGTTGTATTACTGTAAAATACAGTGCATCCGGAAAGTATTCACAGCGCATCACTTTTTCCACATTTTGTTATGTCACAGCCTTATTCTAAAA
>JAQMYJ010000011.1:6286453-6296833 GCA_030014305.1 Clarias laeviceps | reverse complement strand
GGTTAGATGGAGGCAGATGATTCGCTGTGGCGACCCCTGAAAGGGAACAGCCGAAAGACAAAGAAGAAGAAGAAGAATATAATGTAAAACACCATTATTTGGTTCGTAGATGCAGTGTTCTTGTTATATTATCAAGGTGGGGTCATAAATTTAACTAGGTGGTGAGTAGTTTTATTTAATTTTTTTCATTGATATGTAATAGTTAATTTTTATTTACTTTATTTACTCTTTGACCTCCAGTTATTTCGCATAGTTTTCTTGCGTCTGCTTCTTTTAGTTCTCTTCATTTCTGAGGTGCATTTAAGCAGAAAATGTCATGGGGAAGTGGGACGAGATGTTTCAGGAGAAGAAATAATTGACTAGTGACTTGTTGCAAAAACTGTAACGACAGTTAATGGTTAGGTTACAGTTTCAGGCTCCTGGGATCAGATCTGTGGTTACTGTTTCTGCAGAGTTCTGTGTGTGCTTTCTGTGTCTTTCTGGGCACTACAGTTCTGTAACAAAAAAACAAAACATGGCAGCATTGGTGCATAACCAGGTGCACAAATGTAAATCATAAGTCAAATAGTAATTTAAAAAACCTAGTAAACTTGTTGTCTTTTCTGTAGTTCAACCGATCCAAGACATTTGTATTTTTTAGGTTGCTTTATTAATTTCTTAGGGCATTGATGGCTCAGTGGTACGGTAGGTCTCTTGTCTGCCATGCGGAAAGCCCAGCTTTAATTCCCACCCCATGCCCAATCCCCAGCCACTGGATGCAGTGCTGTTCCAAGCCTGGTGAAAATGGGAGGTTTGTGTCAGGAAGGGGATCCAGCACTAAATCCTTTGTCAAAGTTGTGTGCGGATCAGGTGTCGACCACTCAACGGGAGCAGCCGAAAGCTTAACGGCAACAACTTTATTAATTCAATAAATTACAGACAGGTTTTTTGTTTTTTTAGGCTACATTGTCGAGAATGAAAACAAATAAACACAAAACATAAAAATAAACAATAAATTAGTTAATTAAAAACTGTGATTTAATGATTTACAAACTCAGAGTGTACAGCCTAGTTTGTGTCTGCAATCAGAGCTCTTTGAGCTTATTAAACGGAGGAAGTTGATGTCTACAGCTGTGTCTGGGACATTTTTCCAGCAAGTTCAGGTTGCTTCTGAGTTCAAGGTTGAGCATCATCCAGAACCAGTGCTGGCTCATCTTCTGTGAGCTGCCATGCACAAACCTAAGTAAAATTGCATAATGATGTACAACCAATGCTACATAATGTGCTCTTTCAAACAGCTTTTACATACACCAATCAGCCAGAACATTACAACCACCTGCCTAATATTATGCTACCACAACAGCTGAGACCATCAAGGCATGGACTTCACTAAACCTTGGCTCCAAGATGTTAATAGCTAATTGACTTGTTTTCCCAGCACATCCCACAGATAGTAGATCTGATTGAGATCTGGGGAATCCGAGTCAACACCTTGAATTCTTATGTATGCCACGTTCCTCAAACAATTCCTGTATCTTTTTTGCAGTGTGGCAAGACGCATTATCCTACTGAAAGAAGCCACAGCTATTAGACAATATTTAGGTAGTACGTGTCAATGTAACTTCCACATCAATGGCAAGATTTCCCAGCAGATTGTTGCACAGAGCCTCACATTGCCTCTGCTGGCTTGTTTTTCTTCCAATAGTGCATCCTAATGCCAATTTCTTCCCCAGGTAATCTGGCTGTCGACAGGATGTAAAAGAAAATGTGATTCATCAGAGCAGGCCACTTTTTTTCATTGCTTTATGGTCCAGTCCCCATTGTAGGTGCTTTCGAGGTGGACATGGGTCAACATAAGCTGTGATGCACTGTGCCACTTTGCAAATGGCATAAATTTGATGATGCTGAGGCCTCCCACAGCCAGGAGCCTTGAAAGAGCTGATTGGCTGAGCTCTCTCAGGAGGGAGGGATGGGAACGTTCTCACGCCAATCGCGGTTCTAGCCAACCATAAACGTCTGTGAGCTCATGCAATGGAAGGAACGGATAGGCTAGGTACATGAGCAGGCAGTTCAAAAAGATTCGGTTGGCTGGAGTCATGTGTCTCAAAGGAAACAGGTAATAGCCTTCGTCCTCCCTGAGTGGTAGTTGAAGAGTTGATTGGTGAGTGCCCTAATGATGGGTAGGAATTGGCTACAACTAAAAAACTAATTTGATTAAGAAAGAAAAGCTCTTTTTTGGGATCAGCTAGCGTTCATTTCCCTCACACACACAGCAATAATCTCATGACGCTGTCGCCTTTCCAGCGGTTGTCCTGGAACACCTCACAAAACCTGCCAATTTTGAATTGTTCTGACCCAGTGGTCTAGCCACCACAATCAAGCCCTTTTCACAGTCATTTAAATTCTTGAACTTGTCTGTTTTTCCTGCTTCCAACATATCAACTGACTGTTCACTTGCTGCCTAATGTATCCCACCCCTCGACAGGCGTCATTGTTATTAAATAGTCAATGTTATTCACTTCACCTCCCAGTTGTTTTAATATTATGGCTGACCAGTGAAATACTCAAGTAACCATGATACCATTTTGTGAAGGAGAGATCAGGCAAGACGTGACAATGATAGAAGCCTGAATCCCTCATGAGTGGCATTCCGTTAAATGCAATAGGTCACTAAGGGTGATTGATTAGAGTGATTGACTTTTCTCCTGATAGCATCATCTGATAGATCATCAGTTGTTTTACCCTTGAGGAATGCTTTCTTATTGAGGTGTTGATGAGCCTATGAGGTACACTGGGCAAAAAAAGAGAGTAAATAAAATAACTTGGAGATCAGGTTCACAGTATAAAGCATATGAATATTTCAATATTGTGTTTGTGGAAATAATGACAATTTGTAATATGGAAGTGATGTCATTGCCATAGAACTGTGTATCATGCAGTTTCTTTTACTGAGCTATATTTGAAAGCTTATGCAAGTTTAATATTTCCCTGAATCCCCATGAGATCTCAGATGTTCCAAATGTGATCCTATTTCATGAGGCTTGGAGGGAATCTTTGTTTGTTCGAAGCAAATACAGCATTCACTTTATAATAACCCAGGCTTCTCTTTAATTTCTGCTGGCTAGCATTCAGGCAGCAAGCAAACGATTATCAACTGCCTATCAGTCCAGTAGGATCCCCGTGGTGCCTGTAAATCGCATTATTATGTATGCTCCAGGGTACCGTGCCCAATCCAAGCCATGAGGTTTAATTCCTCTTCTACCACAGCAGATTGCCAATGATTATTATTATTGTTCCTAATTTACGAGGGGGAGTCAAAAATTATTCACACTCCTGTTATGGTAAACTTCTGGTGGCTGCACTTATCAGTGTCTTATCAGCGTTATTTCCGTTATTTAGGCTACTGTCTCCCCAGACACCACTGTTCAGGTGTGAACAGTTCACACATCAGCTCATTTGTAACTGAGGTACAAGCAAAATTGGATGCCCTGCTTGTGATTTGCATCAAAGAAGAGCAACGTGCAGTTTTTTTTTTTTGTTTTTTTTGTGGTCTGAGGGTGTACCTGGTGCCGCATACAAAATCACTACGAACTTGAAAGTAAACAGCAGAGTACGGAACAGTAACATTTGCCAACCAAGAAAAAGTTCAAAAGTCAACCATCAGCTAGAAAATTTATGCTGAAGCCTAAACATTGGATTAAATCCAAGGGCTTTGTGATCTGGCATGACAACGCACTGTCAACACTTCTTAAAACTTTGTTTTAAAATGTTAACGCATCCTCCCTATAGTCCTGATCTCACTCTATCAGACTTTCACCAGTTTGGTGGCCTGAAAGCAGCCGTACGAGGAAGAAGGTTCATTTACAGTATGATGAAGAACTGAAGACAGCTGTGCATTCGTGGCTCGCAGCTCTGCCTAAAACATTTTTTTTAATGAAGGAATATGAAGACTTGTTAACAGATGGACAAAGTGTATTAAAAGTCAAAAAATAAAAGTCAAAAACTTATGTTTTTGTCTTTTATTAAAGTGAATTAAGATAAATTTTACCTCGTGTTAGGAATCACACATCCTAATCCTACAGATAACAGTACCTGTTAATCCTTCACAAGACTTTCTGTTTGCCCTTGCTTCAAGTTTCTGTTGATCTATTTATTATCCAGTGTAGATTAGATAACACAGCCACCATTTTAAGGTTTGCTGTAAGTTTTAACTATAAAAACGATAAATATTAGAATCAGCACGTTAACACGAACTTGAGTTTTTCCTTGCATCTGAACTTCCTTTTAGAGCTGCTTTATAACTAGAAGAAAGCAGAAATATATATTTTTATTTTTATTTTCACTTGAAAGAGGTGAAAAAAACGGTCCTCTGTGCCATCACTGCACTGCGCAGCAATAAAAAAAAAAAAACAGTAATAAGAATAGTAAACATAATCATCCCTTGGTTGTAGACAATGTTGAAGTGGGATTTTTGCCTTGTATCATGGCTGAGACATGAAGAGTGGAGGCTGACAGAATCAGGGCAACTCTAAGCTGAGGTTTTCTTTTGCCATGTGGCAGCTGCTCTCTCTCCTCTCAGCTCGTCCACATGCCTTTAACAGTCAGGCACGGAGGGAGTCTCTCGCAGTACAAAGGCAAATTAAACCGGTTGATAAACCACAATGAGTTTTCTCTCTCTTTGCATTAGCGTATTCCAAAACCTGGGTGGTATTGCGGTTTCTTGTATTCCTTTTACTACTGTACATTTTTGACGCATCAAATCAATCATGCTCCTATGTCATAAACAGGTGTTTTAGTGGATGCATCAGTAAGGGTTCAAATCTCACCTATGCTCCGTGTACGCTGCATTGCATGTTCTCCCCGAGCTTGGTGGGTTTCCTCCAGGTACTTTTTTCCCCCAAAGTCATACGTTACAAGCAGATTGCCAATTCCAAATTGTCCATAGTGTATGATTGGGTGTGTGAGTTTGTTCTTGCGCCCTGTTGGGATGGCATTCAGGCCAGGGTGTACCATACCTTGTTCCCTGAATTCCTGGTACAAGTTCCAGGGCTCCTGTGACCCTACACTGGATAAGTGGTGGAGAAGATGAATGGATGGATGGATGAGTCTCAGACATGTATATCATTAAAAGACAGGAAGGTGTGACTGTGGCTTATTGGTGCATGAAATACTAGAGACTGCCTAATGATCTAATTATCCATAAAATATGGCCTGAAAAGCTCACAGTTACTCCTTTTAAAATCTATACATGTAAAAACGCAGCTCGGTTCAAAGCAGAGTCCCTGTTACCAATATGAAGACATAAAACAATAAATTTTCCTTTTCATTTTTAGCTAATCAATTTTGTTCCTGTTATCAATTACTGTATAGCAGCTATTAGTAGCTACCCCTTGTTAATGAGATCAATAAGGTGTAGGGATTAATATTAAGAACCTAGAAACCTGCGATTTGCTTTACAGTTGGCATTGCTGTCCAAGATATGCTGTTATACAGAAAAATCAATCAAGCAGTTTGATTGCTGTATCATTTGGCTTGCAACTGTTTCAATACATTTGACCCAAATACATATCAATATAATCAGAAGAAGCAGGCAATAATTACAATTCACAGCTCAGTTACAGCTAGTTTGCATATCAGTCTGACATCAAATTGCATCCTTGCAGTCATACAGGTTGACATGTTATGCTAAATAATAATTACTTTTGATAATATATATACAGTATAAAAAAAATGAATGTCTCTAGCCTGAGAAAATGTCTGGGTGGGAAAAAAAATGAAATGATTTTAAATAAAGTGTGTAGGACAGAACTGTGTAATTTCTGCTACAAGGAGCAGTACAAAGTGTCGTATACTACAGTATACGTTAGTAACTTCTGAGTTTTGACAACAAGAAGAGAGGACTTTTGGCATTCTCTTGTGCCATAAATTACAGACCCCGCAGATGCACATTACTGTCCGCTTACAACAACAGCAAGAAGCGGAATGAAACAGTGACAGGCGAATGAATGATCCTCGTCCTGCTGCTCTTTCTTTTCCTCATAATAGAAGCCTGATAATTACACACAGAGATTTCAAAACATTTGAGAGGCTACAACAGCCAGTTACTTTGCTGTCTGCTTTTCAGTAGCGAGACTGGCATTTTTTCAATATGTAGTAGCAGTGAAGGTCAACCAGATAAAGAGACCTTTTAGATGTGTCTGACTGTGATGTGGCAGAGATTGGCAGTATCTTGTTTCAACAGCCAAATGAACATGGATTATGTTTGTTCTATAAAATTAAAGGTGTCAGAAGAAAAAGATGGACTGGCTTCAGATCCTTTACCAGGAGTCATGATCCATATAGCAGTAGCCAAACCTGTCTGTGAATTCTGATATTTTAGACAACTTCTCTTTGAACCTAAGAATAAAACATGAAATAAAATAATGGTGGAACACTTATACTGTATATAAACTACTATATATGGACAAAAGTATTTGACCAGACCGGCAATGAGATTGTATCCAAATACGTACATATACTTCAATATAGAGTTGTTTCCCCTTTAGCTGCTAGAACAGCTTCCACTCTTCTTGGAAGAAATTTCTGCAATTTCGCAATTTCTGTTCTAGTTCATCCCAAAGACTGCTCAATGGGGTTGAGGTCACAGGGCTCTGTGTTAGGGCCAGTCAAGTTCTTTCACTCTGAACTCATCAAACCATGTCTTTATAGTCCTTGCTTTGCACTGAGGCACAGTCATGCTGGAGTAGAAAATTGACCTTCCCTAAGCTGTTGCCACAAAGTTGGAAGCATACACTGTCCAAGATGTCTTGGTATGCTGAAGCATCAAGATTGCCCTTCCCCTGGCCTCCAAGTGGCGCAGTGGTAAAGTGCTCGTCCGGAGATCGCTGGTTCGATTGCTGGGTGATGCTGTAACCTTTCGCAGCCGGAGGTCTAGAGAGAGCTGATTGGCCCGAGCTCTCTCAGAGGGGAGGGATGAGAGGTACTTCGTGCTCCCACATTAATCACGGCTCTACAGCCAATCAGGGGCGTCTGTGAGCTCACGCACGCGAAGGGAGCGGATAGCGCTGTCCTCCGAGTGTGTTACGCCGCCCTCAATGGTGCATGAGCGAGCAGTTCGAAAAGATGCGGTAGGGAGAAAATCGGGAAAAAATCCACAAAAAAAAAAAAAAAAAAGATTGCCCTTCCCCTGAGATAAGGGCCTTGGCTGAAACACCTGAATTCTATAATTAACAGATTTGGCTAAATCCTTATGTCTACAGTATATACAGTGGTTCCTTAGTATGTGAGTGCCTCAAGTGTCCTGAGATCCTGATCAGGATACTGTATGTGGTATAGTACATAGAATGAATAAGAGAGAGTGAAAATTTTTTTTTTTAGGACGGAAACTGTTGTTTCAATAAATTGGTATTAGAAATATGGACTTTATTACCAATTTTTAATGCCTAGTTACTTTTCACGCACCCTGTAGATAAACACCCCTATGCTGTTATGCTCTAATATCGTTACTTGGAACTAACTCTTGTATAATAAGGAATAAAATATGATGTGCAACCATACTGTACTGTACCTCAAACATCCACAGTATGTACTGTACATGACTTACAGAAAATGGTACTGACTGTGCAAATAATAGCTTAACCAGAAACAGAGCAGAAGTGACAGTTCTGCATTTAGTTAATGACCTGGACTTAATTACTTTATTAGCTATAACAATAGTCTCTTTCAGTCAGGGTCATTGTACCATGAGAAGAGGAACAGGTCGCACTGTGCTTGTGATATGGTGCAGATCATAATGACGTAAAGACTGGCACCAGGCGTTCAGTACTGCCCTGCAACACTCATTAATACTCTTTCATCAGTTCCCTTCTCTCTCTCTCCGTCTTTTTTCTCCCGCTCTCTGTCTTTCCCCCTCTCCCTCTGTTTCTCTATCTGTCTCACGGGTTCCCCGCCAGCCTGCTTCCATATGTGTTCAGTGCCGGCACGTTGGATAAATCAACTTCCAGACCCACGAAACACATTGTGTGAGCTGGCACTAACCTTTTTAATAGAGTCTCCCACCCCTGCTGCTCAAGAGACATTTATACAATTTGGAGTTATTAGAGAGCTGTGCAGGGTGCTGCTGGAGAATTATGTGCGTTTGTTTGTTTTTTTTGTTTTCTTTTTTTTGGTAAAGATTTTCTCATTCGCCATCACGAGTGTATGACTTCGAAACTTGCTGAAGGAAACGTCCTTTTTTACTAGCCGAGTAAATTCATATGTCGTTCCGTTCTCACGTGCAAGTTACTTGCGTCTCATTTTTCATTTCTCTGCTCGGAGTGTTTATTTTCTCATTATCTAGCCGCTTTTGTGATTTATCGAGCCACGTTAATCAAAAGAGGAGAAATTCATTTCAGAATTCAAACGGTCTACGTGTAACACGGTAAATCCTTTTCTTTTGAAGCTGAGTTGTGTAGACATAATGAAGTGTTGTGCAATTACACTTTTTTTTTAAGTTTTGAGGAGATTATTTCGCTCTCGTTTATCCTTCTTTCAATGAAGTGCTAGTGATAAGAAGGGCTCGTTTTTTCTCTCTCTTTGTCAGTGCACAGTAAGTTCATTTGATGAGTGTAACTCACTAAGGACTCAATTATTCCATCCATACAAACACATCGGCGTCTCCGTAATGTGTGTCAACACTCATTCTTTGCTCTCAGGCTGTTTAGGTTGGGAGTCAGGGTTTAGTGTTTTAGTGTGTATTTTTTGTTTGTTTGTTTATTTTTATTTTTATTTTTTTTGTCTCATGCTGTTGATTGCGGTATAAAATGGCGTCTCCGGTGGCGGCCTCCTCTGCTGCTGATGTCATCGAGCACCTCTGCGCCGGCATCGTGTCACTTCCTCTTACAAAGGTTTAATGATGTGACTGACAAACACGCACGCACTCACATCTATCTTTTAACAACCCGCTCCCCGAGAGTCGCGCCGACATGACTGCAGCGATTTGTCGACTCCAGATTAGCACTTAGAAAGTGTGACAACGGTGTGGCGGAGGCAGGAGCTGTGTCAGGAGGTTAGACTTGTTTCAGACTTGCTATGTTAAGGTTGTTTAATACAGGCGGTGTCACTAACAGAAGGAAAAATATGTAGTATGCAAAAACCTCCCAACAAGCTGCAAACGAAGTAAATGATGTTCTGACACAATGAGACATCAAATCGAACCCAGTTTGTTTCCTGCCTTTTTAACATGTTGGAACTGTTTGGAGGAGCACAGGAATAATTATAATAAAACAATATCGTGCTTTTTTCTGCCTGCTATTTGGCTTTTTTTTTTGTAAAAAAATCTCTTCTTAAGGCCCCTTGTGCTGACATAGTGAAACACACACACACACACACACACACACACATTCTCTAACCACAACAGTGATATACCTAGCTACTGTACTACATTAGATTGTATCTACAATCTCCAATTTTTCTTCTTCTTATAATAATAATAATAATAATAAGAAGAAGAAATTAAATATAGTTTAATATATAAATAGTTTAAAAAAACTATTTTTTTTAGATAAAAATTGTTTTTATTTCTTCTGATTTCTTTTTTTTTTTAGTTTGCCCACAAAGCTACAACTGTACAATTGTTTTATATACAGTTATATTACAGTATATAATATTTTACTTATTTGTTCTTTTTTACTGGGGAAATGTTTTTTTACTTGTACAGGCCCAAAAAAGCACAACTTTAGTAGTATAACAGTGGTATATTGAAAGTGTGTTGAAAACTAGCTGGAGTACCCGTCGTATTTTTAATTTAGGTCGTCTGCCCGTCTTTCTGTATGGCAACGAATCACAGATGAGAAATCGAAAATTTTATCGGATAAAGATAAAATTTTGTCTTAAAATGCAAATTTTAAATATTTTGTTTAGTTTTTCTGATTAATATGTATTGGTGCAGGTGTGTGTTTACATTGAGCAAGTAGCTTATTAGTAGCTTATTTTACAGTAGATTATTAAATCATGTACTTAACTATTAATAACATCGCTTTTACTCATCATTTTCATTTTACTTTCGGTGCAGGTTAAACTTCAGGCACATATCTAAGTACTGCAAAAGTTTTATTCAAATCTGTCCTGCCAGTTTTACCTGATGTTGTGACAAAATCTGGCTGGACAAACGTATATACAGTACGTACAGATGGAGATACAGATACACAGACCTTTTTCTGAAACTTGTTTTTGATCCTCCGATATATGAAATGTAAAGATATTATCTGATAGAACGAGTTCTGATGTACCAGTTCTGATGTAGTTCTGTTCTAATGTACAGGTTGAAAAAAGAAAAAGAAATATATAAATACAGTGGGGGAAATAAGTATTTGATCCCCTACAGATTTTCTAAGTTTGCCCACTTACAAAGAAATGAAGGGT
>JAQMYJ010000011.1:6263918-6286347 GCA_030014305.1 Clarias laeviceps | reverse complement strand
GGGTCTTCCAGCATGAAAATGACCCCAAACATACTGCCAAGGCAACTAAGGAGTGGCTCAAGAATAAGCACATTAAGTGGGCAAACTTAGAAAATCTGTAGGGGATCAAATACTTATTTCCCCCACTGTATATATTATCTTTATTTTTATAGTCTGAAGTAGTATCTGGCAACACAACAAGCGGTGATATACATGTATATCGTAGTACTAAAATAAGGTCAAAACAGAAGCAAAATAGAGCCGCTCCAGAGTCAAGGGTTCGAGTTCTGGCTTGGTGTCAGTGTGCCTGGGTTCATTAAAATGTCAGTCAGAGATCATCACTGTCATATTAAATGTGGTTCCAAAAAAATAATAAAAAAACACATAAAAAAGATTAATTAGCTGACTTTAAAGAGAAGGGACTATTAATTAATAAATTATAGATTAACATTGATAACAAGTGCCTCTGTTAAAGAGTTGAACTGCCTCCAACTTGTGTGTGTGTGTAAGTTCTGAGTAGAGCTGCTAAAGTCTCTAGTTATATCTGAGGTCTGAACACCGCTGTGCACTAGACAGTTTAACTCAACTCTCAATATGCCCTTTGGTTTCTAAACGAAAGCAGACGAGCCTCATCCTGCTTCACAGCTTTTTTTTTTTTTTTTTTGCCCTTATGTCAAGACTACGGCTGTGAGTTGGTTTTTTAGTTCTTGGATGAGTGGATAAGATGAACTGTTATTTTTTCAGCTGGTTTTACATCATGTGAGCGAGTGAGTGCAGTTTCTCTTGCTTGCCTTGACTTGTCAGGATTAAAACAACAGCAGTGTACGTTGTTGTTGTTTTTTTGTGGCATTTGGCAAAACTGCTGCATGACATTTCAAAAGTCACCACAAAAAAAATATATTTTCGGTTGATGCAGACCGTAAATAATTCTTGAAATGTAATTTTATTTTTTTATAGTAATTTTATTTTCATGATGACTGTGAATGCCATATTAGACCCGAGTTTATTTGTTATTCACAAAATTTAAGAACATGATGACACTGCAAATCTGTGATGATGTTTTTTTTTTTTAAATATATATATATTTTTGGACTTTTCACCCTAAATAATATGCATTTTCTGCAATCTGTCAGAGGAATAAACTGCATATGTTGTGGAATTTAAAGGCCTTAACTCTGGAGACTAAATTCAGAGCTAAAGTACACAATACGCCGCTGATTTGTTTGTGTCGAGTCGGTTGCTTCATAATGTTATGCTAATAGCATTTTTGTTTTCTACATAAATCTACAGTTCACATGCAACTTGGAGCTTCTGCCCTGCTTTTAGCTCAGTTTCAGCGTGTTGATGATACGTAGACAGTTTCTCATTTCTCCTTGCTGCATTCCTCTCTTTTCGGTATCTGCTTTGCCGGTCCTACCCTCACCTCCTGATCTACACGCGCTTTCTTCACCTGGAGACGCTCGATTCTTGTGAAGTGTGTCTTTTAT
This sequence comes from Clarias laeviceps, assembly GCA_030014305.1. NCBI lineage: Eukaryota > Metazoa > Chordata > Actinopteri > Siluriformes > Clariidae > Clarias > Clarias laeviceps. The sequence goes on along the minus strand of JAQMYJ010000011.1, from coordinate 6,284,881 downwards.
TACCATGAAACAAGTGCAGTTTGAGTGAAAGCTCTCACAACAGCAATAAAGCACTTTCTCATTCAACGCCTTTCCCCGTGCCTGTTATCTTTCCTCTTTGACGGAGACCAGGAGAGTCATAAAAGCCTCGTCTCCCACCATCAGCTACCTTTCCATTAAATGTCACTATCATTAATATCGACCGATCAGAGCTCACAGAACCTGCTGGCAAACACCCTGGTGTAAAGGGTAAGGTTTTTCACAAGGTTTTTGAATACATAACCCCCTCCTTGCATCCTGACTGAGTGATGAAAGCCTTGACATAGAAGGATGTCAACTTATTGCCAACGCCACTATTTGCGTCATGCAGTTTTTCAGGGGCGTTTGGAGATCGGTCCAGCAGATTACTGTAATATCAAAGTAGTGGATTTCTCTATACACTGACAAATTGTTCACACAGGAAAATTCTTATGATACATATCATGCATATGATAAAGACACAAGTGCAGAAATGTGGGCTGCATTGCTATGCGTTTTTATATTGTATTATGACCAAAAAAATAGTCATAGATTTTTGTAAGCTGTTTTAGAAGATTGCTATTTTTTAGGCAGTTTTATACGTGCAATAAAGAATGCACTTCACTTAGCAGCCATACAGTATGTAGACTACAGTTTAAATTACCCACTTCAGTGTTTTTTAGGATGTACAGATCGCGACAAAAATCAATAACTACAATGTCTACTGTATAGCAGCGCGCAGGAGGTTTTCCTGCCATGTTCATCTCCAGCCTCGGTAGTATCCGAAAACGAGTTTAGATCAGGCTCTAAACTAGCTAAACGAGATTGGATAATGATGAGCAACCTGCAGCTCTGAAGGCTTACAATGGAATTTACTCTGACACAGTACAAGGATTTTATTTCAATTTTATTTAGCTTTCGATGACATTACAACAAAAATATCTGTGGGAGGAATTCCTTGCAGAGCAGGCATGAACGGGATTAAAAACTCTAAGTGGTCTCGCACACCTTTACCTCATGCAGCGTGATACCAAAGTGCATTAAATCAAAAGAAAAAGAATCAGCATAGTCTTGTGGAGACATAAATTCATTTCGTCTGCTTGCTTCTGCCTCACTGTTTTTTCAAGTACCCATGATATACAATGCGTGCCTTGCCTATAATGGCTGTTATTATAATGGTCAATGGCTCTAGCTAGTGTGAGCGTACCTAATAATTGCCTAATTGTGTAACTGACTTTTCCATCCGTGTCAAACATTACGTCTAAATGACATATCATTTGCAATGTAGAACAATGCATCTGTGTGCATACATATGGCAGCGTGTTGTTGCAGGAATTACTTATAACCAACCCAGACAGCAGAACAAATACATTCCAAATCTGGTTGCTGCACGAATAATATGTTTTTTTTTTTTTTTCCCTCCGCACAAAAGGATTTGCATGCAATGCTCACAAACATCGCATCTAATGAGAGACGAATAAACACACCTTAAAAACAACCCCCGTATACAAACAAGGTTGTATTGTCTCGAGTCACTTTGTCTCGAGTCACCAGTGGCCGAGCGCAAGTACGATTCAAATGAGGTAAATCAAAATTTGAGTCATCATGGAAATAATATATATACTGTATGTAAAAATGATTAAACCTTCCAGATTTTCTTTTGTGAATCCTAATGCAAATTTATGCACTGTTGCATAATTCAGAATGAAGAAACTACAGCTCAAATGTTTTCACTGAGGTCCCATATGAATTCACTATGGAAGTGCTAAAGGGTAAGGGGGAAAAAAAAAAGTGTGTTCATGAGACGAATTACAATATTTTTCAGCGTCGTGCACTTCAGCACTTCAAAAACAAAAACTTCCGAGCATTAAATTTTACAGTTGCGGCTCTCATCAGGGTTGCCAGGTCTGTGAGGAAAAAGGAAAAAAACAGTCCAGAAACCAGTACAGACTTTTCTATAATCAGCTCATGATCAAAAAAATCATACACTTTTTTAAAATAGTTATCTTAAATGTCTAACTTACTTACAATTATTACATGCATATTTATTTATTAGTAATTAATTTACAAGGGGATTCTGTAGAATCAAACCGGAAATTTTGATTGTGCAGAATAACAGAACTGAGTTACAAACTCTCTTTATTTCTCTATATATAATCCCCTGCTACACTAATTTACTTATATCAGCGTCTCACTAGTGCTTGGATACCATCAAGGTAGAAAGATTTCTCAGTATGCCACAGCCATGATCGGACTGCCTGGCTTCACATCGGAAATGCTGGCCTCCCAGGAACTCCTTTTAATGGCTCAAACATGAGGAAATGGCTTGGAGCGAGTTTAAGACTGTACGGCGGATGTGGCAATAACTCCTGTAATATGCAAGTGGTGTTTGTAATGAAGTAATGAAGAAGTAAGAATAGGTAAACTTACAGTATGTCCTGACACCAAACTACAAGCAATATGCTGCTCATACAGTAGCATTGATTGCACAAGGTATTGTAAACATTGCTTTCAGATTCTGCTCCATATTGACAAGACTGCATAGTATAATTGGGACAGATTTGTCGGCTGTACGTTCATGCTACTGGTCTGCCATTCTGCCCCATCCCTTACCAACATGCTCTGTTGGAGACTATGAAGAACATTAAACACATGCTCTTGGAAGCACTTTGAGATGCCTTGGCACATCATCATGCTGAATGTAGCCATTATAAGATGGAACAGTTGTGGTCATACAAGGGTGCACATGGTCAGCAACAATACTCTGTTGGATTCAAACAATGTTCATTAGTCTGCTCAATAGGCTCAAAGTTGTGGCAGGAAAAGAATCTTCACACTATTCCACCACCACAATGAACAGCCTGAGCTGTAGACATAAGGCAGGCTGGATCCATGCGTTCATACTTTTGACAAGGCAAAAGCGTGAAGAAAAATTACGTGTACAAAGTTGTACCTCGATTTGCCAGATGTGTACAGTACTCTGTTTATCATTTTGCCTTTTGTAACATTCCTCATCGCGCTAGGTTATAGAGTAAACCCTGACAGGTTTCTTAATTGCTAACTACTCTTCTCCATGACTGTATCATCTGCTTCGTGACTGGATTGGGTCATCATCTGGTGTCTTGTTTCCAGTGAGATGGCTTAGAATAACTTACAGACTCCTGCAGATCTTGCTTAAATTCTGAAAGCTGAAAGCTGTGTGTTTTGTAAACTTCAATTCATACAGTAATGTGCAAATCCATGAATGATGATCTCACCCGAGGTGGCTCAGAGCAGCCGTTCCTGTGAACATTCAGCAAGAGGAACCCGTGATCTTAGAAATTAGACTAATAACTTGACGCCAACTTACGGAAGTGACTGAGATCTGTGTTCCTGGGAGGCCGGCATTTCAAACATAAAGCAGGCAGTCTAATAATAACTCTGGTGTACTGGAAAAGGGAATTATCTTAACTGTGTTCTGTCATTCTGCGCAATCAAAAGTCTCGGTTTGACTTCACAATTTGTTACTTTCTCCTCTGGATATCAGTCAGCAAGAGGACAAATCTTGTCCAATTTTCTACCACACTCATAGTAAGTATAAGTATTATTATATTATAGTATGAGTTATGCCCAGCCCTGTTAATTACTTATTAAAAAATAAACAAAGAAAAACTTGCTGCAGTGCAAAATCAAGTCATCATAAATATCTAAGGACATTTATGTCTGACACTGATTATTAATGTATCCCAACTCTAGTTCTTATATTCCAAAAATGCCATTTTATCAAAAGAGACAAAAAAATTGTATAGCTTTAAAAAAAAAAACATCTCATTATGAGCTGATGGGAAAACAAATCACTCTTAAGGTTGGTTACAAATTATTATATTTGTTTTGTAGCTTCAGGTTCATTGGCTGACTAAAACTGAACCTGATGTTGGCAAGTCATCTCAATGTTCGAGGTGCTTCTTTTCTTCACCACGATTGTAAAGAGTGATTATTTGAGTTTCTGTAGACTTCTTATCACCTCGAACCAGTCTGGCCATTTTCATTTGACCCTTCGCCGCAACAAAGCCCTTTAGAACTGCAGAACCGAAGTAGCATGCTTTTGTTGCCGTCGACGTTGTTGTTCCCACCACTAATTTAGTAAATTCTTCAAAATTACCACTTTCTGAAAAGCTCCAATCAAACCATGCCGTGGTCAAAGTCATCATTATTTTTCCCCACATTGTGCATTCTGCTATCTAATATGAACAGTTTGACCTGATGTGAACGATTTCATGCATTGTGCTGTTGCCACATCATCAGCTTCAGTGGATCATTTGCAAGAATAAGCAGGGCTTCAAGTGTGACGTTACATACTGTATATTTTTACAGAAGAAAAGTTTGTACAGAACACCCAGAATGTATGTTTCTCTAGATACTTGATTTTTTTTTTCTAACCACAATAGTTTAATATATTCCATTTCATCCCATTCCATTCATTTGTGTGTTGTTTTGCATGATAAAAAGCAACCTGTATTTATTTAGGAGTGTATATTAAAGAGTTTTGCTTAAGGTGCCGAGGGAGAACCGTAGAGTTTAATTACAGTGCCTTTGCTTTGACTACTGGCCTTGAGCAAGGCGTTTAATTCTGGTGTTGCACGGCAATAATGTCACTGCTGTTCTTGTTTATTCTTGCATGCCTGTAAATAAGAATAAGCACTTAAATAAAAAAATTAAAAATAAATAAATAAATGAAATAGTCGGACTATGTCGACTGTGGGAATAGAATTGTTTCATTTCCTTTTCGAAGGTGATGAAGGAGTGGCTTTTTTTTTTTTTTTTTTGCATTAATTTGTCTTTATTCTTCTATGCTCTGCAGACAATAGAATCATGTAAAACATGAGTACTGCATTTTTCCCACTTTGCAAATTTCACACCTGAGCAGGCCTATTGCGGACATTAAATGGATTTCGATTCACTAGCGCAGGATCTGTGTGGGGTCTCCGGTTCCATCGTGCGCTCCCTTTTGCTCCCCCCTTAAATATTAACAGCTTATCTGACATGGGCTTGTAGTGGAGGTGCCGCTCTGGTTATCAGTGACCCGCAGAAGCACATTGACCCTGCTGTCCTTAAAAGCAATAATCTAAATCAATGCAGCCTGCAGAATGTAACAAACGATTAATGATGCCATCACCTCGATCTCTCGCACAGTCTTTATAGGACTCATCTGCTCACATAGAAACTTTCGCACAGTGACACAAGGGTCATCATGGTTTTCAAGGATATCCGATAGTCTGGTAGTCTCGTAGAACAAGGTGATATGACTGTCTTTTTCAAGGTTTTTACAAAGAGTGTAAACTCCTCTCTTTAGCAGAGGTTCCAAATACATTTCCTTTGATGAAGGTACCAGTTTCGCCATAGCATTTAGGATTTCTGATCTCTTGCTCCAGTTATGCTAGAGACACTTCAGATAAAGCAGTGTTCAGACCAAAGGCAGAAAAGGCAATTCCCTGAAGGTGAAAGGACACAGCATGTGAAAGATGTGCATTTATTTCCTTTAGCACTTATTTTTGTGCTGACTTTATCTGGGGGAACTTTGACCTGCAAATTCACAAGTCTTGATCTTCTGAGTCAACAGAACACAAGAAGGCAGCATCAGGGCGTTTCAGTCTATAGTGGAAGGTGATGTATTTATTTGAACATTTCTTTGTTGACAAACCATTTAATAAGGAAAGCTCAGGGTGGTTTGTGGTCTGTGTCATCGTTCAAACTCTTCTTTCAGGATCTAAAGTTTGGAGATGGATGCCAGTGCAAAGACTAGGGCATTAAAATCATACACACACACACACACACACACACACCCACATAAAGCATGCAGTGGGGAAAAAGGATTCGTGCATCAACAGATTTAAATTAAGAGCGGAATTTCAGCTGAACTAAAATACTGGATGTCATTATAAAGAACAAAAATAAATAATGATAAAATTGACATATTTAGGGTATACCATAGAGTGTATAAGATCTGGACAAACCTGTAAGGTCACCCATAGGTTTTGAAACTCAACCGATTCCACCTAAACCCTGGTTAATCCATACGAATGGAGCGTGGCTGTTGGTTCCAATACACATATTTACCGCATTTATCACCTAGCTTTGCTTTAGTTTAGCCAAAATGCTAAGGTGGCTAAAGATTGATATGCTAGCGGTATAGTACTTCGCAATAGATTGCACTCATCATCCCATGTCAATTACTACATTACTTGTGGTAAGTTAAACTACAACGATGCAAGTAGACAGCTGGCGTTTTGACACCTGAAGTGCAGCTTTCAATCACATTGGCCACACCCACCACCCAATTGTGCATATTTTTATCACTTAACATGAACTGATGGATTGCATAAAAATTCAGGCTACAAACATGTTTATTTCAATTATGAATTTGGACATTTTAACATTGGGCTCTATGAAGACCTGTGATGGATTGGCAAGTCTCTTGGGATAGGGTCCAGGCTCCAGGCCCCCGAGACCCTGTATACAGGGTAAAGTGATCTAGATGATGAGTGAGTGGGTATATGGGGAGAGACCTTTTTTTTTTTTTTTTACTTTATTCCCCCCCAATTTTTGCCTGATTTTCTCCAGGCTTGCTCACGCACCGTTGGGGGCGGCGTAACACACTCGGAGGAACAGCGCTATCCGCTCCTTCCGCTTACGCTCACAGACGCCATTGACAGAGCCGTCATTAATGTGGGAGCACGAAGTACCTCTCATCCCTCCCCCCTGAGAGAGCTCAGCCAATCAGCTCTCGCTATGCCTCCGGTTGTGAGAGGCAACAGCACCACCCGGGGTTCGAACCAGCGATCTCCGGATGATAGGGCGAGCGCTTTACCACTGCGCCACTCGGAGGCCCGGAGAGACTCACTTTTGTTGCAAACTCCTAGTGATCATTTGGAGAAATGCAAGGTTGGCTCTTGGGTTAAACTCATTAAATAGAATTAAATACATTACAAACTTCATTACTTTTGTAAAATAGACATAAAAGTAGGCCAGAATAAACATGTTGAGTGTGTAATACACATAGTATAGATTTATCAACAACAACATAGTGATGTACAACAGACGCTATACAAATATGTTTCAAGACCAGTGAACAGTGTGGTTCAGATGATTGTGAACCTGCAGTGTGCAGTGGCTGATGGTTCTGTGGTCCTGTGCTTATTTCAGAAATTTCACTCATCGACCAGATTGTTTTCAGGTAAAATGCTGTTTTGTTTTTGTTTGCTAGGATTTCCTTAGCAGCATGTTGGCGCCTCTGTAGTTGTAGCACTGGAAGTAAGGCATACTGGCAAATGGAAGATTAAATGAATACATGTTCACTACCTGCCACGTCCATTTAAATTGGCTTGGAATTGGCTTCGATCATTACAGCAAGGACCAAACACACTTTCTGTCACCACATTGCAGATGCTACAAAAATAACAGACGTTCAGCATTTCTGCAAAACAACATACGAACATTAAAAAAAAAAAAAGGGGATTGCAGTTTTCATTCTTTCTTCAGCCTTGACCTCTATGTGAACAAATCAGGTATTAAGTTGCATTTTGGGAGATATGAGTTATTCATACTATATTTTCAGATTTCTTGTGCTCCAAGTGTCCTGGGTTAGGATGCAAGTCCTCTGTATCCCTGTATACATGATAAAGTGGTAATGATGGGTGAGTGAGCGAGTGTGCGAGTAGTTCACTAGGTCACTGATCAGCAGTACCATCAGTCAAACACTGTTGGGAACTTGTGCGTGGTGGTTGGCTTTACAACACATGGTTGTCTTGGAGAACTAGGTGTCACTAAGGCCCAATTCTAAAACAGACAAACAATACAAAATTAATATACAAAACCTTAACTTGACACCAAATTATTTTAATAACTATATCACCAAAATATCTCATCAAAATATTTTTATAACAATTTTTTCCTTTAAATATGACTTTCATCAGATGTCATTAGGTAATTAAAGAGCAAATGCTTAAAGGTGTTTAAGTGCTATCAGATCATTTTGCTATTAAATATTATATAAGACGTAGAAATGATTCCAACGGCTTTCCAGTGTTATTGGGGATATCAAATCTAGGTTATAACACAAATATAATGGATTCAAATAAACTAATTATTTTCAGACGTGAAATGATTACTGGATGTGCAGACGTCTGAAAATTCTGCCTGTCTGTAGATTGTGAACATAGATACAGTAGCAAACAGTTTTATTTTTCATGAGCATTTAAAGTGCGTTTATTAATTAAATTTCTCAATGTGGTTTGTTTTGTGCTTAAGCAGAATCAAAATCAGCTTTTAACGTTTGTTAAAAAAAAAAAAACACAAAATAAAAACAGGAATAGTACAATTTATACTACTAATAAAAAGACAATATAGCCAATTATATTCCAAAGTAAAAGTCTTGTGGTGTCTGTCTGCTTAAAGCCCAATACAAAAAGCCCAGGTCTGCCTCTGTCGACCATTCGTCCTCTGCAGCTCATTCAGAACGCAGAATGCAGAAATGAACTTTCTTTAGATGTCTCCAGTACTTGGGCTAATCCCCACTCCCCTGAGTTATTAGGTTAACTAGTAACCCAGTGTAAGGATCTATCCAATGATCTATCCAACTTACAAAAGTGCTACAAAGCAATAAACAATACCAGTACAGTTAGTTGATTTCTGGGATTTCATGATATACAATACGAGGGTAAGTTAAAAAAAGTATCCGCACTCTGGCTGTAGAGTTTATTTTGATTGACTTTTGGAAAAAAATATATATATATTTTTCTACATAAACTCTTTCTGGGGATCAAACAAGAGAAAGTCCAATGGAGCATGATCAGGACTATGGGGAGGATGCTTTACCATTTCTTCAAAACAGAGTTCGGATAGTCCTCGCATAGCAGTCCTCTGCGTTTAACCCGAAGTTTAGGCTCCAGGTCTTCAACAAGCATCTCCCTGTAACGAGCACTAAACCTTGGATGTTGAACCTTTTTCCTGATAATGTTCCAATACTGGCCCTTGAGAATCCCATAAAACAGCAAGCATTGACTTTTGAGCTTTTTCTTGGTTGGCAGACGTTACTGTTCCATACTCTCAGACTCGTGTCTCATGTCTTGTCACCGATAATGATTCTCTTTGAGAACCTTTCACCTTCCTTAGAGTATGTTGTTCCGCGATATCCAAACACTTCCGTTTGTGCCCTTGCGTGAGACGGCACCAGGTACACCCTCAGACCCTCATTTTTGCTCGCACCACATTTACAAATGAATTGATGCATTCAACATGTTTATACATGCGCAACAGTGACCAGGGACATTTGAACAGAAAGTGCTGATGAGATCAATAGACTTTTTATCATAACCGGAGTGTTGATACTTTTTGACTCACCCTCATGCATTTTATACCTCTGCAATGAATTAAACCTTGATGCATAGGTTTGCAGCTGAACAATAAACCTTTTTTTTTTTTTTTTTGTGGCCACTATCAGTATCAATTTCACTCAGGTTTGGCCTCGGCAAACACACTAATAGGTGAAAAAGCACTCCAAGATAATGACTTGGGAATTCACAATGAGTAAATTGGTAGAAAATTGGCACGAAATCAAACAAAAAGAAGTAGAAAATGCACCCCATTGTTCCCTTAAGTGCCGCAGTGGGATTCATTTAGAAACTTTGTTGGAGTCAGCCCCCTCCCCAACGCGCCTGCATTTAAATGCTCCCCCCCCCCCCCCCCTTCATCCATCTTGTGTTTCTGCTGGGCTTGTGGCTCTGCAAGCAGATCAGTGGCAGCATCGCTTGTATGCCACTGTTATCTCTCTCCCACTGCTGTCGAGAGAAGGAAGTCCGACACTTTTTCCGATCAACATGTGACTGATTGCTGTGCATCTCGTCTTTTTCTTCTTCTATTCTATCCTTTTTTTTTTTTTGCTGAGATAGCATGAGCGATGTGGAGGAGTGTGTGTGTGTGTGTGTGTGTGTGTGCACGGGTGTTGCATTCATCTGAATAAAAGAACAGCTCATGCATTGTTTTCCTGGCTGATGTAATCGACTCTAATACATCTCCACCTGCTGGATCGTTTGTAAAGGAGATATCTAAAAAAAGCGTTATTAATGTTGTGCTTTGGCGTGGATACGGAATTTACCTTCAGAGGGCTGCGTGAATGAAGGTGTGTGTGTGTGGGGGGGGGGGTCGCGCCGACTCTGTGTAGCTCCTGGACATGGCCTGCATGCTAAAGAGTCTTGGCCCGGCCCCAGCCTCTGTGTCTGCACTGCGCCCCTGCACTCTCTAATGGATCATCTTCCACACATTTTCTCTCATTCCGTCTCCTCGCCTCACCCTCCCTCTTCATCCATTCGTCTTTTTTTTCTTTCTTTCTTTCTTTCTCCGTCACGTCTCTCTTTCATCCTCTAGTTGTTCTGCCGAACTTTGCCTCCCCGCAGTTCTCTCTCTTATGCACCTGTCTATTGAATGTACATATACGTGTCATGAGCTCAGAAACCCATTTTCTTCCCATCACTCACACACGTAATACCTGTTCTGCGTACGACACCCGCATGTGCTGTAAAAGCTTCCATACTGTGGCGCCGTGACTCATTTCTCCTCTCAGACTTGGCCCCTGGCATGGCAGTTTCTCTCTCTTTTTTTTTTTCTGGTAGGACATTGTTTGTTGTGTATGAGTTTAAAATATTCATGGTGTAACTACATCACGGGGTTCCCTCGTGGCTCTACCTGATCGAGACCTGGGAGGGTGTTTCTACCAGCAGGGGACAGAAATGACAGAAAGAAAAGAGAGGGAAAGAATGTGACAGAATGAGAAATCTTGGGACCCGGGATGCTGTCACTACCAAGTATGCATAAAGGATCGTGAAGTGAATTCTCAAAACTGACTGGTCAGAAAATATTGATTCGTTTTCCATTAACAGAAAAATCACAGGTTTATACTCAAGCAGCTGATCTATTGTTATTATTTCTATAGTAACAGCTCTCACAGGTACGTCAGATGCCATGCGTAACCTAAACCTAATAATAAATTAATTTTAAAAGTAAAAACATGCTGTTGTTTACTGTGTTCACGCTTTAGTTTACACTTTATATTTTGTATAGGTTTTGTTGGTTTAACTTCAAAAAAAGTGAGAGAGAGAGAAATGAGGGAGTGACTGTTTATAGCTGCTATAATGGAAGCTATAAGGAAGTTGTTTCCAAACTATAAAATTTTTATTAATGACTATAAATGTAATCATTAAGTTGTTGCTGTAAGAAAAGTAAAACACTTTAGAAGAACTTTCTCTAAAATTACGTGCAGAATAAGATGTCAGATGTAGTCCCCATTTCTAATCCTGAAGGATAGTCTTAGGGGTTATTCTATTGTCATTCTAATTCCCATAAGAAAGTAGCACGGTGGCTTAGTAGTTAGCACTGTTACCTTGCACCTCCAGGGTTAGGGTTCGATTCCCGCCTCGAGTCTGTGTGCATGGAGATCGCATGTTCTCCCCGTGCCTGGTGGGTTTCCTCCCACAGTCCAAAGACATGCAGATTAGGCTAACTGGCGTTCCCAAATTGCACATAGTGTGTAGGTGTTATATATTTATGTACCAGAGTGGTAATTTTTGTATGGTATCATTGTATTGTTGGTATGTAACATTAATTAAATACCTTAGTGTACAGTATATCAAAACTCCAAAAATCTGTACTGTACCATACCAGTAGTATGTATTAACATTCAGTATCTAATATGGTACAGTATGGTAACTTTTGTAGTGACTGTGCTATCCAATAGTACCTTGGCATTCACCAAAGTATTGTGGCACACACCATAGTACTGTCACAGTACCCAGTGAAGTGCCATAGTATGTACCCTATATGTGCCTACCATGGTAATGTCTGAAGCAATACCACAGTAGTACTATCATATATTATGGTATGTACAGTATTATAGTTTACGATAGTACACTATGGTGCTATAAAAATCATACTATAGTAAATGTTCTTATGAGTTTAAATATTGTCATTATAATGGTTTAGTTTGTTGCACCATTTTTAAAGCCATTTAAAAGCATGCTGTGTGTGTAGAATGGAAGGAATATTCTCACTTTTCTGTCAATCATACGGACTTAATGCGCTGTGATAATAATAGAATTCATTATCAATGATAGGATTGGCAAAATAATCAAACTGGGAGAAACTGGTATGTAAAAAAAGGAGTTGCCTTAATTGTCTATTATTGTTATTGCTGTGTTATTACGGTCACAATGGAACTAGTAAGCTAGTTCAAATGATTGTATTTCCCTTTAAAACCCGCCATTTACTTTTTTTTTTTTTTTTTTTTAAATCGACCGCTAGCTATTATTGATTTTTTTTCCCCTTACACGTGAAATTGGACATCATCAAGGATTTTTCAGCAGTATTTTTCCTCCCAAGTGAAGCCAATGGAAGTGAAATGTGAAAATCATGAAGGATTAAAAAGGAAGTCTGCAATTTTAGCTTTCCAATTTACGAGGGTAGTGAGTTTGGGAGGTGTGCATTAGTCAGTAAGGTTAAGCAGAATTCGGCATGTGGTTGTGCTCAGTCATTGCCTGCAGAGCTGTTCTGATCAGAATACGCTTAACGCTTGGATTTAGTGCCCAATGAAATGTGTATTTCGACTTCTAGCTCTCCTGTGGCGCACTCCCTGGCAAGTCAGACTGCCCTGAGTTTACTGCTCAAGTCAGACTGCCTTGTGAGGTACTGCTCAAGTTCCAGACTTGTGTCCTACTTAAGTCATGAGTTTTCTGACTTTCTTGCATGACTTGGTTCTACTTGACTTTACATGTAGGAAACGTAAACTTTGTAGTTAATTTGAGCTTTTTACACACTCATGTGACATCACAAGAGTTAATGTGAAACATCACACTGCTTCCACAAACAAGAAGAAGAAGAACAATGGCTGCCATTTGAAGGACCAAACAGTGGACTGACTGTTGTTGCTTCTCTTTTTCATTAAGAAAACTTCTTTGCTTTTATACCGCTACTCTACTTGACACTCCAGCTGACACCCCAGCATAGGGCTAATTTCACAGGGTTGTAACCCCTCCAATAATCAAAACAAGCCAGTATAACCACATGAAGATGAATTGAAATTACTGACAAATGAAGTGCTTGCCCCGAACAACCCCAAACAGATCGCAGGTATGATTATGAGTTTGTTTAGGCAAACAAGAGCACGATATTCTGTCTGAATATGACTAGTCATATATATATATATATATATATATATATATTTATATATATATATACACACACTGTATGATAGTGTCTGAGCATCTGAGCATCACCTTAGCACCTCAGTCTTGTTCTGATCGAACTCTGTCGTAGTTTTAATCCAGTGAGAGCTCTGAATCAACCCAAATGCAGGAAGTGCCAAACATGCCATGTAATTTGGGTGAGATTTTTCTTTTTTATATGCTCAAATGCTACTTAGTTGTTCTATGCAGCACAAAACGAACCAATAGACAAGGCTGTAGTCTTTGTGTTACAAAGGAGCTTGATGTTTCTGTAGTTCCAGTATCCATTACTGTAATCTAGGTGGACTTTTGTGATCGCTTTACGCACTCGACAAAGGTTTGTTTACCTTTTACCATCTGAACAATGAACAAAAGACCTTTCAGTAAACATCCCATCATGCAACATATTTTTAACTTTTTTGGCTTGTTTAATTCCGTGCATTATGAAACCAAAACAATCCGAATGGCAGCCGAAACCAAAAGTATCAATTTTGCGCCGGCGAACAGACGATTAGATGTGACAGCGCTTTCAGGATTCATTTGGATTTCAGACACGACTTAAGTGACTTAACAACACCATTGTCGTCTTCTTGTGTTTTCTCCATCTCCCAGCAGAGCGAGTGCGCCATTATCTCCACAGCTCTTTTGGATAGGAGCTTGACAAAAGCAATACATCGGTGGTGGTAATGAAAGCAGCGGGATAAATGAACAAACGTAATTGCCTTTATGAGACAGTGAGACTCTTGTCATTCCTGGTTTGAATCTATGTTTTGCCGCGTCAGATCAATCTTCTTTGGCCGCCTTTGCACGAGGGGTTCAGTGCATCGTTTGGCGGCAGTCGGCTCCGCTTTTGTTCTCAATTAATAACCCTCTCATGTGTGGAGCCCGGTGAAACACGCCGTAGACAGCATCTTTTCAAAACAAAGTACGTGTTAGTTCAGCACTTGTACTCGATTTTTCTTTTTTCACTCTCTCTGTCGCGCAGACAGGTTCGTCCGCGCGTACACCCACATGTATGGCACGTTGATGGACTGTGTGTTCGTAGGAATGCTGATGGCCGGCATGTGATGATTGATAGTTGGCTTTGTTTTAGCTGTGTTTATCCTTGCTGGTGTGATTGCTTTTTGATCATTATTACAAATGAAGAATTAAAGCGGACCATTAGTGAGCCTACACACTTGTACAGCAAGAAAGAGAGAGAGAGAGAGGAAAGATATACAGAAAGGTGGAGACAGGGAAAGAATGGCAGAGTGGTCTCTGGGTGGCACTGTTGGATGACACACAATAGGCTTTTATGGCCTGGTCTCTCTAATCTTTAAATACTAATGCAGTAATTAGTGCTGGGGCAGACTACAATGATTTACATCCTGCTCTTCAGCAAATCTCAGGCTGGTTAAGAGGCTCCAGTACCGACCGCTGAAAAAATGCTGACCTTTCAATTTGGGAGGGTTTACATGTGCTTCTATTAATGCATTTCTCTCATGATAAAAGGGTGTCTTAGTGAATTCAACAAAGCACAGTATGTGCCAAAATATACAGTACTGAAATAAAAAGACAAACAGTTTGAACATCCTTTAACATTCCGCACAAGTACAGTAGTCATCAGGTGTGAGATTGTGGGAATGAGATGGGTGTGGGAAGGAATTGTTCTGCCACCTTTTTTAAACTCGGTCCCCTTACAGACGACCGCTTCCGTAGTCAACTATGAATACTTTTTCCTCTATCGAGAGACCCATTTCCAACAACAACTGCACAACACAACTTCCTTTTCACTACTGGGAACACGTATGTCTGAAGATATGCCTCATCGACGAACGCAAATGCCTGAGTTTCAATACTTTATATTTTAATTATGATCATAAAGAAAGTGATAATGATGATGATGTTGATGATGATAATAACAAATGAACAAATAAACAAAAATATTTGCCCTCATGCATTAACAATTCAGCATGACTTACCATTATTAACTATTAATCATGTTGATATAAATAAATAAAAAATATATAAAACAATATTTAATATTGTAAATTTTTATAGCGCTAAAATCGCCAAATATCCGCATGAGCCAAAACATGCCACAGTTAGCGATATTAAGTTCACAGTGTGCTGAAATTCAACAAACAAGCTGAACGAAGAATAGCTTTAAAATAGTCACAGTTACAGCTTTAAGTTCCACACCTTCAGTATTTTTACAAAATCAGCTCGGAATTTTCCCTCGTTAAGAAAGCAGTCCAATGTGAAATGTTTAACACACAGACACACACACACGCGTTCATGTTTTGGGAGAGCTGAAATAAAACTTCTGCTTCAGTCAGAAAAACATATAAACTGGTGACCCCCGGGTTGAGCTGAGCCCTGAGACAGAGGAAGGTTTTACCACCTTTTTTCTCAGGAACACTGTGTGAACAGCATGAGAAAAAGACAAATCTGAAAAAAAGAGAAGAGAAGAGAGAGATAGAGAAAAGCAAGAAAACACACAATAAAAAAAATGTGTTTTGTGTTAATAGACACCATGTGACGATCAAAAGGTGAATTTTGCATACAGCAGTTAATATAGTCCCCTTTAAGAATGTGAAAGTTGGAATGTAATCAAATCTTTCCATAGGATTGGAATCAACATCCCTACAGATGTTGATGTTCAACCATATAGAAAAGTTCATGCTATTATGAAATTAGTATGAATTAATACTTTTAATTTTTTAACATCACATTTAAGGAAAATTTGAACACATAGTTAAAGTATATAAAATATATCAAAAATAATAATTGATGTGAATATGGTTTATGTGTATACATGTCTTGAGGCCTCACTGATTTGTTAATACTTAATATCGAGGATTATTTAACAAACATGTACTCCATCTGGAAAAAAAACAGTATATATCTGATAAATGCATAATTATGTGAAATTCGACAAAGCACAAGAAAACGTTAATTATAAATGATCAGCTGCAGCCAACACAGAAGGTAAAGCTGTGTCTGTCTGCGTGGGTGTGTGTGTGTTTTATTTTTTTTCCCCTCAAAAAGTATGTTTGCGACGGTCTCATGCTGCTGGTGCGGGGTGGCTTACTGTTGTGTACTTGTTTATGGTCGATTTCATCAGTCTCCCTGTGGCTCGTCTCCTCACACTGCGCTGGGTCTGAGGTGAGCTGTGTTATTGCAGAAATGTGGGCGCAGTCACACGCCTCTCCGTTTGCCTGAAGACAGAACCTTCACTGTGCCTCTCTCTCTCTCTCTCTCTCTCTCTCTCTCTTTCGCTCGCTCTCTCACCCCTCTCTCGCTCTCTCCATCTTGGTAAACAGGTTCATTATTGCTGTGTGTTTGCTGTAGCCGTAGCTCTCTAATCAGCCTGTCTGCCTCTGTCCTCTCCTCTCTTATCACCTGACAGCTCTCTGGCAACTGGGAAGCCCAGTCTTAACCATTCTCCTAAAACGAGTTGAAAGACCTTGAGATAGACCGTGGAGCAGAACTCTCTGCATTTCGACAGCTAATTGAAGGGACTTCTGGTGTCTGAGTCCTGTCTAATAGTATGGATATTTGACAGAGACCCTGAACCACTTCCCACGGGAAAATGGTTTAGGAGAAGGCATAAAAAAAAATCTTTTAAAGTCCATCATTTGAATTCATCTCAATGCTTCGTTCAGGGTCAGCCAGGGAAGAAAAGAAGAAGATTTCCTGCGTTCGGCGTTCCCTCGTCTCCTTCTTCTTTGACTTACAGCAATAATGATCTTAATGCAGGCATTATGAAGTGAAAATACTGCTCAAGGCAAAGAGATCACAGACAGACCAGAGGGAAGTGTCTGTCTATGTGTGTGTGTGTGTGTGTGTGTGTGTGTGTGTGTGTTTATGAGCGACAGTGATATTACTGTGTGGGCAGGCAAATGTCAAGGCTTCCTATTTTGTTCAGCTAATGAGCAGCGTGACCCGTTAGCAGGCACGAACGCAACGCCTAGAGTTAACTACAGTAATGTGCAGAAAATGCGGTCAAAGGAAAATGACCTTGATCACCATCTTGAAAAAAGGGTTCATTGTTGAGATGCAGGTCTTTGCCCTAGAGGTCATGTGAATTGTTGGTATTAAAGAATTATACTACGTGTTATAGAAACTGAATAAAAATAAGGACTGATCTAGCAGTTGGGTCACATCTACTCAATGGACAAACACACAAAAAAAAATCCCTTTCCCAGAATCCTCAGCCAAACAACGCCATGTAATTGAGACGCCACCTCATTCTAGTTCCTCAGCCTCCTAATCACAGCTACGTGTTTCTGATTAGTATGAGCTTTAGAAATATCAGCAAATCTTCCTGAAGTCTTGCTGCTCCACTATTGCACACCAGTAGTGATGTTACTGAGATTTCATTCGTGTTCACATCTTGGTTTGCTTAGTTTGTTTAGTCGTAGATAAATATGTCTTCTGACTTTCAATTTTTGGCTTACCATTTTTATTATTATTATTATTATTTCATTCAATAAAACCATGCATTCGGAGCCAAACCACATTGCCAAGGAAACAGGTCAGATTGCTACTTAAAAAATATTACCAAAATATTAATGGGACTAACTAGCTAAATTAGATTTTCACATATCATGTAATAGTAGGGTTTAGGCTTAGTTCAGTTGTCTGGTTTTTATAAACAAAATAGTAATAAGGATATTAATGATCAGTCATTGACCAAAAAATTTCCTGACACCCACTGGGTCGATGGTTCAATTCCCACCTGAGGTCTGTGTGTGTTCTAACCGTGCTTGGTGGGTTTCCTCTGGGTATTCCGGTTTCCTCTCACAGTCCAAAGATATGCAGGTTAGATTGCTAAATTGACTGTAGTGTGTGTGTGTGTGTATGAGTGTGTGTGTGTTTGTGTGTGTGTGTGTGGTGCCCTGTGATGGACTGGCACTCTATGGCCCAAAGTCCCCTATGTTGGGCTCCAGGCCCCCCACAACCCTGTACCGGATAATTTTATTTTGCATAATATTTCTCCGTAGTTCACATAGTTATTAATTTGTACACCACAAGAGTGTACACTTACTGTTCAGGAAGTGCGCAACATTGCAAATTGTATATTTATCAGCTTTCTTTTTGACTAAGGACAGAAACAGCAGTATTTTACACAGACTTCTTGTTTTTTATTATTTATTTATTTTTGTTAATTTGCCTTGCATAACATAACATAACTATTTTGCTGGGATTGTGTTCTGTTGTGAGGAAGAAATGCATATTTTGTTATCATTAGTTATTAATGAATATCTAATTATTGAACATTAACATGTTTAACTATCGGTTAAGAAAAATTTGCTAAATTTGCAACCCTAATTCACAACGGCGTTACTTCCTCCATGCTACAGTATGTAGTCTGATAAGGTTCGGTTGCTAAGCAACATGCCAAAAGCCTAGAGCTTTTACGCTGATGGAGCAATGGCTGCAGCGTGATAATAATTTAAAACCACATTAATAAAGAATTTAATTCTCCTGATGCAGTCACAGGTTTGCATATATTCAGAATGTTGTAGCGGCTTTAAATGCAGCTCAGATTTTACACCCGAAACTATTTGTTTTTATTGGAGCCTATCTGTAAATTTAATGGTTTTACCCTCTAAGTGTGCCTGAACTTAACAAAGCACTCATTTAGAGCTCCATTTGGATCTGAGAGAGAGAAAGAGAGAGAGCAGTTAATAAGTGCAACAAAGATTTAGATTTCCTTATTTAATTGTTGTTCGGGATCATCCTGTTTGGTCTGTGGCAATAATCAGCAGTGGTGGTGATTTAACTATAAATTATTTAAGAAAGAAAGAAAGAAAGGAGTTTGAATTGGACCTTTCAGCAGCACTGTATACCAATATTTACTGCTAAAACCTTTTTATGCTATAATTACTGTAGGTAATATACAACTAGGAACTATATATAGGAAATATAATATAGGAACTATAATATAGGAATTATAAATAAAACTCTATTTTGCTGCTATTGGATTTTATATGGTTAGGTTTTAGGTAATTTTATAAAATTGTTGCCAAATTGTGTATAAATACGTGTGGACAATGTGCAAGGAATAAAACATAATTTTGGCTTCACAGTGGCTTAATTTTAAATCTCACCTCTTGCATGGTCTCTTTAAATCTCACCTCTTGCATGGTTGTTGGTGAGTTTCCTCTGGTTTCTCCGGTTTCCTCCCACAGTACAAATAGATGCAGTGCAGGCTACAGTAACTGGCATTTCTAAATTACCCCAAATGTATGATTGGTTGTTTGCTTGTGCCCTGCTATAGTTGGCACCCTATCCAGCGTCTCCCTCGCCTTGTGTCCTGAGTTCCCTTGGACAGGCTCCATGCTCCCCTAATGACTTCACACAGAATGAGCGATATAAACCATAGATGAATGGATGGATAGATGCATTGAGAAACTCAAGTGGCCATGACAAAAATTGGTTACTTTCTATTAACAGAACAGCCTCATTTGTATTATGCATCTTATATTTCAACAATTATGCAAAAAATTACAATCAACAATCCCGTTAAGCAAGTTCATAATTATGTTATACTAAAAACAGCAGCACTTTTTTTTTTCTTTTTTCTTTTTTTATTGAATACCTGTCAGTTATTTTTTCTGTTGGTCTAAAGACAATTTGTTGTCTTTAAAAATAAAAATGGTTACTCTAGAGATTCAGTTTTTCTGGTTGCATGATTAATCCTTTTATTAACTTGTCAGTAAATAATTATTATAAATTTGATGTTTAATTGTTTGTCCATTTATTCAAACATATTTTCATAAAAATATTTATTTTGCAAAGTAGTAATTGCCACATAAAAAAGTCAAGAATTAATAAGTCCAGTGGCCATGTGTTGCACGCATAAAAGTTTTATAGAGAAAACATCTTCATGGGACCAAAAAAAAAAAAACCCACAGAATAAAATCAGTGATGTTTTCCATATAAACCTGTGAATAATAACAACTACATTCCTCTCAGAAAGGCTCATGCATTTATCACTTATTTTAACATGAACTATGTAGGAAGCAGCCAAGTCAAACTCAAACACTACGTCGCTTTGTTTTAAAATTCTCTACATGTGTGAACAAACTGTTTACAACTCGCCGATGCTCTGGAAAGCGGCACTGCCTGCCAGATTAGCCGTTAGCTTCTGCTCTGGAGATTTTTCCATTGAGTTCTTCTATGAAACACGGCTGATAAGAGCGCAGCGACTCCCAGGCACTGCCACCCACCAACACTCACTCTCATACACACATTATATTGAGGTCAGAGAGAACCCTGGTGATTCTGTTTGAAATGCTTGTGCTGTGTATGCGCTTGCATGTTCCTTTTGTGTGTGTGTATATGTGTGCACTGTGGTGAGCCATTTCACATCGCAGTGATGTGCATAGTGCACTATTTTATTAGGTCTTTTTTTAAACAATTACCACATGTTGAACAATCAGGTTCAGATTTTTGGGGATACAGTCCCGAGTATCCCCAAAAATTGGTGGAAAAACCGGGGCAAAAGTAAACTTCATGCTGCATCGACACACTCTACAGAAATTGACATATTGGTGGAATGCGTCATTGTAGCCGTTATGTTATAACAGCTAAGACCAGTCATTCAATCACCAGTCCCTTGTTTAGTTAAAGTTATGTATATATTTTTTAAAACCTGAATTTCAAGTGATGGGTAAATCTAACTGCAATTTTAGCTCTAGTTTACATTTACAGATTGCTGACACT
>JAQMYJ010000011.1:6246362-6263818 GCA_030014305.1 Clarias laeviceps | reverse complement strand
AGAGAAGTGCAAAACAAAATAAAAACAAAAACAAAATAACAAATTTAAAAACAAAATAACAAAAACAAAAAAAACAACTGAAAAACAAATTAACAAAACCGAAAACAAAATTACAAATTTCAGAAACAAAATAACAAAACGAAAACAAAATAACAAATTTAATAACCAATTAACAAAACCAAAAACAAAATAACAAAACCAAAAACAAAATAACAAACTTAAAAAGCAAAATAACAAAACCAATCTGTAAAACAAAATAAAAAAAACAAAAATGAAATAAAGCAAAAACAAAAAAACTCATTCAGAAACTAAAACTGAAAACAAAAGAACAAATTCAAAAACAAAAAGAAATTCATTTTGAATTTGTCATTTAGTTTTCGGTTTTGTTATTTTGTCTTTGAATTTGTAATTTAGTTTTTCAGTTTTGTTATTTTGTTTTGCACTTATTTTTTAATCCCTAAAACCTGAATTTCAAGTGATGGGTAAATCTAACTGCAATTTTAGCTCTAGTTTACATTTACAGATTGCTGACACTGGAGACTCCTTCCAAAAACACAAATATAATGTCATCATACTGTATCAATAGTTAACAAACATGATGCATATGTTACGGTGCAAGAGAAGTGCAAAACAAAATAAAAACAAAAACAAAATAACAAATTTAAAAACAAAATAACAAAAACAAAAAAAACAATCTGTGATGATGCAGAATGTATGCATATATCATGCATGCAGGTTTTTTTGCAGTTTGTGTTGAATGTAGGGCAGAAGAATATGTTACGTTGTTCGGGTGTGTGTCTGTGTGGCCTTTTTTTCTGGGGTGGGGGGGGTGGAAGCGCTCAATTGGCCATGAAATCCTTAGTGTTGAGTCACATACAGTGTGTGGTCAAGCATGGCACAGTTTGTGGTATGATCATGCAGTAGTGAGTGTGACACAAGCATATGTTCCTCCTTGTGGCCAAATAACAAACAGACACTCTCCAAAACACACACACACACAAACACACATACGCACACGCCCACACCTCACAGCTCAGCGAGCCCCCCTGCCGCTACATCAGCGTGTGCTTAACAAAGCGCAAAGGCACACAACACACATCTCGACACCTTGAGTGCTGAACACGTGTCAGGCGGAATATCAGCTCCTTGAAGTCTTAATCTATTCTTCAGGGTCTCTAGTTATTCTTCTGAAGTCTCATGCCAGGATTTTACAGGCTATGCTTACAGTCAGGATACGGCTCGGGCTCGGAAGCATGATGTAATATAAATATGCGAAAGCGGGCCATATATCACAGCTTTGACAGCGTAGACAACTGAGGAAGAATCAGCGCCGTGTAGTCTTTTACAAAAAATAGCTAGCTGATGTGAGGGTCAGTAGTCTGTGCTAAATGTCAAATACAATCATAGTCAAGAAGCCTGAGAATGTGCAATCTTCCTCCCCTCAGATGTCAGTGAATCAGATGAGTAGTCAAGAACCGATCCTCATGGCTTATGGGTTTGATGTTGTTAGCAAAGTTCAAGCTGTGAAACATCTTGCATGCTGCCCACTAGAACTGCAATGTTATTATATGCATTTATAAACATTTGGTATGGCGGCACAATGGCTTAGCGGTTAGCACTGTCACCTCGCACCTCTGTTCTGTGTATATGTGGAGCTCGGATGTACTTGGTAGGGTTCCCCGGTTACTTTCCTTCCAGATTGCTGGTAGTTTGTATGAGTGTGTTTACTTGGTGGACCCTATTTTGAGCTCATGATCGAGTGGTTTTTATCAGTATGCCACATTGCTGGTGTTAAAGGCAGTCATTTTTTGTTCAGAAATAATAATTTATAATAATAAATTAACTCCCAAAACAAATGGTCTTAATGTCAAGCTTTATATCTTCTTATTAATGCCGAGCTATCAAAGTTTCAGTAGTATTTCTTCAGGGTTGACAGCGTGCGTACTCCAGACAGACACAGTAAATCAGAAATGTGCATTAAAGACGAAGTAAATCAGAAATGTGCAACAAAGAAAAGACAAAGAAGAAAAGTTTGTCTACCCCGTCCTATGTCTAAACATTTTGGACAAAATGGACATTTTGGTTGGTTTTTGAGTTGTCGTTAAAATGGGAATTTCGTACAACCCATACAGCAAGCTTGTGCTACTATGAAGCTTTTGGTTTCTTATGCACACACTCCGATCAGCTTAATATTGAGTAGTTCTCACCTTTTAAGCAATTTGATCTACAGCAGCACTTCTACAGATGCACAACCCCATGTGCATCAATGAGCATTGGCCACCCATGAACATCCCACAAGAGCTGGAGTTTTGGAGTTGCTCTGACCCAGTCCTCAAGCCATCACATTTTAGCTCTTGTTACTGTACAGCAGCTACAGTTACAATATCTCATGCCAATGGCACCTGGAAGTAGGTGGGTAAATTAGGCAGTTGATGTGTTGGAAAGAAAAAGAATGGGCAAACGTATGGATTTGAGTGACTTTGAGAAGAGACAAATTATGATAGCTAGAGTACTAAGTCAGTGCAATTCCAAAACTGCAGGTCTTGTGGGATGTCCCTGGTCTGCAGTGGTGGGAACTGACCAAAAAGGGTACCAGGAATTAAAACTGGCCCGTGTAATGTAATCCAATATAAGAGCTGCTGTGCAGAAAATATTAAATGCTGTAGACCAAGGATGCAATTATTATTTAATCATTAATACAAAGTCTATTTGGTGTGGAGGACCATATAGTCTCAGGTACAACTTGTGCAGTTTTGTAAGGAAATTGGCTACTAAATTTGATTGAGCATCATGCAGAACTACCTACAGCTCTTCTGAGGACTTTGACTGTTAAAACCTGCTTGTGTGCAAAACACAAAAGCTTCCATTTTGTTTTGGGGTTTTTTTTGTCGGAAAAGTGGTGCTTATATAATGTTCTTCATTCTTTCCAAGAATACATACGATTTTTTTAATAACCTGTAATTTTATTGTGGAATACTGATGTTTGAAAATCAGAAATGTTTTTGTACTAGCTCAATAATAAATCCCTAAATTAAAAAATATACATTGGAAAGTTTGTACTAAAAAAAAACACAGTGTGCCAAAGACTTTTGCACAGTACTGCATATTCTTTAGGATGCTTCATCTGTTCCTTCTGAGTCACGTAATGCATATTCAGTTCTACACCTCTACCGCATACTGCTCATGCTAAACACTTCCTAAGACCGCTATGCCCTTTTGAGCACCATCACAGTACGATGGCGCTCGCATTCTGTCAGTCATCAGTGTACCGTAATAACACCTCACTAACTCCCTCTCACACTTAAAGCAAGTCCTGGATCTTGTTAAATACAGCAGGTTAATATTATATCTAGGTGGCGCGATCAGAGATCATTGCTGTGACACTCCAGGTGAAGTGCTACCCAACAATCCAGCAAGCATTTCCTGAAGAGGGCCAATTTAACACGACTTAAAGTTGAAATTCACACAGAAAATTTAAAAATGGCTGTCCGAGGCTGACAGGCGCGATGAAGGAGAATATACTGAAGCAAAGCCGAAGCGCTCTGAAGTGTTTTTTTGTTTTTTTTTGTGGGTTTGGGCTTGACACAGTTCAGAGCGATGTTGTCTGGACATTGAACATTCTAATATTGGAGGTATGCAGATACTAATCACTAACTACAGCTGGGTTTCACTGATATGCAGCCTGCATTTAAGTCTTTATTTGTCAAATATGTGTTACCACACAGTGATTTTTTTCCCCCTTGCATATCCCAGCTTCTTAGCCATGATACGGAGCAGACAGGGTTAAGGGTCTTGCTCGAGGGCACCACCCAGACCCTTAACCCCCGGAGCTACCCCTGCACCATTTTGAATTTGCTTTCACAGATAAAAAAATGCACATTGTAAAAGGAAATTTGGTCGCGATTTGAGATCCATGGTCTCAGAACGGATAATGGGACGTGTTCATTGGCAGCCAAGTTAGCGTCATTACGACCAAAGACAGTTGATTACACATTTCTGGCAAACTCTCAGAAGCAACAAAAGTGGACTTTTACTTGTCATTAGGATGATCCCATTAAAGATACATCTTTGTTTTTGTATCTTCTACCTAAGAAGTCATATACAGTACAGTGTAGATTTAAGGGACATCAGTGTTCATATTAGGTCTAATTACAGTCCCGTCCAAAAGTACAGTACTGGAGGAGTTGGTGCGATCTGAGTTGTTTCATACACCTTGTTATGAATATCAAGAAGTAAAACTGATCTATTGTCCCATAATCATCTTTTCATCTGAGACCCTGATGTCTTTAGTGTACAGCATATAGTGTACGAAAAGAAAATAATTGCCCTTGCCATTTCAGTTCTTTTAGGTGGGAATTGTTCAGACCATAAATTGAATAGTTTTTTTTTTTTTTTTAAGATAGACTATATTCCTGTTTTTAATGAAAAAGGAACACACTAGGGGTATCACTTCAGTGACAAGGGGAAAGTACAGTTTGGTTCGTTTATTACCGAGACTGCAGTGAGAAAATGTTTGATTAAAATTTCAGCGTGACCCTTACTAGGATGCTCATCTAAGAGCCACCAACAGGAGTCACAGGATTAATAAAAATCCCCTAGCTATAAATATGATAGTGGAAATTGGAAAACGAAAATAAAATGTGCTAACGGAAAAAAAAGAACACTCTGTACTCGAGTGTGCACAAATATTTGTGTTTGTGACCTACAGAATGTACTATATGTAATGTACAGTATATACATACAGCAGGGCCAGTGTTCAGCACAGATCATTACTTTGTTGGTGAATTACAAACTGTAATGTACAGTAGAGAGGAGTCCTGGTGTACAGGGTGGCACAAATGTCTGGATCTCTCACTCACTCACTCATCGTCTATGCCGCTTTAATCCTGTATTCAGGGCCTCAGGAGACCCAGGGTATGAGGCAGGGTACACCCTGGACAGGGTGCCAATGGATCTCAGGGCACACACACACACACACACACACACACAGACACTACGAGTAATTTGGGAATTCCAATTAGCCTAATCTACATGTCTTTGGAGTGTGGAGGGAACCGGAGTACCTGGAGGAAACCCACCAAGCACAGGGAGAGAACATGCAAACTCCATGCACACAAAAATGGGAATCGAACCCAGAACCTGGAGGTGCAAGGCGACAGTACTAACCACTACACCAGAGCAAGTGCCCATGTCTGGATCTATAGGCAAAAATGTACTTAAATGATAAATTACATCTCATTCACCAAGTGACTTTAAAAAACATCAGCCATTTCTTAATTCATTAGAAACAATTATGTTTTTGGGCCAATTCCCATAAACTACTGCTGTCAGCTGACCATACAGAAAGAAATCACGTGGTTCTGTTTGATCTTCTCTTGTTAATTTTGAAACAGTGTTGAGTCTGACACTTAAAAAAAAAATCTGAATTCATATTCAATGGAAAATGCCTATGGATCCAGACCTTTGGCCAGTTCTGTATATTGGGGAGAAAAACTATGTGTATAATACATAGTTCTCCCAAAGGGCTATGAGACACTTGAATGAAAGCGGATGAAAGATTGGCTGGTGCTTCTGTGACTGACAGGGAAGAGCGAGTGTACCGTCACCCCAACAGAGAGAGAGTCCTGGCTGTTACATCATCAGGAGTCGAACTTACGATTTTCCCAAATTTCCCCTTTTTCGATGTTTTCGAGGACAATGTGATTTTATTTAATTGCAGTTCTTTATTTGAAGGATCTCCGCCGCACACGTTATCACCCACTCTGTTATAGTATTCGGCAAAGATTGTATTGAAATGGCTGAAATTGCTCAGTGTAAATCCTGCTCAATATAGTAATAACTGAGCACACACTCTGAGTGCACTTGACTGCGTTAATACAAAAGTGCATTCCACTAGGCTGGTTAATAACAGTGTGGAGCGTGCAGCTGTATGGATCCCTGCTTGGTATGTGACGGCTATTTTTCGCCGCGTGAAAGCGGACTCCGGATGTTTTATCTCTTTATGTTCGGTCATGGTTTGTGCAGATGAACAGATAACATCTCTTCTTTCCCCCCTCTCCTTGTCATTTTGCTCTTTCTCTAGTCAGTTTTGTGCAACGGGGTTTTTATGAAACTCTTCTGGGAAGGGGAAAAAAAAAGCAATTCAAGTATGTCTAGTACTGTAGTGAAAGGTTTAAGATTTCTAGATATTCTTACTCATTTCCAGTCTCAATTTATTAACATATACAGTATTTGTAGTTGCACTTCCAGGTTCCAAGTTTGATTCCAGACTCGCGTGTGTGTGCATGGAGTTTGCGTGTTTTCCCCGTGCTCGGCGTGTTTCCTCCAGATTCTCAAGACAGAATTTGCAGATTAGGCAAATTTGCGTTTTCAAATTGCTTGGAAGTGCGTGTATATGTGTGTGCCCTGAGATGGATTGGCACCCTGGCCGGGGTGCACCTCACCTCGTGCCATAAGTCTCCTGGGATAGGCTCCAAGCCTCCCGTGTCCCTGTATACAGGATAAACTGGGATCGAAGGTCAGTGAGAGTGAGTGAGAGTGATGTAGCTGAGGTTAAGGAACTACAGTACCAGAGTGCTGTATTTATATCAGATATAATTTATACCTTAGATCGAGTCTTTTCCCACAATCTTTTTCAGGCCTTTCTGGAGTCACAGTGATAGCGGCACTCTGCTATACCGGGCTACCGATCTACTTGATCAGGTTTCCAATTTGGTGTGCACTGTTTATAAATGCACTGAGTATTTTTTTTTAGTTACCGTCAGTTAAATAACAGCTCATGGCCGTGTCCGGTTGCAGCTCCGTCACGACTTTGGAGCAGCAGCAGGCCAAGTGCAGCTGTCCACTGCTGGTGCAGAGCTGTATTGTTTCCTTTTAGCTCTGCCAAAGCCATCCTGCTAAATCACTTTAACAGCATGAGCTTTACTCGGAATGGACTCATAACAGCATAATAAGCCACAGGCTGTGGTGGCTCGAGCACATTTACAGAGAGAAATCCTTTGCCTTTCAGCTTCCCAATATTGGATTGGGAGAGCCAGGAAACGGTCCAGTTCAGAGCCACTAATTTATTGGCTGCACTGCTGAGAATATGAGTAGGAGAGTACCTGAAGTAAATACAGTGTTTGTGGAATCCAGCCACCCATGAGCATCATCATCCTTTATTGGCTGCATGTGTAGGAGGTTGTGGGTGGCTGCGAGGAGTGGAGCTGTGACTTTATCCGAAATAACGGCTTTTTTATTTATTTATTTATTTTTATCCCTCCCAAATTACACGTCTGTGATCTTGTTTTCCTGGTGTTTAATCACTTTGTGACCAACCCAAATGAAATTATCATCATTAATGCCAAGTGCACAGACGCAACACTAAATCATTTCTGCAACGAACGTTCCGAGGAAATGCTATTTTTCACCTGATGCGGATGCAGGGATTGGACACGTTTTAGGGAGTATAGGTAAATTAATAGAAGGGTGTCATATTGCCATATTACTGTGAAGCCATGCGAAAAACGTAGGCATGATTAAGTGTGTTGTCAATTTCCTCGTATGAATAACACACACAAATTAAAAGAGTGCTTAATAATAAAACTCCTGCTTTTAAAGTGACGCTCCATGACATTAAGGAGTAGGATGGATGGGTTCCGTTGTTCTTCTGTTCTTTTATTTTTCTTAATTTTTTCTATATTTCTCTTTATTTTGTTTCTCTTGCATAAATAGTGACGGTAGATATGCACTACGCTAATATTCGTGCATGTCATATATGGATATCTCTTATTGCAACCTCAAAATCATCATTTCTTTCTTGATATCCATGGCAAGTTAAATTTTAATACACATTCTATAAATAAAATGTATATGCCACACATGAATTATCAGATGTCAAGAAAAAAGCCAGTTTAAAGCAAGGAGACCTGGAGGAAAAAAAAAATGCTCCAAATATGATATAAAAGCTAAGAAAAAGGTTCCAGACATGAGTGTTTAATGTTATCTGAATGAAAAGCTTTTCATAGCTGTTGGCATCTGAGATGTGAATGTGCTGAGAATATAAAACCAAGGTTACCATGGTAATAAGAACTCATCATTTCGAGAAAAAATTATTTGAAATAGAATTACTTGATAAAGAAACTTTCTTAACTGGATGAAACACCATTAGAGTCGCTTCCTGTTTAACTTTCGAAGTCTTATAATTTACTTAGATATTGGTCTCGAACATGTATGACATCCTTTCCACTTCCTGATGGGGTCGCTCCTTCCTTAACTTTTGCATTCCTTATTTTATAAGGAATTAAAAAAATAATAATTCCCCCCCCCTTTGTGTGAACATTTTCATGTTAACCATGTCTCTGTTCTAGTCCGGTCTGTGCTGGTTTGCCACCCGTGTTCACTTGTTCTATGGTAATCTTTGACTGGTTTGACTGAACATTTTAATCCAGTGCTATATACTGTATATAGGCTTTGTTTTATTGCAATCGTCACATAGGAAGAAAAAAATATGCTAATTCGAAATTTAAATTGAAAACGCCTGTATATCATAAAAATTGACCTTGAAAAAATTATTAGTTTATCTCAAAATTCAACAGATGGCGCTGTACATTTTTTAATACACACTTGAGTGCACAATTGAAATCTACTTAATAAACGTGATCTCACTCTCATTCCGCGAACTTGTACTGTAACGCAAAAATGTTAGTTCATTTCAAAATTCAACAGATGGTGCTGTAAATTTTTTTTTACATACTTATGAGTTTACAATTGCGTTTTAAAATTGGTATGTCCGCGAAACAGTAACTATACAATTCGAAAATTCCACACAGCTAGTATGTACAGTATGATCGGGGGAATAAAAGAGAACAGAGTAATGCAGTTGTGAGATATGTTGCAAGTTAGTCATTATTGGTCAGTGTTTCCCCTTTTGTTTTGTCCCAGCTTGTTAACCAGTGTTGGGTGTAAACGCGTTACAAAGTAGCCCGTTAGAGTACTTGGATTACTTTTTTAATGTAACGAGTAATCTAACGTGTTAGGTCCACCATGTAAGTACTGTTATTTAGTCCTACAAGCCCCGCCCCCGATAACCCGCCCCCCTCTGTACAGTATTTCCTGCTGTTATACCCCTATCTCACCTATGCGGTTTGACTCGAGGTGAGACGCGGTGTTAGGCACTGTGAGCCGTGAAATGGAAATGCAATCACAACGCCAAAACTCGCCCACGTACTTATGAGCCAAACTTCGCTGAGTGATAATGGTAGTATGGTTATAAAGGTTTTGACTAAAACAACATACATGAGGAATCACAAAGGAGTTTTCATTTTCTGCAATGAAAAAGTACTTGAACTAGTTACTTTTATCAGAAAGTAACGCTGTAATGTAACTGATTACTTTTTAAAGGCAGTAATTTTGTAATGTAATTAATTACTTTAAAAAGTAACGTCCTCCAACACTTTTGTTAACAATAACTATCTTGATTCTCTTATATAGACGCATTGCTGCATTACTACCCTGGCACATTATCTACACACCACCCATTTTTTTGTGGTTATTTTTATAATTACTCTTGTTTTTACACCAGCAATCCTTGAATCCTTGAAGTCTTTGAGCAATTGGAGCTAATAAGCCTATAGCAATTTATATAGCGAGTAACCGGGCCAACCATTGAGTTTTTAACTTACCTTTACGTCTTTGCCATTATACTAATGTGCGTGAACAGCCTTCCCATTGGATGAGACCCTGTTAATGCATGATTACTTAATTTACTTTCAATGTGGTCAAATCTAATTTGGGAGCATAATAATTACCTGGCAATCAGACTGTTCATGGACTGTGACGAGGTGTTGATTTAAACTGAAGAGAGCGCGGCAAGCCCTTCAGCTAGAGAATTTCTAAAGAGAATATAATGCGCCTGGAGAATCTGGGGCTTAAACTTCACAGTAATTTGCATCTATTTGTCTAAGAAACATGAAGGATTACATGGTAGGTTATTTAGGGACTTGAACACCTTTTATATCGTCAGCCACATATGGATTCTTCTGTAGAAAAACATCCTTGAGTGGTTTAAACAGTCACACAGTGCAGTTATATTTTATGTAAGGCAGTCTGAGGGTTTGTTCTTTATGGAGAGTTGTTTAACATGAACATCAAGCTGAGTAATATAATAAATCTCATTATTGAGGGTTTCGTCTCAATGGTATGAATTTGTACTGACAATAATATGTGTTATATAATATCACAGTCAAAGTACTGTAACTGTTAATGCTTAGTTCAGGTCAATAGTCGATATACAGTCAGGTCCATAAGTATTTGGATAGTGAGACAGTTTTATGAACTCTGAACACAGCTTATGGATTTAACAAAAATAAATATCACTTTAACTGTTTTTTTTTAAGACTCAAAAGTGGACAAACTGGTATAACATCATGATAAATATTAGGATTATTTTTTATTACTTGCTGTTAATGACTACCTGAAGTCTGGAACCCATGGGCATTACCAAATACTGAACTTCAACTGTGGAGCTGCTTGGCGTGATCTTTACTTCCACCGCTTCAGTTGCCGCCCTGTGTGGGTCTTTCTGCCTCCAGGTTTGTGTTAAATAAGGGTAAAGCATGCTTGATTGGGTTGAGGTCAGGTGACTGCCTCTGCCCTTTAACAACAATCAGTTTCTTTGCCTTGGGTTGCTTTTTCAGTACTTCTTCTATTATGCATCCGTACTTGCATCCTAAGCCTGTTCTACCAGTTAAGCAGTGCTTGCCTGAATCTGAGCAGACAGTATACCGCAGATCTACACGTCACACTCGTTTTTCTGTGTTGTCGAGCTTACCAGTTATTTTTTTCTTTTTAAGATCATGCCAAATTGTTAATTTGGCAGTTCCTAAAGCTGTGATGACCTCATTCACTTGCATTGGCATTTTTTTGGATTGCATATTAGGAATCCCCATGCACAGCTACCAGTTACAAATTCAACAGCTGGAATCAGTGACAGACCCATATTGCCATCTCCCTAGTTTGTGATGAAATAACTAAGAAACAGGCCACTCAAAACTGTTGCTTAGTTGTTCAGTTACTTTTGTGCCTGTTAGAAAGGCGAGACTCTGTATCTATACATCATTCGTCATTCATTCACTAATTAATTAATTAATTGATTTGTTTGTTTATTAATCTTTTATACTGCTTATCCTGTACAGGGTTGCAGGGGCATGGGGCCCATCCGAGGAGACTTTGAGCAGGACATGGGGTACACCATGGACAGGGTGTCAGTCCATCGCAGGGCAGGCACTTATTTTATATATATAATAATAGAGGTGGCACGGTGGTGTAGTGGTTAGAACTTTTGCCTTGAATCTCCAGGGTTTGGGTTCGATTCCCAGCCGGGTTTGATTCCTGTCTCGGTGTGCATGGAGTTTGCATGTTCTCCCCGTGCTTGGTGGGTTTCCTCCAGGTACTCCGGTAACCTCCCACAGTCCAAAGATATGCAGGTTAGGCTAATTGGCATTCCCAAATTGTCCGTAGTGTGTATGTGTGTGCGATGCGATGGATTGGCACCCTGTCCAGGGTGTGCCCAATCTTGTGCCATAAGCCTCCTGGGATAGACTCCAGGCCCCCTGTGACTCTGAATACAGGATAAAGTGGTGGAGACGATAAAATAATAGTTGAAAAAATGTTGTTGCTGTATAAACACGTATGGATCTGATTTGAAAGTGCATATAGTTTTATACTGTATACTACACAGGTTCTCTGGTTGATATAAAAGTGTCAGTGCAGTACTTGAGTATTATCCCCAAGGAAGACGGATGATTAGTGTAATTAATGGTGCAAAACAGCAATTAGAGAACCATGCATGTGTAGCAGTGTAGTTGTGATCAGCAGAGCGACCACAGTTATACAGTGCAATGATATAATGAGTAGTTTCAGTGCAGTGAGCAGGAGGCAACCCAGCGCAAAAATGTTACATATGTCCAATGAGCCTCTTCTTGGAAGCACAATAATGTCCTGGCAAAGTGACGAATTGTTCTACAGGACAAGCACGTGTTGGTAAGAATGACCTCCTGTGCCATTCCTTGCTACAACAGAGCAGAGTTTTTAACTGAAGGTGATTTGCTGTCTGACCCAGAGAGCATAGAGGGGATGTGATGCATTGTCCAAAGCATGATTTATTTATTTTTTTTTGCACAAAGAGGAGGACATCATTGGTACGAACAGACTGGCAGAAGATTTCTAACATCTTGCCACAAACAAATTAAAGGACCGTTATACACTGCTCGGCCAAAAAACAACAACAACAAAAAAAAAGGGTCAACATTTTGGGCTGCACCAAGCAAAGAAAACAACTAACGATGTGTGAAATTACTGGAACTGGATTAAGAACCATTCAACACATTATGAAAAGCTGGAAGGATAGTGTTGAACCTGTCAATTTTGTGGTCAGAAAAAAATCATGAATGGAGATCACTTAAAGGGACATGGATGAGGGAGAAAAAATTCCGAGGCGAAAAAAAAGAAAACTGGACATGAGATGCAAAAAAATCTGATGACGGATAAAAAAATTGGGACATAAGAGGAAACAAATTGAGACCATGTGGCTTGTTTTTTCCAGGTCAGTCTTTCATCGCCAAAATACGTAAAGGGAGGGTAGTAAAGTACCGTGTGGAGTATTTTAAACATTTGTGCGTATAACGTAATATTTTTCTCTCACCCATGTCCATTTAAGGGCTCCATACTTAAACACTGAGTGAAATTGCATGGCAAGAAATCAACAGTAAAAACCAGAGCTATATCTAATAGTGAAATTGAGAGCATTTCCATACACACCCAGTGTCATGAGAACTCACCGGATCAGGAATAAACAGCTGCATGTCCATAAGAAAATAAGAGACTATTTAGGTCCATAAGAGACTCATTAGGAAAATAAAAGCCTATGTAGCATAAAGATTGAACTTTGGAGCAACGGAAAAAGGTCGTGTGTTCTGATGAGTCCAGATTGACCCTGTTCCTGTGCTATGGGCGCATCAGGGCAAAAAGAGAAACACATGAAGCCATGCACCCGTCAGATATAGTGGCCACTGAACAGTACAAGCCTCTGGAGGCAGTGTTATGATCTGGGGTTGCTTCAGTTGATCGGGTTCAGACTCAGCAACGTCATGTGGCAATAAAATGAAGTCAGCTGACGATCCGAATGTACCGAATGACCAGGAGTTTTTTCTCCCTGATGACACAGAAGATGTGTCCTACTGTAATCAAATCAGATTTGACTTTGTAGCTCGGTGCTTTGCTGGAGTTTCAGAGTGACTTGGTAATCATATGAGTCAAGTGATAAGCTAAACTGTGTAAAAAATACTTATGATAAAAATTACTGAAAAAATGTGAGAATATCCATAAATTTGTTCTGTGGTGTCTGATGAACTCAACACTTGGTGGCAACATTGAGATGAAAACCTGGTGTATAACTCTGCTACAGAGTGAAGGTTCATTAGTGATTAACAGTCTTTACGGTGGTGTGTAAATTTACACATGGAAGTAAAGTGAGATTAAACTGACAAGTTTTGTGTTTTTATGCAAACCCTTTGGCAATGCGATGACTGTAATCACAGGGTTATGTCTATATACATATTTTTTGGCTTTAAATGACTGTGAGTGTGCTTTTGATGTTTGACACTGTAATATAATGTCATAATATATATTCATAAACAGATATTTTTACGACAGATTTATGACGCCTGAGGAATTGCTTTTTTTGGGTAATGTTTATGTAAGCTAATCCCAGCTGCCATGATTGGCTTATAGTTATATGGTGGTGAGATACCCTGCCTCTTAGGTCATGGCTTTTCAGTTAACAAGAAAGTAGAATGCCTTTGTAAGTAATTAAACACGTAGGCGGTGTGCTATCTTAGAGAATTAATCGATGATGAAGTGGTGTGGTGCCTAAGGTTGATCATGCTCCTATAACAGCATGTTCTAAAGGGATTTGCTGCTTTATGCCTTGTAAATGTTTTTCTTACAAAGTTCCAAATATTGTAAATATTCAGAGTCTCTGCCAAACATGTCCCTGTAACTATAGAAACCATAAAAATTTTAATAAATGCATCAACAGCCCTGTAATATACTGTAATCCATACAGTATGATACACGAGAGAATGTCCTTTTATTTACATTTGACTGTGGGTTTAACAGTCTAGATTTAGATTTAGTTTTCCGGTCTTACTGCAAGTACAGCAAATCTATTATTCATTTATTTTACAATGCTGTAATGTAAGTCGTCCAGTGCGAACTAAAAATATCGTTCCCATCACTAGAGATCTTTACGTCACTGACTGGCTGTTGACCTAACGGATCAGTTTTGAGAGCATGCCTTGCATGCCTTGCATGTTATAAAAACACCTGGCCAGTTGCTCACTTCCTATTTTGCACCTCTTTGCAGCACCCCTGTTGACATCTCCATCTCATTTGACGCTGTAGCTCGGTCGTTCCTGTCCTTTTCATTTCCGCTTGCTCCACAGGTACACACGGTGACTGTGGAGAGCCTGGCCACCTCTCACTGGAAAGCTAATTTGTTTGTTTGCTTGTTGCCAAGTGAGATGATTCACGGTGCCCGCTAGCATTGTGTCCAATGTTACTATGTTTACTCTGGGCTTCAGGGGCCCAAACAGGCCATGCCTTCATCACCCACTTGTTTACTCCGCTGACAGATGGACAGCGAGCTGATGTACGGTGGCAGCAGGTTAGCGTAGGCTGAGAAGCCTTAGGGTGTAGCCCATGGAGCATCCGTTTATACCCCGCCAACGCAGTACACGATTATGGGGTGTTGACTCTCACTGCTTTTGACAGCCATGCCCTAGTTAATAAACTCTCTTAGATCATTGGCTTGAGTGGGTTGTATGGGAGGATCGTAGGTCTCAGTATGGAGTGTTGGATGAAGGCGGGGTAATGATAGCCCTAACTGGGATCAGATTGGAGCCAGAAAGGACTCGGGCAGGAAATGAGAGACGTACAGAAAGCTGACGCTGCAGGAGCAGCATCCCGCACACTGCAGCACGGAATGCAGAGAGTAGATACAGGGTAGTCTGTGAATTATCCAGAAGCTCATTCACGCAGTCGTCCAATCAGCCAATCATGTGGCAGCAGAGCAATACTTACAGTATATCGTGGTCAGGTCAAGAGCTATAATTAATGTTTATAATGAAAATCAGAATGGCGACAGAATGTGATCAACACTTGATCAACGCCTGGTCTTTTTCCAATCCAGTTTTTCTGAGATTTCTTTTTTCTTTCTTTTTGGCAGGATATGATATGGTCTTCTGTTGGTGTAGCCCATCCACCTCAGGGTTGTGCATTCAGAGATTTTCTTCTGCTCACCGTGGGTGTTTGAATGGTTATTAGAGCTTGCGTAGCCTTGAACAAGTCTGGCTTTTCTCCTCTGACTGCTCTAACCTAAAAAGAGTTTTACATTCACCTAAAACAATTCCGTGTTTACAACATGTTGTGCATGACAATGCCAGGTTTTTTCTTTCTGGGGAAGAAAAAATAAAAATAAATCACAGCCCGTCTACTGTTAACATTGCATGAATGAGCACAGGTACAATAAAGAGGCCGATGGATGTATAATTGCATCGCTTTCTTGCTTAATA
Organism: Clarias laeviceps; assembly: GCA_030014305.1. Classification (NCBI taxonomy): domain Eukaryota; kingdom Metazoa; phylum Chordata; class Actinopteri; order Siluriformes; family Clariidae; genus Clarias; species Clarias laeviceps. The sequence continues at coordinate 6,248,207 of JAQMYJ010000011.1, read as the reverse complement.
AAGGTCTCCGTGGTGTGTTTATATGCAGACACGTTACCGGTGATGTTTAAATGAGTTCCTGCTTCTGAAGGCCACAGGCTATGTTTGTGCCGAGGAGTGGGCAGAGCATATGAAAGGCATCTATCACATGCCCAGTCCTGACCCTGAGGGAGGGCCTGAACTGGCAACAGGGCGACCGCAGGTGTTTGATGAATAGGCTCTCTGTTAGCCTGCACTGCTCATCACTCTCTCAGGCCTGTTAGCATTAGCATTGATCTGCTTTGACCGATTAAGAATGGGGACATGATCGGTCTTAAGCACACACTGTTCCAGAGATAGATAGGCGGGTTACCTGAGGTCACCATCCACCATGGCAACTCTCTAACCAGAAGCAGTACTATTTTAAAATTTTAATTAGGCTTTCGTGTTTTAGATTTTGTTTTAGAACTCTGCTTTTTAATGGTTCTTGTTCTGCTAGAACAAGGGTTCTTAACTTTTTTTTTTCTTCTGTTTTTTCCTGCCAGCTGGACTGCTTTGACGTAATTTGCCTTAAGTACTCCTGTGATTTTATGCAGGCGAAGGCTTAGAGCAACTTTTGTTGTGATCAGCATTTGCATGAGTAAAAGAACCGAAAAGGGGTGGACTTGGATCCGCTAAACCTAACCTTAACCCTTGTGCTGTACAACACAAAACAACACACTTATCCAGCCTGAAGCATACTCTCCACCACCTGGACTTTTCCACAACTCCTCCCATGTAGGAGGAGCTGGATCGGGTCCAACTCCACCCTATGGACTTTTAGTTTTGCAGCATATTTGTTTTTGTTTTCAGTTAATGTATTATTGATTTAAAATATTTCATGGCCAAAGTGACATTACTATACAGTACAGTATGTCTTTATAAAACATGTGCACCGCTATACTACCACTGTGAATTTTGGGCAAGGCTGTCAGCGACTGCATCAGCATGTGTTCGCCACTTTACTGTCACATGACCAGACATTTCATCGAGGAAAAAAAAAAAGAAAGAAAAAAATCTCATTCAAAATACCTTCGCTGCGCTCGATCCTGCCTGACAGGCCCACCCACGTGCAGCCTCCGCCTCCACCTAAATATGCCATACTCCCCCACTTTCACACGCTTACATCTCTGCAGGGTGCACACACACTCACAAAAACACACACAAATAAAAGCGCAGGAGGTGCACGCCGCACCTGGCGGAAACACAAGGCACACAAGCAGCCTCGCTTCAATCCGCTCAGCTGCACTGACGTTAATTGAGATGATTTTCTGTCTGGAGATTACGTTTAATTAAGATGAATGGCAACTTAATATTTTGATAGCTTTCATTTTTTGTCATTCACTTCCAAGACTTTGTTTTTCACTTGCAATTATTTAGATGCCTTTGAACCAGCTATTAGCAGGATACAATGCATTCGCTAAGTGACAGAGATAACCATGATGAACACAATCATCAAAAATGCCGTGATGAATGTGGCCATTAGTGTTTCTTCATATTGCCGGAAGAAGTACCAAAATAATGTGTGTTAGGTCCAGGCCTGCGCTGTAGTAAGGTGTGATTTATGAAGTCATTCCGTGTGTGTGTTTCAAAGTGCATTGCTCAGAGTGATTTTCTTAATTTGTTTAAAGGTTTAGCCAGTAGCTGAATTACAAATCCTGAGCTTTTAAGATGTGTTTGCTGCATCAATCGATTTTGCTGGTTTCTAAAGCTTTAGGTCCATATCTATATACTGATATAAATAATCATACAGTGGATCTTACCTGTATGAAACGGTGGTGTAGTGGTTAGCACTGTCGCCTTGCACCTCCAGGGTCCGGGTTCGATTCCCGTCTCTGTGTGCATGGA
>JAQMYJ010000011.1:6221041-6245572 GCA_030014305.1 Clarias laeviceps | reverse complement strand
TGTCGCCTCGCACCTCCAGGGTCCGGGTTCGATTCCCGTCTCTGTGTGCATGGAGTTTGCATGTTCTCCCCGTGCTTAGTGGGTTTCCTCCGGGGACTCCGGTTTCCTCCCACAGACCAAAGATATGCAGGTTAGGCTAATTGGCATTCTCAAATTGCCCGTGGTATGTGTGTGGGTCCGCTCATATGCTTCACATGCCTAAAGGAAGGCCGTTCGTATGCCGAGGTTCCACATATATGATGTTTGGTTATATTTTGTAAAATCTTTTGTTTATTTCAGTAATTCACTAATATCATCAGCCCGCACTTTACAACTTTTTACAGCAGCTATTTAATATTTATCAATAATATTCATTTCAGTAACTATTTCGACAACTGATATTTGACGCTGAGCAACACAGACTTTCCCCGCTTTTCCATAATATAGACTCCTTTGTGGAGGCTTTATGCACTGCCTTATTACAGCTTAAAACAGAATGCATGCTTATCAGTCTCATTTATAAGACGGTAATTCAGTAATGTGTAGCCACATCCAGGGGAAATGATGAGTAACCTGATGCAGGCAGTGTACACACACTGCTGTTTAAGAGGATTATAGAGTGTGCGTTTTGACTGCAGATGGCATTACTACCCTGCATTGTATCCTTAATGGGAACTGCTAGAGCAAAGGCTGACTAAAACTCCGAGATTTCAAGCTCCTTTGGTGCTAATTGTGTTTTAAGGTGTAAACTAATTGCAAAGAACTACTTGAAGTTCAGAATCTGTCTCTCATTAACGAGTTTGTTGGGTTAGTCTGACAAGGACAGAAATGCAGACTTTTATTTTAGACTTTTTGAATATTTTATATTTCAGGTTGTGTTGAGAAACTAAAATCAAGGTCAGTGTACGTCAGAATTACAGCCGCGCATTCAAAGGCTTGGCTTTTGAACACCTGGGACTCCACAGTTCATGTAATAGTAAGAAGTATTTCTGTCACAGATGGTTGAGTTTGCTTTCCGGTAGCACCTGGATCTCGGTTTACACACAGACACACACACACACACACACAACATACAAACTTTTCTTCTTCTTGTACCACCCATGATGATTGATGGGACAACCTTGGCACCATATGGGAGAGGCTTTGGCACACATGGGCCCAAGCATTTTTTTTTTTTTTTTTTTGTACCAGTCAACTCCTGCCTCTTTTAATGAATGATCAATAGAATCGGATCACAGTCCACTATTCAAGCCAAGGGGAAATTGAATTCATCTTATCAGTCTTGCATAGATGACGCTGTGAGTTCTGTCATGTTCCTCTTCTCTAGAATCCCTTTAGGATTGTTATCAAGCTGTTGACTTTCACACGGGTCCCAGTTTACAGCCAGACGCCTATAAACATATAAAAAAACATAAATGAGCTATTATTGTTTTTCCTTAGAGACAATTGGGGGTTGATTGAGGCAGACATGTCATTTGGATTGGTTCTATGTAGAGTTCAACAATTCCTGCTGTTAGGAGAACATCTGTGGAGGTGTGAAGGTTAATTTGTTTAATTATAGCATCTATGGCAGACATCGATGTGTCGGTTTTCCCACATCTGTAATTTAAACTGACATTTAATTATAAATTTAGGATCCAGATGTACTTTAGAATGTCTTCATTTATTTCTCTACTCCCATTCAAAAAAATTAATCTAATTTCCATATAGCTAAGAAATATTATTAACATCCCACGATAGTGTGGCTGAACCTTATCTAGAAATTATTATGACTTTAAGGAGAATGGAGTTAACCTCAAGCTCTCGATTTGCTCCAGAGAGTCTTTTGGTTGTCACAGTGTAGCGTGTATTTGCCCTGAACATGCCACTTTCTCTTTGCCCCCCTTAACAGCAATATGAGCTGCCGTAGTTATAAGGCGAATTAAATCAAGCAGATATCTCAACCGCAGGCCATTAGTTCCAGAGAAGGCAGGCATCAAGAGTAATTATGCCAAAACTGCCATTATTAATGCGACCGCTTCATCCCCGGAGGCCACTGCACCAATGTTTTGGTTGGAAAAGCGTAGGACGCCAGAGAACAAAGAATATGTCTTTTCCTCTTTTACTTACCACGTTACGTTGTTGGTTTTCCTCACAAATGACACAGCACTTGAAAATGTGGGGGACAAAAAAATAAATGGCTTAACTGGGGGAAAAAAAAACATGATCTACAAGAGCGCAAGAGGTTATGCGAGATTAGATGTTATAAAATTGAATTTAAAATTTCTGGAGGGGACTGGAATTAATTCCTTCTTACTCTAGTATCGAATAAAATAGCAAAATAGACATTTCTATTGTATTTTTTTTTTCTTTTTTTTTTTTTTTTTCTTGGGGGCGGGTGTCACACTATAAGCAATTTCAGCCTATGCGTTGTAAGTATGAAATAGAAAAATGTGGTTTAACATTATCCTGCTTTAAGTTGTTGAAATCTCCACCAGACCCCTTGTGGGTTTTCCATCTTGCTCTCTGCATGCTGTTTGAACTCTGGGGACAAGTCATTTGGCGGGTTGTGGAGAGAAAAGATGGCCAACAGTAAAGGCTGCCAGGCAACAGATGGTTAAACTCAGGGACACCTAGCACAACGTCCCAGTTCACACAGATACCATCGTTCCTATCGTGATGAGCCACCCCCGGGCTGGCAGATTGATTAATACTAGCCTTTCATCTGAGAGAACCCTCATGAAGATAGCATCGGAGCTGTGGTGGGTGTCCCCGATCTGTTGACCTGACAATGGACGGCCACTCTTATAAATGACCACCTCTGTAATTTGCCTGCCTTCATTACTCTCTGTGGTTATCGCTGCTCCAGTTTCCTACAGTCTGCATTCCATAGTCTTGTTGAGTAATGCAGTGTTGACAGCAGTACAGACTAAAACCAATTGATGTATTGTAACATAAAACATGACATAATACTGTATGGTGTTACCCCCCCCTCATAAAAAAAAGGAAATTATAGATATGATGATGTTTTCTGCAATGTTTATTTTAACACCTGAGGAAGGAATCTGCAGCGTTAGTGCTTTGTAACAATCGGGGGTAAAGCTGTAATTTTAGATAATTTCCACCACAGCTGTTTAGAAGTTATAACTAACTAACTAACTTGTTTCGTAGATTTTGCACAACATCAACTATAACTATATCTGTACCAAAGTATGATGTGTTGTTCATTTTCTACCAAAGTTTTTTTGTCTTGTTAACATTAAAAAACGCTGGAATAAGAGTTTTGACATTGTTACACAACATCAAACATTATACACAGGTGTCCCTCACTTGGGCTAGTTTGACCACATGCCAGGCAACTTCTGACACCAACATACACTCCCCTCAGGAAAAAAGCCCTTACTATAACAGAGGCTGCTAAAATATGGCCTAAAGCGGCCTCTCATCAGTTGCAGTGCTTTGGTAGGATCAGATTGGAAAAATTTTTGGGGCATCTGGATTTAAAAGAATACACCGCAACTATACAAGTTACATCCAGTTTAGTATTGATATTTCAGAATCAGAATCAGACAGAACTTTATTGACAAGTACGTTTGCACATACAAGGGATTTGTTTTGGTGACAGAACGTTCCAGAGACAACAACAAAAAGTGGGGTATTATCAAATAAATATCAGTGGTATTGCACAGCATTGCACATATTAATATTGCACATATTTTTATTGCACAGTGGGGAGAACGTTTAACTGTTCATGAGGTGCATTGCCTGGGGGAAAAAACTGTTCTTTTGGCTAGTTGCCCTGCTGTTCAGGGCTCAGTAGCACCGACCAGCAAGCAAAAGTTGAAGGAGAAGATGGCTTGGAACTGAGGGATCCAAAGTGATTTTCTGAGCTCTTTTCTTAACTCTGAATATATATAGCTCTTGAAGGGGAGGCAGACACCCTTGTATTTTCATTGTAGTTTGTCCCAACCAGAAGCCATGGAGCGAGGTGTTCCACATTTAACCAACTCTAAATCCAGAAACCTCACAGGTATTGGTGTCAGAGGAGCCGAAACGCTTCTTCACCTGCTTTGAGGCCGAGTCACCTGAAGCTACCTCAACATATCCTCTAGCCTACAGATCCTACATCCTCACAGTGGAGAAATATGAATATTTTGCGGCAGACACTTTCAATCAGAGCCAGACCTGATGGTGTATCTGGAAGGGTTTGGTACGACTGTGCAGGGCTGGGGTCTTCATGAGGTCTTCCAATCTGTACTTATCCCAGTCTACTGTTCTAGTCAGCCTGAAGTCATCAACAATCATCCCACCGCCAATAAACAGCCTAAATGACTATAGTCCAGTGTCTCTCTCTATGTCCTCTTATTATGGTCTGGAGTTCTATTATAAACTGCCTTCCATTCACATTAAACTCATATCAGTTTGCATATAGAGTTGCAAATTGCTGTACAGACGATACAGATCTGTAGTAGCTACAGCTATCCACTTAACTCTGACCCATCTCAAGCAGCAGGGGAGCTACACCAGACTCAGCTCTGCTTTTAACACGATCATCCCGCAGAGACTAATATCTAAATTGAGTGACCTGGGACTGTCGTATTCCATCTGACTCTCTATAAAAGACTTTCTGATGGATTGCCTAAAGAGAATCGGCCAGCACCTCTCCTTAGCCCTTAGCCTCAGTACAGGCTTACCGCAGGGTTTTATACTGAACCCCCTGCTCTATACTCTCTTCACCTTTGACTGCACCCCCACTTACTGTATCTGAGGAATTCCATCATCAAGTTTGTGGACAACACAGTAATGGTTCAGACTCATCTCTGGGGGAGATGGTTAACAACAACAGCCTGATCCTCAACACCACAAAAACCAAGGAACTCATTATTCACCGCAGAAGGAACAAATCTGACATATACTATATACATCAATGGGAACTGCGTGGAAAGGTTGACAGACTTTCAGTGCCTGGGCATACACCTGGATGAAGGCCTGAGCTGGAGGAAACATATCAGTGCTGGCAAGGAAGGAACAGCAATGGCTTTACCTCCTGAGGATCCTCATGGAGAACAACTTAGAGGAGAAATTGCTAGTGTCCTTCTACCACTGCTCCATCATCAGTAGTGTGCTGACCTAATGCATCTCCGTGAGGCTTGCTAGGTGCACTGTGGGGGAAAAAGAAAGTGCTCCAGAGGGTAGGTACTGTAGTCACTCCCACACGGAAAATCATTGGTCGTCTTCTCTATTCTCTGGAGGATGCTGCTGCCTTGGGAAAGTCTCCAGCATCCTTAATAGCTCAGGTCAGGACCTGTTTGAACTGCTGCCCTCTGTTAGACGTTATAGAACTGTTCAATCATGAGCAAACAGTCTGAAAAATAGCTTCTGTCCTAGTGCCATTATTGCACTACATGCTGCCATGTCCGAGCAATTTTAAAAACGGTACTAAAACATACTGTGGTACAGCACCGTTGGAGGTTAAAAATGTGTGCAATATGAACTAATAAATGCAATATTACTGTGCAAGGCACAACGTTTTTACAGTGTTTTACAGTAAAAGGTTATATAGGTTTTGGGTTTTATGTGTCATTAGCATTTTGTGTCATAGTCTTTTATTACTGTTTTACTTTATGTCGGCTATCACGTGCATCACACCACTGGGTTTGCATTTCATTTAATTGTACTAGTCCAAACACAATAAAGGTACTCTTTTGTATTCTATTCATGTGGCACATTGTAATAGTGGTTAGCACTGTGGCCTTGCACCTCCAGGGTTGAGGGTCCGATTCCTGCCTAAGGTCTGCGTAAATGCAGTTTGCATGTTCTCCCCATGCTTGGTGGGTTCCCTCCAGGTAGTCTGGTTTCCTTCCTTAGTTGGTCAATCATAGTAAATAGAAATATACCATGAGAAAAATGACATTTTTCATGGTGATGGCTTTGCATTTTGCGTCATGTCACATAACCTGTTATTTATTCGTTACTTGTTTTACCTCTTCTCGCTAAAGAATTGCTACACTAGCTCACCAGCTGCATGCCTGCAGCTGTAACATATGGCTGAATGAATTTGAAAGAATGCAGGAAATCACTGCACAAATTTATGTGCGTGTGAATGTGAGATAACATACAGTATGAGGAAGAAGGCGGATAGAGCCTTCTCCACGTGTGCATCGTTATGCTGTTAATCAGAACGAGCTGTTTACTACCTTTCAAAAACCGTCTTGAATTCGTCAGGTGACTAATTGGGTGGGGATCAAAATCCTGTTTATCTGTTGTTCTCCTCTACTGACCAGATAATGTTCGAAGCCATGCAAGACATTTCACCTGCTCTCAAGGTTATCTTTTTTAAGTCTCAGGCACTTGTTGTGAAGAGGAATGAGAATCGATTAGACGAGAGAGAGAGAGAGAGAGATGTGCAGCTGCCCCCACTCTCTTTAACCTGGGGGGGTAAATCTCGATGAGTGGAACTTCATGTTCATTTTAACTTTGTGGCTAACTGCAGCCGCTAGCCATGCCTGCCAGCCAGGATTTACGCTGTGTGGTTGCGGTACTGTATGTTGTGAAAAGGAGTCGCCTCTCCCCTCTCATGTGCACCACTCTTCAATCAGCCTTGGCTCGCTAGCGACGGTCCGCTCCCTATTTCTCTCTCTGTGGCTGAGTAATGGCTCGCTTCTCCCCTCCTGTCATCATGAAAGGTGGCACTGCCTCCATTCTGTTCTGCCTTTTTTTTTCAACCGGTGAGGCAATCCTAACTGAGATCTCTATCCTGGTTGATTTATCTGATGTATGGGGTTGCACAGAGTCAGTCTTCTTTTCTATTCTGCTTCCTTTGTACTCTCTCTTTTAATCTCTTTTTCACAATTCTTGACTCTTATTGCATTTTAGCACCCTGCTCTCAATAGCAGCGATGGCTCTTTTGGAATATGACAAGCAGGTGCTAAAAGAACTAATCACAAACGCTTTTGCACTGTGGCGTTAGGAATTGGGATAACTCAAGAGCAAAAAAAAAAAGTGAGCCTTCTTTCTATCAGATCTAGTGTAAATTATTCTTTCGTCAAAGAGAAGCAAACGACTGGTCTGACTTGGTCAGAGGATGTCTTTGTGAAAGTTTCCAGCTCTACATACATACCGCAAAAAACTGTAGGACCTGCGAAATCTTTTGATTTAGTTCCCTCCAAAATTCCTTAGAGACTGATTTCATCCGTCACAGTTGTGCTAAATCTGGACGTGCGACACTACAGCCTTAGTGTCTTTACAGACGCTACGGTGAGTCAACATTAGCTCTGATTTGTTGGCATGGGTGTTTGCGAGCCCTTGTATCTAATACTTTTTTTTTTTCCTTTCGGCTTGTCTCTATGTCTGCCTGTGTGCTTATGCGTTGCGTTGCCTGCCTCCTCCACCTCCCTCCCTTCTCCCTCTCTCACAGACACGCTACGCTGCTCTCTTTCCCTTTTCTTTCTCTCTCTCTCTCTCATGCTGTGATAGTCATTGCCTATGGTTTTAGAAGGAGGACTCTGTGTCCTGGTCTGCACGTTCATGGAGAACAGCCAAGAGTCAGCATTTCTGTGCTCTCTGCTCACAGTCCTGGCTATCCTGGTTTTACATCCATCTAGGATTCACATTGGAGGAAAGGAAGATGCGTTATCTGACAGTTTTTGAGTCTAATTAGCCTGTGGAAAAAAAAAAAAAATAGCCGTACAACATCAGCAAGCAGTTTTCCCTGCCATCTTCCCTCGCCTGTCCTCTGGGAATCATCAGTGTCCTGGGGAGTGTGTCCGTTTCTAAGAGAGGAGAAGAGAGGATAGAGAGAGCGGGGAACAGGAAGGAGAGAAACGAGGGGGATGGAAAGCGGTGCTAATCAATACAGAGTGCGCGTCAGCGGCTGAGAGAGAAGAGACCGGAGAGAGAGAGAGAGAGAGAGAGAAAGAGAGACTCTTGGCTGCTTGCAGTGAAAGCTCCGTCGCTTCTCTCCTCACTCGCTCTCCTGCTACAGCTCACGGTCTGGAAGGTGAGCGCTTCAAGGAGGAGTGTTATTTCAGCCACCAGCGCATTCTAGGACTCATGGGGAGCTTGAATTTATTTATTTATTTACTGATTTTTCCCACTGCCGCGCTGCAGCAGATTTCTCTCTCTCCCTCCGCCGCTTTTTCTCTCCATCAGAGTTCGCCCTCCTGCTGCCCTTCTTTATCATCCCATATCGTTTTTATTCTTTCATAGCTTTCTTTGCCGTTCTTTCTTCATATATCCTGGCATCTTTTTTTAAATAATCTATCTTTTTCTCCTGGGATGTTTCTTATCACTTCCTCTGCAGTGGAGGGGCCGCCCTCTGAGAGAGAGTGGTCTTAACAGAGCGTAAGCTCTACCTGGGGCTGGAAGAAAGAGAACGCGGAAAGAGAGAGTCACCTGGAGCACTTTCTCTTTGCTCAATTAAGTCGATTTTAACCTTCTGATGCATTTGTATCGGCTGTTGTAGGTTTCACGTGAGCGCCTGTGGGAATTGTCTTTACAGATGTTTCCGGTAAGATTGCACCGTTTTGTTTATTTGCAGAAAAAACTGTTCTAATATGCTTTGCCTTTTTCTATAATCGGGAATTGAACCAAGAAACACCGGCCAAGTAGAACAGCAACAGATTTTTTTTTTTCCCATTGGATTTTCAAGGAAGACTTAAAAGAGACTGGGGAGCTGTTTTTTTTTTTCCCAATGTTTTTTTGGCTGCTTGGAAACCTACCACAAAAGCCTTAAAGGTTTTTTTTTTTTTGTGTGTGTGTGTGTGTGTGTGTGTGTGTGTGTGTATGTGTGTGTGTGTGTGTTATTTTTGCTGAGTTGTTTACCTGTCCTGTGGATAATGGCCGACATGGGCTTCCCTCTCTGAGATGTCTCCTGTGCAGCAGCTGGGACAGATGGGAGGTGGTAGGGCCTGGTGTGGTACTTCCTGCCCCAAGTTGGAGGTTCTGCTTCTGGGCTGGGAGTTTGGGGGAACAGGCTTGATGGGCCTAGGCACCTGGTGGAGGTTGGCATTATCTCTGGTCCTGCTTGTCTCCTTGCCAGACAGAACAGCCAATGCTCGTGTGTCTTCCAGCCTGAGCACCACACATCACGTCCACCACTTCCATAACAAGCACGGGACTGTACCCATCGCCATTAACAGGATGCCCTTTCTTACTAGAGGGGGCCACGGTAAGTTCTCATCCCATGTCTTGTCCACACCATTTTTTGCCCACACTGATGTGACTCTTACGATTGAGTTCTTACTATTGAGGTCACTTCTTACATTAATGTTTGCAGCCATGATTGGCATCATGGTGTTCTGCAGCAGTCCATGCAACCTGCACGTATGCTTTGATCTTTGCCTTTATTCCACTCTTTATAGATCAAGTTGGGAGGGGTCTCAAGCTTTACATTGCTTTGCAGCAGATCTGCTAGAGAGACAAATTTGAAGAGCAGCTATCCTTGCCATATTTTATATCAGTGCATGGAATTTGATAAATAGAGTTGACAGCCTGTCTCCAAATACAGCACTGTCATTTGCTGCATAGCCAGCATCAGCTTTAATATATATATATATATATATATATATACAGTATATATATGGTTTATATGGACAAACCCTTTGTTTTTGTTTTTCTTTGTTTTTTTTTGTTTTTTTTGTATTAGTGTATTAGTGTGTGTCCAGTACTATTTACTGTATGTAAGGAAACCTTATTTGGAACATTAGAGATACAATTTGACCTGATCCTCTTCTTCATCACGAGGAGATTTGGCTATGGATCATGTGAATGTTGCCAATTCTGCATCCACTGTAAAAAACTGGAGGATCTCCAAAATCTTTTGAGATTTCCCAAAGCCTTTGAGAGTGGTTGTTCACCCTTGTTACCAAACGTATCATTCATAGCTGCTTGGCAAGATTACAGAAGTATGTAAATTTTATTTCAATGAAAAGTGCTACGTAATATTCGGTATTTCCAAAAGCTGAATAAACAATAATTATAAAATTAAAGCAGTCCATAGCAACAAACACTGTGGCCTTACCACTTCTTTAATCAGATATTCACTTCATTTTTTTTTATGAAACCAACATCCCATTGACTAAGCACTTATTTATTTTTACACGCTTTCTTAATAAAAATTAAATTTACTTTGGACAATCTCAGTAAAAAATAATTGGCATAAATAATAAGGAAACTGATTTATGTTGCCCCGACTTTCCCTAATTTCCTAAACAATATACTGTAGTAATGACGAATTCCCACCTGGCTCTTGTATTACACAACAAAGAATGTGTATAATGGTTGGCCTATGATGCTGGATCCATAGGGAATATCCCATTGGGAATATTTACTGTAATTCCAGATATCTTGATTTTTTTTTTTTTATAGAAAAACTAAGAATAGAATGTAGAATTGAATAGAACCGTGTTATGTACTGTATGCAAGGCAGAACAGTTGCAAAGAAGTATACATGGAGAACTTGCTGCCGAATTTAACAACATTTGCTTAGGAGTTAGCAAATGTGTCCATGCAGTCTGGGTTTTCTCTCCATCTCTCTCTCTCTCTCTCTCTCTCTCTGTACCAGTAGACGCTGTAGCTGTTTATGGTATTACATGCGATTCAGTGGAATATCCAAATGGCACAGCAGAATTCCTGATGGGAATGGGAATCTAGACTGTGGATATTTAACCAGGGCTTTCAACACACACAGGGATTATTTGACCAAACAGCTTTTGATTAAACTTGCTAAATAAATAATTAAAGAACCGCTTTTATCCCTGAAAGCACAACCGTGCAAGCTCTCAAACAGATGCCCTTTAGCAAGAGGGGGTCAGTGGAAGTTTTGTTGATGCTGTTGACCATTTGGAGCTTTACAGAAAGAGTAGGGTGGTATGTAGTAGTAGTCAAGTGTCTCTCCCTTTGGATGGCTCTTTGTTGGGCTATGGTTACTGTATAAATGAGGATGTTGAATGGTGCATTTCAACATAAGATAAGCCTTCACATTAAAACAAAGGATGTGACTCTGCATAGTAACCAGGCTATCAAGGCCATGTCTTTCAGTCTCCCTTTTTTTATTGGATTTGCAATTGTCACCTTGACACTTGGATTTCCACAGTGTCTGATCTGTATAAAGAAAAAAAGAAAGGGCCCCAGTTTAACATCTGTGATTTTCTAAAAATCTGTTCCACCCTTACTTGCTTAACGGATCTCGCAGTGTCCCAATCTGACAACATTAAAGCCTGCTAATGTTCTGGCTCGGTTACACAAATGACAGATTCAATCGCTAGCTGATACAGTGTGGAGCCTTTCAATTTGACTTGTTCATTTAATTATGTTGTAATATAGGTTGTCCGCAGCTGCAGAAAGCAGATAATAATCCCTGTTATTTTATAAATCACACCCATCAAATTATTCTGTTTGTCCATTTGGATCAGTTTAGAACAATATCCTTTTCAGTATGCATGAGATGAATGTTTAATCCATGCAATTCATGAGATATCAGGCTACCATCTTTAAACATGTAATACAAAAAGAAGCAGGCTTCACGCTTATTGACCAATTTGCCAAATTCAATAAGTGTGCACCCTTCACACACACACACACACACACACACACACACATGCACCATTCCAATGAATGGCAGGAAATTGATGGAATTGATATGCAGATTAGAGGTATCAGGGTGGTCTTTGAGATCTGAAGGAACCTGAAGGGATTTGATTTGAAGTGGAGGAAATGTGTGTCACGCCTAGTGTCAATCATAGTTCTGACATTTACATCATGTGACAAATGCCTCATCAATCATAGATACTTTCCATCTGACAGCCACAGGCTATGTAGTCGGCCTCCAGATCTTGTCTTGTGTCTTGTTTATGTGTGTACACTTGAGAAACTGCTATGAAACAGGACTTCAATATCTATTATGTATCATATGACTTAAATGTTAAGTCATTCAGTCTGTCATTCATTTTTAGCTACTGCTTTATCCAGATCGGGGATGCTGTCCATCTAAAGCTGCACACGAGGCATGTTTTCCCTTTAAATCTCTCAAAATAGGAAAGATCTAAGAAATTATAAATATATATTTCTCCCGAAAGTATACCTTGCAAAATTGTCTACATATTTCAAATCAAAGCGAACAGATTGCCATCCTTTAAAATGTGGATTTTCAATGTGTGTTGTCAATTTCCAAAAATCTGGTCGCTGCGTTTAACAGATATGAGACTGAACACATGCAAAAGAAAATGTACAATTTAAAAGAATAAACAAAGCACAAAGAAAAGACCGCTGGCTGCTGACATGTGGATGACTATAAAAATAAATAAGCAAATGAAATGAAAATGCCGTTAAATAAGCAAAGAAAATATTGGAATGACGAGAATTGGGTTAAAGACCTGCCTAATGCATTATTAAAATCTGGAAAGATACTGTAGTGCTGAACTGTTACCTTCACAGAAGGAATGTGGTCTGAAATATGACCGTGATAAGATGATTTAAATTCTTAGTGCATTTTCTCTCCAGCAGGTATCACATCTATGTTTAATAGTGAAAATACGTGAATTTCCATACACACACAATGCAGTGAGAACTCACAGGATCGGACCTTAACAGCTGTGCGGCCATAAGAAAACCACTTGTTAGTGAGAGTCATCAGAAAAGAATGTTTTATTTTGTTAAGAAGCATAAAGATTGGACTTTGAAGCAACGGGAAAGGGTCATGTGATCTATTCCAGAGTGATGGTGCATCAGGGTTTAAAGGGAAGTGCGTGAAGCGATGCACCCGTCATGCATAGTGCCCGCTGTACAAGCCTCTGGAGGCAGCGTTATGATCCGAAGTTGCTTCAGTTGGTCAGGCTCAGCAACGTTATGTGACATTGAAATTAAGTCAGCTAACGATTTGTCCGTATGTACTGAATGACCAGGATGTCCAAGCAATGGATTCTGTCCTTCCTGATGGCACGGGCATATTACAGGATTCAAACTGGGAAAGAGTAATTCTAGGAGCATGAGGAATCATTTTTCTCACATGAGTTAACCATCACATCAAAGTTAATGGGGGTCAAAAAACCATTAAGTGTATATATTAGGTATATACTCTATAATATTAGGTACATTAAGGTGTATTAGCAAACCTCTAAAAGGGTCTTTATCCTTGCATTAACACGAAGTGGCGCTTACTCTATTTTTGTATTTTTTACTTGTATGCTAATAATTTTACGGAGGTTTTTAGGTTTGCAGGGAACAGACAGCATTACTGCAGAAATCTTTAATAATAATATTGTGTTAAACTAAAAACAGTGGTGGTTATGTTTGAAATGGTTACAGCATGTGTGTGGTTTAGAATATTACAAGTTTCATGGTATTTAATTAATTCTTGATAAGGGTGCCAATAATTTTGTCTTGACAGAAATTCAAATCATTGGTTTGTCTTGTCTGGATTCTTTAATAAGTCATATGTTTGTCACCACAAAAATAATTTTTTTATGCACTGGTGGTGTAAACTTTGCTGTCGTGGTGAATTGTTCAAGGGCGGAGTCCATCAAATCTTGTCCATCATACTGTAATGTCTTTATTGTATTTTAACCGTTGTTAATGTGCTAATTACCTCTGATTGAGTGAGAAGGGATTTTTAACATTGTTGATCTTTGACAGATAAAAGCCGAAGTTTTATTGACTTCCCTTTTTAGATGTTGCACTTTTGTGTTTCTCTCACAGACCATAACAGTAGTCACAGGGAGCACAGCTGCTGCATCAATCACAGCTGCATTTCCTATTGCAAAAATGTAGCAAAAAGTTCAACCAGTTATTAAACAGTGAATATATCCATCTATTTATTCCATCATTATCCTGCAGTCTTTCCCCTGATTGGAAAGGCTGTCATTATCGAATCTAATCTACACTATTATCTAGCTAACAAGGTTGTGTATGTGTCTTTGGGGTGTAATCATTACCAACCATAATTTTACCAACTGCTTATACAATTTTATGATGCTTGATTTCAACAACAATGCCAATAATACCATGTGCACGTTCGAAAGATCAAAATGAGGCAACTGAAATTGTAAGGTGGCAGAATTAAATCAGATGTTTAAAGGAATTGTATAATGACTTTTGTCGGTTGGGGAGTATTATTGAGGCTTTGTTTAAAGCTGGAGGAAGCTCAGTGATTAAAATTCTGGACTACTGATCGGAATGTAAAAAAAAAACAAAAACAGGTTAAAACCAGCCCCAGGCTAAAACCACCCTGAAGGCCATTCACCCTCAACTGCTTAGATATGCGATGACATAATATGGATACAATCCACTAGATAAAGATGTCTGCCAAATGCCGTAAAACTTAAATCTCATTATTCATGTTAGACCAACATGCGTGGTCACAAGGAACTATTTAAATAATTCAGGCATTAGTACATATAAGCAGTGCTGCAGTATTTCTACTGGACACTTGTAGAACGATCTCCTTCTCGCCCTTTGACCCGTGTATTGTTTTGCTCGTTAATAACCTAGTAACCCTGAATATCTGTTCTCTGACTTCCTTCAATCTCTGGCTTTTTGTTCTGCTATGACCACTGAGAGCAGCTTTTCAGGCGAGTTGTGCTCATCCTGACCTCCTTCTGACCTGCAGATCCATCTATGTTCTGTTGACTTTTCACAGCAATCTTTGGGCATCCGTGTGCATCAGCGTGCATCATATCTCTGTCTCTGTCATGTTCTATCTCACTCTCTCTCACTATGTGTCACCATTTTGTTTGCTGGAGTAGCCCCTCCCTTCCACTAATACCCAGTGGTCCATGTGCTGATGCTGGTGAGATGTTTGACAAGCAGCGGGTCCTGTTTGTTCGCTCATGTCGCCCTGTGCATGCAAATTTGCATTCTCCCAGCCATAACCATACAAAGCAGGTGTGCACCCCCTCTCATTCACTGTCCTCATCACACACTAGTCCTTCCCAAGCCTTGAAGGACACGGTGTGATCTATACTGGGCACTGTGCCACTCTCTCCCTTAATGCCAGGCTCCGTAGCCATGATGGATGGAGGCTACATTGGCGCAGCGGGATCCACCCTTGTTGCCGAGCAGTGAGCACGCTATAGATTAGACATTATCTGTGTCGGCTCATGCTAGAGAAAGGCGCATCCTATTACTGCTGCCAAGCTGGGCTCGTTGCGTCCACTGCTCAGGGGGTGGCAGAAGAAAGAAACAGGAGTAATTGATCGGCGGGAGAAAATGGTGCGTTATGTCTGACTGCCTCATTGTTTGCTCACAGAGACTTGAATAAGGAGCTGTAATGAGGGAACACTTAACCATGACCTTTGTATTCTCTGAACTCTACTGTTGGGCCTGTGAGCGTTTTCTACAATATAGACCTAAAGAAAAGAAAAAAATAAATGCATCTTTTATTTTTGTAATCTGGACTGTTGCTTTGGAACCTAGAGGAAACGTGAATGGAGGATTGTGAATCCTGTTAGGACCACACTATTGAGCAAGAGACTGAATTGTTTTCTCTTTGACCCTGAGGTCAAGGGTCTGCCCTTTTCACCTCTAGAATATAAATCAATTCTTTTGCTTGTTGGAACTATGATAAACATTTTGAGACCTCGGTATTATACAATTCTTTCTGGTATTTGGTATAAATTTAGTTAATCATATAAACCTCACCATTTTTTATCACGCTGTTATTTCTCTCAATGGACTTTTCTAGGGGTTACTAATTTTTAAGTGGACATAATGAACTTTAAAAATGATGAGACCCCAAACCCTACTATTACAGATATATCATTTAGGAATGTAAAAAATGTAAGAAAAACGAAAAAATCAATAAATTTTTGCTTCATTTTTACATTTTGTCTTGATTTTTATTGTTCCACTGAGTGGGTCTCTTTCAAAAGTAATCAAGGTCTGATTGGAGGTAGATGGATGGAGAGATTTGTTCAGTTTTTCTTTTTTGATGCACTAGTGCTCTGTGTGAACATGGCCAAAACAGCATTGGTAATATAAATGGGACTTTTAAAATAAGACCACATACAATATTTTTTAATAGTTGAAGTAATATTCATAATACGGATTTGCTTAATAGAGAAAGCAAAAGAGGAAATTCTCACACCATCGTTTGCAAACTCATTTTACCCATAATTGATCTTCATATGATTTATGAAAATAATAGGAAGTAAATTACTATAATAATTAATACATGGTATAAACTCACACGATCAGGTTTAACATTACAACACTAAACATTATGCCCAGTATTGTGTAGGTTTCCCTTGTGTTACCGTGGCTGCTCTGGCCCCTCAGGGTGTGGCTCTGTAAAACCTCTGGGACTGTGTTGTGGTGTTTGGCATCAGGACACTGGCAACGGATCCTTTAGGTGCTGTGGGTTGTGGTCTCCGTGGATCAGACTACTTTGTTCGGTGCATCCCATGGGTGCATGATCGGATCTTTAAAGTAGTCGGGTTAATCTAGCGTCTAGTTTGTTAAACCAATTTGTAGGCATTGTATTAAAGTCAGTTTATTATTAATTATATTCTTATTAACATTACGTGTAAAATGTTAATAAAGTTAATAAAATTATTAAGGCCATCTTAATTTAGGCTTTTTTTTTGTAAAAAGAAGTTAAATGATCTGGTAATAGATTTAAAACATCATGAAATATGTAAATGTATCTAAAGCAGCCTGAATCATTGTGTTATATAATAATCTCATAGAAAATTATAGATACGTTTAACCATGTTCGAAATATTTTCACATACTAAGATATTGTTTTTTTTTTATTTTTGATTACCTTACTGTATATAAGGTGGTTTTGATAGACTCCAAATTTATTAATTTGTCCCATTTGGTAGTAATATGATGAGGTCATGAGAAACACTCAGTCAGAGCCTTATTAAACAAAATAGCCTCAGGATGAGGAGTAAAGTGTACTTTTATTAAAGCATAAGATGAAAAAGGTGAGTAGGTTGGTGAAGTGAGAATTAGGTAAACTGTTGCAAAAGATGCCATCCATGGGCCTTCAATCCACAGACTGGGTGAAGCGGGGAAGGTTCGGCGAGGGCCCCTTCTCAGCAGTTTGCTCCATTTTTGGGAATCTCCAGAACACTTGGAGAGAGAGAAAAGAGAGCAGAGCCGTGAGTCATGCACCCAGAATGTACTACTCAGCAGACTGACGTTTGGCAGTCCTTTTATAGGGCGCTGATGACACCAGGACGGTGGATAATAATGCGCTGCCAGCCACGGTGAGTTAAGGCGCCCCGCCCCTCCCGTGTGAGCAGCGGAGCTGTCCGAGATGCTGAATGCATGCGTGCTGTGGTCTCTTCTCCTTGGTCGAGCGAAGGGCTGGCAGATGGCTGAAGGCCTGCCGTCACATAAGGGTTTACCTGTTTGACCTCGGAAATGTACCTCGTAAATGTCCCGAGAATGTTAGAATATCGATAGGAAGTTGCATTTATATGTTTTTCTAGCTGGAGTATTGAAACTCAAAACAGCTCCTCACCAAGATAGAACCTTGTGAAACTGAAGTCACTGTTTTTGTTTCTTCTTTCTGTTAACCTCTTTAAGAAAAGGTACCAAAATAGCATCGGCAGTACAGTATCAGCATTTCATCTCCCACCTATACTCCCACATTACCCGGCCCTAGATTATATCTAGCAGGCAATTTCAAGGCGTGTGCTGTAAGCACTGGATAAGAAGAGCCCCTAAATGCTCATTATGTCTACAGCATTAGTAGCACACTGTAGCCACATTTGCAGGCATAAAGTTGTTGATGAGCCCCCTCGCTGATTATCCTCGGGGACGTCGGCTCTGAATGTGACACGGAGCAGAGAGAGAAGGAACTCAGGCATGCGGTTTTTGCCTAGGATTGCAACCAGAGGTCTGAGTAAAGCTGAAGATCAGTGGTGTGAGCTGTGAGGGGTGAAATCACACTCTTGGTGCCTGGGTGCATCTTTATATAAGAGCAGTAAGATCCGGATCAATCCTGGCTAAACCGTGCTTTAGCAGCGAATTGAAGCTTATCTGTAGAGTAAATCTGTCAGACTACATTTTTATTTTATTTTTTTTAATAATGTGCAGAATTATTTATTTATTCATTCTAATACTAATTATTCAATTTTATGACCCACACTTCACACTCCATCTGAAATAAATGTATCCAATTTGAATTGTTAGTTTTATGCTATTGACCAAAGAAGCAATTCTTTTAAAAAATGATAATTAGCTAACACTTGTTTGTGATATTTTGTTGAAACGTCTTGTTTTAATTAGTTTAGGGAAATTAACAAGCTACTTTTTTTTTTTTTTTACTTTTTTTTTTTTTTATGAGGAACATGGTGCAATAAAAGATGCAAGTCATATGGTTTTTAATTGGATCTGGCGTGTAATGATAGCAGGGTCTTAAAAACATCCAGCTAATGTGATTCTCTTTAAGGCTATTAGCCTATAAAGACCACAGTAAGCAGTTTGACTCTTTTTGTTTTAGCAGACATTTTACAATCTTACATATCTCACAGCTACCAAATAGCAGTCAATAGTCCTTTTTTTTGTAATAACTATTTCAATTAGAGACAGATTGCATCTAAAGGAGCTTTTTTTTTTTTTTGTAGAGGGAAATCTTTGCATTATGAGGGACTTTTCTCACTCCTTCACCTGCTCCTGCATTCATTTACTCACTCAGCCACCTGTTCAGTCATTCTCTCACTTACGTCTTTACTCAGTCACTTACTCTACTTACTTACGCTCATCCATTATTCATTCAGTCATTTTCTCATGCACTCTTTCACTCACTCGCTCATTCACTCTCTTATTCACTCTCTTTTGCTCACACACTCAAACTCTCACTAATACTGTTCACTTTATCTTCCTGAGTGATTCAGTTATGTAAGTACTCACATATTCTCTTACTCAATCACTTCAATCACTCACTCACTCAGTCATTTCATTCAATCATTACATTCCTTGATTTCACACTGTTGCATTGCTCCTGCAGACGGGGCAGTGGTTAAGGCATTAGACTACTGATCGGAAGGTCCCGGGTTCAAACCCCAGTACCACAGTTTGAAACCACAGTTGGCTTAACCCTCACCTGCTCAGATGTACAGTATAATGAGATCGAATGTTAGTCGCTCTGGATAAGGGCATCTGCCCAATGCTGTAAATACAAATGCGGCTTCCACTTAATTGTTTTAGCTTATTCTTTCACTTATTTGTTTAATCATTTACTCACTAGATGCAGTTACATGAATCCTAATATTCCACTTTTTATCTGAATAACAGCCAAATGAGAATGAAAATAAATAACGTAAACACCTCAGTCGGAACAGTGTGACTCGATCCGGCCCGATCGGAATTCATTTTCATCAAGAAGGAGACTGGCAGTGTAAACTTTCCATAATCCGTTCAGTAGGTAAATATTATCCATGTTAACACTTGATCTGATCTTTTCTCTTTTATTGGAATAAATACATTTCTTCTGCACATGTTTAATCCTTTGCGGGGGGGTAGCATGAAGTGGCATAACAAGTTTCTGGAAGGAAGAATTTGCTTCCATTGCTGATAAGAACAACTCCGTCCCAGCAGTCTTTACTTCTGTCTCTCATCCATTGGGCTTCTGACTGAGGAAGAGGCACATATTTCACATGTACAGTAGTTAAGCATCTAACCAATCATAATGCAGAAGGTGGGATTTATCTGAAAAATGGGAAGCCTTACCCGACCTTAAAGTTAAAGACAAAAGTAAAAGTCTTTATCTTATTTTTGTTATCTTTACCGCAGATTAAACGCCTCTGTAAATGCACCTCTTATCAGATCAGCGTTCATGTAAACAGTTAAGTTATTAAACAGATTGAAGGAATAATGTCTGTAAGCGTAGCTACTGACTCATTCACTCACATAGTCATTGAAGTTCTGGATTTTCATTTGGGGCATCACTAGTGTGGGTGTCACACACCTTTTAGGCTTTAAATCTGCAACCAATTCAAATGATTTATCATGACTCTGGGATCCGATGTTGCATAATTTACATACTGTATATTTACCTAAATTATTTAGTTGAAGGCAGTTCATTTGGGGGAAAAAAAATAAAAAATTTACCGACTTGGATTGTAAAGAAGTGATTAGTGAAGTGACAGGGTGGCTTGCTCCAACCCTAAATGCTTAAATCTGGACTGTTTAAAACCGATCAGACAGAGACATACATGTTTATCCTCTCCTTGCTCAGTCCAAAACAGTGGTGTCTCATTTGTCCACAGTGGACTCAAGTCCACTTTTTACTTGAATTAGAACGGGCAGATCAGAATGCATGCAACTTATTAGCCTCAGCGGCGCAGGGATTTCATAGCAGCATAACAGTTAAAGCAATGCATTCTTTCCTCTTCTGGACCCGACTAACTTCTAGCCGACCTCCATAGCAGAATTCCAAGCATATTTTTGCTAATATTGCATACTTGCTTTGGAATGAATGAGTGGTCGCACGAACTCATGACATGAGCAAATATCTATATGTGCATGCGTGCCATTTCAGAGGACAGACGTGTCCACGTGTTATCACATTAGGGTCAGATAAAGGTCACTTATAATTATAAATGTCAACCGTCCTGACATGAGGATCCAATCTGATCAAAAAAGTCGGAATTGAACATCATGGTTTGTAATGTGAACAACATGAAAAGTGACAACATGAAGCAGCACTATGAAACAAAATATAATTATTTTTACTTAATTAAACTAACCTCTAATGACAGAACATTTAAGATGACTATTGTCACCCTTCAGCCATGTTACTTGCTTCTACAGGTCTAATGTAATGTAAAATATTACTTTAGTAAAAGTCGAAGTCCTTCATTTACATTTCTACTTGAGCAAAAGTACTCGCCTCCAAATTTACTTAGGTATCAAAACTATTGAGCCTGAATTAGCTTACAGTAGCCTTTGAATCGTACTGTAGTATAAAAAAAGTCGAATTGTCTATCTTTTCCAGTAAGAATGCAGTACCTGACTATAGGCTTTCTATCTCTTCGTAATCTGCAACGGTTTCCGCTTCTAATTTCAAACGCCTACTACAAGATTAGAGAAGGCATATTATGCTGTTAATATTTGTTGTAGGATGTCATGCAGTAAAACTAGAACTTATCTACTAATAATCAACTCCTTAAATAATGAACATATAATTTAATATATGTACTTAACCT
The DNA here is from genome assembly GCA_030014305.1 of Clarias laeviceps. Taxonomy (NCBI): domain Eukaryota; kingdom Metazoa; phylum Chordata; class Actinopteri; order Siluriformes; family Clariidae; genus Clarias; species Clarias laeviceps. Next base: position 6,224,456 of record JAQMYJ010000011.1, on the reverse strand, counting down.
TCCATCTCTGTTCTTTAGTGTTTATTGCAACATTCAGATTCGCTTTCCATCTCTGACATCGTGTGCTGTTTGTCTGGTCTCCGAGGAACACAAATTACAGTATAACAATCTGATAAAAATCTGATTAAACAAAATACATGAAATACATGTACTGTACACGTGAACGACATCTTTATTTTGATAGACTTTATTCATTTTTAAATATGCTTTTAAAAATATTGCTTTAACCTTCAGGAAATACGTGAGTGCTGAAGAGTACTTGAAATCTGAATTTAGTAGTGTCGGGTAATCAGTGGATAACGACAGGAGGTGTGTGTGTGTGTGTGTGTGTGTGTGTGGTGTTAGGCTTTAGAAGCAGCATTGAAAAAGGTGTTCATCCCCCATCTTAGTCTTTAGGTCTGATTTGCGCAATCCACCCACACACGTCTCCTAGGACAGAGTAAAGAACAGCTCAGCATGCAGTCCTCGCTTATAGCTGCATAACATGCTCGCAGACACACTGTTATCAAGACACAAAGCTGGACCATCAGACATCTCCTGCTGGAACATCCACAGCCATTACTGTATATGTGTTGTGTATTTGTTCTGTATGGTGTTAGCTGGGAAAGTGCCGCTGTGGCACATCCTTCACCGTATAATTGCAGACAAACCAAAGCTGAAGGTTTCTCTTTTGATTTCTTTTTTTTTTTTTTTCCCATATACGCGTAGTTATGTTTGCGAAAGTGTTCTCCGTTTATTTTTAAACGACATTTGGCAGGACGAAGGATTCGAGCTTTACAAGAACCGGTTACAGCTCATTTTGCTATTTAGAGAGATAATAAAATTATTCTTGGCAATCTCTCTAAGGATTACACAATTTCACAGATAAACGAGTGCACAGCGAGCAACAGCAGCAGTGATAATACTGGTGGAATAAGTGTGATTCATTCTTACTCACGAGAGGGACTCACTGCCGCTTTTGGCTACATCCCTGACTCCAGTAGAGAAAGAGGATTATTTTTACATGAGAACTGGGTGAGCATCGTTCTCCAGATCCTGTCTGCAGACTGAAGGTTCATTCACATTGCGGCAAAACAGGGTGAACGGATGATCCGGGGAAATGTTGCTGAAAACAAGCACGTATACTGTATAGGCCAGAGCTGCGCATCAGTCAGCGAGTGGAGACTCGGGGGGGGGGGGGGACAAGACATCATACATTTGGTCAGGATTTTTTATTCTTTATATAAAGAATACAGTATAAATTGCATTTATATGATTTCTATTATGGTATTCAAAACAGTGATGTGGTTATTTAATGTTTTCATGACCATCTCATTATCTAATGCTTATTGTAGCAACAAAAGTAGGTTTTCATTTCTGCCTAAATGTTACATACAGTTAAAAAAAAAAATCAGTTTGCTGATATAAATATAAAGTCATCATATGACACTTTCACAGATGTTTCACCTTCTATTATAAACCTTCAAAAACTCTTAATTAGGATGGAAACATTGTGAAAATTGTGTTTATTTAAATCTCTAATTTGTTCCTTTCAATTTCTTAAGTCTAAATATAAACGTTATATAAACGTTACCCTGTTGATAATGAGAATTAAATCATTAGAATTAGAATAAAGGATTTCTCAAAAAAGTGTTGTATTTATTTATTCATTTATTTTCCCGGGGGCTTTGCTACACTTTTGCTTGGGTCGGAACATTGGATCATTCTATACACAAGTTATGGCCACTGTCAAAAAATTAATAAATAAAAAAATCCATCCTTCCACAGGGCTCGAACCCCTGACTCTCCGATCAGCAACCCAGAGTTTGAACCTAGTGATTTATAATAAATTTTGGTTTGAAAATTCAAGTTTTTTTATTATTTTTTTTTTTTTTAAGTCTAAGGTTTTTCTAAGACTATATATTTTTTTCTTTTTAAACATTTTCCTTTTAACATATAATTATATCCAAAATTTCTTTGTATAAATAAATGGCATGTCTTTTCATTTGCCAGCATATTATCGTTGTAAGCATATGTTTAAATGAGCCTTGTTGATGTTACAAAGCGTGAGTGCTGTACACTAAGGATGTTGTGACAGTATCTGATATTGTTCTCGCTCATTGTGGTAAATTTCATTAAAATGCATGAAGTGTTATACAGACTGCTATTACGTCTTATTGTGGAAACATACAATCACTGTAGGGAGCCCATGACCTGCGGTGGCAACGCAAAATGTATTGTAATAATATCAACAGTCAGGTGGTACAGACTGATTGTCAAATCCACTTTTATTTTAAATGAAAAATTTGCAGTGCCCTTGTCTGTTTTATTTAAATACAAAATGTGCTTATGTTCCATTGAGTGTTTTTGTGTTCGACATTTTGCGCTGATTGAATGGAAGCCGGAAGTTTACATACACATGTCGTCACCTCGAATGGCATGGCAGTGTTGGGCTTTGAACTGGTCTGGGGTAAAAAATGATTGGCGAACATACATCTTTAATAGAAGAAAACCACAGGAATTTATTTTGAGTTTTAAAAAATTCTTTGCATGCATGAACCATTTTTTTTTTAGATACCGGTCTGATGTGCGTCAAATGCTGGAGATAGGCTTAGATTTTACCCAGCATTTCAGCACTGTGAGGCCATGCATGCTGTGCAGTGGTGTGTGTGTGTTTGTGGGGGTGTGTGGGTGTGTGTGTGTGTGTGTGTGTGTGAAATGCAGGAGGTCGCTACGCTATAACTCTGGTGTGAATCATAAAAAATAACTGGACTAGTAAAGAGTAAGGAGTTGGTATTACTGACTCTAGGTTTGTGGAATGGGAATCCTGCTTTTCCATACCGCCTCCTCTTCCATTCTGAGTGAATGGCCTTTTTCACTAAGCTGATGTTATTTGTGTCCGACTTGACCACTGCACGAGGCTGAAATCATCCATATTAAGATGTAAATGGAGCACTTTAGCTTTTGCATTTTGCTTTAAATAATAGATGTGGAGTAAATAGAACATTAAACCGTTTCTATATCTAAACACATTAAGAGACAAATCTATGTATAAATAAATAAATGAGCAGTTTAATCGTAAAATATCTGCAATATTGCTATTTTAGCAGTTGAGAAATTGTATTTATTCATTTATTTCAAAAGAAGAAACGAAGTATTATAAGCTGTTAGAGAATATTTTGTGCATGGTCACACACTCAAGCATGAATGTGTATCATTATGTCAAAGCTGTTTTGTTTATACCAGTGTAAGTTTTCTATTATCTGGCAAAATACTGTAACTCCACCTCCTACAGTTTTTTCCTAATGGATAAAACATCCTTCAGTTGTGTTTGTGGCAATGTAAATATGATTTATTAATATTATTATTATTATTATTATTATTATTATTTGGAATAGATACCAATACTTTAATTGTGTTTTCATTGACAGCGAAT
>JAQMYJ010000011.1:6201981-6220941 GCA_030014305.1 Clarias laeviceps | reverse complement strand
AACATCCTTCAGTTGTGTTTGTGGCAATGTAAATATGATTTATTAATATTATTATTATTATTATTATTATTATTATTATTATTTGGAATAGATACCAATACTTTAATTGTGTTTTCATTGACAGCGAATTGGAACAAGAAAAACAATTTGAATTTAATTGCACAAAAAGCTTTTAATTACAAAGATTATTGAAGCTCAAGACAAACATTAAAAATAATACAAAAACCAGTTGGAGTTGCACTTTGCTACCTGACTATAGCGCTTTGTCATAGTACAATTTTGCACCGTATCAGATCTGTTCAAGCACCAAATCACCTTGCATATGTCTGTTCTTACATTCACACACAACTCTTACATGGAGTTTAGAAATCCCAGTTAGAGATCGCGAAATACAGTAGTAAATATAACCAGACATAGTGAATGTAACAGCTTCCCACACACCAAACACATTTATCTCAAGTCAATTTAAAAGAAACCGAAGAAACACATCTCTTGAGTGTTGTAGCGGTATCACGCTGTTTAATTTTCTTTGGTAAATATTACCATGAATTGCATCATGGCACTTACAAAACAACTGCTAATAATAGTTTAAAACCTGGAAAACAAGAGTATGTAATGATTTTTGACATAAAAAAGTTCAGTTATAAACAACCTTTTGTGCCTGAGTGAAATTCCCCCAAAAATGATATTTATCAGTCAGTCACTCACTCACTCATTGCCAATCCATTGCAGGGCACACATACACTCACACACTACTAGCAATTAAGAATGCCAGTCAGCCTAATCTGCACTTCTTTGCGACTGTGGGAGGAAACCAGAATACCCTGAAGAAACCCACCAAGCACAGAGGGAACATGCAAACTCCATGTAGGGCGGGAATCGAACCCGGACCCTGAAGGTGCAAGGCTAACCACTAAGGCCGCCCATACAGTCATCCTGTTCAAATTTGTATCCAAATTTTCTTACTAAATGCTGTTAATAAAAAGACAGAAAGCCAATTAGAGGCTCAATGAAATATTTAATAATAGTAGAAATGAACTCAAGCTAGAGCAGTATCATTGGTCTAGCAAGTCTTCCAATGCAGCTCTCTTAGTTTAACTCTTGTTTTTAATTTATAGGCATTTTTACACACCGAAGTGTTTCCTGTGCACTTTGCTTCATTGACACAATGACTTAAGATGCATTGTTGTTGTTGCACTGCTCTTATGGCTCCTCCACATGGCAGGGTTAGGATTTGTGCCTCTCAGCTGCTCGCATTATTTTTCATTCTGTATAGTTCTTCAGCCTAATTTCAGCCAGTTTAAGAGCCCACTCACTCAGATCTGAACAGTATAAATTCAGTTCTGTTTCCTCCATTTCTCACATTATATTCTGGAGAATATGTACTGTAGTTTATTTTTTTCCCCAGACTAGATGTAATCATCAGGATGGAATGCCTGCAGAAAAACATGAGTTTTTTCTGCCCCGGCTTATTGTTTTTTTCCTGTCAGAGAAAAGAAATTGCAGACGCACCAGAAAGACAAGGGTCTTGTGCAATTTTACAATTCCTCAGCTTATCACTTTCTTTTTCCTTTTCCACTACTGTTCATATTCATCATGGTTGCAAAGAGCTATCTTTCGGTGGTTTTTTTGGAGACACTTTACTGGGCACCTGGTGTTTGAAGTAAATTAAAGAGAACTCTTCAGACCTATCAGTGACAGCGACGTAATTGCTGGAGACATTTGCATCACTGTAATCATGGTATAATCTTATGAGACTTCTTAGGTTTACCACTGACTTCTCCACACTCGAGCCGAACTAGCTGAGTAGTCTGTGTCATCAAGGCTCCAACAGCTTTCAGCACCTTTTAATCTCACCTCTGACTCCTTTCTAGATGCAAATCTATGCACAGAGAGTCCTCACACCATCATTTGGTAAACCATTCACATCATTTCTACCTGTGGCTTAGCCAGGAAGGATAATTTGATGATTTGGGGGTAACTAAAGTAAATTGCTTTACCAACTATACAATTAAACTATTCATTTTTAAAAAGATTTTCCCTAAATGCCAGACAGTACTTGAAGAAAAAAATATTTCATTATTTAGGGCATAATATTCCTGCAATCCCATTCAGAAATCCCATAAAACAATGACCTATGTGCATTATATACATTGAAGAAGAAAACAAAAACAGGAAATATTGTTCATTGTTATTAAGGATCAGTACAAGACAAAGGCATGAACATTATGCAATGGATGTCAAGGCAACTCAAAGTTGACTTCTCAACATTCCCTGGTCTTTTTCCAATCCTTAGCCTACATTTACAGCATTTGGCAGACACCTTATCCAGAGCCTTAACCACTGAGCCTGGGCCTTGCTCAAGGGTCAAACAGTGGCAACTTGGTGTTGCTAGGTTTGAACCTGGAAACTTCTCATCAATAGTCTTGATCAAAATGCCTTAACCACTGGCTTAGCTTTTCAGTTCAGGTAGTTTCAGATTCCTGTTCTTGCCGTGGTCTTCTTCTATTTTCACCCATTCACCCCAAAAGTGTTATGCATCCTGAGATGCTATTCTGCTCACCGTCACATTTGAGTAACTGTATCTGTTTCCAAAACAAAGGTGTGTTTACTTGACATTTGGCACATTTAAATAAATAAGTCAAAGAGCAGTGAAATAATTATGATAACTTCATTATCACAACTTAGTTGTTAATGTGCAAGGCATGTAATTTGACAGGTTTATAGTTAGATGCTTTGGGGGCTATGGTGGCTGAAGATCAGTGGAAGGCTTCTCTTCTGTCCTGCAGATGGCCTGTGTTTTATTTCATCCAATGCCTTAAACCCAACCATTGGATCCAAGTCCCAAATCCACATAAAATGAAAGGTTTGACTCAGGAAGGTCATCTGGCATAAAACCTGTGTCAAGTGAAATTGTGCAGATTGGATGGTCAAATCTTATTTATTGAGGAAAAGCATAAAAAAACACTGCTGTTATTATCACCCTCCTTTGGCAATGTGAGTGGCAGGATAAAGTAGTACTTCAAAGATAATTGTATTTATATAAAATAACCATTGACTATGCCAAAAGGCTTAAAAAAGGCTGAAAGCTTTTGAGTAAGGGGAAAGAAGGGTTAAATCCTTACTTTATTGGCACAGAGATACTGTACAGTGAGTGTTAGGTTGCCTCATCCTTAAGACAGCAGTAACCAAGAACAAGGTCAAGCAGCAGACAGTGGGAACAACAAAGCTACAAACTGGCAGAGGGCGAAAATGAATCTCTACTGGCAGGGATCACTGCAAACTCATTCAAATGTCACTCAAAAACTGTAGGATGATATCAAGTGACCTTCAAACACAGTGGCAATCTGAAGCTGGGGTGAAGTGAGGCCAGTCATGTAAAGCCAGAAAAAAGCTCTTCATCATTGAGAAGCAAAGAAGATCAAGGCTGAGATTTTATGAGAAGTACCATAGGGATTTGGAGTATAAGGAACTAGAGAAAAGTCAGCTTCACTGATGAGTCCAATTTTCAGCTTTGGCCAATACCTGGAGAGGCCCAAAAACCACAATGTCTTGTACCAACTGGGAAATGTGGAGGAGGATCAGTGATGACCTGGGGGCCTTCAGTAAAGCTGAAATTGGGCAGATTTATCTTTGTGAAGGACGCATAAATCAATCCATGTACAACATTATCCTGGAAGATCATTTGTTTCCTTCTGCTCTGACTATGTTCCCCAAATCTGAGGTCATGATCCATGCCACAGAGCCAGGTCAATCAATAGTTCAAGACCCTGTCATGGCCAACCCAATCTCCAGATCTGAACACCATTAAAAACTTCTGGAATGTGTTCAAGCGAAAGTTGGATGGTCATAAGCCCTCAAACAAAGCTGAGTTTCTTGTGTTTTTTGCATCAAGGGTGGCATAAAGTTGCCCAGCAATGTGGAAGACTAGTGGAAAGCATGCCAAGATGCATGGATTGCTGTGATTGTAAATTTAGGGTTATTCCACTGAAAACATTCCTTAAAACATTAGTACCATATGGTTTAAAACTTAAGGTGAACTTTTAGCAAAGAATACTCTTAATAGCAACCTGTTCATTTGTTATTTTAATAAAAAATGTTATCAGGAGTTTATGAAATAAAATAAAACTGTTCATTTTAACAAAAGACAAAGCTATAAACAGTAAACCCAAAATCTTTTAAATTTTGCAGTGGTTTAAAAGTCGTGGTGTTCACTATACGAATGTGAATGTATAGAACTTAAGACGCACAGCACTAGAAGAGCAACTTCGTTATTGTGTTTGAAGGAGCGTGTTAATCACATTTTCCTAATTGGGCTAAACATTAGGCTTTTGGAAGTAACAAGTCATTCGTGATTGCAGTAACCAGGATTAAATTGAGGGTCTCAGGGGAGAGAACTGAATGGAAAGCGGAGCTGAGCTTCAGTACTATAATTTGAAGGAAATGTAAATCATAGGCTGGCATAATGGTGGGAATAAATATAATGATAATAACGATCATGATGTAATACAGAGTAACACCGCTTTACATAGACATGCTTTCATTTCTACTGTAAGGTCTGGCCACTCAGTTGTAAGGAATAAAAACCTTTTGGATGTGTTATAAGAGGAGAATTACATCACGTTTAGCAATTTTAAGTTACAGGCCTGCAGGATGAGTTAGTTCCTGTTAGCATTTATATCAAAGCAGCGACAGTATAAACAGTTCTTTTATCAATATTTTGATATATCTTAATAAATAACAAAAAGAAAACAAGAAGAGTCTTCCAAAGTTTAATTAAATGTCTACTTTGACAGGTTTATACTGTAGTTAGCTGCACTGCGCATGGCTTTAGTGGCTGGAGGTCAGACACTAGTGGAAGACTTCTTGACTGTCTTGTTTTATATCCGGTGGCCCAAATCCAACCCTTGGATGCAGGACCCAAGTCCAGATTAAAAAAGAGAGAGGGTTGCATCAGGAAGGGCATCTGGTGTAAAACCTGTGCCAAGTCAAAATGTGCAGATTGAATGGTCACATCTTATTCAATAAGGAAATGTTATTCAAAATCACTGCTGTGTCATCACGCATCTCTTGCAATAAGACCAGCTGAATGGCAAAAAAAATAAATCTTCCAAAGTTAAATAAACGTCTCAGCGACCGGCGATATTATGTTTATCTTCGATTAAATATAAATTAATTTTTTTAGGAATAATCATTGTTTTTGGTGAGGTTACTGTGAAAACAATTTTCACATTTGCATTGCAAAGGCTAATTATGATTTGGTTTCCCTTTTTTATTTGATTCGTTTTCATGGTTTAATGAACAAGAAAGTAATTTAATTCATACTTCAGTCCTTTTATTTATTACTTTCGACAAAGCCATCTTTGTTTTACTCAATGAATTTAAGATATACCTTGCTTAAGACTTTTGCATAGAACATTAAAAAAGAAAGAAAAAACATTAAATCTACAGTTTTATCTACAGTGTAAATGTTCTCTTAGAAAGTGCTATACAGACATGATTCATTTATGGCACATTGCTTTGGTTTAGTGCGTTAACCACTTTATTCAAGAATTCTCTGAAATGCCTCTGCGGGTAATGAATGAACCTGTGGTGGTGTTGAAAAAGTGCACAGACGTCGTTCAGCTCCATTATCGTTCTAGCATAAAAAGGCCACTGTGTTGGTCAGATTAATTACATGCTTTAATTTGACTGGTGGACAAACAGCAATAGTGTCGGTACTCAAGAGCAATCACGACAGCGGCACTACAGATGGACGATGACTACATTAGACACTGCTTGCCCAGGTATGGGTTATTGATTCTAGCTATAGGCTCCTGTTATTTCTATTGTCTGGGGGGGGGAAAATGCCATGGCTTATTGTGTAGCTTTTCTTTTCTCTCCTGTTGTTCCTCTGCCCAAACTATTCTCTGCTCCCGTTATTATTTTCACCTTGAATGACTTAAATGTCAGTATTTCTAACAATATACTGTACAGTAATGTCAAATTAATTAGTTGATGTTATTTGTTGTTTAAATTTCTTTCTTTTCTAATGTTAGTTCTGTCATGGAGATTTAAGTAAGCACACTCAGAAGCAGCCCAATCATAGAATAAATATAGGTTTCGACCAAATGCATTAGAGGTCAATGACAAAAACAAACTTCGTCACATAGGTTTATATACTTTTGTCTTTATCTAGATGATCTTCCCACAGTTCTAAGTGTCAGTAAAGAAGCAGTGCTTTCAAACATACACAGAAAAACAAAACAGAATAAAGTTCAAATACACATACAAAAATAGCAGTCTTTTTCATTCATTCGTTCATTTTCTATACTGCTTATCCTGTGTTCAGGGTCACGGGGGGCCTGGAGCCTATTCCAGGAGACTTAGGGTCCGAGGTGGCATACACCCTGGACAGGGTGCCAATCCATCGCAGGGCAAACACACACACTATAGACAATTTGAAAACGCCAATAAATCTATATCTCTTTGGGACTTTGGAAGGAAACCTGAGTACCCAGAGGAAACCCTCCATCGAACCCCCTCCCATGAAGGTACAGGGCCACAGTGCTAACCATTACGCCACAGTCTGATAATCTAATTGCCTAATGATTTTAAATTTCTCTGACATTTTATTTTTGCATTGGATAACAGGATCCTGTATTACCCCGAATGCCATATGATAGTGATGACAGTGACGGGTTAAACCTGTTTTTCATCCCTACGTGAGAATAACGATGCGGTAGCACTTTAGTCAGTCCAGTACGTTGTCCTGCTCATCTGTATTCTGTTCAGGAACGGTTCAGCTCCCAAATCTTTCAACGTTCATTCCAATTGCACCATAAATGCCATTGTGCTTGTCATCTCTTAGATCAGTAACTAGGCCGAGCCAAGTCTATGCCATAAATAAACACATCTTTGGCGTATATCTGCACTGCATTCTCAAAGTTTGAGTCGGATTCTTGCACCAACATCTCCACTTGATTTATACTGGCTTTCTCATAAGATCTTGCTCTTTTTTTTTTTTTTTAGAAGTTAATCAGATTTTTATCACATATAGTATATTCACATAAAAACCACAAAAATTACTAAAGATATTATAAATTTCACTATTTATTGTAAGCATATTTTCAGGGTGAAGTTTTTCTTTAAAAACAGATGCTGGGATAGTGGGAGAAATCTGGGAAAGCAGGCTGACATTTTGAGCAGATTTTTGAAGTTCGAGAAAGTTAGAGAGAAAGAGACATGTGCGACAGATAGGAAAGAAGCCCTTCCTTGCTCATTAAGAAAGAAGCATGGTCTCAGATTGCCTGTTACTGCTGAGGCCGGGCGCTCTGCAGGATATTTTGCATGGTGTTTGCAAATTAGAGTTAATGGTTTAGGATGTCGGTGATACAGACCTGTGCGCCACTCCAACAAATGCATAATGCGGGTAAAATAGTTCAGCCTGACTGATTACATTTGCCTATATTGTTTTTCATAAATAGTTAAAACCAGTGTGAAGCAAGGAGGTGGTACTGATTTAAACAGTTCTCTGATGTTTAAGGAAACACTGCTGAAAAATAATGTCACGACTCTCAAATTAAAAACTTTCCTCTTCTTTGTGAATCAGAAACAAGTAAAAAAAAAGAGGTTTAGACAAAAAAAAAAGAGATGCATCTCATATTGTGCAGATGGGAGACTGATGAAATCAGCAGCAGCCCCCTAGTATGTGTCAAGCCACGTCCCAGTTTGTAACCTAGCAACCATTAGAGAGTGAGACGAGCCTCCTATAGATGACTGTACAGTGTGTTAATACACAGAATAATCTGGAGGCATCAATTCACTCCTGTCCTAATTCTTTCATGCAGGCATTAGAGTTCAACTCAATCGATGCTCATGTGCATCACGCATCATTTTCTTTTCGAAGACGCATATGTTTTCCGAGAGGTTTGAAGGGCACTTCCAAACAAGTCTGCACTCCATGCTTTGGACTGGCACGTTGCTGCAGTAACCATCCCCACTAGAACTTCAGAGGGTTTTTTTTTCCAGCTCCCTCACCCCTGGGTGGAATACGCATCATACAGAGAGAGGTTTGGTTGTTTGTCCATGTGCCCCCAGCCCTCCTGAAATACCCCAGAGGAATGTATTGTTTTTTTCTTCTTCTTCTTCTTTATGACACTGTAAGGCTGGGAGTAAGACCACAGTGGAAATTGTTTTATTGCTAATGTGGAGATGGAGTGAAAAATTGATGTTATGGTTCCTTATTTAAGAAGACTCTTTGTCGCCTTGGAGGCACATCCTTGGATGCCTTAAAATTATCCATGACAAATGGCTTTTTAATCAAAATGAAATATTGTCTATATGGTTTTGAGACTTTTCCTGCTAAATAACCAGGTTGATGACATGTTTATTTATGGGCCAAGAAAGAAAATGGTACTCCCTTTGAAATCAGTTCCACTACAGAACCCTCTGAAATGTGGTTATTTTTTTTGCTTAGAATTTAACTAGCAGTAAATGTTTTATTTTTAAGCAAGGGATGTGGTGGCATAGTGGTTTAGTTGCTAGCATTGCCACCTTGCACCTTTTAAAACTCTGGTCAGTATTCGTTCCATTTACATTTTTACATTTACATGCTTGGTGGGTTTCCTCTGAGTACTTCGGTTTCCTCCCACAGTCCAAAGAAATGTAGTCCTGTTCAAAGGTTTTGAGCCATCCCTCATTTCTTCATATTAGTTCAAATTAAATTATGTTGATTAAAATAAAGAAATGAGAACAGAGGTTTTACTGCGACAGGCTGCAATGTGCCTAAAGGTACAAGTTAAAAATTGGTGGTTTATGTAACAACCGCAGCAGCAACCTCATTTCCCCTCTTGTCTGTTCCAACCCCTCAGCTTTCAGCATCACCAATATACTAATCACCGGCCTGATCATCTGTCATTATCTGCACCTGTTTTTTTTATACTTGAATGTTTCATAGGTCACTTTGTGGCTTAACACACCAAAAACATTTCTCTGAATCTAGTAATGTACAGTGACTTGACTGAAAATGAGAGACAAAAACTTGCCAAAAATAAGAGCCAAAAATGTCCTTTGGGAAGTCTGGAGATCTATTCCTCAAGACTACATTAAGAAATAGAAAGCCTGCCACTTTGGAAGCAAATTATGACGAAATCAGCTTTTGCACAGTTCTGTGCATGGCATCTGATTAGATGTAGGGCTGCGCGATTTGATTTAAAAAATCAAATTTTTATTATTTTCATACATATTGTGATTGAGATTATAAAATGTACCATTTGGAATCAAAACATGTTTAACAGCAAAATAACTGGACAAATGATATCATTAAGAGGATGTTTGCCCATATTTATTTCATCTTAAAAAAAGAAAAAAAAAATATATATATATATATATATATATATATATATATATATATATATTTTTTTTTTTTTTTATATATTTTATTTTATTGGCTATTGAGTTGACCATTAATATACTTTCTTAACCAAGACATGTATTACTCACTCTTCACTACTCACTCATTCACTCGTCATCAATGACGCTTTATCCTGTATACAGGTTCATGGGGGGCCTGGATTCTAACCCAGGAGACTTAGGGCATGAGGCGGATACAACCTGGATGGGGTGCCAATCCAGGCACAAGGCACACACTCACACGCTCATTCACATACTACGGACAATTCAGGAACTCCAACTAGCCTAGTAATACCTGTGGAGGAATCCGGATTACCCTGTGGAAACCCACCAAGCACGGGGAGAACATGCACACAGAATCGGGGTGAGAATTGAATCCGGACCCTGGAGATACAAGGTGACAGTGCTAAGCACTAAGTCATCAAGCCACCGAAACATTTATTAAAAATTAAAAAGTATTTCCACATGTTTCATGCAATCCTTTTTGTTTTTGTTAAGTTGCTGATGTACTATATGTACTGCTTCATATAGTACATGAAGTTTCACATTACACTTCCCTTTCAGCCGTTCTGAAAAGCACAAATCTAACACTATTTGTAATACCTTAAAACCAACATCCTGCAACCCTGAATACTGAACCATGTAATGTGTACATCATTAAGGACTGCTGAATGTTTTAGCCCAAAACACCCCGTCCTCTTGAACAAGCTAAAGAAACAGAATTGCATTTTTTTTTTGGTATTTTTTTCCCCTTTGTGTATCCCTGGCCATAGACATAAGATTGATCTATCAGGTACTCCACTGCTCCTACCTAAAATTAATCACTCGACATTGTCAGGCATTAAAATGCCACAACCTAGTTTCAAGATGTTCGGTACAACATCGGCGTTTGCTAATTTTAGTGGTGTGAATGGCAGCCTCAGTCAAAACCTTCACACCCAGCAGACAACTATCTGCCAAGAAATAAGATGAGTTCTGTTCGTGGCTGTGTGATGCGACTAGCACTGTCTCGCTTCTGATGCATTCATGTTGTCTGCCTATTTATATCATTAAAGCTAAGTGAGGCCCTTTAAGGAAATGCTATATGACAAATATTATTAGGAAAGTCATTACCTCGTATGGACTATAAATGATTAGCCTGCATGACTGCTCTGATTGGCATAAGATGAATTGATATGCTATACAGGACTCGATTTGAGGGGCGGTATAAGAGAATGTGCTTCCCCTCCCAGTCTAAAAGCATTATGATTACAGAATGATCCAATGTTCTAAATCCGCCCCTTCTTCCGTGTCATTTCGGATTAAGGCTATTATGCGCTAACCCTGTCGTTGACATATCAATTCTTGGTTTTAGATTTAAACGCCAAGTTGCCTTTGGCATTCCTTGACAGGCCTGGGAAATTAAAAACATATGGATGTTAAATTAACTCACTTTAGAAACATCAGAACATCAGTGACTTTTAGTGTTGCATGGTTGTTGGTGCCAGATGGTCTGGTATGAGTATTTCGAAACTGGGATTTTTGCACAGAAAAGTCTCTTGAGTTTACAAAGAATAGTGGGGGTGGGGGTGGAGGTGGGGGTGGGGGGGTCGTGGAATTAAGCACTCAGCTTAAGCCAGTGGCAAGCATGTAGGTGGAAACGGCTTTATTGTTGATGAGAGAGCACATAAGAAACTGGCCAGACTACAGGAAAGCACACTCCTCGGATAACTCGAATAACCACTCATTTTTTATTTTTTCATCCGTGCCTGTTAATGACATCTATCTATAGCGAGAAGCTTCGTTTTTGCAATGCAATTTATTTATGTCCAATTCACTCTAGGCTCAGAACAGCAGATAGGAAATTGCTGTAAACAAACCCAGAGCGCGGTAAAGATTTATATCGGAGTGTGCATTCTATTCACAGTTTACCTCTGTGTATTGCTGCAGCCGTGCTTGACTATGTATCCACAAAAAACCCGTCTCAGCAGCTCTCCACTGACACAGCGAGGAGCCAGAAGCTACTGTGACTCTGTAGTTAAAGGTATAGTAATTGATTCTGGAGAAAGACTGTTGATATTTAAATAAATGCATCTTTCCGTTCATTGCTCCTTCAGCGGTTCCACCTCCAATAATCATGGACGTGCGTTGCCAAGGCAATGAACACTAATGTCTGAGATAGCTGGTCAATATTAATATACAGCTTCATCCAATAAATGACATACTAACACAACTGAGTAAAAACTAGCAAGAGGGCATCGCCAGGACCTCAATAAATTAACCTACGTAGCTGCCTAACCTGTTACCAAGTCCTGTAGTTAGTATCTGATCAGACTTGTCAGTTATATTATATTATTCTGGAATAATTCTCTTAGATTGATTCTTAAAATAAATGCTAGAAATGAAATCTTCACCTAAATTTTTACACGTCCTGCATTTAAAGCTGCTCATTACGGCTTCGGCTAAACTCCAGCTGGGAATGAATGTAATGTTGGCAACCACTTTCGGATCACAAAGCTGACAGAGGTTCATTTTTAAACAATGCTATGGTCTCTGTATCACTGCACCACGTAAAGGGATTTACAAAGCGGCCTGTACGTTATATGTGCCGAGTAACAGGCGAATTGAGATTCAAATACAAGGTTTTGAAGCACAAATAAACTTAATTCAGATCATTTAAAGAATGGTATGATTGCATAGTTATTTACCGGTATTGCCGTTTCTACAGCATACAAGCTCCAGACTCTTCTGCTACTGTAGATTACAAACTACACAACCTAGAAAGTGTCCATGGGTGAGTAATTTACTGTTACACTACATGATACACACATATACCTGAATGCTAGCTAAACATTACCAAGGAGTAGCTACAAAACAATGCTGACCTATTGGTTGTGTAAAACAGCAAAACTAATGGCACCCATCAGAAATTCTCATCTTTGCCTGTTTATCGGATATGCCCGTTAGCATGGGTGCAACTTTCACTGACCATCTGATCGCCCCGTCACTGACCGGCTGGACCAGTATTATGTAGTGCAGTTCTACCATTTTGTTTATTTTATTTTACAGGGCCAGAGGCTGTGTATAAGCACCAGATTTCTTTTTTTTTCAGTCCACACCTTGGATGGAGAGCTAGTGGAGCGTGCAGACATATTGGCTGAATTTAACAAAACGTGTTCATCGACAGTCTTTCTCCAAAATCACTAACTATACCTTTAAGGCTGTGCGGAAGGATGTGAGTTTAAAACCTCTGTCGTTCCATCAATTAAGACTCTTCAATTTTCATTAATTAAAACTCTTTAATTCGAAGCTCTTCAAATTCTTAAATTAATGTATATACAGTACAAATATTATCATCTATGCAGATAAACTGTCATTGAATCATATGCATGGCTGTCTGGGTGGAGTTTAGCATGTACTCACTGGCTCATTAGTTTATTCCGGGCTCCACAGTTTCATACAACATGCCTGTAGGTGGATTGATCAAGATCTGTTCTTAGGCTCTGGATCCACTGTGACCCTGACCAGAACCAGCATAACCTGGTCCAAAAAAAAATGATGACAATTTCAACTAGACATTCAACCGAATATTCAGTCTGCAAAAAAAAAAAAGTCGAGTATTTTTTTTTTTCAAGTAGTTTTTCAATTAATCAAGGTTCCAATTTTGCTACTAATAATCCTTATGGGGTGAATCATGGGTTCAGAGTTTAATAGTAGATCAATCATTCTTTCTTTAAATGCTCCATGTTTTGTTCATGGATGAAGCAATAGACCAGGGGTTATCAACCCTTTTATGAGATCCAGATTCGAACACAGCAAAGTATTACAGTGGAAAAAGCAGGACATGATTCAGGGACTAGTTTCCAAAACATGAGCCATGTTGGTGTTTATAGCAGAAGCTCTATTGTGGCTTGTTGCAGCAAGTACAGTACATGCATTACAGACAGACCAGACACTAGCTACAGAGGTAAAGTCTTAAGCAACTCTTGATATTTTGCTTCTAAGGCGTCAGATTTTCTTGTATGTTTAATGTCGTCTTGAGAAATTTTTCTCCAGGCTTCCTGAAGGATTTTTTTTTGGTAGGTTTTTGGCTCGCATTTTCAGTCCAGTCCCTGTACCTGGTCTCTTTTAGAGGAATGTGTTTTTTTTATGTTGAGCCACACAGTGTTTGGAACAGACGAGAGGCGAAAGAAGGTTGCTGCTGAGGTTGGTACATAAACAACCCCAAAAAAAAATGAAAATAAGGAGTTGACGCAAAACTTTTGTACATTGCTGTGCATAGATTTTTTTTTTACCTGCTCTTGTTTGATTTGACAAGTCGATAATGACGAAAATGGGCAGAGAAGAGCGTGTTTATTTTCACATGAATCACACTGAGAGTTATATGCAAAAGCAGGGGCCACAGAGGAAACAAACAGGGAGGGCAAATTCACAAAACTACATCAAAAAAGAACAGTTAGACAGCCAGACGAAATCACAGCCAGTAAATGAACAAAGTTCATGTTCTGATTGAGCGTTGAAATAAACAGGAGCCATGATACCGTCACTAGGTGTAAGACCTCGCTATGAGTTAATGAAAGTTCAGGTTCAAGTTCAAATGAGTGTTTTCAAGTTTATTATACTGTAGAACTTAGTCACGTGACCGATCCTGTAGCAGAGTCGTGACAGAGAGTGTATTATGGGAAATACAGTCTGTTGAAGTGGATAATGATATGTTATGTAGCTTGTGGAGGGGCAATACGAAACTTAAATATATGTTGAGTCAGTGGTTGTAGTCAAACATAACATCATACGCGCCATTATTTGCACTCACTCACTCATCGTCTATACTGCTTTATCCTGTATAAAGTGTCGCTGGAGGCCTGGAGTCGATCCCAGGAGACTTAGGGCATGAGGCGGGAATCGAACCCAGACCCCGAAGGTGCAAGGTGACGGGACTAAACACTTAGCCACCATGCCGCTTACATCATTATTTACAGCCATGAACTAATTACTAATGATAATCATTATCACTATTCAGTCATTGGTTGTATATCAGCTTCTTTGTACTGTTAGTAAGACAGTTTACGTAATCGAGCTGATTAAATATTTCTGACATGGATATTACAGGTTTACATCAGTACCTTTTGGATGGAGTGTATAGATATTTCCAGTAGGGGTTAATCACAACCAGAAGATCTCTACCTACTGTAGATAACATTCTAACATTAGCTTGACTGCAAAGATTTTATAATTAAAATCATAAATTCTGCCAGGTTTAAGTCTCACACTTATCTTTCCCATCTGACCTTTATGCTCTGCGCAAGAAACTGCAGCTAATGTTGTTGTAGTCGCTCTTGCAGATTTCAGCTTGACAGCCCCCGACGGTTCCCAAAGTCACGAGCTTTCAGTCGATTTGTTGTCCGTCGCCAGCCCATTATCTCTTAGAGTGCATTCAGAAAACAACAGAATTTTCACCTTTGAACCAGGCTTGCGAATATCTATAACGTAATAAAAGCGACAGCGTTCAGACATATCAAATCACCGGTTATCTGAAAAGCAGCATTGATCCTTTGTGTAGGAAAATGTCTAGGTAGTTTGCCCCCTATTCTTTCCTCTTCTACAACAAGACACGCTGTGTGAGCTGTTGTTTCCTCACAAAGGCGGTCTTTAGAGCGGTGCCATTTCAGCCAGCTGCCCCTACGTCCCTGCCACTCTCCCTCAGAAAGAAAGAAAGATGTGCGCCCCTCCCGCCCTGCCTCTGTCTCCTCGCAAGGGATTTGGAGGTTGACACAAACACCAGGATGACTCGAGCCCTGTTTGTGTTGCTGCATCGCTCTGACAGCACAACCCTCTTTCTTCTGGAGTTCTAAGCTCTTCTATCTTTCTATATCTTTCCCTTACACACAAATACACACCTCATTTATCTCGATGCAGTATTGCAGAAACAGGTAAATAGCCTTGAGAATGAAAGTTCGTGCATGAGTGTATGGGGAAGAGACTTGCTGTGAGAGTTCTACATAGGATGGATGACAGGCAGACAGCTCTGCAGCAGAGAGAGAGAGAGAGAGAGTTGGTGCAACCAGGTACAAGAACTAGAAAAGACCAGATATGGGGAAAAAAAGCTAATAAATACAAGATTACCCTGAAGCTACTACACAAAAGGTAGGGTTATGATAAAGGTGCATTCAGGATATTTTTTAATGATGCAGGAGATGTTTTGCACACAGAAATAAATTCACCAAAATCCAGAAAGGTTCCGCAAGCTATTACTAATTTACAATATATTTTACCTTTTCCAGCTAATAAAAGAATAGTTCACATTGCCTAGAACAAATATTCTTTTTTGTAGTGTAACAGCATGAAACGAGAAAAGACCCTAATATGGATTATGACATAAATGGTCACTGAGAAATCAATATGATTCTTAGGGGGTTTCACACATCCCAGAACTTTTTGTCACAACATGCTGAATTTTCCCCAGTTGAAATTCTTGACTGTTCTTGTAGTCACTTATCACTAATTGACTATGCATTACTTACAAAATGTTAAGATGTGTTTAAGAGTTACCTATAATTCCACTACAACATGTGCCAATATCATGCTGAACTGTCAAGAACTTTCTAAGAACTTTCTAAGAACTATCATGATTCTCCTACCAATAGTTACAAAGTACCTACATCACATCACGATTTGCACATAACTATATGCAGTGGATTATCTATTACAATGTATTACCTAGTTAAGATGGATGGGTTGATCAGTAACATAGCGCAATTCTTTAGTGTAGCAATTCATGTATCTAGAATCGATTTTTAAAAAATAAAATTTAAATTGCCAGGCAATACATTGCCAGGCAGCGCAGCATACCCTGTGGTAAAAGCAAATAATTTTTTTTAAAAAGAATATAAAATCAGTATTGGCACCTGCTGTTGGCATCGTGAGAGGGATATCATATATGCTGGTCCCTGGTGATTCCCATCCCTTCTACTACTTAGTAGTTTAGTGCACGAGGTTGGATGTAGTATCTGTTTCCTCATACAATTTAGTACTCTACTTCAAAGGGTTGGGTTTAGCTATTTCAGTTGATTCACCCCCTTTACCCCCTCCCTATATGAGAGGTTTTTACGAGCACTCCATTAGGAACAGGTCAACTCTAAACAAATAAGTCAGCATTTGTTCCTTTTGCATCCTACAATCCATTATGAAAATGCATAAACCACCTAGGAAATCTACAAACAAACCACTTACATATTGCTACAATCCAACCTTGAATAATGTATGAACTACAGTACAGTACGAAGATGTTTTACATCATCGACTACAATTCTCAATTTCAAGCATATTCTATTTTCCATTTATTTATTTATTTATTTAAAACCTAAGGTTAAACCTAACCTGCATCAAGCCTTACTGGATTCTGCGAATGTCATAAAACCCTTTACGTTTTCCACAATTTTGGACTCAAAATCACGAATGAACAGGCGGAAAGTCGTCTTATTCTTAGACATCATTGTTTCCATGGTAACAAAGTATAGTACAGGGATTTGTATGGCAGATGTCCCTTATAAACAGAACACAAAATGTGTAATTATTGCTAAGAATTAGTGAAGTTTTTAATGAATATGTTTATTTAGTATTTAGTCTCTAGTGTCAGTATTTCGAGTTAAGCAAAGCTGTTATTAATGTCTTTCTGTCAAGTTTTCAGAACAAAGAAATTTACATTTTATATTTTTTCATTAACATGAGCTGTTTATAGGCACAAAGAAAAGAAAGTCTAGTAAGAGAATGACTGTTTATAGTTATAATAAAATATGTTGGACGTTTATACACAGTGTTCTATCCCACAAAAGGTGCAATTTTGCAATAGCTACATTTTCGATATCTCATAACAATGGCAGCTGGAATAGGATATATTTAGGCAGCAAGTGAACCCTTTTTTCATGAAGTTGATGTGTATAAGCAGAAAAAATAGACAAGCATACGGATTTGAGTGACATTGACAAATGCCAAATTGTGATGGCTAAAGGACTGGGTCAACTCCAACACTGTAGGTCTTATATATATATATATATATATATATATATATATATATATATATATATATATAAAACCTTGGCAAATTACTGTGAAAAGGAATTAAACACTTCAGGATGTATTGTTATTAGAGAATGTGCTAAAGGTATACAGGCACCTATAAAAGCATCGCCCAATCACCTTGTTGATTTTTTTCGTTCTTTCTTTCTTTTAGCACCCTGTCCGCTGGGTGTAATTCCCTGATTACAAACCACAATAAACCTGTAAATGCTTATTAAGCACCTGTTTATAACTGCCATGTCAACAAAGTTCCACTTTCTCACTGATGTGTCCAGGGACTAGAAATCTGTTCGCTCGTCAGTTCATTTCCAGCTAAATTGATTTTAGCCTGGAATTTTTTTTCCGCAGTGTCCCAGATAGTCAACTAAAATAATGTCACAATTCGAAAAGTGCAAATACATAGAAACATAGCACAAGGGCTTTCTAATACAAATTACAAGCCATTTCTCCAGAGCAATTTGTAATGAATTATACATGAACAAATGTTGCATGATCACACCTCACCCCTTTCTGTTACAAACATGTAATTCATCCTAAAATGTTGCTTTTAATCTAGTAATAATATAATTTGACAGTGGAGTAAAGAGAAGACCTCTGATTATACCGCCTGCTCGGTCTGTGTTCATAGTGAAAAAGCCAGTCCTTTTGTGAGAGTGTGAGTGCTAGCAGCACCATTAAGAGACAAAGTCTCCAGAGATGGAGTGAAATGGGAAAATAAACATGACACTCTTAGGCACATAAGTGTTTCTTAGCAAAGACAGAGGTTCAGCATCCCAGATGACTAATCTTGGTTTTATTTTGTGTTCACTCTAGTTATTGGTGTTTACTGCAATTTCTGATGTGTGTGTGAGTGTGAGTGAGTCTTGTCACCGATTCCTTTCCACAAACGTACAATCATCCAGAAAAATAACCCGCTGGTCAGCATCCACTCCTGACCAGCAAACAGCAAACACTACTGTAATCTGTACTTTCATCTCGTTCCATTATATTAATAAAGGCAGTATAGGAATAACCGCATAAACATCACACAGGACAGATTAATTGTTGAATATGCAACAATCACTTCATGATATTATAGATGGATATGGATATGTTGGAAACGGCACTTCACTACAGTTCCCAGAATGCAGGTGTGGTCGGTGAGGACCATCTCTCACACACACACACACACACATATTCTCCAACTCACCTGATTACTGATCACACACCTGGATTTAATTACACGCACATTATTTAAAAAAAACACAGTTCTCACACACACACTGTGAAGAATCAGCTCTGATCATCTTCCAGTGTTTGCCAAACCTTATACTGTATTATTCCATGGTGATACCCTGGTTTTGAGCCTGTTCTGGTTTTCCTGTTTCTTGTTTTGTCTAACTTTAGTTTAAAGTATGGTCTATAACACTATAACAGGTGGATAACAGGTATAGGAAGTATGTTTTATATGTCAGATCAAGGTAAAAAAAAATTGTTAAAATAAATAAAAATATGCACATTATTACTATATAT
>JAQMYJ010000011.1:6145979-6184222 GCA_030014305.1 Clarias laeviceps | reverse complement strand
ATGAAGTCTTTACAGAGCAGAAGTAGCAGAAACATCTCAATATCAACTGTTCAAAGGAGATTAATGCATTTTTGGACGCCTTCAGCATTCCTTTACAATGTAGAAAGAAATCAGGAACCATCATGGAGTTCGAAAGTGTTCTAAAACTTTTGAACGGTAGTGTATATAAATATATATATATTTGCCCCCATGATCCTTCTTCTTCTCTTAACCTCTCCCTCACCTTCCTGGCTCTCTCTCTCTCTCTTCAAGCAGCTGCTAAATTCCCATTCCACTTTGACAAGCGATGAGCTCGATTTAATTAGAGGCAATCCAGAGGACAGGGAGTAGAGCTGCCAGGGTTTTACCTGTCATATCTCTAGCACGTATTTCTGTCAGGCAGAGGAAATACACGTCAGCTCCAAACCTGTTCCGCTAAACCTCTAACATCTTTACTTAAGCACCGGACACTGAACGGACCTAACTGATGTCTCACTGATGTCGTTTGGGCTTGGTCGCACAAATGGACGCATCCGCGCGTATTCGTTTTTATTATGATTTATTTTTTGGACAAGCCTCAGGGGAAGCTCTGATTCGTAGGGGTATTGTAATGTAGCATTTAGCCACATTGATCACTTAAGCTCAGATTGACACGATAGGACTAATCTGCCACCTCTGTGTTGACTTATTGCTCCTCAGAGACATAGGCTGTGACATGTCAATCAATTAGGCTTGACTTTTAATAGTTCATAATTTAATAGTTAATCTCGTATGCCTGATTCTTTTTTTTTTTTTTTTTTTTTTTTTGGAAGCGTTGGGAATAGCTAATTAAGATGACGTTACATAGACCAGCCTTTGCCCTTTAAGGACTTAATGATTATATGTCAGACATTTTTGAGTTATCGCGTTTTTTTTTGGACGAAATTATGAATGTATACTAAATCCAGTGCTTCAGGGGCCTCGAACATCAATATACACTGAGTAGAAAAAAATGCAATAAAAATCCACCCAATCTGAACTCTAAACCCAACTGCTCTTTCTCTCTACAGAAAGCTTTTAAAACAAATATGGATTGTCTATACGTAGTAAGCACATGAATGTGGTTTTTATTGAGTGCTTCATGTATTACTTTGCACTGGCTTATAAAGCTTCATGATTTACCAGTTTCTACACACCAAAGAGAGTGTGTGTACATGGTGGACTTGCTTTACAAGAATCGGCAGGTTTCCGTAACAGCTTAGAAAGCCTCCAAAAAATTTGAATGTACATTTCCGCAACAGTTAATATGCTTTAATTATCCATCCCAGTGGTGCTGTAAGTGGGCACTGAAAGGAGACGAAAAAACCTGTTACCATCTGCTCGTCATGAATATATACTGTGGAACAAGTGGGTTCATCATAAACAGTAGTGGTGAGCCTTCACCGGTGGCGGGAAGACCGAAATTGAGGTTTGTTATCTCGGAATCCCATCTAATGGCCAATAAAAGGCAGTGAATTGGAAAGGTCCCCCATTTGACCTTCATTTGGCATACTATATGAACAATGGTGAGCTATCCACCTGGCCACGGGCGTTCATTTTGTGTTCGCACGTTAGATCTTTTCAACAGTCTTCTGCTGGTTCTATTCGTTTTATACATTATGCAGACCTTATTTTTGAACAACTCGCGAGCTCAGTGAAACATAAACAAAAGCTGTCAGAGGCGCATCCACAGAGGCCTTCATCATGCAGCAGCATGGTGCCTGAAGCTCCATGATGCCTGTGCAGCCTGCTGGAGTGAGACCTGGTTTGTTCAGGAGAACGTTTTATATTCTTACCGATGCCTGTCATTTATCAAGACAGAAGGATGGAGTGGGGAATAAATGTTTAAAGAGCATGCTGGTATAACTGTATATATACATTTCATTCTTTCTTTTTATGTCCTGTCATCCGTCGTCCCCTCATCCCCTGGCCTATGCTATAGTTAAGGCCCAGCCTGCGTGTACACATGACCTTACTTCAGCCATGCTCCTTGATGCGATTTTTATTTCGCGCTGGGAGACCGGCGATAACCTTATGCTGATTGCAGACTTGCAGCGAAAGCTAAATCAATTTGTATTCTGCAGTGGAGCTGCGCAGCTTCACTGCCAATCCGTGAGCTGCATGCTGTACCAGTCACCTGCAGGACAATTGCTCTACTTGTATCTTTAATACATATTTTTTTTTGCTTTTTTGAGATTTTAGTGCTGTCGCCTTCTTCTTAAAATAAGAGCATTTCTAAATGAATTACATTTACCTTGGGAATGCAGAAGTTCTCTATGTCTGGGGGCTGTTTTGTTATGAATCTGAAATTAAGTTTTCTAGTATACACTTCACCGCTGAAGGGTGAGACAGTGTTCCGGAAGCCTGGCAGTTGATGATGTTTCTGCGTGGTGGGAGTAAAAAAATTTTTTCCTGAATTCTGTTTTATTCACCTGCTTATCATCATGGTTGGTTTATGCATTATGCTCCGTCCTTAGATTCAGTTTAGGGCACAAACATTTACACAAACTCACATGCTCATTTGGGAATGCCAGTTAGGCTAATCTGCATGTCTTTGGACTGTGGGAGGAAACCGGAGTACCTGGAGGAAACCCACCAAACATGGGCAGAACATGCAAACTCCATGCACACAGACCCAAGGCGGGAATCGAACCCCGAACCCTGGAACCCGGCGACCGTGCTAACCACTTACAGTATAATCACACTAATCCGCCATCTTTTGCAGCAAAAAGAGCACTGGGAACAAAGAAAAAAAAATGTATGATCAGGTGAAATATGCATCTTCCAGAAGAGAACTGTACAATATTCCCTCAACTTTATAATCACTGTGCAGACTCAGGGCTCATTATCAGCTCACTGGGTTGTTTGTATTTGAGAAGGAAAAGAAGGAGAAGGAGAGAAAGTTAGACAGAGTGAAGCCGGTGTCAGAGCAACAGAAAGAGAATTATCAATATCACTGTTGCCTCACTCATGTTTACCAAAGCGGTCCTTCATGGACCTCTCACCTTTGAAGCTTCGCTTAGTCCCCAGATGGACAATTATTTTCTCTCATAGAGACATCCTACCCATGTCAATGAGCCTTCCACACACTGCAGCATCAGCCACAGGCTCTGTCTCTCCTCTCCTGCTTTCCTTTTTTTTTTTATCTCTCTTTACTCTGCCAGTCTCTCCCTGTCTTTCTCTCTCTCCCCATGTCTTATTGCATAATCCTTGTCCAAACAATCACCATCTCCCACCATTTAGATCAGAGGATGCCTTTTATGAACAGCCCCCTAATTCATCTTTCATTTGCCTTCTGTGATTTTTAATCCAATTAGCACACAGCTTAATTGATGGCCCGATAGGAGCAGTGCTGGCCTCTGAGCACGGTGACTTGAGCTCAGCCTGAAGCTTTTTCCCAGTGTTGTGGTGCATTGTGTTTTCAAGGGGCAACCTGCTGTGTGGCTCGGGAGAGTTTGATAAGATGGAAGCAGGATTGTGAATGTGAATTGCAATGGATGAGAGACTATTGGGGTGAGGTATTCATGGTGCAGAGTGGAGAAGCACACCCGAACACAGAAAAAGGCTGCTGTTTAGAATCTCCAGCTCCATACCACTTTGCCTTAGGCATGCTGGGTAAAGTGAGCAGGCAGCTGTGTCTGGGGAAATGTTACATCTGCACTATGTCTGTTTTTTCTTACATGGGTCAGAAAAGCTGTATGATTACGACCAGCAGCCTTCTTGCACTGCAGCTAGGAGACTACAGTGGGTGGGAAATCGTAATTAGGTGGGGGTTGGGAACTGCCAGACAACATCTTTCGCAGGAACACGATGGGAATTCACCTTGGATGAGAT
Source organism: Clarias laeviceps (assembly GCA_030014305.1). Classification (NCBI taxonomy): domain Eukaryota; kingdom Metazoa; phylum Chordata; class Actinopteri; order Siluriformes; family Clariidae; genus Clarias; species Clarias laeviceps. Next base: position 6,180,391 of record JAQMYJ010000011.1, on the reverse strand, counting down.
GCCAAGCAACAACAGGGCACCATACCCAGCTAGGACACATAGATGACCATGAGGAGAACATGTGATAGTCCACAGAGCCGGTAACCTATAGTAAGGTCAGGATCTAACTGTCTAACTGTGTACAGCAGTGCAACCCACTCCACCAATGTTCGGTTCCACCAAATAATGTCAAGTATACAGTATATAAAGTATCCCTAAATGACATGCAACAAACTTTTCCACTTCTGCAAAAAATTCAGGGTCATGGGTAGCTCAGTGCTTACGGCATTGGACTACGGTTTGGAAGGTCCCATGACTACCAAGTTGTCCCTGTTGGTCCCTTGAGCCTCAACTGCTCAGATGTATAATGAGATAAAAAATGTACAGTAAGTAGCTCTGGGTAAGGGCGTCTGCCAAATGTAAAGATGTTGGTGTCATGGTTGGTATTATTGACTTGCCTTGTTCTAATCTTGCCCCTGATCTATGCATGTGAAGTTTGCATGGTTTTCTCATTCTTTGTGGGTTTCCCCTGGGTTTTTTAGTTTCCTCTAACAGTATTTTCTACAGATATGTGTTGTAGGTTGACTGGTGGTTCTAAATTGCCCATAGTGTATGAATAGGTGTGTGTGTGCTTGTGTCCTGCAATGGATTGGCGCACTCCATCCAGGGTGTATTTCACCATAGAGTGCCCAGATGTAGGTTTTTTTTTTTTTTTTGGATAGGCTCCCAGACATCCTACACAGGAAATGTCTCAGAAAATGGATGGCTGGTGATTGTAAAATCACTATTGCTAATTTCATTATCTTACTTCAGAATAGTTAAATAGGGCACTTGTGCAGTGGTACAATAGGTGTTTCACCTGCCATGCGAATGGCCTGGGTTCAAACCCCAGCCACTGGATGCAGTTCGGGGCCCAAGCCCAGATAAAATGGGAGGGTTGTGTCAGGAAGGGCATCCGGAGTAAAACCCTGTGCCAAGCTTAGTTGGGAGCAGTCGAAAGACCAACAACAACAGAATAGTTAAATGTATTGGATATACGTGCTTAGTTAGACTAAGACTAATCACCTACTGTATTTGTGATGGAACCTGTAATCTACAGTAGCATAGTTTGTAACTGACAATCAAAAGCTGGTATGTAATTGTTGCTCTAACCTTAAATTTAACGCTACAGTACATGATTGGCTGATGCATTAAATGATTGACTATTTGTCCCATTCATTTATTCTTCAAGCTGCTGTTTTAATACTTTTTGAGCATTTACTGTATATATGACTACATTGTGTACAATAAAACTAGTCCAGTGTTCTTCTAGACTGCAGCAGCAGAACTGATTGTCTGCACCAAACAGAGCCTTATGCAAAGCATCTAAAGTACTGTACTTCCTCAAAAGTAATTTTGAGCACAGGATGCCAGCTGTTGGGAGCTCATGCGTTACATCCATTACATCATCCATTAGCTCATTTCAAACTTTCCTGACTGTTCTCCTGCAGTCTCTAGGCCCAAACCAGGATCTCCTTCAGATGAGGTATGAGCTACAGTAGCAAAAGATAGAGATAGAAAGAACTGGCTTGATGGTAGGGAAAAAGGTAAGGAACAGGGCGACAGGGTTGCAGCTCAGCCCCGGTCTCTCCACCACTGGCTGATATAATCTATTCCAAATGCGAGAAGCTAATTAGAAATAGCAACATCATTTGGCATTCACTGGTGACAAGACGAGGGGAACCAGCTCTACCGTAAATCAGGAAAGTCATTACCCGTAGCGAAGTGAAGCAAATTAACGAGCCTGTCATCTCTGTCGCAGAAGCCTCATAGCATCTTGCTTAAGTGCTGCACTTTCAACCACTTTAGAGACTGACACTTATTAGATGCCAAGTGTCCTCTGATACCCACCTGTGCAGATATAGCCTGAGGGTTTTAGTGCTTTCTGGTAGTTAAAAAAAAAAGCAAGCAAGCAAGTGCTTATATGATGTTTTTTTTGTTAGTTTGTTTTATGGGCGGCAGTTACAGTACTTAGCGGTCAGCACTGTCGCCTTGAACGTCCAGGATCCGGGTTCGATTCCCATCTGTGTGCATGTAGTTTGCATGTTCTTCCTGAGCTTGGTGGTTTCCTCTACCTTTCATTTCAAGCCTCAGTACTGCTAGAAACTGCTGGTAGCCTCCTCTTTAAATGCCAAGGTTACTCCTACCTTCTCTCACAACCATCCTGCCGTCATGCTTTATCTTCAACTGCTTCAAATAATTTTTTAGTATCGACCATACCCCACTACTACAACCACCACCAGCATCCTTTATCAGTCACAACATCTTCTTTGGACTGTCACAGTCCAAAAGCTTTTGATCTACTCTTCTTTCTGTCCACTGCTCACTTCCTCCCTGCATCTCAGCACAGCCGGCCACTGCAGGTGCTTTGGCAGCAAAGACATGCTGTTAGCAATGCTTCCCAGCCTTTACTGAGCTTCACGCTTCGTCATTTATGGCACAGTGGGAAGCTTTTCCTGCAGTCTGAGCCAGATATTCAGCAGACCTCTACTCTGGGAATCTGAGTTTCATTAAACTCTAAGGGTTTGATTTTGGCTGCTAGTTTATTTATATTTTAGAAAAAAATAACCACCTAAATTGCTTGGAAAATACCCTTATGTTTTTCAAGTGTTTCCAAGGGTTTAGTTTATGCCCCATCCACTTTGTGTTTAAATCCAAATCATGATACAGTATGGATATTATAGATAACGCAATTGCATTACACCTCTAGTGGACACATTTGGTCTCATCGATACAGGTATTGCTGACCTTTTAGAGATAATGTAATGGACTTTCAAAAGACTTAAACATTCCATTTTAATTGGAATGCAAGAACAAAAATATAAAAACATTGGCTCTGTTAAGAGGGAACAAATTTTCTGAGCTCTTTTCATGTCTATGTCTGGTAACTTTCCAGCTGTGAATTTTTAAATCGGAATTATGCTTTGTGCCTTGTGCTTATATTTCAGCATGAGAGGTTTGGGAATAAGCCCTGGAAGTACTCAGTGCTGCTTAAAGCCATCCTGGGTTCTATGTTGCTTCCCTTTCACACACATCTCTCGACACGGATGTAGGTGAAAATTACACCAAACACAATCGGGAGCTGAGCTCTTGCTGTCTTCTTTCTCGCTTCTGTCATCATAATACTCAGCCACCTCTGAAGAGCAGCTACACTTTTTCACTCAATTAAGGTATAATAAGTATAATGCATTCATTCCAGCACTAAAAATAACTATAACCTTTATGTACGACTGTGCATTTTTATATCAGGTCATATTTTTAATTGTATAGCCATACAGGTTTTTTTTATGTCTGCTATTCTTTATCTTTAGCTCTATTTTTAGTAATGTCAACAGTATACACCGACCAGTCATAACATTAACACCACAAAACTTTAATGCATTAACAATGTTTATCAGAGAATCATGGGCACCCAAGGTTCACCCATTCCCGTCGGGGATCAAAGACTAGACTGTCTGGTCTGATAGCACAGAAAAGGCAATGCAGCAGAAAAAATTCAATGATGGTCACTACAGAAAGACACAAGAACACCCACAGCATCGAAGGCATCAAAGACCCCAGGGCCACCAACCCAACCTCCAGAATCCCCAAATCACAATCGGATCCGCTGCCAATATCCTGGTGTCAAACACCACAGCATACCGCATACCTATCATACATCAAAGAGCTGCCCAGGTGGCGCAACAGGACCCTACAACAATACTGGGCATATATATATATTTTTTTTTGTGTTGTAATATTATACCCCTTCACATGCAACACAGATGGAAATGACATTTGTTTTCACATTTACAACAACAAATTATATTTAAAACATTTATTTAGTCCAAATTAAAAACACCTTGGACTTTTTATATATATTTTTTTACCTGAATTAGATTTTCATGTTCATGCTGAAAGATTATAGTACATCATACATTATACTTTTTACCTTCCTCATGCTCAATAATTAAGCTTTATGCTATGGACAATAACTAAATAGAAAGACAAGTTTGTAGTGCAGCAAAATTTGAAAAAAAATTAAAATAAATAAATAAACCAGATAAATATTTGTAAATGAGCCTACGAGCCTATAAGTGCACAAAACAAGTGAGTCCATTGCTGAAAGAACAACTGCACCATGATTTTATATTCCCTCGTGAGTTATGACTAAATCCTGCACTGGCTCTTTTATCTACTCTCCTCTACCACATTCTCATCCAAGAGATTTAATCCTGACTCACATATTTTCCCCCCCAAAAAAAAAAAACTTTACAATAGCTGAGAGCACTCTGATTATTTGTTATCAGATACAGAACTTCCTCTTGTGATTGAACACTTGAAAAGCAACCTCTTGCTTTGTCCAACTTTAAAAAAAAAAAAAGTAATTTTGCTGCATTGTGTTGGTTAGTGTATGTATGTTGTGGCTGAACTGTGAATTTTCATGGTAGGACACAAATGTGGAAAGCAACAGGCCACAATGTGAGAGTAATACAAAAAAAAAATACTGCTAAAAGCTAAAAATAAAATAAGCTAATCAGTGTTAATGTAATCAGTGATTTTATTATTCCATGTATATGTCTGCCTGTATTGAAAAAGTAGATCTGACGAAATAAGTTTTGTCTTAAAACTACTCCAGCGCTTTAAAATTCACTTAAGCGCTGTTATTTCAGCGGTGAAAATATTAAATAATCCCAGTAAAAATATCCAGTTTTGATTTTCTATTGGTGAAGGTGCTTGTTTACATTGAGGAAGTAGCGCATTAGAAGCTTTTTTCAAAGTATTTTCAATATTAAATCCGGCACATAACTGTTCATAACATCACTTTTATTCAACATTTGACTTCACTTATGGCGCAGGTTAAACTACATGCAAATACCTAAGTACTGCCAATTTTCCATTATATTCTGTCTAGTAGCACAGTATATTTAAGACGAACCGACAGTTTGACGCATTCTAATCTAGCACATAACTGCTCCTGTCTTCACCTCTGTAAATATCGAAGTACTGCCAAGCTTTTGTTAAATTTTGTCCAGCCGGTTTTGCATAATGCTGTGAAAACATCTTGCTGTACAGAAATGCTGTACAGATAGGCAGACAGACAGACATACAGTACATACTGTACATACAGACAGAAACGTTTCTGAGACTGGTTTCGGGTCCTCCAATGTACAGTATGAAAGGTAAAGATATCAAGTTGGGACCAATGTACAAACAAAACCTTTCTTTTATTTATATAGATGTGTTCGAACCCGTCTATAAGGTTAGACTTCACAAATTCATTTAACCCTCCAGTGTGGGACTTCACAGTAATGCTAATCAGTTGATCACATCAGAACCTGTAGCATGTTGATTATTAAATATTAACTCCGATAGTACAAGTAGAGGTAAAATCAAGTTCAAAACCTTAGTTCAGCCAGGCATTAGATTCACAAGATGCTGCAAAGCAAATGAGTACTGTATACTCTGCTCTACCTCATTCTTCACATACAGTAGTTTAGAACCTTATAATACTGAGATCATGGAAATGTTGGTGCAGTACAAATGACTTTATAATAAATTACAAAAGAACATTTTTGGAGTCATTCCCATAGCAGGTGGGATGCAGATATTGCATTAGTTTTTAAGAAGATAGATCATTTCCCGATACTGTTACGTGGGTCTGTGGGTTTCCCAGTATTTGAAGGATTGCTGAAGACTTGCGTCATTATTATGCATTTTACTGACGATCCTGTCTAAGCAAGGTATCTACAGTATGTATTAAGTGAAGTTCTTTTGTTGTGCAACTTCACAAAAAAAGCACTTGAGATTTGTGTGTATTGATTACAAACTTGTGGCATGTCCTTATACAGTATATATCCCTGGTCGATTAGCATTTTGTTTATTTTATTCATACAGTCCAATAAACAAAAACGACAACATAAGTCATTGCACACAAATGTAGTTTTGTATGGTTTTGGAATAAAAGACATCAGGTAAGACCTACTCTTCATTGATTGCCCAATAGCCCATGACACTTAAGTCTACAAAGTTAGTAGCCCTTCCCTTTAATTCATGCATTTTAAATCAGCCATTTCTAAAGACACGGTCTGAATATTTATAATAGGAAAATGTGGGACAGATGTTGTTCCGAGGCAATTAAGCTGTTGTTGTCATGCAAGCAGTTCCCCAATATAAGGTGCTTAACCACCCCTTGAGAGTTTGTGTAGTCATAATTTAATACCCCCCATCCTTTAGTATATAAATCATGCATGTGTAAACTATATGTTTAATCCCTACAAGGAGTCCTAAATGTTTTAGGCCATTCAGCTGCTTTCAGCCTGGAGGAGTGGAACGGAAAAGCCCGACTATGTCAGAAGTGAAGAAAAGCAAAATCCCATTTCACACAGAGCTTAAAGAGGAAGTGAGACAGGCTGCTCATATGAAACCTACCATTTTCATCTTTAGCCCACTTCAGGCGTGGGTAACAGAGCAAGATCATTTTGGCATCACAGTGTGAAAGGCCTTTGGTCCTAAATTGGCTCTCTCATTCAGAAGGCAAAGACAGAGCAGGCAAGTATCAAGGCAGATTGGTTCCTTGTGACATTTTTTTCTAGAACGGATTTTAGACTAGACGGTAATGTTTCCCTCGGACCCGGAAGCTCCACTTTAGTGAAGTGGCTGTCGTTTTATCTGTACACAGCGTTGCAGGGAGCATCTTTATAATTCTAGCAGATGACGCCTGCATAATTGCATGGTCCTGTCGCTCTCTTTTTCATCTCACTGACCTCTCAGTGTCTGAGCACACTGCTCCCTGGTGGGTATTTTAACAGCATTGCACGTCCTCTGACCACAGAGGTCGGACAGAAGCTACCCCTGGGACAACAGGCCTTTTCAGCTGGCGTAATTGTGCCTGCAAGGAACAATACGACCAGACAAAACAGCACATTGTATAAAGAAAATCGCCCGGGCTTGAAAATAACATGCTAATGTTATACCTAAATTAAACAACTAGTGGATGGGACCTCGGGTGAGGTCACAGCCAACTGGCTTGGTCTGGAGGCATTAGTGCAGCAGGACAAGGGCACAAACTCTGCCACCTCCACCGTGTGGCAATGAATCACATCTCGCCATAGTGAGGGATAGCCATGCTTTTAGTGCTAATACTGTAGTACTGGAGAAAAAATCACATCTTAATAATTCTTAAATCATATCAATTTCCATGTGTAGGACTTTAATTGCATTATCCTGTATATTACAAGGAAATAAATTAACCAGTGAAGTTAACAGCAGCCTTGGCATGGAAGTCTCTAGAGTGAAATCTGACTATATCACAGCTTTAAATGGTGAGAGACAGTCGTGATTCTCGTCAGACTGAAAATAAAAAAGGCAGCCCTGAGAACAAAACCATACATAATGTGGATCAACATCTCTTAGGGATTCAGATGGTACCGAGGCCAGAGTAGAACATGCTCATTTATCTGCTAGATCATTATCAGCCTGGGAAAAAAAGTGCTCTGTCAAAGAATAGCACATCACAGAGCAATGGACATGAGTTTCCATGCTGCATACACTAAGTTCCAAAATGAACTATTTAAACTGAGCATCTGTTTCATCCACATAATGAAAGTCATGGAGATCTTAGCCTAAGTATGACTAGGAATCTGGCGTCAGAGCACAGGGTCAGATGGGATACAGGACCTCTGGAGCAGATAGGGTTAAGGGCCTTGCTCAAGAGTGGCAACTTGGCGATGCTGGGCCTTGAACCCCGACCCTCCAATCAGTAGACCATGTCCTTAACCATTTGAGCCACCACTGCTCCTAAAGGCAGCATAGGATTGTTGAGACACAAAACTAAAGCCTAAGAACAGCAGGTGAAATCTCAGTCCTCTGCTGCAGAAAGGAGTGTGTGAACAGAGTCTCCATGCTTGCTGCCACAGCGAGCTCAAGATCCCAGCGAAAGAGGAATTATTCATGATGGAGGAGGATAGACACATGCACATCAGCACATTGAAGCCCTGTGTAAAAACAGCGGTAGGGCACGCAATTAGTTATGTATTGAAAGAGTGATAGAGCGAGAGAGTGAGTGAGAGGTGGGGATGTTTTGGCTGACCCACTTAAGCAACACAGCGAGGCGGAAAAACGCAACTTCAGCTGAAACAAATAGCACCTTCAAGCTTGGCAGGCTTTCGCTGAAATATGGATGGGCAGATTTACACTCTGAAAGAGGGCAGGAACATTTGCCAGCACTTACTCAAACTCCTTAATTATCACAAACATAGACTCGTACTGTATATTCTCATGTTGATTGCTGAGAGCTTCTATGTGCCTTCCCGACTGCCATTTTGGAGCAGAGTGGTTGTTCTCTGCACACTGCTTTCCCTCAGTGCTGCCAGGGCCTTAATGAAGATTAGGAAGTGTTTTCTCGAGCACCTCCTTCAGCTTGCTGTCTGCATCACTTCAGGTAATCAGTTCAGATTAGACTCAGCATAGCTCCAGGTGGATGGACTGATTGGGACTACAGGTCAACCTCTTTGGGCTTGTGGTTTGGCAAATGTTAATGGATGTTTGTTGTGCCACTAAACCATCTTAGATACTGCTCTCTGATAGATGGGTAGTCTAATAAAATGGATGATTGTTTTAACGGCAGATAATAATGTATCGGTTTCAGTAAATCGTTTCTTGAGATCATTGTTTCAAAACTAAGCGGGTGGAAAAAAAAAGAAGAGGAAGCAGCTACACTTTTACCTTCTTCAAGAAAAACAGTCTGTATTAATATGCAAATTAGAAAAACCCAAGTCATACTCCAGCTGAACCTCTGGCTCATGTATACTACAGAATTTTACTTATTAATATAGAAGACTCCTATAGAACCATAGAATTCTCCTTGAATGATTCTGATTTTATCATGTGGATTTATTTAACATTTACAGATGGAGTCTCTGTTGATGGTATTTAGATTCCATCATAGGAGAGTTGTCAAGAAATTGAGTTTATTGGTTTTATAGCCTTTGTAACATTATAGCCAAGTGTAACAGGAAACAAATTGTTTTCTGACTATTGCACATCATTTTAACTCGTTAAATGCTAATTATTAAGGTAAAACATCTTACTGTTGGAAAAGTATGCCGTGTTACTGTATGTGATGCAACACGAAGCAGAGTTAAGGTTACCTTGAATCATATTAAGATTACCTTGAATCATACAGTATATCTCTGCTTCATGTCGCATCACATAACACCACCCGTCACTGATTATTTCCTTTACATAACACTTCATTTATTCCTTACATAACACTTGCCTGTTCCATAGATTTCTCTTTCAGATATATTCAGGCCCTTCTTTCTTTATAGGAGGCCATAAAACTGGTGCACTTACAGTTTCTAAGTGTCAGCTGAATTAAACTTTTATTTCTGTTTCATGTTATTTTGTATTTGATTCTCAATTCTCTACATTTAAATTAAATAAAAAAATTATTCAGGTCATTGTTTATATGCTCAGATCTCTATACCTATCTGTATCCTAAGTATTCTAATACAGTATCGAAATTTCGTATTGCGAAACGCAATTTCCCATAGGAAATAATGTAAAAGCAGATAATCCGTTCCAGCCACTCCAGATTATTACCAATGTTAGCCATTTCCAAAACTATAATCATATTTTTTGCATATAAAAACAATCAACACATTTAGAAAAGACAAGTAAATGAAGTAAATATAAAACAAATAGACATTAAACATCACTTAACTTTAATTTATGATTCCTCTCTGCAGTTTTAAAAACAAAACTGAAAACTGCTCCATTTTCTTCTTGCTACCGTCTTGCTAACATTCTTGGGACCCATGATGCAATGTCTTCACTAAATCTTGCACAAAAATATGTAAAATTGCTTTCGCTTGGCTTTCCACTGATGCGAACTGATGCAGAGCTCCTGGATGTAGACGCATCTTAGCCAGCGTTCAGTTTGACACGGTTTGGTCAATCGTATGCCGAAAATGCTTCATATGCTGAGGCAAAATTTTAGTTCTTAGGGCGAAAATTCATAAGTTGGGCGTTCGTATGCCGCGATACCACTTTTGTTGTACCAAACTGATCAAACATGTTGTTTAATCCCCAGCATCAGCCCAACAAGGGGTAAAAAAAAAAATCTCATTTCAGCACGCAAAACTCAATTTTTACTTGAGAACGGCATTTATAAGCTGCATGTGCTCATGAGCTATTTTTGCTTATACTGTCTTTATGAATAAACAGAAATGTATTATTAATTCAGTTTACAGATTCAGGATTTATTCCTGCTGTAATACTGAGCTGTCAATTTCCCGGCATATTACTCCATATTATATGTCTAAAAATATAGACTATACCAGCATACACCCCTATAAACCAACAAAAGCATGAAATAGAAAGCAGGAACTTTTTTTTTTTTTAATAGAAGCAGTGTAGTAAGATACTTTCTTGCTTTAGCAGGATTTATTCAGCTATCTATCAATCTTTCTCTCTCTCTGTCTTTCTTTCTGTTTCTTTGTTCTGTATCCTCTTTCTCAGCCTCTTCAGTTTCCTGCATGGTTGTCAGTGGTAATTACTGCGACTTTCAGGGTTATCTGCCAGAGAGCCTTGTCGAACCACTGGAACATTATTGAGCTGACATCTCTAGAACCCTTTAGAGGGGATTTGAATTGTAGGTTTGTGATTGTAATGCCTCTTCTTCCATGTCCCTCTGGTCTATATGCATAGCCTGCCATTATTTTTCATTTAAAGAAGGGCTTTTTTCCCATTTGAATACTGAATCGTGTCTGTGGATAAGTCAATCAATTCACATTCACCAGGGAAAAAAGGAGCTTTTTCTTTTTTTGAGATCAATCTTAGCTTTCATCACTAATAGCAATGCCGTGTTTTTACACACAGTAAAAATGGTATTGTTATTTAACAAAACGCTACATGCTCCATATTGTATATGTATTTAAGAATAAGGAAACACCTCTGTCGCGGTGTTTGAATTCGAACTCCTAAAACTTATTGAGCTAAATTCTATAGTAATTACAGGGGTAAATAAGTAAAGATAGATAAGACAAGCCGGTAGATAGACAGATAGATAGATCCATCCATCTACGAACCTCTGTAGGCCAATTAGGGACAGCTAGGGCCAATGGTGACCAGGTCAACTGTCACACGCGCCTTCAAACACTACGGGTAATTTGGGAACGCCAGTTAGCCTAATCTTCATGTCTTTGGATTGTGGGAGGAAACCGGAGTTCCCAGAGAAACCCACCAAGCATGGGAAGAACTCTTTGCACAGAGAGTCTGGGGCAGAAATCAAACCCGGCCATGCAGGTGCAAGTCGACTGTGCTAACCGCTAAGCCACCGTGCTGCCGGATGGATGGATGGATGGATGAATGGAAAGAAATCCCCTTTATTATGGAAAATAATTATATTAATAATAGCAGGAGGACATTAAATAGGTAAGGGCTTATGGGACTGCCTGGCGAGGACTCAGTAAAGGACTCAGGAATCAGACATCACCCTTTCTAAGACTTTGCAGAGACAAATCGCAGAGAAATGTTAATGCTGGCCATGAGAGAAAGGCACCAGAACACCCAGTGCACCACAGCCTGCTGTATAAGAGCACTAAAAGAGTTCAAGGTTCTCCAAATTCCCCAGATCCCAACCTGATCGAGCACCTATGGAATGCTCTGAACAAACAAGTACTGTATGATTTACAGAGGCCCCACCCTGCAACCCACAGTACCCAAAGGATCCACTGACAATGTCCTCATGCCAAGACACCGCACCAGAGTCATGCCTTAGGGCCAGAGTTGTTTATCCGGCACAAGGGGAAACTACAAGATACTGGGAATAATATTTTGCATTCTAATGTTACGGCTGAACATTGTACAGTATACAGTGTTATTTGGTGAACTAGCGGCTAACGTGGCACAGTTACTGCCACAGCCCAGGTTTCATTTACGGTCAGTGAACCAAGCACAGCCAATGAAGTGTTGCACGAGTCAGTGCACTCCAAGTGCCAATCCGGATAAATTGGGGACGGTTGCATCAGGAAGGGCATCCGGTAAAAAGCATGTGCAGGTAGTCTGTCTGTCTGTCTATCTATCTATCCAGGCATAGTATACAATGTCAAAATATCACCCTTCGAATGATTTCCAAGTGCCACACAAAATCTGAGCTCAACAATGAGAAGCATAATATATTGCTTCTCGAATAAATTCTGTCAAATGTATATTTTCCACAGAAAAAAAACATTCTTTTTTTTTTTATCTGAAAAAAGAAAACGACAGAAACTGAGAGTTTTGTCTGAAGAACAGGTATAATGTGCAGCCAAATGTCTCAATTTTTTCGTTCTTGATAAATGTGTCTCAGCTTTGTTTTTTTTCCTTCTTGCTTTTTCTGAACACATTCTCCCCGTTTTATGCACCACGCTCATAATGCACACACTGCGAGAAATAAAATTCAGGAGGGGAATCTATCAAATAATGAATCACAATGTATGAAGAATGGAGTGACTGCTTAAGTTTATGAAGACAGTTCAAAAGTGCTTTTAAGGAGATCTTGCAGAGGGTTTCTTTTCCCCACATAGACAGAGGAGCTTGTTAAATTCAAATGCGAGCTATCGTCTTCTTAATGAAAGGCTGCGAGGTTGGTGTTTTTGGGGTGTGTTTTTTTTTTTTTTGCAGCGCCTGTGCTGGTGGGATGAATAGAGATATTGAGTTAGAAGCTGTGACACTGCAGAGGATTGAGGGAAGGGAAAGGGTGTGCTTATGAGCTTATAAAGGAGCCCTGGTGGGTACAAACTGATATGTGTATCAAAGCTTTACCGGTGGAATTAGGTCAGTCAAAAAACTTGAGGCTAAACAATGTAAAGATACAAGCTATTGTTCCAGGGCATAAGAATCTAGACTGCAGGAATGCCCACTGTGCTCCTGTTTATTCGGCATATGTTCACGCTGAGCCTGGTTCCTCATAAGATCCTGCTAATTGCTTATCGTTATGTTTGATCTAAGACTGATTTTGTCTTCTTTTTTTTCAAATCACAGCAGAAGTTTGATGGTGAAGTACAAATTAATTGCGAATGTTATGGTCGGCTAACGAGACATGACGTCTTCGGTTGAACTCGGTAAACTGATGGAGGTGTGTGAAGTTTGCACAGACAGCTGTTGTTCCTTGCAGGGCTTCACCACAAACAGACATACAGAACTGACAGACTTCTGGTGAAAGAGAGGGGGGAGATATTTGAACAATATGTAACATGAAGACTTGTCAGCCGAAAAGGAAAGAACAATCAGACAGCTCTATATTTGCTTCAGTATGACCTAGGGGTATAAGACTGGTGCAGATGTGGTTCCATTTGCAGCTGTATTAAATATCCGCTCAATTAAGTAAACATATAAATGCAGTTTTAGGATACATTGTTACGTCTTTGGCGGTACAGTGGCTTAGTGTTTAGCACTGTCGCCTTGCACCTCCAGGGAGCGGGTTTGATTCCTGCAGTGGAATGTTCTTGCGGGGATGGGGGGGGGGGGGTTTCCTCTGGGTACTCCGGTTTCCTCCTGCAGTCCAATATGTGTGTGTCCTGTGTTGGATTGGACGATGGACGATGGACCCCACCTCTTGCCCTAAGTCTCCTCGGATAGGCAACGTGCCCCCCCCCCCTCCCCAGGTGACCCTGTATACAGGGTAAAGCCGTATAGAAAGAGTGAGTGAGTGTTACTGCTTTATTAGACCAACTTTGATTAATTCTTTTATCAGATTATAGAAGGTGTTGATTACTCTTTTATAACGCCAACACTGACAGTTCAATCACATGATTGCATTTGTTCTAATACATTATTGTTTCTGTAGTAATGACTCAATCACAGAAACCTATTTGGTGTTAGTAAGATAATAGATGTGGTACTATTGAAAGGTAATCAGCTTTGTTGTAATAACAGCATCACCCCATCACAGTGTTGATCATTGTCTCTCCAATATATATTATAGGATCTTTCTATACAAGCTTTTCTCCTATATGATAGGACTGAAGGTCAATAGCTCAGCTAACCGACAAAATCAATTCTACTTACTCGTCCAATACAGTTGGGGAAACCTGAAACTAAAAAATCATCATCTGGGTCATTTTCTGATCTAGACCCTCCCCCTCTATCCCCACCTCCCCCATGTTTTTGCCTCGCTGTTATTTTCTACTTTCTATAAGAACTGCCCGTATCTTGGTTTACAACATGCATTTAAAATTTTTGATGTCACCCTAGAGGTGAAAACTAACATACTGAGTCTTAAGACATATTCCAATGATGTAGGAAGTGGTTTATCCAAAGTGCTTTATCCTGAGAAATGTAGGAGGTTAATATACGATGGCGTCCAGGGAATTCTGAGAAGGAGTCAATATTATGTTGCTTGCATTCAGAAACATGAGAGTCACTGCAATGAATCCTAAACAGCTCGAACTCCTTGGGATTTTTTACACTCCATTTTCTGTTAGATAAATAAAAAAAGTCAATTTTCTGAAGCTGGTATTGAGAATGCAATTTTTTTTTTCAGGTATGTTTGTTTTTTAAGCCGTATTATATTCAGTGTAGCAACTGGTTATTTTCTTCTGTTTCTGCACACAGCTCAGGGACAGATGCATGTATTTGCATTTGTTGACAAAGGATATGAAACATGGCACTGAATGGACTTTGGTCTGAATCATTCCTCTGCCATAAATCCATCCAATGCAGAGTCCACTAACAAGCAAAATGCGCATCAGCCTGGGAAAACTTTTCACATGATCAGATCTTAACATTTCTTTTCTCTTATGTATAGTATAGTTTTGAAAATGCAGACAGCGCTGAATTGAAATACAGTTCTCTTATGCATGGTGCAAACACAAGCAAAGCTCTAGCGTTTTAAAGGTGGTTAAGCATAGAGACACCCTGGCTATACATGTACAGTATAACCCAGTCTACTTATCGAAAGAAATCGACTTGTCATTGATTTTTAGCATCATCCACATTGGGGTTTGTCACATCATTTATTTATTTCATCATTTCTCACTCATTTATTTGATTTTTGTGTATGTGTGTGTGAGAGTATTATCTATTTTCTATTATGTGTAGTATAGCTATAAAATACAGGCTTTCCTAAACTGAAATGAGGTTCTCCTTTGCGTGTAATAGCTACAAGTCATGTTCTAGCATTTGAGGCTGAAATAATCACTGATTAATTTGATCTTGGGCTCCACAGTGACTTATTGGTTAGCACTGTCCCCTTGCACCTCCAGAGTCCAGGTTTGATTCCTACCTCTGGTCTGTGCGCATGGGTTCCCTCTAGGTGCTCC
Organism: Clarias laeviceps; assembly: GCA_030014305.1. Classification (NCBI taxonomy): domain Eukaryota; kingdom Metazoa; phylum Chordata; class Actinopteri; order Siluriformes; family Clariidae; genus Clarias; species Clarias laeviceps. The sequence continues at coordinate 6,165,086 of JAQMYJ010000011.1, read as the reverse complement.
AGTTTCCTCCCACAGTCCTAAAACATGCAGATTAGGCTAATTGGTGTTCCTGAATTGCCTGTAGTGTGTGAATGAGTGTGAGTGTCTGCATGTGTGTGTGTGCGTCCTGCGATAGACTGACACCATCTCCAGCGTGTACACCGACTATTCATCGAATTGATTAAAGTGTAACAGGTATGGAAATCACAGTTTGCTAGATTGGGATTAGACATTTTTAAGAAGACAGAGAGGCAAAGTGTTCATGGTGAAAGTATTTCTTGTTTCTTAAGCTAAAGATAAAGTACTATGCAGAATTTTTGAGCCCCCTCCTAATTTTTTTATGATAAAATTAAATTGAGAAAATAAATTTAAGAATTGATTAATAGATTAAATTGAAGGTAAAATTTAGATTACTTTAAAGAAATGGGAACAAATGTTTTACTGTGAAAGGCTGCAAAGTGCCTAAAGATACCATTTTTAAAAAATGGTTTGTTTTCTGTATGTAAAAAACCTCGGCAGCATTTAGTATACTATTCACCGGCCTGATCATCTGTCACCATCTGCACCTGTTTCTCACTGGTTCATGCCTAAACATAGATGCTGTTATAATGCCTGATTCATTCATAGGCTACTGTGTGGCTTAACAAAAGAAAGATTCCTCTGGATCTGGCCAGGTACAGGACTGGACCTGAAAATGAGAGCCAAAAACTTGTTAAAAGTGAAAGCAAAAAAGTCCCTCAGGAAGCCTGGAGCACTACATTAAAAATATAAGAAAGTCTTTAGAAGCAAAATATGAAGACATCAAACTTTTGCTCAATATCAGAAGTTTCCAAAATTCCTCTGCAGCAACATCCAGTGGTAGTAGATTCAGTAGGCGCCAAAACAAATGTTTAATCTGTGGCAAAACTTAGCTACACTCCTGACTCACTCACAGCGGGGAAAAGCGAATGCATCTTTGTACGAATTATGGATGGTAACACAATCCATATTCTAAAAAGCCTCCTGATATATGGATAACCTGAGCCATTTTTTTTCTTTATTGAGCACTTCTAGATAATGTATGCTCTTTAATCTGTAGTATTTAACTTTGATGTAAGGTAAAGCCCCCTGACTGTGTGTGAGGGCATGACCGAGACTCGTGCAGTGATTATTCTCAGGGTGATGGGAACAGCAAGATAGGTTCTCACCGCACTCCTCTTTTATGTTGCTTTATAAGCGGCGGCCTTTGATGGCCAACACTAGATGTGTGTCTGGGAAAAGAACTGAGCCAGTATACACACATGCTCCACTGGCCATGAGTCCAATATCCCCCAATGAGAGACTGGCAGCATACAGTAAATAACCTCTGTGGTCACCAAATCCCCCAGTATCAGTCTATATGCAGGCCGTATCTGATGGGTAAGTCTCGCTGAAGCCCTAAAGATTCTGGCTTACACGGAAATCAAATAGGAAAGTTGAGCTCATATTTCTTTACTTGGTTACTATCTCTTATTTAAGCCTAATTTTTGAACCTGTCGCAACAGTAGAAAGTAAATCAGCCTAACAAGGGGGTCCTTAGTGGAAAGGCCGTAATCATGGTGCTCTAATGTATTACCAATAAGCTTCACGGGTTATGTTCGGTGATAGAAAGTTTTGAAAAGAAGTCCTTTATTTCAAGAGAGACGAAATATAATCATTGTTAACAAAGTGGCGTGTATTTGATCATCCAGAGCGACCCTTCTCTCATCGCCTGTCTTGTAATAGGTGTGTTTTCTATAAACCAGTATTACCCAGCAGGGGGGGAAAAGCATTACCTCTGTCAAATTGCACAAAAAGCTTTAGGAAAGTTACTATGTGATTGGCACGCAAGCTGAGGGAATGTAGCAAGCCAGAAAAAGTAAACCGGTATACCTTATCTTACTCAAAGCTTAAGGCCTTGTTTTTTTTTTTTTTTCTTACCTCACTCGCAGCAAGCAAGTGAAGCAAGAAAATGGATTTTTTTTTTTTTTTTTTGCCTGAGAGGTCTTTTCCTTTCCAAATAGGTTTATGTGGACGGTGTTTATTATTTGCTCTTGGGTGAATTAAATACCATTTACAAATCCTTGTCAGCCAAGGCTTTACTACTTATACAATAGTCATGGCCTCGTTCTATTGACCGAGTCTACAGAATTTGCAAACAGGTAGCAAAAATGAACAAATCATTATTATTATTTTTTTTTTTAAACTTTGTCCATCACAGCTACAAACATACAGGGATGTGTTTTTTCTTTCCTCGCACTAAAATGCAGTTTATGACGAGCTTCCCTAATTAGCTGCTGAGCTGAATGAGATGCCAAACGGCAGTCTTTTTTTCTCCAGGGTTCGTGCCTGACAGCCCTGACTCGAATTGCCTCATTTGTTTTTAATTATGTTACCTTTGTTGACTTGTCTTTCCTGTAAAGACAGTGGATTTCTGCATAACGTTAGAGATAAATCACACCGAGGTCTGCTTTTACAGGGAAATAATCAATGACTACTGTACAATGTGGGTGGCTTTTTCATGCAAAGTCAAATGCATTTCCTTTTTTTTTTTTTTTTTTTTTCAATAACAACATATAGGGATTTCTTTTGTACTGCAACATTTGCACAACTGTTGTACAATACGAATTGAACTAGTATAAATCTAGGGGCACTATTCATTAAAGCATCACTTTTATAAATCTTATAAGCATGACTCTGCACTTCTATCAGGTGTTTTGCTAAATTGGAATTGTCTTATTATTGTATCTCCAAAGTGCAAGCTTACATGAACAATGTGCATTTCATTTCTTTAACCTTGAAGATGTGGGAACGGAAGCATGCATTCTGGAAACTTCAAACTTTATAAGCTCAAAAATAACAGCTGATGAGGTGCAAACTTTGAAAGAGCTCACTATTAAGAAACAATAAGTTCATTTATCAACCTCAAGGGCAAATGAAGTTTGAATAGATGCACTAAATGACTATTGTTAGATGAGAATTGATGGAGATATTGATCGCTTTATAGCAGCCTTAATACCATATAAGATAAAGGCCAAGTCCTGACATTTGCCAAATAAACAGACCCATCATTCAGTTTCATTTGTGAGGAAATCAATGCTTTTCCACCAGTGAAACTCTATAGGACAGGATTGCAGTACTTAACTTTTGTTCTGCGCAGTGCCATTTCAGGTTAAGTCTCTCCGTTCGAGGGCAGACTGTCCTTGTCTGTTCTCCACAGTCTGCACTTCACCCTGCCTGTTATCTCTGAGGCATTCAGGTTTCAGGCCCATTGCACACTCCGTGCCCACGTGTTGCTAACAGGTGTCCGCTCCCTGGGGACCCTTACACGCCCCAGTGCTAGCAACAAGTTAGCTGTAGATTCTAGGAGCAGGTGCGCAACATTGTCTCCCACAGCCAGTCTCACCAGATCAGCTAATTACATTCCCCTCACCTATTCTGTTTAGCTCGTTTATACCACCACAGGCGCCAGGGAAGACAGGTGGTGTCAGAATCCGGCTCTCAGGTTCGATTCGATAATGCAGCCGAGCTCACATGTTTAACGGAGCATGAAGTGCTTTACAGGAAATGTACGCAAAGTAGGCTACATCTAGACTCGGAAAGGTAAAAAGGAGGTGTATTATTTCACCTGCCAACTGGCAGCAAAACAATAGAGAAGGGTTTACATGAAAGAAACACAATTGTGTGGAATTCAGAAAACATGAAACTTAAAACACACAATGAAAAGCTGAACATGAAGGTGAATGAAAGCAGAATGGATGATTTTTTTTTTTTTATGGTGCTTCCTAGGCATCTGTGGGTTTCCATGCATTGTTCACTAAATATTGTTGTCCTATCCATGTAGGGGTGGAAAATATTTGAGTAACTGTACTTATACTTTATTCTATTTATACTTGACTGGGGTGTACTGAAATATTCAAATACCCAAATATTTGGACTTAAGTTAACTTCCCAGAGTAAAAATTAGGCAGATAATTCCACTTTAAATTTAATCACATTTTGATAGATACTTTCCTTATAACATGCAATAATCATAAACGTGAATGTCATGGGAATATTGGGCTTGCAATGATTTTTAACTGTCATTTTTTTAAGAAAAAAACAGCAGATCTGAGAAAGAGGATGGTAGATTTAGACAAGTAAGGAAAGGAGCCATTTCTAAACAACTATAGATTCCGAGATCAGTTCAAACAAATGTATGTAATTACAAGTTATTGAAAGCTGGAGCAATTTGTCAGGGTCTGGACCCAAGCTGTCACACTCAGCAGAAATAAAATTGGTTTGCATGGACTGGAAACTGCATGGACACCAGTCTCACTCAGTATGTTCACATGAGATTGGACTAGTACAACACACATGTGGTTTGGAGTCGAGCTACTCCTTGCACGTTTAACTCGGTCAGACACAGGAATCTGCCCAGGCGCTCTGCTCTTGCTCTACAGTTCCCGCTCCAAGCTTTGACCCGGAAGTCCATCAAATGTGTAATGGTGGAGGAAACCTCTGCCAATACTGTGGTGTTGGTTGCCTTCAGATAACACCATAAAAACAAGGGATAGTCTGCATCTCATTTGTACAAAAAGTAAAGCATACATTATGTACAAAACGTACAAAGCTGTAAAGTTGTCCATGTTTTCAACTGTTACCAGTTTGCCACTAGCTAATTTGTTTGAGTATTTTGGTGTGTGACATAATAGGTCAACCGGGAATACAATACTTACAATCTGAAAGGAAGCATATTGCCATCTACAGTATTGTTGCTGAGTCAAACATACATTTCTTCCCCTGCTGTGCGTGTTTAATGGGACAAGGACGGGAGTCCAATTAAATGGTCGAGCTACTGTATAACCACAGCTTGACTTTACTGCGCATGTCCATCACCTGGGACTGAAAGTCTGCCATGCTAATGAATGTACACCTTCAAGCTTGAGTAAAGTTTGCAGGTGACCACATGGATAAGCCCTGTGAAGGAAAGTTTGGAGGTATGTTTGGAGAAATCATAAGCTGGAAATTGAGAGTTTCAACATGACAATGACCAGGTGCACACATTAAAGCTGTTTGTAGAATGGATTAAACCAGATAAAACATAATTGTGGACCGTACTTAAAAATCATATCGTTGCCAGAAATTTAACAAATTTAACTAAACACTGCTAATTCTGCTAAGAAGAGTTGCCAAATACCCAAACAGAATTCTGCCAGAAGCTTGTTGATTGGCTTCCAAAAGCATCTGAAGGTAAAACGTCCTATGGGACCAAACATTAACCAAACAATAGATGTGCACGATGTATATTTTTGTCCCTTTATGTATAAAGTGTTGATTCCTGAAAACCAAAAACTTGTGTTGCAATTTTTTGGCGTTTTGTATAATGAGTCTGGCCCAGTTAAAAAATTCCTTGTACCCAGTATATTGCTATGACATTCAATTCATGAAAGTCCAGTTGTCAGTTTGTTTTGCAAACTTGTATACATGTCACATTGTGGTTTGGGGTAATCTGAGAGAGTTCTTCCTTTAACCTAGCAGCACAGACTTCTGAGCATTGTGCTGCACTGGGTGGGCCAGCCATCACTCTTGCTCCTTGTAGCCTGGCATTATTTCCCTGTCACTATTTCTCTGTCACATACTTATGTGCCTCTACACCAGTGTGTCTCAGCCACTCCGCCCAAACCCTGTTCCATATTAGCGCTTGACTGCACAGGCAGCCCAGCAAAAGGTCAGAAACTAGGATAAAGTTTGATTAGAACATGATCATGGCTTTCATGAGCAACGGGGCTGTTAAGCTACAGTACAAGTCAGCAGAGGATGACATCCCCTTATTTGACATTGCAGGCTGTGGTTTGTTTGCTTCAGATGTAATATTTTATGAAAGAACATCCAAATCAGATGAGCTTAAGTGCATAATATGAAACAAATGGCTGTTTTTTTTTTTTTTTTTATCTCATTATCATTTAAATATTGGCTTGGCTGATCAGTTTATCATTCAACCTGACACCTTTTTCTTTGCTAAAAACTTTCACCAAATGCTTTATCAATTTCTCTTTCTTTATTTCTTTCTGCACAGCTGGGACCACATATATATTTGGGAAAGGAGGTGCTCTCATCACATACACATGGGCACCAAATGAGCGGCCAAGCACAAGAGCGGACCGGCTGGCCGTTGGTTTTAGCACTCAGTTGAAAGATGCCATCCTGGTGCAGGTGGAAAGCACACAAGGCCTGGGAGACTTCCTCCAGCTACACATAGTGAGTACCAAAATGTAACCTTGTTTAAAGACTCTAGCCGGCTTTTCTGTTGAAGGATTAGGTCACAATAAAATGAATGCATTGAATGGCCTGTTACCTGTAAACCGATAATTTTGGTGTGCTGTATTATCACAAGTGGGGGGCAAAGAAACATCTTGTACTTGAGTAAAGGTAAAGATTCCCTACGGCAAATATTACCCAAGTAAACGTATAAGCCATCCATTTACTGTACTAGTGTACTTGAGTGAAAGTGCAAAGTATTAACCTTTAAATGTACTTAAATATCAAATGTACTGGGGTTGCCTTAGCTTACAGTAGACTTTTTCAGAGTAAAACAAAACTACCACTGTCTCTCTCTCTCTGTCTATATATCTCTCTGCCTCCCAAATGTGAACATGCTGTTTTCTGTCTGCAACCAGCTCCACTTCTGATTTCAAATACCTGTTACATTATTATGTGTGTCTCGATGGAAAGGCAAGTCATGCAATTACTAATGATAGCAGGTGGCCTCACTTCAAATACAACAAGCACTGTATTTATTTAATGGTCAGAGCATTGGTGGCTCAGTAGGTTTCATTCGAAAGTCCCGGTTTTAATTCATGCCAGTGCCCAATGTTTAATTTGCAAACTCCAGCCACTGGATGCAGAGCCAGTCCCAAGCGTGGATCAAATGGAAGTGTTGCATCATGAAGGGTATCAGGAGTTAAAAAGAAAGAAAAAGAAAGAAAAACCCTTGAAGGATGGTGACCCCTCGATGTGAGCAGCTGAAAGACCAACAACAACTTGGTTTAGGTAACGCAACACCATGCAGGAATGTAGTAGAAGTACAGACATTGCCAGTACTTCCATGCAGAGTAAAAGTAAAAAATATCCTCTAATAAAACTCCTCAAGTAAAGTACACATAAAGATACGGGAAGTTTGTACTTAAGTACAGCAATGAAGTACATGCACTCTGTTACCTCCCACCTCTGATTGTCACTGGCATTAGTTTAAGCATAAAAGCTTAAAGCTATGTATTTCTGTATGTGATTATAAGCTTTGGTTCATTTGTTCTGGCTTGGTTGATTTGTCAACTGGGAACTCGAGTCAAGTCGTGAGCGTGCACTTCTACAGATGTTACTTGCGCTTTGTGAACCCTTGGGATATCTGAAATAGAAACTCAATGCAAATGAAGTAGGATAAAATCTTAAGTTGAGTTATTCATTTCAGGCACTGTAAAAATTATGAAGCTTCATTGAGGCCATATTCTGATCTCAAGCTGTGCAAATAAGCTTTGTCATTTGCCCCAGATAAGATGAAGTGATAGCACAGCTCATAGGAAAGATTAGAGGTGCCTGGTGAGAACATTCATCTGCCTAGTGTAAAGAACATGAATATAGTAACAGCAAAATGTGATAACGAGTAAAATAGCATAGCATAGACCTGTGATGGTATCATAGTATGATGGTGTATCATGTTGGAAAATGGCTCACTAACCCTGTTTTTTTCCTTTATGATTATATTTCAGGTGAGGTTAAAAAAAAAAGTGTATTATCTATAAGATAAGAAATGAATTCAGTCTAAGGCATAGACTTTCACATTTGAAGCCTCCTTAGCAGTCCAGGAATAAACAGTCTGACAGCAGCTGCTTGGCCATACACAGAGTGTCGTTTGTTTTCAGCGCCTCCCCCTCGCTTGTTGCCGTCTTTAAACTCAACAATGGTGGATTCTAGTGCTGAAAGGGTGGGTTTGTGTGAGCTCTGTCAGATGGCTGTTTTGATGGCTCATCTGCAAAATGTCTTTCTGTTAGATGCAGTCCTAGCCCCGGAGCTTATTCTCGCTCTACACAAGGGCATCGCTTAACATTGATTTTCACACCATCAAGCACCTGTCATTTGGCGTGTATAATGTATGAAGGTCTGTTGTAAATAAAAGCAAGTCTGTAAAGTTTATGGTAAGGCATAAAAACCGGGTTACAATATGGTTCGCCCCTGCTTTTACCATCAGCACAGATTTCACCTCAATACTTGTCCTTCATGCATAAGTATTTGCTCTGCTTTGCTTCAGAAAATTAAAAGCAAGGACACATTATTCATTTGGTCATAAGTACAGCAGTGACATGGGTTAAACGAGAACAAAACACACACCCCCGGGGAAATACAATCTTTAAGGTGTCCTGAGTCGGACTTGCATTTGTTCATGTCCTGTCATAGCATACCTGCAGTGTCCATCCCTCTAGCGCTACCTGGCTTCCAGGCTGATGATGCTCGGCTCCACATTCTCGCCCACAGAGTCTGAGACCTGCAGGAAGGCGTGGGCTGATGAATGAGGGGGTGCCATCAGCAGACCAGCCGCTCTCACTGCCAGTAATGAGCAGCAGAGTGGTATGGTATTCCAGGGTGGCTGTGTATCGATCTTTACTGAGACTCTAGCCTCCATCATCTCACAGGCATTTTGGAATGAAGGTGCCGTGGGGGTTCGCCACCCCACTTGTCAGGAGGGGGGAGCTGATGGATTAATAGAGCTCTCTGATCTGTGTGGCTGAGTTTGTTCAGTATAAGCAAGTATTGGGTGAGAGGTGCTGCAGCTAAGCTGTGCTGAGCTGCAGGAGGGGCGTAGAGGATAGAATCCCTACCCTGGTCCTGGGGTACCCCATTCTCTGCACTGTTTAATATTTTATGAAGACCTCTCATTTGATAGCTGATTGGTTGATTTAGGTCTGTTGGGTGCACTAAAATCTGCTCAGTAGAGGAACTTTAGAGTCAGTGTTGGGAACGGAGATGATGAATGCAATGAAATGAAGGCATCTAGAACTTTTTGATTCAAAGCTTAGTCCTTCTGAGAATCTGTAGAACATGACTCTGGCCCAAAAACAGATTTATGAATGTGAAATTAAGTAGCTGAAATATCTTGCCCAGTGGATTTATCTCAATCTTACCATGGGTTTGATTAATAAGCCAATTGATCATCACCCATGCCCTGCTCTCAACAGTGACAGAGGTGATTGCTCCAGACAGCCATTTGTATTAGACCAATTCTTGGGCACCAGTATTAGATGGCCCATAGACTCCCATCTTTCAGGAGACTGTTGGATGTGTCGCCTTCGGGACAAATGGACGATAAATATCCCGGGGGGTTTTAATAGATGGTTTTTATCTTGGCTCTCAGTCAAAAGTCATTTGTGATGAGCCAGATCTTCATATTATACCCAGTAGCCTTCTTCCATACTTGCACATCTTAGTATGGACTCCTGACCACAGAACAGCTACAAAAGTTACCATTTGCCTTGAAATATTGCTGCGCTTGGAGGTTCTACAGTGCTGAACTCCCCCTTCCTACCTCAGGCTGAGGGCATCCATCTCACATTTGACTTATTATGGAGCACTTTAGGCTGAAGAACAGATGCAAAGGGTTGGGGGGGCCTCTCCACAGGGGAAATCAGTCTTTTTAGCAGTGTGTATCCCCTGGACAGATGTGCCATGATTAAAAACGGAGGGAAAATCTGTCAAATGGTGGTGCCTTGCCTCATAATTAAAGGAGCACCTGTTCCTGAAACAGTGGGCTCCATCTTGAAAGCCCTGCACATTGACTCAGCAATTTTCTCAATCTCTTTAGTAACTCTTATCTATACTTATAATGCAATGGGAATGTGATGACTCAACAAGTCAACAAATCTAATACGCGAAAGAATTAATAGTGTAAACCTTGAAAACTGTGAAGGCCAATTTACTGAAATGTTATGAAAGATTGTGTTTCAAATCAGAAAAATTTGCAAGTCTTCTCTCTCTATCTCTCTCTTTAAACAAGTTTAATATGCACAAATTTGCATGACTGTAGGGCAGGTATTAAATTTTCCGAGCACCTGTTTTCCGCCACTGTCGGTGCAGATTCACTACTTTAATGTGACAAAAACAAACAAGAGAACCGTAACTAGAAACTATGAACTCTGAACAGGAGCTAATCACTATTACATGAGAGCAAAAGAGACAGCTATCATGAACAAGACAAGAACAAACTGAAAACATGGAACTGAAATATACTGCTTATCCAAGCATAAGTAAGACTCGGGTGCAAACATAATCAGGAAGTAAACTTGAAGACAAATATGTACTGACATGATACCAGAATCTGTACTATAATTAAGCTTTTATATTTAATAATATTCAGGTTTCTCAAAACGTATTACGATGGTAACTCATCATCTATATCGCTGTATCCTGTATACAGGGTGAGGGGGGAGTGGGGGGTGTTGCTGGAGCTTATCTCAGCAGACTTAGGGCATGAGGTGGGGTACACCTTGGAAGAGGTGCCAATCCATCGCATAGCACTCACACACACTCACGCGCTCATTTACACATTAAACACTCATTAGCATAATGTTTTTGAATTGTGGGAGGAAACCCACCAGGCATGGGGAGAACATGCAAACAAGGCGGCAGTCGAACCCGGACCCTGGAGGTGCAAGGCCACGGTGCTAACCACTAAGCCACCATGCCGCCTTACTACATTAACACTGATCTATATTTAAAATTTACAGCCAATTCACACTTCAGATGCCAACATCATTACACACTCTAATATCCACAGTCTTATTATACAGTCTTGTTTGAGTTCTCCAATATCTCTCATTGCTGTAATTTGCCAATACAGGTAATGTGTATTTAGGCATATTTGAAGTTTTATTAAATCATGGGCAGTGAAGCGCTGGTGGTGTGTAGTTGGCTATCAAGTACAAGATGGCCAGGTACAATAATAATAATCTAATTACAGATCACCAACGTAGTCCTGTTTGAGTAAAGGGTGATGCGCCAGCCAGATGGGAGGCTTAGGGAGCAAAATCGTCTGTGCTCTCAGAAGGAGATGGGTGGCATACTTGCTCTTCAATATCGAAATATCACAGACATCTTTGAGCACTCTGGCAGATAGCACTTTCCTCCAAGTATGTTTCAGCACAAGCTGATATGGCACGACCAGCAGTTCGTCTGGTTTCAAAGTGCATGTGATAAAGTTTGCCCTCCCTGGTTAGAAGCGGGTTGATTAATGCCGGAGCTGCTAGACAGGTGGGAATGATTGAGGGGAAAAAAATCAGACAAAAGATAGCACATGAAATCTCTCAAATGGTAAAATGGGATTCATAAAATGTTACACTTGTGAGCGTTTATGCTGATTCCTTTAATTAATGATGCTTTATTAATTACATGTGTCACATAATTAGTAATTACATTTTTATTGCAGTTTCAATTTGTACTTACATTGCAGAAGCTAATTAAATGAACCATACATTAGTTATAATTTGTGTGAATCTCATTTCAAGTTCAAAATTTGTCACTGATTCAACAAGAAAGCATTTGGATATGCATCTTCCAGCAGTGATATGTTACTGATGATTTAAGGTTAATAATGACATCACCTTAAACATCATAAATACAGCAACACAGTAGAAGTACCTTAACTTCTCGATCCTGCAACACTAATGCATTTGTCAAGGTAGAAAGTTTTCTCAGCCATGATATACTTCACGTCTGAAAAACCCTGGCCTCACAGGAACTCCTAGTTTTTGTACGGGAGATGTGGCAATAACTTGCTGGCCAAGTGGGGTTTGTGAAAGGTTGTGCCTACAGTCAGACAGATGTGTTTCTTCCACAAGATTGCAAGTTATCCATCGATTTTCAAGGATCAGGTGATCCACTCGCTGAACGTTCATGTGAACAAGTGCACCTCGACCGGGATCGTCAGTCACATATGTACAGCATTCTTTAAAATGTTTGCACCATTTAAACGTTTTAATGGGACTAAGAGTCTCATCAATGTACAGTACCGTGCTTTTAGTCTTCTGTAAATATCAATCCATTTTTTGCCTTCAATCATTTGAATTTTCTGGTCTTGGTTTGACTTGAACACCAATCTGTATTTAAAATATATATATATATATATATTAATTGGTATAAAAGCAAAACGTTGTGGCCATTAAGTATTACATTTACGATTTTATAAAATGTAATTGCTGGACAACAATCAATATTCAGTATGAAGTCCTTTATTCTTCAAAACCTGCTGGATCTGGGTATAGAGTCAGCAGGATGTCTGCAGTACTCTGGTGTCACTCACTCAATCCATGCCTGCTTGATTGCTTCCTGAAGATGATATATAGAAGATGGTTTCTCTACTGTGACTCCCATCTTCACCATTGTCCAAGAGGTTTCGATTGGGTTTAGGTCTGGAGATGACCCAGGCGTGGCTCACAAGCTGAATACACATTGTCACATAGCCAGTTTCTCACAGAATTCGCCATGTGGCATCCATTTCCCTCTTGCTGAAAAATGTTGGCTCAGATGAATGTCAAGTTTTGTGCACAGAGAGAACTAATACATGGCATATGTTCCCTTACTGCTTTTAGCCATCACTGTGTATATTGGGACTCTAAACCTAAACTTGCCTCTATGAACAAGTCGCCACTGGTCCCTATGTCTGGTATTGCCGAAATTATGTGTTTTAAGATACGTAGTGGGATTTTTTTTTTTTTTATGTGTCATGATGAGATGCTATGATGGTCTTTTCTGTGAAGAGCTTGTTTCCTTATGACAGCAAGATAAATCAATTAGTTGATAAATTTCCTTTGATAATAATCTGCAGCTTTTAATGGTGAACCTAGAAGGAGGAACGAGCCTCAGAATAGTCTTTTTTTTTATTAGCATCTTCTTAAAAGCCTTTCTTTTTATATTTTCATCTTTTGGAATTTTTCTGTGTTTATTCTTCGGATAAGTGCAGTAGATGGAGTGATACTTATCAGGCATTGTCATTTTTGTGCCTGGAGTATGGGTACTACAGACTACTACACTTTTAGAATCCATTTGCACATCTCTGGCTTAGTTTGTGTTGCCAGTGAAATAACCATTTTAACAATCCTATGAGGCATTTTAAGCTGCTCTTACAAATCCTCTGCATTTGTCAGGTCATTTTTACCAAAACGTGTGCCGTGTTTTATCAGCCGTGTGCTTGTTTGATGGTGCCAAGGGCTGCCTAAGATTTGTGAGCTCTTCACAATTTATTCCATTATTATTTTGTAAACAAATCAAGATAATGTGTTTTTCTTTTAGGACGCAACATATACCAGTTACACATCGATCTTTCCTTGAGATATGACTTCTCAGCCCTTATTGAGCTGCCTAATGCACATTTGATTACTGACCCTGATCAAACCTACTATCCAGTGCTCTGTTATGAAGATAAAGGCAACTGGTGTATTTATATATGTTTAATCACTCAATCCCCTGCCAGTCTATTTATACATTCCACAATACACTCCATGAGCACATTTGGAATGTTTGTATACCTGCCCATTCATGCTGTTCTCTAATCAGTGTGGCAGCAATGAAATGGATAAAATCATGCAGATATGGTCCAGCAGCTTAGGGTTACCATTAGAATGGGGGGGGAAATGGGAGTATTTTGACTGAGGATGATTGCTCGTGCCAGATGGGCTGGTTTGAGTTACTATAACTGCTGACCTCTCTGGGAGTTTCACACACAACAGTCTCAGGAGTTTATTTTAACATCCAATGGGCAGCAGGTGTGTGAATGGTGTTAAGACAGTTCAGGCTGTTGGCGATGATGAAATGGTATGGGGAACGTTTTCACACTTTGGGGCTGGTAATACATCAATCAATCATCGCTTACCTGCCACAGACTATCTGAGCATTGTTGCTGATGAATGTGCATCCCTTCATTGCCACAATTTACCTCCTCATCTACTGGATTGATATAAACAGCATGAGATTGCACCATGTCACATTGAAAAATGATTTCATGAACGTGACAATGAGTCTCAGTGTTTTCCAGGGGTCTTCCCCGTAACTGGATCTGAATCTCCAGTAGAACGCATTTGAGTGAACATCTTTGAGTCGCAGCATGAAAATGCGTTTGAAAAATCTGCCTCAATTGCATGATGCTGTCAGATTAAAATGGGCCACAATCTCAATTAAATGTTTCCAACATCTTGTGGAATCGATGACACACAATGGAGGTTGTTTTGAGAGCAAAGGAAACAGTATGCATTGGACACTTTAAACATATTAATTGATTAAATGCACATGGCTCAACTAAATATGATAGTGTTGACATTAGCTTGGCATAAACTACAAGTTAGACTACTTTATTAAAGATATATTGCATCTACATCAATGCTAAAAAAGAAATGTGGCAAGAGACCAGCTGTCCACCCGGTTTATTAAATGTGGGCATGTCATCCTCTCAGCTGACTTTAACATCACCTGGACTAGCAATGGCACTTACTCGCCAGAATACTAATGGCCTGTCCAGGTTTTTTTTTTTTTCAGGTCAGTGAAGGAGAAAGTGAACAGTATAGTATAGTATAGTATAGTATAGTATAGTATAGTATAGTAACAAACCATTAGGAATTTTTTGGTTGTCAAAAATGTGTGGCAACGTAAATTTGGCAGCATTATTGATGTTTGGGTGTTGGACTAATGTTCACTACCTGGCATTGGGATAACAACTGATCCAAATAAAATGTTGAAAATACGAACTCAAATCAGTGTTTATTAAGAGCATTTAGGTTTACCTTGGCAAATTCACCCTTTGGCACCACGTTCCTGCAGTTACATTCTTGGACACCTCAGTATTTCTGCTGCATTCTTTTTGCAAGCAAGTTGATGCCCTGACCATGATGTGAACCCTGGTCCCAATGAAAATAACTTTTTACCAATGCTCAACAAATAAACCTGCATATAGTTGTGTTGCCACATCAGATCCAAAACATCTGGCACAGGTATTAGCCTGGTTGCAACCCTCCTGTTTTAACCGGGCTTGGGAACGGCACTGCACGAGTTAAGGTTGTTGCCCAAGAACCCAACAGTGGTGACCTGGTGGTGGCTCAAAAGCTGATCCTCTGATTAGCAACATAGAACCTCAACCTCCTGAGCCACTTTGTCAAATGCCACAAAATAAATCCTCCAGCTTAAAAATGACTATTCAACAACTGCAACTTGCCAAAACAATAAATTGCAACCTAACTGAAAGGGGGGGAAAAACCTGCTTACATTCCATGTGTGAAACCGGTCTTGATGCAGTTCATACAGTATGTTGTGCAAACGTCATATTACAGTGCAGTAATTTGGGAGCTATAATAAACTTCACTGTAATATTTCCCCAATCATCAACTGTCTAGTTTCAGTCCAGCTGTATCTGTGGCTTTAGATGTCAGTTTGTTGGTCATTTGATGTTATAGTCCATGTGCCTTAAAGTGTGCCATCTTTCTGCATCAATCTTTGTAAACACTGCAACATTATTAGTTGATTGTTTAATTACACAAATGAGCAGTTTTTCAGGTGCTTTACAGATTATTAGAGAGAGAGAGAGTAGGGAGAAGACAGCGAAGTGTGAGGTTCAGTCTTATTTCCGTACTCCATTAAGTCAGAAACTAATGCCACATACAGTATCAAATGTCAATTGTACAGCCCTAAATTAATGTTATGCAGTGAAGATCTCTTGCTAAATTTATCTTTGATGAAACCTGTAAGTGTGAACCAGTGATCGAGAGAAAAACATCTGCTTCATGTCACATTTAAAAGCTATTCTCGAAAAGCCTTGTAATTTAGGATAGTTTTAACTAGAGGACAAATTCTATATTTTTAATTCTATATTTTTTTTAGAGATACCCTAGATAAAATGTTACGTAAAAGTAGAAGTGTTACATTTGCACATCTGGTTGAATGAAAGTAGAAAAGTATCCACTGTCAAATTTATTTAAGTACCAAAAGTATCATGCTTTTATTAAGTCTTTAAAAATGTCTAAATAAAAAATTCTCTCTCTCTCTCTCTCTCTCTCTCTCTCTCTTTGTCTGTCTGACTTGGACATGTTGTTTTATTGCTGTCTGCAATCATCCCCATTTCTGTTTTTAAACACTTGCTACGTGATTCAAAGTTTTCTAGGGGGAAGGCAAATTATACAATAGTGCATAATAGTCAGCAGGTGGCACCACTGAGATTGAATAATGCAACACCATGCAGAAATGTAGTGAAGTAGAAAGTACAGATGCTTGTTGTAGAATGTAATGTAGTAAAAGAAAAAAAATACCTATTTAAGTAAAGTACAGACATGAAATATGTACTTAAGTAAAGTAAAGACGCAAATGTAATTAGTTATCTTCTACCTCTGGTTATTGCTGTTACGTTTGTTCTAATAATCACATCTGTATAACACTAGAGGACTCTGTATTTGTTGATACAGACACTTTTTGTCAGTATAGTACAGACACCAAAAGCACAGAAAGAGACGGGTGTACATCTGATAATTTCTCCATGTAGACAATAGCTGAGCTGAAAAGCCCTGTTCTAGCGGTATATTCCACAGTGCTAATGCAACCTTCTTCACTCCCATATTATATTCCTCCAAGCTCGGAGGCCAGGTCGTTTCTATAGTCCCTGCTCAGAATCAGCGGATCAGCAACAGCCAGGATGAAAATAAGTTGTATGTGTTGGTTGGGTTCACAGTCCACCGAGCTGCAGCCGTAGATGATTTATGGTTGTCTGATATGCAGGGCCTACTGTCAGGTGCTAACCTGGAGTCACCGCACACTGTGCTCTGAATATGAGATGAAGCGCCTTTGGGGAAGGACTGTTTCGCCTGTGGCATAACTGCAGAGCTGCACTGTATGCGTTAAGAAAACTACAAGGTGACTTGACACTTCCTTGTTAAAAGTTGCAGCAGGGTCAGTGCAGAAGCTCAAGTGCATTGAATATATTATTATGAGAGCAATATTTGGAATCGAATCTGGTTTGTATAATTAAAAAGTTTGTATATACTGTACAATTTCTTTCCTTTTACATAAAGTCGAACATTGTTTTTTTTTTTGCCTGTATGTGAGACCTTAAGAACTTGTTTTTTAAATATTCATTCATCCAAATATTTAAAAGAAAATCCCCACTGCAGTACATTTCACTATTAACAGTCAACATGGAAATACAACTACTATATATTATTCTACAGGCTATAAACTTGCATGTACACTGTAAGGACAAAAGTATTTGGACAATCCTGCAATGACATTGTATCCAAATACAGTACATATACAGTACATCAATATGGAGCTGGACCCCAAACAGCTTCCACTCTTCTTGAAAGGCTGTCCACAAGGTCAACCACTGATGTTGGACAAGGAGGCCTGTCTCGCAATCTTCGTTCCAGTTCATGCTAAAGGTGCTCAATGGGATTGAGGTCACAGGGCTCTATGTTAGGGCCAGTCAAGTTCTTCCACAGCAAACCCATCAAACCATGTCTTTATAGTCCGTGCTTGTTGGAATAGAAAAGGGCCTTCCCCAAACTGTTGTTGGAAGCATAGTATTGTCCAAGATGTCTAGGCATGCTGAAGCATTAAGATTTCTCTCTGCTGGGGATAAGGGACCTGATTGAAACACCTGAATTCAATATAATTAACAGGGTTTTTCCATTTAGTGTATATTGTTTTATGTAAATACTGTGTGACATACAGTATACAGCCCCTTCTTAACATGTTTCACATTAGATGGTGTATTTTAGTAGTTAGGTCAATAACGTGTGTATGGGTGTATGTGTGGACATGCAAACATGTTTTAGTGACTATTCTAACTTCCCAAGCACCCATCCCCAGCCACTCGTGTGCTTTTTCTCAGTGGCGACAGCATACAGGATGGCTGTGTTGTAACCTGACCATGAGTCTGCCTACTTTTTTTTTTCTTTTTTTTTATTAAAAACTGCAGGTGCATTCACAGAACTCTTGCTACACCTTCAGGCTAGACTCATCCATGCTTCTTCAATCTAATATGAGAAAATGCTTTACTTAAATCTGGTCCTTCCTTTCTTCTATAAATTCCAGCATTTGTACCGCTTTAGTTAAGTGAGCCACTAAATTTGCTATAGAAGGGTCAAAGGAGCATAGCTCGGCAATTTGAAGTGCAGATCCATCACTGCTGCTGTCGAGAAAACCATGATCAGCCACCGGAATGTCTAGACAGTCATTAAAATTGAGGTGATTATTGCTCCACCCTAATGCTCATCCATGTGACCAGAATGCAGCCAATTACTTTTAGGTTTTCCCACTTGAGCACAGCACAGTCCATTGGTATGCATGATGCAGAGTCACCTGGGAGTATAATTTGGCAGACAGCTTAACCACAAGAAGAAAACGAAGAAGGGAACCAATTGGAAGAAAGACCAAGAATATAAATCGGGGCTCTGTCCTACTTTGAGGTCCATGCAATGTAAAGGGAAATGTTTATTTACAAGTCGAGATCAGCCACCTCATTCCTGCCCAGGGTTCTCTGGCTTCAGTGTTCCACCATCTAGAAGTCCTAAATCATCATCATCATCATCAGAGAAGGTCTTCATGGTGTAGGAGTGTATATATTTACTACAGTCTCTAAAAAACAGCTTAATGTTGTGGCATGTAATAAGTTTAATGCTAGCTATTTTAAGCACGATGTATAGTAGTGCGTTGGGGGATGGGGAGGACCTATTGAGATTGAGAGAGCCTTGGCTGTCCAGGCCTGTCCTTGGGCTCTGATTAAGTGTGAAGGTCATGTGCTGTGAGTTATTAACAGGCAGCGTTTGTGAGCAAACACGCAGGTGAACTTGGTGGGTGCTCAATACGAGCTGCCCAGCTAAATCTCAGCCTCCGTGGGCAACCCTCGCCCGTGACCTGGAAAGATATATTTGTCTTTAATCAGTGCTGTTTCCATGTTCCAACCCAGACGGCTGTCTCTTATTAGATAGCCTAAGAAACATCCCATTATTACTATCAGCAGCTCTCATCATTATAATCTTACCTCTCGGCTTTAACACAAAAAAAAATAAAGTAGGACAGCTTTTTTTTTTTTTTTTTTTTTTTTTAATGAACGCGGCTTCTTCATGAGAA
>JAQMYJ010000011.1:6135365-6145879 GCA_030014305.1 Clarias laeviceps | reverse complement strand
TTGCACCATTCTGTGTAAACACTATAGACCAATGGTTTTCATCTCTGCTCTTGGAGGATCTCTTGCCCTTGTTTGCCTTCTCTGACACCCACTGCAGTTCAGAAAAGGCTGTTGATTCTGTGATTTGTTAAACAAATGTGAGTTGGGAGCTGAGAAGCTCCTACAATGTGCAGAGCAGGGTATCCTCCAGAACCAGGGTCGAAAGATAAAAGATCCTCTTCTGACGTACTCAGACAAGGTTACCTGGAGTCAACAAAGCCACATGAGATCACATAGATCCCTAGTCTGTTTTTTGATGTTGCCATTAGCTAAAGATCTTTAATTATTGCATTGTGCGGTTGCCACATTATTGGCTGATTGAAGATCAAAATGAAGTTATTTCATCCCTAAAATATACTGCTTATCCTGTATAGTCATGACACCCCTGCAGCCTATTCCAGAGAACTTTGAGCAAAGGCATTGTTCACTCTGGATGGTGTGCCAAGCCATTGAAGGGCAAAAGCGCACACACTTGTAAACCTTTATGCAATTTTATAATACAAGTCAACCTATACCGATCTTTGGACTGTTGGAGGAATTGGGAATACTCAGAGATGAGATTTGACCCCCAACCCTGGAGGTAACCACTAAGCCACCATAGTAAATTACATGTCATATAAATATAGTGATATACAGTATATACTATTATTTTAAGTGAATACCTCGCTAGAACTAATAGCAAAACCAAATAAGTGAATCGGGTTCTTCACTTTATTCCACTGCTGTTTGATTATTAGTCATGTTCATGTTAATATTAGTGGGTAAAGTATTATTTAGGAATCTCTGTAAACAGCCATTGCTTGCATGCCATTGCCTGAAGCAGGAAGTGATTTGTGTGCTCTGTGTTCTTTCCCTAACGGGACATGCTTAATCTTGTGTCCCGATCTAACATGCGTTCTTTTATGGTCTATTTCACAGTCCTGGCATTTTTGTTGGTTTGCTGGTGTGATATGTCCAGTAAAGTGTGACTGACTGGACTTGCTTTAAGAGTACACATTAGATGAGGGAATCAGACCTTCCTGGTTTAGATACGGAAGCTGCCCAGTTAAACATTCTACAACTGTTGGTTACTTGATAATGAACTTCTCTTTTGTTGCCATTTAACACAATCCTCAAATTCTCGCAAGTTACAGTCACTGTCTAGTGTGTCATTCAACCAGACTTGCTGTCTGACAAAAGCATGCCGTTGTTAACACGATGACGTGGTCATCTTTGACAAACGGAATGTCCAACCCTGCCATGCGCCGACACACCAAACGTTGTCTAAAAGTCCTGACTTCATGATACAAAATCATCACTGAAACATTTTCTGAATCAGCTCAATAACCAGTTTAGTGTGTTCTTTGGCCTCATGCTGTTTCTTTTGGAATATGTTACATGGAGTTGGGATGCTAAAAATGGCACTGACTCAAATCCTCATGTGTCAGTTATTTATGCACGTTGCTAAGCAACCGTGTTTGTTCGTTTCCTAGTGAGAAAATGTAGTGCTACTTTTATGGATGTTTGTTATTTGGCTAGTTTGGTCGCCCATCCTCATGTAGCCTGCTGGGTTTAACCTGAATCAATATTTGGTTGCCTCTAAAAAGTGAGAAGTTGGAAGCTGCCATTTCGGCTGTGCCGCTGACTCTGATTGTCACTAGAGTTTAAGCCATGGGGGGTAAATTTGTTTGAGAGTCTGAATAACACCTGCTGTTTGTCGACTTGATTTGCTTATGTGTATAGTCTTCACCCCCTACAGGCTTCTTTTATAATCACTGATTAAAGAGAATGGGTAACTTCTTACACACACTGTGTGTGTTGGGGAAGTTTTTAACTTCTAGTTCCCCCAGAACATAAAATGTAATTGTAAATGCTTTCCTAAAACATGTGTGATCCTTGCACTAAAAATATTAATTTTAATGTAATGTGGAAACTTTTGTACATTATATAAAAGCACAGACATGTCCGCAGTTTATCGTCTCATTAGATGCATTGAGCCTGTCACAGACCAGTCTACACATTACTTGTGCTAAATGTCTGTACTTTGTAAAGTACAGTACTGTTATGTGTACTATTTGGCTGTTGTTGCATGAATTATGATGCATATTATGACTCTGATACTGAAATCGTGCGGTAACAAGTGTAAGCCAGGTTACTAGTCATTACCTACCTGGGGATCTGACTAAAATAACGTTAATGATAAAAATATATACCAAAATCACACATCTTTTGGACGAATTGGAAGAACTTTGTATTGATTTACAGCAGGGTTGCTTTTTTTTTTTTTTTTTTTTTTTTTAATGAACGAGGCTTCTTCATGAGAAGAGCACAGAACATGAATGCTTGTCAGACTTTTAAATGCAGACCCTATGCTGCAAGACATAATGTGTGCCTATAATAAAAACTTCATGACAATTGAAATGTCTCCTTTTTCTCTCTCTCTCTCTCTTTTCCCCATCGGTATCTTCTTTTATGTTGAAAAGAATGGCATGCTCCCATCTTGCAACAGCTACATTCGCTCACATCTTTTTATATATTTAAGAAGCAGGACAATGGAGACATTTCAAACATTTTCCCCCCACAGAAGAGGAATTCCTTAAACGAAAATCGTCCCCAAAAATAATGGCAAGCGGCTAAATTGAAAGGCGGCCGTGGCAAATGGCTGAATACGAGTGTAGCAATGACTGTCGCTTTGTGTTTGCCGCTGCTTATGTGCAGGCTGATTATTTCAGTCAGATTAGGTGCGAGAAGCCTAATGAGCGTTATTGTGCTTCCAGAAATCTGCAATCTATTTTCTGCCAAACACCATCAACTTTAGAGTTTAAACCAGAAACCCGGCTGTGCCGCATTATTAAATCAGATCGGCTTTGATTTTAACATGAGCTCGGTTTTTGCAGAGAGGAGTATAAAGATAAGGGCAGATACAGCATTTGTGCCTGAAATACGCCCATTCAGAAATCATAATTCATTCTGTATAGGGCTTTAATGGTGCTTCAAAGCAATTATGCATCCACTTGTAACATTAATAGGAAATTCAAGGACATGTTAAGTAGCCCTGGAGATGCTTTGAGAGCAATAAACATAGAATGCATGCGAAAGCCCACCCAAATGCATCTAATCTTGAAATGAGATGTGTAATATTAATATTAGCATATCTGAAATCGCTTGTAGTTTACATGCACAGCAAAAAAAAAAAAAAAAAAAGAGATGTGTACTTTTTTAGTCATTCAGTTTTTGTGCCATAACAGAAATTGAAGAATGGTTATTTAATGCAGGTTATTGTTCCAGATTATTATTTGCCCAAAATAGCTGAATACATTATCTACAATAATGCAGTCAATATGTATAATATCAATATCAATGACTAGTTTATATATAAAATTTTATATATATAAAATTTTACACATTGACTATATATATATATATATATATATATATATATATATTTTTTTTTTTTTTCCATTATCTTGTTGCTTGTCAATACATTTTTAATCCGTCAACAAACTTTTGAATTCCCTCAGTAAAAATGTTTTGGAATTCCAGAAAACTGTAAGCATCAATTTTCCAGCCGATGGTTGAATTTTGAACTTTTTCTTGGTCGGCAATTGAGGGTGTTTCTATTCCATACTCTGCCGTTTAATCTTAGACTCATAGTGATGAATCCGTGTCTGGTCCCCAGTAATGATTCACTTAAAAAATATTTACCTTCTTAGAACCTAGTATCGGTCCTAATTTTGTTTACAGATATCCAAACACTTCTGTTTATGTTTTTCCGTGAGTTGTTTGGGCACCAGGTACACCCTCAGACCACAAAAAAAAGCGAATCACTGCACGCTGCTCTTCTTGTGATCATGTGCAAATAACAAGTGGAGCATCCATTTTTGCTCACACCACAACAGTGACTGAGGAGCCAAGAGCCTTGAATGAAAAGCGCTGATAAGACAGAAAACTGAAGTTTTAAGATAACCAGAGTGCGGATATTTTTTCACTCACTCTGGAATTATACAGTATGAACACCTGAGTACTAAACATCTCTTTCCAAAACCATGGCCATGTATATTGATGCAGATTTGTCTGCTTTTGCCACTATAAGAGCTTTTTATATTCTGTGAAGGTTTTCGTGGAAATTGGAAATTGGCTGTGGAAATTTCTGTCCATTCACCCGCAAGAACAAATCACTGATGTCCAGCATGAACGCCTGGCACAAAATTGACATTTCAGTGATTACCAAAGGTATTCAGTGGGGTTGAGGTCAGGGCTTTGTGCAAGCCACTTGAGTTCTTCCTCTCTAAGGATGGGGACATACTTTCACAATCTGAAAAGATTCTGGGAGTATACATGAATAAATGAATGAATAAGAAGTACATGCTAAATAAAGACCCAAGCATGGGGGAGTGAACGATTCCTCCTCCTACTTCAAGTTCATTGGCTGCTGACGTTACATATTCACCAATGGGGTTAGTAAACACTGCACAGTCGGCTCTGAAAAATCTAATGTGCAATATGCTGTGACTCATATCGGGAATAGTCTGTTCTATGTCTGTTCTTCTTACACACTTTCCGGTTTTAGTCTGCACTTACAGATTTCTGTGCCAACTTGCCATGCCAACTAGGCACAACTTGTGCTAATGGTACAGACTAGTATAGAATTGAATCCTATACAAAATACTGTCAAATGCCATGCATACTTTACTTTGGTTTAGATATAGTGCATCTAGTCTGCCACATACAGGGTGCTTACTTCGTTTATAGCTTAAACCACCTCTAAGTCCAATTGTGCATAGGAGAGTCGATTTTAAACCCTGCACAGAACAAAAACTTCTAATAGTCCTTGACGAAAGGCTGTTTGCTTCACCTCATTCAATCAACATAATCTCTGATAGTTTTGTGGAGGACAATCCTCTTCTGGCCATTTCATCAATCATTTCAAAATATGGTTCCAAAGTTATGCCTAAAGCCGGCTAAGAATGATAGGCTGTAACGTACCGGCTGGGTTTGATCTAATTATTTTTAGGCCTAATTTTGTATCTGCTATTTCAGACAATAAAGCTAAGAAATTACTGTTGTTTCTTTCTATCCTTTTGCCAGAATTTGGAAACAGTAATCAAATAATCTATGTTTTTTTTTCAGTCTCAGATAGTGATTTATTCTAGAAAAGCCTTAAAGTTAGCCAAACTGCCAAATAACAAAAGGAGGAACAGAGAAAGAAAGAGAAAAAAAGAGACACTGTAGGGAGATCAGTGAGGTGAGAGCACATGATTTTCTTTCTTACCATCTACAGTGTATCTCATCTGCATCTAGCATGTACTCCTCCACTTCCAATCGACAGCCCGACCAAGTGGGCAGATGTGTGACAGCTAGGAGGAGTGGGCGGATGTGATTGAGTTCAGAGTAGAAAGGAGGTACCTTAATGCAGGGACAAATCTGAGACCTGCAGGCTAGGTTTAACCGTGTTCCAGCTCAGGAGATGATGAAGACTTGCGGTGGTATTTACTGGGGAGGAAATGTACATTGGTGACCAAAAGTGAATGTCAAAAAGAATGTCTGTTTCATTGCTTCTTGAAGATCATGTACAGAAATTTGACAAAGACGTTCACAATTCACTTGCGAATACCCTAGTTTTGAGCCATTTTTGTGCAGCGGTGAACTTCAGAAACTAAAAGCCCTGCCACATATTCGTTCCATCCATTAAATAAACCATCCGATTTTAATTAGCACAACTCATCAGCCAGATAGGCTCGGACTAATTATCACCTGTTTTGTGTACAGGGAGAAGTATAATTGAGCAAGATCACACTCAAAGTCATGCTGTTGTACTAAATATCAGCACAGCTATGAGGGGTCGTAGGCATGTGATATTGCATTTATACAACAGTTCTACAACAGCATTTATTATCAACAGATTATGATGTGTCTGTTTAATCAGTTATTTTGTGCCGCCAACACGTATTCTTTTGCAACCAGAAAAGGTGAGGAGAATAAACCATGGAGGTGGTGGACAGTCCTGTACATCTCCTTTAAAAAAAAAAATTTCTCTTTATATTTTCACTTATTCTGCTCTAGAATGTCAGCTAACTTCTAGGGTTTCAGGGTTAAATCATGAATAGTGTTAAATGGGAATCTAATGTGCTATGTAGCATGTACAATCCCTGGTTTCACACATCAAGTAGTGCCCTTGATCTGGAGTTATAGAGGGGATTTGGGATTCAGCCTTGTGTTAGAAGCTAATTGGTTTTGTAGCTCGTTCAGTTCAAAGACAATTTGCACCCAGTTAGAATCAATTATTAAGGAGACAAAGTGTTCTTTAAGATGATATACTGTTATCAAATTGCAAATGTGAGGGAGACTGGGGTGTTTTAGGTTGATCCAATCCACCAGTACTGACTGAAGCCAGTGGGATGCTGCTGCATGTAATATATATTACAATTCAATAAAATAAAAAACAATGAATGAGCTCTGGAACAGAATTACCTCCTTTAAATCCTTAACAAGAATTACACAATTCCAGGATATGTTGTGGATAGTAGATATTTCTGCTAGAGGCATTCACATGATACCTGACAAAAAACAAAAAAAAACTCAGCGCTATGTGTCTAATAAGCATTTTTTATTTATTTATTTATTTATTTTGAATATACAGGTAGTCCCCGACGTTATGATCATTCGAGTTACGAATTTCCACAGATACAAACGGACCGCAGTTCTACTTCACGGTTCAATCACGGAAGTAGCTCACGTGTATTGTACAAAAACTAGACACTGCATTGCACCAGATACCAATATTTACAGTTATATCCAATATTTTCAGTGTATAAGTGAATGTATAAAATCTCCGGTATATTGTACAGTATGTGAGTGTGTTTAATTTACTTCTTAAAGTTACTGTACAATTTTATGTATTTATTAATATTGTTAATTTCAATTTATTTATTTTTGCTTTTTTTGACCACTAGAAGAAAGTAAAAACTGTGCACTCCTGATTCCTGATCAACCTGTTAGTCTGAAACATGTCCCCTGCTGTGTATCATGTCCACAATTCCTGGACTCTGTATAACAAAGAACACATCAGGTGTACAACACCTTTATTCATCCTTCACCTACTGTACATTAAGCAAACTGTGTGAGACATTTGTAAAGCAACCGATTATTTTACATCAAAATGTAAAAAAAAAAAAAAACGCTTCTTTTTCGTTGATACTTTTTCTTCTTTTTTTTTAAAAATAAATTGTTTGCACCATGTCTGACTCTCCACCGGTTTAGAAGCAAAGTGGTGTGGAAACATTCCATTCGCCTTCTTGCCAAAACAAACACATCAGTTGTACACACCGTGTCTGATTTAATAAAAGATAATGGGTATTATTTAATCTGATGTTTTTTTAGAGTGCCAGATGGGAGGATTAGCCATTCTCCAAAGCTAATGTTTGAGCACTAAGCAATGTCCATTACAACGGTCATTTCTGGTCCTCAACAAAGTACCTTCTCTGGAGGAGGAACCAAAGAGTTTAATCGATCTGTAGCCCTTTTCATCGGAAAATACATAAATAAAAATAAAAAAAGACTCTTGTTTCATTAGGTTTCTATGTTCCCGAAAATGTTCCTGCAATATAAATACAGCTAAAGGAATCCCAGTGTCCAGTATTGAGAACATGACTATAATGCTTAACTTGTTATTAACTACACTGATTGTTTCCACTAAATGGCTTCTTGCGTACAGAGATGAAGGCAAACAAACCCAATTTGGAGCGTTGAATGTCAGCAGTGATTGAAAAGAGCATGTGTGCAGGACGCTTACGATGCTCAAAAGCCCCTGGCCATCACCACAACCCAGACTGTCAGACTTGTTTTGTAGGATGTTTGGCATTTGGGGATTAGAGCTGGTTGTTTTGTACGCTAGCCTACAGGGACAGCCTGTTGACAGGCGATCTCTCCTCTGGCTCGTAGCACCGCCTGCTCGTTACCAGCTGCCCTGAAGAGATTACTCATTCTCCCCACTCTTCCCTGGCTGCCATCAGGAGCTCTGCCTTGCACACGGGAGATGCGCAAAAGCCCTAAATCAGCTAAGGGTCTATTAAGCACTATTGTTTTTGGATATCGTTCCAGATTTGCAGGCCTGACCCAAGCTTTACCTCCACCTGACCTTCTCACCATCCTAAGCCTATTGATCCGATAAAATACCGTTGTGCTGGATGGCTTCTGTCTGATCATAACCCCAAATATGAAATAGTGTTGGAGCTCATTAGGGCAGGATTTTGACATGGCGCTCTATCCTATGCAACAGCTGAATCCGGGTTCTCAAAACAAAATGTGACTATTCCAGCATTGAACAGAAATGATTTCCTTGCTCTGAGCAGTGCATGGCATGTTTCAGCAGATGGCTAATGAGTCATCTACAAGTAAGATAGCAAGCCTATTGGAAGAGAGCCTGTCAGAGAGGAAGCTAGACAGGCAGAAAGCAGGAGAGGAAGCAGAGGAGGCTGATAAGAGGCACATGGCAGAATTCCATCCTGTGAGTGCCAGCTGATAATATTAAGCTCTACACTAGCACTCTCTCCGGAGCCAGATGAAGTATTTTGCCTTTAGTGACTTAAGTATACTTTGAAGGAAAAGGAATCCTTAAGCATGTTTTGAGTAAATGTATATCTACATCTCTATGTAGCTATACACTCACCGGCCACTTCATTAGGTACATCTGTTACTTGTCTGTCTACTTGTTAATGCAAATATTTAATCAGCCAATCACATGGCAGCAACTTGGCACATTTAGGCATGTAGACATGGTCAAAAAGATCTGCTGAAGTTCAAGCCGAGCATCAGAATGGGGAAGAAAAGGTAATTTAAGTGACCTTTGAACGTAGCATGCGTGTTGGCGCCAGACGGGCCTGTCTGAGTATTTCCGAAACTGCTGATCTACTGGGATTTTCACACAAAAGTGTCTCTGGGGTTTACAGAGAATGGTCTGAAAAAGAGAAAATATCCAGCGAGCAGCATTTCTCTGGGTAAAAATGCCCCCTCGGAGGTCGAGCTGATAGAAAAGGCAACAGTAACTCAAATAAAATCTTGTTACATCCGAGGTATGCCGAAGTGCGCCTCTGAATACATGACATGTCGAACCTTGAAGCAGAAGGTCAGCAGAAGCAGAAGACCACACCAGGTGCTATTCCTATCAAAAGAGAACGGGGAACTGACGCTACAATTCACACGGGCTCACCAGAATTGAACAATAGAACATTGGAAAAATGTTGCCTGGTCTGATAGCCTGGACAATTTCTGCTGTGACTTTCAGATGGTAGTGCCAGAATATGGCATAAACAACATGAAAGCATGGATCCATCCTGCCTTTGAGACATGACAATGAGTTCACTGTTCCCAAGGTCCTCCAATAGAACACCTTTGGGATGTGGTGAAACGGGAGATTAGCGTCATGGATGTGCAGCCGACAAATCTGCCATCATGTCATTAAGGACTAAAATCTCTAAGGAATATTTCAGCACCTTGTTGAATCTGTGCCTTGAAGAATTATGGAGTTCTGAAAGCAAAATGGCGTCCAAAAATGGAGGACTAGCAAGGTGTATACCTAATGAAATAGCTAGTGAGTGCATATATAGAAATGTATATAGAGAAAGATTATGCAGGTTTATAATATCTAAAAAAAATTAACACTTAACAAATGTTACATTAAAATTTCTCAAATGGGGCCTCCGAGTGGCGCAGTGGTAAAGCGCTCGCCCTATCATCCGGGATGAGAGGTACTTCGCGCTCCCACATTAACGACGGCTCTACAAGCCAATCAAGGGCGTCTGTGAGCTCGCGTAAGCGGAAGGAGCGGATAGCGCTGTTCCTCCGAGTGTGTTACGCCGCCCCCAACGGTGCGTGAGCAAGCAGTTCGAAAAAAATGGTCAGTGACGTCACGTGGGTCGGAGGAAACACATGGGGGGGTCTATGGCCCTCCCTTACTGAGTGGCGGTATGAGCTTAATGTGGGAGCCCCTAGTGACTGGGAGGAATTGGACACGACTAAATTAGGGGAGAAAATCGGGCAAAAATTGGGGGGAAAAAAATCTCAAATGGGAACCGCAATGCATGCAGTGGCTGGATAATTTGTTTAGTGGTAATCCCACCGACGGCGGGGCTCAAACCCAGATCATGAATCCAAAAATAAACAACTTAGAGCTTTAGCCACCTGAGCCACCTCTCTCACATCTTACATTTAATGTATTCTTGTAAAAATATTTCCCCTTGAAGGTAGCTCGAGCACATGATTGGTTTTATCCAAACTTCCATCTAGAAGCTTTTTATAATGAAACGTGCCGTTCAGCACACCTGGTGATGTTTCCTCAGTCATTTCATTATCCGTGTTAAACGTGCCATTATCACACACAGCTGGGCAAATGCACTGCGATTATGGGAAGCCAGTAGGGTCAATATATACACTACCGTTCAAAAGTTTGGGGTCACTTGCAAATTTCTTTGTTTTTGTTTAGTGATTTATTTTCTACA
>JAQMYJ010000011.1:6098316-6135265 GCA_030014305.1 Clarias laeviceps | reverse complement strand
GTTATGAAGTCTTTACAGAGCAGAAGTAGCAGAAACATCTCAATATCAACTGTTCAAAGGAGATTAATGCATTTTTTTGGACGCCTTCAGCATTCCTTTACAATCAAAATCAGGAACCATCATGGAGTTAGAAAGTGACCACAAACTTTTGAACGATAGTGTATATATATATATATATATATATATATAAATGCATAAATGTGTCAGCCAAAACACTATGCACAACGTCTCACTACTCTCTCAACCCACTGCACCACTTACAAACATCATTCATAAAAATAACGCCTTTTTACCAGTTCAGTGGAGACACTGTTGGTTGAAAATTGTTCTACTACTAAACTTATGTAACCACTCTTTACATCCTACTGCCAATCTCAAAAGCAACCGATTGGATTTTAGCCCACATAGCCCACATCTTTATTTTGCTTGTGATTTTTAACAGAATAAACTAAAGATAATTCAAACACATGTTTTCTTCTGGTGCAGCACGTTCTCTCTAATTTTGAACTTTGAACTGTCAGGGTAGTGCCGTGGGGTGCTGGACTACAATACCCACAGGTCACATTTCCTTAATCACATGCACATAGTTCGAGTTTGTTCCCGATTACGTCTTGTTCATGTCTTGTTTAACCCAGTATTTAAGTTCTGAGTTTTCGGGCTAGTTAATAGTCTTGTCCCTTATAATGCTTGTGTATTTTATTGATGTTTATTAAAAAAAAGTCTGCACCTGCATCCTTTGCACTTTTCTTTCCTGACAGTTTCAAACATGGTTTCAGTTTTGAGAAAATAAATCTTCATTGTAAATCTCACAATGCAATGCGCTACTTCATAATATTTTGTACCGCAACACCCAACGTTAATACTATGTTCATACTGTATACTGTACACGGTGTGGCATTAGGCCATGTGACAGCCTTTGCTGCACATCCACATAATACAAATACCTGTGAACGACTTGTCACTCGTCTGTGTGAATGTAGGGTAATGCATCCTTTACAATGCGAGTCTTAGTGAATGATTTAGAATTAGTGAATGATTATGGCTCATTTGGACTTTTTTCCAACATCTGTTTGGTGTATGAAGATGTTTGGCTTGATGTTAAATTAAACATAATAAATATTCATCCTCATCTGTATGGTAAGCAGTTGTGATTTTAGACACTGATGCTTGTTATCCCTGTCCTTCAGTCTTCAGTACATGTTTTATATTCATCATATGTTGCATTTGATATTTGTCAGGCATCAGCATCTAAATAAGAAGCTGACAGCTCAGGCCAAAGAGAAGGAGGGCTATATCCGAACTTGGAACGTGGGCGGAAGTTTGATCAGGCTGGCTTGGTTGTGTCCGAGCAGATAGATAGCGCCGGGTTTGTGAATGCCAGCTCTGGCTTTCTTCCCACCTGCCTCAGACTGTTGGATATAGTGGGTCATGACAAGCCTGTAAAACAGCTGAGCTTTCTCTCTGTTTCCGCAGCCTGCCACATTAGCACTGCGACCTGCAATTCCCCGATGCAGCAAGCAAGAGATAGCGCCATGGCGAACCCCGCCCTGAGCTTCTCGTCTCTCAGCAGCGTCACCCAGCGGCAGCCTGATTTACAGCACGGGTTGTATTTGCTAGAGGCTGGATATGAGTCTAAAACAGAAACAGCAGGAAAATGCCAGAACTGATACATGTCAGGGAGATGCCAGTGAGGAGGGGAGAGGGAAAGCGAGAGCGAGGGGGATGGGTGATGAATGTAAAACATGGAGACACACTTCATTTCCCACCTGCATTACATAGGGCATTGCTCTCCCAAGGGTGAGTTAGTGCAGCATGACCAGGTAGACAGATGTTCCCCTTTCAAGTCTGCATGTGACCTCGGCACAGCTTTGCATTTCTCTTCATTCGTCCTGAATGAAATTTCTTCCCTTCTCTTACAGGAGCAAGGAAAAATCTGTGTCATCTTCAACGTAGGCACCGATGACATCACCATAGACGAGCCAGCTGTCCTCGTGAGCGATGGCAAGTACCACGTAGTGCGCTTCACCCGCAGCGGGGGTAATGCCACCCTCCAGGTGGACAACCAACCCGTCATCGAGCGCTACCCAACAGGTAAAAACCCTGCTGCTGGCCGCAAATGACAGACTGTGGGAGGGAACCTCCGACATGAGAAGTGTGATATGTTGTTTGTGTGCTGGAGAGAGGACAATACCATGCACAGTCATGGGCACGCAGTCAGAGAGTCAGAGAGAAAGAGAGAGAGAGAAAGAGAGAAAGAGAAAGAAAGAAGTGGCCCAGCTAGCTCCAAAGACGCAATTATCACCTCTCAAAATAAACCACGCCGAGTGCATTTTTGTCCTTCAAAAATCTGACGAATGCTGTTTGAAGACTTTGGCATCAATTTGGAAGCATATTGGCGAGCCTACCTCGTGCCAGAGTGCAGATTGATTTATATTTGTGAATGCACGTCATTAGTTTTTCAAGTGTGCCATTTTGCCTTTAGATTCTTCCCAGGCTCTGACTCACCGAGTGGAGGCCCTAAATAACCACCTCATGAACAATCTAATAACAATTGCAAATTGACACATTTCGCTCCAAGCTGCTGCGCATAATATATTCAGCCCAGGATGAATTTGGATCATTTACAGTAGCTAGCCAGCCAGCTTTGCTTTGCTCTGCTTTGCTTTGCAGCCTTGGAGTGATTCTGCACCGCTGCGGTTTTCTGAATACCTTCCTCCAGACAAATTTGAAATCACAAAGCAGCTTTTCATTTTTAGTGGCAACTAAAAAGGCCAAAAATAAGTTTTTCTTCTTATAGGAAAATTCCACCTTGAATATTTATATTCTCAGATATTTGTGGTCTACTTACTGTACAGTATAAGGCTCGGCGACATTAAAACGTAACATACTATCGTATAGGTGGGTGCATTTAAAAAAATAAATAAAAAAACAATATGGAAAACTTTTCTATGTCTACGCTGTCAAACAAAACATTTGAATAATCTAAATACATTCTAACAATTTACAATTATAAAAGGTTCAGAACATCAGCTGCACCCACATAAAGTCTGTTATTAGTATTAATACACATTAGTATTAGTACAGAGAAAAGTGTATTGTGATATATTGTAGTTTATTACAGTTATTATTTCATCATATTATCCAGTTACAATCGAGTTTAATAAAAGAAAAAGTCAAAGACCTCAAACATAATACATAATCAGATGCCAGAATTTACTGTAGCCTTAAAAACAAGAGAGCAAGTACTTACATCTTCTGCCAACATTCAGGATCATGTTCATGAGAAACCACTGTAGAAGTGGTTCAAGTTGAAAGAATTCAATGCAGAAACACTGCCTGGTCCAAAAAAAAGAAAGAAAAGTCACCACCTTAGTCTTATTAATCAAATAGTTAAGCGCCTTCCATTGAATTATTACTGCAGCAATTAATATGGTTCAGCTGGCAACAAGTTGTTTAACTCTAACTGATCCAGTGAGTGTTCTCTCATTTCTTAAACAGCAACAATGTCAGAAGACATATCATGTAGTCGTGGCCAAGATGTTACTCTGTTTCAGATGAGTTAAGCAATCAAGATTGTAGATCAAAGGAAAGAAAACAACTAAGGAGATTACAGGAATTACTAACATTACGCTAAGAACCATCCAATGCATTATTAAAACCTGGAAGGATAGTCCTGAACCATCACGTTCAAGGAAGAAATGTGGTTGGAAAAACATCATGAATGAGCGAGCATGATGTGAGATCACTTAAACACTTTAAAAAATCAAATCATAAAAAAAAGAGTAGAAATCACAGCTATGTTTAATAGTGAAATTAAGAAAGAACTCAAGGGATTGGGACTAAACAGCTGTGTAGCCTTAAGAAAACCATGTATCAATGATGCTAATCAGGAAAAAGGCTTCAATTTGCTAGGGAACATAAAGAATGGACTGTGGAGCATTAGAAAAAGGTCATGTGATCTAGATTTCCCCTGTTCCAGAGTGATTGCAGATGAAGTGATGACGTGCCTACCTTACAAGCCTGTGGAGGCATGATGTGTTTCACTTGGTCAGGTCTAGGCTCTGCAACGATATGTGGCCAAAAAATGACATCAGCCGACGACCTGAACATACCAAACGACCAGGTTTTTCTATCAAGGGAGTTTTTTTTCCTTCCCAGATGGCATGGGCATATTCCCAGATCCCAGGTTTCATCAGGCTGAAATTGTAAAACAATGGTTCATGGAGCATGAGACATAATTTTCACGTATGGATTAACCACCACAGAGTCCAGACCTTAACCCCATTGAGAATCTTTGGGATGTGCTGGAGAAGACTTTAAGCAACGGTCCGACTTCCCATCATCAATACAAGATCTTGGAGAGAAATTAATGCGACTCTGGATGGAAAAAAAAATTGTGACATTGCATAAGCGATCAAAATCAAACGCTTACCACGGCCGCAATCAAAGCAAACGCAGGTCCAGTGAAATATTAGAGTGTTTTTTTGTCCGGATAGCGTATATATGACACTGAGTTACAGCTCAGAGTGAAGTTCGGATCAGGTGGTTAGTGAGGTATGGGATGACAAACATAACGGCGCTTATTGCGGTTTTGGCATGAAAACTGAAACACTGGAATCTGATCTGTTTAAGTGTGACGTTACTGTTTAAATATGAGCAGGACAGACTAAAAGGCTAAAGCACAGCTGCATTGCTCTTTTTAGTCAAAGCAAGACACTGGTACATTATTGTCAGGTAGTCGATTGGCATTGAGGGCAAAGAAGGAAATAGCTATTCGAGGTGGAATTAGACTAACTCACTCGCTCATTCGCTATCCCGCTTAGCCTGTATACGGTCATGGGAAGGAGTAGTAGACGGGGTAGTAGACCAATCCATCCACACAATCTCTTACACTACGGGAAATTTGGAACCCGTAATCAGTCTACCCTGCATGTCTTTGGAAACCAGAGTTCCAGGAGGACACCCACAAAACAAGGTCCAGGGCCACAGGGCTAATCACTACACCACTCTGCCACCATTAGAATCCTCAATTACCAACATTTTAACTCAAAAATATGAAGATCACAAATATGATTATAAATCTTGATATTAAAGTTGTGTGGTGGATTTTTCCTTTAATAAAAAAAAGTGATGTTGCTACTTTGGAGCTGTACTTTTTCCCTCTCCAGTTCCCTTCTGCACTTAGAAACTTACACAAAGTAAGCAAACTCTCTCTCTCTCTCTCTCTCGCTCTCTCTTTCCACACTGTGAGCGCAGGGACTTACATCCCTCTCATAGCTGATGTTGCACAGGAAGACATTTTCTCTGCCTATAATAACTATCACCCAATTCTCAATTTTCAATCTGCTCTCTGGATACACGGATACACACCAGACCTGCTGCCAGACTTAAGGGCCTTTTTTATCGCAACATAACTCAAAGAGGGAAAAAACTATTCAACTCTCTACTTGGTGTTTCCAGATTCTCTCCCCATGCACTTGTTTCCTATCATCTCCACAGAGTAGAGGCTGGACTCGCATATGCTTCGGGTCGAGAAGCTATTGTAGGTTTGCTCGCTGTCTGAGATTTTGCTTCATTTCTTAAAGGCGAAAATGGCTTTATTGTGCTGGGACTCAGGCTGAGGGATTTTTAAGGAGTGAAGAAGTATCTGATCCAAGATGCAGGAAATTTTGCGTGAAAAAAAACAACTTGACAGCGTTCAGTGTTTTTAGCAGCCGAGGTTAATTCCCCTAATTAAGATGGAGGATTAGATGATTGTGTCTGATGGTAGATTTAACTGTACTTGTATATCTTTTACGACAATGCTTTTTATTGATACTCCTTTATCAAAACTTTATCATGCATCCTTTATAGAAATGCATCAGTAAACGTTTGATTGGTTAGCCCAGCTTTTCTCCCTTTCTTTCCCCGCCTGCTTATCGATGGATACATTTTCTATTTCAAGTTTCCTTTGAAGGTTTTAGCAGAGAATGTGTCACACATGAGAGCTTTTAACAGGATTAAGGAAGCGGTAGGTTTGAGCCGCTTTCAGAGTGTATGGAGAGGAAGGATAGTGCAAGGAGTGATGAGACGGGCATCGCAGTATGAACACGACATATTGTCCTGTCAGTTAGTGCAGAGTTTATTATCCAAGTCTTATATTTTTAAATGATTATGTTGTCATTTAGAATAAGACCCTTTGACTTTATTTAATTTTATTGAAATGCAAATGCCGGTGGGAAAAACGGAACGGATATGGATACGGATTTGTTGAACATGTGCTGTACAATTAATCATTAATCTAAAAGCTGTTGCATAGCAAATACGGTATATATTGAGCTTTATACATAATCCAAATATGTAGGCTTTTATATCTCTTTCTCGATGCCATTACTTCTGTGGTACTGGTAGGAGTTTCAGTGTGTGCATTAAGATGAATATAGAAAAAAAAAATGGGATGTGGATAAATCGAGGCTGACATTGCTGTAATCTCTCAAAGGAAGCCTCGTACCAAGTGCTCGTTTTAGGCCCAATAAAAAGACCCGTCAAACCCTGTCTCTTAGACACAGGGACAATGGAAAGCGTAGTCGCTCATGAGATGCACATCTCGTCTTATCTGGGAAAGCCAAGCCATAAAGTCAATTACCAGGAGCTTTCTTAGGATAATTACATGTCGGTCTAGCGTATCTTATTTGGACGTAATTGCGCGGCTTTAAATGAAAATCTGTTCCCGAGAAGTGGAAATGTCTTCCTGAACATTGCAATATAGGTGTTAAAATGCATGTCTAAACGATCATTTATGTCATTATGAAGGTATTTGGTTCTTTTGAATTGTCCTTCCCTTGCAGTGAAAGTACTTTACAATGAAATTAACCACATGATCAAACTATATATTAAACTACTACTAAATATGTTCCCATGACATTCTAACCAGATTTTAAACTGTTATAAATAGTCTCAAGCTTCTAAAACTGTCTAATAACTAAGGATAGTCCATCTAAACCAACATAATGTTAATCCTAAAGCTCGTTCACTTCCTAACTTGAAAAACTTGCTAATCTTGATGCCATGTTTTTTTTTTAACCTTGTGATACTTGAACTTCCAGATATTAACCTCTAACTATGTGTCTCTCTAAATTCTTTGAAGGCAACTTTGATAATGAACGGCTGGCTATAGCCAGGCAAAGAATCCCATACAGACTCGGTCGGGTAGTTGACGAGTGGCTACTCGACAAAGGTAAAAAAAATGAATGAATTAAACAGTGACTTAATGACTTATTAAGGCTCTGGAAGAGGTGCAGTTTCCTGAAGTTGACAGAATTGGCATGTGCAAATTGATCGCGTTGGTGAGCAGAATTGTAACTGTAGCTGCCCACTCAGCCTGTCCACTATATTGATCATCTCTGGGTCTCATCTTGGCCTTTTTCTTTTGTCTATTTTTCCTTCAAGGCACTACTGTCCTTCCTAAACTGAGAACTGCACCGCTTCAGAGAATAACATTTAATACAGTACATAACATAATCCCTGACTAACCCTTTAACAACACCCCATAATTCCAGTAACTGTATGCAAATAATCTGCTGCTTTCTATGCTCTGTTGTTCTCTTCTTTGTCTTCCCTACAACACCTCAAACATTATTTCGTAAAAACATGATTTCCTAAAAAAAAAAAAAAAAAAAAAAAAATCTCTAACACACAGAAAAGCCCTAAACACTCCAGTTTCAGTTAAGTAGTTAAAGGGACGGATGCAATTTTACAGTATGTGCGATAAACTGTACGTACTGTAAAGTTGAGATAAAGCCACATTTGATGTGTCTTAACCCTTTGAGTGCAACATACACATAATACATCTAAAGCATAATTAAAAAAAACAAAGGTTACAGATAAATTACAGCTGTTTTGTATTTTTTTTATCAAACACGTATCCTCGTTATGCAAATGTCAGAATTGA
The DNA here is from genome assembly GCA_030014305.1 of Clarias laeviceps. Classification (NCBI taxonomy): domain Eukaryota; kingdom Metazoa; phylum Chordata; class Actinopteri; order Siluriformes; family Clariidae; genus Clarias; species Clarias laeviceps. Next base: position 6,127,335 of record JAQMYJ010000011.1, on the reverse strand, counting down.
GCCCGGAGCTTGCGCGCCAGCCGACGTCGGCTCCGTCACCTAAAGCTGTAAAATATACAATCTAAAGTTCACCGATTTTGACTTTTTCCATTTATAACAACAAAGTCATCTGTATGCAAACGTTTCTCACGGCGACGCCATCCACCAAAATGTTAAGTGTAGAATAAACACATCTGCACAACACCCAGTAAGTGTGACCTTTTTGTTTCTGCATATTTCAGATAATCTCATTTGAAAGCAAGTGCCAAGAATTACAGTGCGATTTACCACTACTACCATTAATACTAAAAGCGCACACAACATCACGCACTCGGACGTGGAGCCCCGTGCCTTACTCATGCAGTGCTGTATGTTGTACTATAGATTTCATTTCGCGTTTCATTTTAAATAGGTCAATAACATAACAAAACATAACCTGAACTACTGCAATAATCTCTTCTCAATAACTCAGAGGGTTAAACATTTTTCTAACTATAAATGAACTAAATACATCTAATTAATCCTTAATCAAGTAACTAGATACGTAAAAAACAATGTCCCTTTAACATACATGTTAAACATGTAACACACAAACCTTTATACCTGCTCATATTTTAGTAAAGATATCCTGCATGAATGTTTGAATGCTGGTTTTGATAATAGGGTTTAGACAAATTTATTCTCATCACTGAGTTCTGTTTCTGTATAAGAGAGTTTTTGGTCTCCCCCAAATGGTCCATTCATGCCCTCAAGGCTGTCGTGTCATCTCCAATACTGTATGTGTACGCTGAGCAACAAAAATCTTTCCACTGTACCTGGGCTTACGGTGGAAGATAAATGATCTTAATACCACTCACACTGCAGAAATCACATGACAAAAGCACTCATGCTTTACAAGTGCCTCACGACGCAGGTACTTATAGTGAATGACCACTGAATTAGAAGGTAAAGGACAATTGCATAAAATTGTGCACAGAAATTGCCAAAAAAACAAGATTTGGACAAAAGTCCATTTTTAGGGGAAACTGTGGTCCTTGAAATGAGTTAAACATTTTCTCTGGTTGATGTAGTTTTCATTAGAATCAAAACCCTGCTAAGATTTGAGTGAAACAGTGAAGGCACTCGTGCAGTCGTGCAGAAACGACACAAAAAAAAAATTAAAGAATGACCTTTTAGGCATTTTTTTTCCCACACACTGAAGAAGTTTGATCCTGAATCAGTGCAATCTGTAAAAAATCAGGTTAGAAATTTTTTCTGAGCTCGAAATAATTTTTTTCACATCAGATCAGAGTGCTGGAGCAGGTAGGGTTAAGAGGCCTTGCTCAAGGGCTCAACAGTGGCAGCTTGGCCGTCCTGAACCTCTGACCTTCTGATCAGTAACCCAGTAACCCATAGTCAGTAACCATGTGCACCACCAATGCCCCTGTTTTAATTGGTTCTGGATTAGACTTTGGTGCAATGGAAGGTCATGTGATCTGATTATTCCAGATTGACCCTATGACCAGAGTAATGGGAGAATCATGGTAATGAGGGAAGCGCATGAAGCGATGCACAGATCATGCCTGATGTACACACATCTAGAAGCAGTGTTATGATGTGGGGTCGCTTCAGTTGGTCAGGTCTAGGCTCAGCAACGTTAAAAAGAAAGACCATGGTTGTAGACCCACTGACTAAGGAGCATGATTATTAATAAGTCTTGTGCATCGTAGCGGTTTATGATCATGATGAGGGATATGCTTAATTCCTTGTTTAACGGTGATGTTGCCAGTTTGAGCTGTCACTCCAGGAGCTCTTGTAAAAACCTCTCATACAGGATGTGGAGCAAATCCACTGCAATTGCATAATCGCTTTCCTCACCCTAAACTACTAAATCATATGCTCTAATAGATATTAAATCCTTTGGCTAAGTCCCTGGATAAATTTCCAAATCCAACTAAACTACTAAATAGTTTGCCCTAATTGATACTTAATCCATGGCTAAATCCAAACCTGCACAGTAACCTACTACATAATATGCATGAACAGATGAACTACACTGGATACTATAACGGATATGTTTATTATGGGAGTGTGTGACAGGTTCAGAGTTTCCACAGTCACAGGTGATGGTGCACCGATGGGAAAATCTGCAAAAATATAATTAATGTGAGAAATGAATGTGTCTGGAGTGCGCAGAATATTCTTTTTCTTTATTTTTACACATTCAATTCTGCACACTAAATTACTAAATACTGTAATATGCATTAATACACCTCCGGTCCCCAAAAAATGTGCTGTTAGATGTTAAATACGTAAGAACCTTTGTTTGGATGTAGTGATCAATATATTTCAGCTGTAAAGTTGGATTGCAAAGAAAGTCAGCAGAAAGCACAGCTACAGTATGTTTAATAGTGAAAATGATGAAAACTAAGAGGAATGGGTCTAAACAGCCATGTGGCCATAATAAAACCATTTGTTACTGAGACTAATCAGAAAAAAAGCTTTATTTTACAGAGAAGCATAAAGATTCAGTTATTTGTCACCTGGACCTTAGACCACAGTGAAAATGTTTTTTACATGTCCCAGTTAGGAACTAAGGTTTTAATTGGCTCTAGATTGGACGTTAGTAAAAGGGTCATGTGATCTGATTCTTTTAAATTGACCCTATTCCTGAGTAACGGGAACATCATGGTAAGAAGGAAAGCATGTGAACAGGAGTGTTGGAAAGACCCCAAATACTTTACTTTTCATTGAATAAATGAATAAAAATAGAGGTCTCAAGTTAAAATCCAGACCATGCTATAGCCATCCATGACTCAATGGCCATACACTCCATGTATGATGAACAGCATCTCTCTCTCTCTCTCTCTCTCTCTCTCTCTCTCTGTCAATGAAAACAACACTAGCAAATCATGAGCATCTGTGAACCCCTGTTTGCAGGAGGGGGTTCTTCTGAGAGAGTTACGCTGCCCTGTGAAGTAGCAGCATTTGTTCGGCCAACGTCACATGTCTCGAAGGAAGCACAGATTGGCTTTTACACCTTCTGGTTTGCTAGCTGTCACATGAGTGTTGGAATTGGGCAAATTTAGGTGAAAATAGGAAGAAATTAAATTATTATTTTACTATTTTACATATATGCTATAGGAAGCCATGTGGGTTCCAGCATCTCACTCTGAGAACCACTGACTTAAGCGAACACTAAAAGATTTTGCCCATCACCACCATAAAACTGACCACATTTAAAATATCACATCACAACAACATATTAATTAATTTAATTAAAGAGCTCAAGTTGCACATTTAATGGCAACTTTCATTGCCATATTGTTGTTTAAAAAATTATGGCCATATTTGACTTGAACTCAATATTAATTAGGGCCATGCCTTTATAAAAAATTATAATAACACTTTCTATAACTTCAGTAGCAAGTGATTGTACAGGACTGGTTGGAGTTCTGTTTTCCTTGCCGCTTCAGTAACAGTAGATTACGCGAGGCCCCTATGCACGATGCACAGCTAACTGTTAAGTGCAGCTCAGTTTTTATTTGCTCGCTAATCAGGAGCGGTTATACCCATTTATGTTCCCGTACAAAGATCTGAACTTGATTTGTTTATGCTGCCAGATGAATATCCTCCTGATGAGTCCTAGACTTTCCCCATGTTCACTGTTTCTCCCATTATTTACCATCTCACTATTAAAAACTAGAGCCTACTCGTATTGAAAGGCAACCTGGCATTAGTCCTGGAGAGGCTCTCTCTAAGGCCAGAACAACTGCCCACTTCATAATCAAATGTGGAAGATTACTCTGTGTATGGCTGTTCATCAGGAATAAGCAGGAACTCAAGTCCGGCTCTCAGAATTCACTAACAAGTGCGTGTTTCTCAATCAGCCATCCCTTTACACTTTTTAAAAGTGCTTTTAAAGTTTAGCAGGTAGTGAATCTTTCTAGTGGAACAATTAGATTGTTTTACTTTCTACCTGGGTTTATAACACCTGTAATGAATCATTTTCAATTCTAAGCTAGGGGAATCTAATTACGTCAAGACTGTTTGTAATTAGCAGCCTGTGTTCTTGCTGTTAGTCTCACTTGGTCAAGCTGCTTTAGCACTCATTCCCTAAAACAATACGTTTATGAGACGGTTGTTGCTGATCAGATAGCGCTGGGGTTCTCCATCAGATGGTTCTGCCATCTGTTTAGCCAGGGATGCCTTCAACTGTGAAATAACCACCCTCTTCAGTATGGATTAGTTCTATGAACCTATTTAAATATGACTTTCTTACTGTACAATAGCATTTTTGGATATTTACTACTAGCGTTAGTAACTGACATTGAGGGGGGAAAGAGATTATAGAAATGGTTAAAACGTTAAAGCTAAAAATAAGCTGATCAGCTTCAATGTAATCAGTCATATTATTATTTCAGGTTGAAGGCTAAACATATCTGTCTTTCTGTACATCAGAACTCTCTGCCTATCTTATTAATACAAAGAAATAACATTTTGCAAGGATGAGTATCTTACACCATGTTGATGCTGAGTTGTATTTTTACCATTTTCAGCCAAATGCACTCCCTGTTCAGTAATATCACGTAGATCTGATAAAAATTAAGTTTTGTCTTAAAACGACTCCAGCGCATTAAAATTCATTTATACCACTTCGGCGCTGTTATTTCAGCTGTAATAACAGAAATAGCAGTAAAAATATTCACTTTAGCTTTTCTAATTAATACTGTATCTCTTAGTGCAGGTGTGTGTTTACATTGAGCAAGTAGTTTATTAGTAGATTATTAAAACCGACACATAACTGTTCGTTACATCGCTTTAATCCAACATTTTGATTCAATTTATGGCTCAGGTTTAACGTCGGTCAGTACTGCAAAAGCTTAATTCAGTCCTGTCCAGGGATCAATTTGAGACGCGCCCACAGTGTAAGAGACGCGTAAACTTGCGGTTTCTAATCTGGCACGAAACTTCAACACTACACTACTTTCTGGGTTTGTTTTCAGATTGCCCAATGTATGAAAGGTAAAGATATCATTGAAAAAGCAAGTCCAGACAAAACCTTTCTTTTATTTATATAGCTAAAGATTTTTATTACTGAATGTTCAACTGAAAAAAGGTCCAAGTTTAACATTAATTATAAGCTTTTTTTTTGGTTTGGATTAAACCCATTCAATTCAGTGAAATTGGATAATTACTATACACACCTAATAAATATTATAATTTTAGGTTTAATAGTGTTTGATTTCAACCACTGTAACTAAATACATAATGAAATAAATTCCCCCGGCTCTGCTTAGTGATGTGATACTTTATTACTAAACCTCTTTTTTTATTTAAACTCAAATGTAATAGGCTTCCAAATAGTGCAACAGAAAACATTTAAATCTATCATCCAGAGATCAAAGGTATTAATTCACAGCCAGCTGTGGCAGGGAGCCCAAAAAACTAAATTTGCTGTACTGTCAGTGAGGACAAGATGAGATACACTCAATTTACAATCAATCACAGTGACACCAGCCAATCATGGGCCTCGGTGAGCTCATATATATAATGAGTGAATAAAAATGCTTTCCACTGTGTACGAATGCTGCACTGTTATATCCTCTGATATATATATATATTACTTACATTAGTGTAAGTTGCAGTTGGAAACATACGATAGTTTTGATCTTTTCAGGTTGGTGCCTCTCGCGTGGTAGCGGTAAGCTGCCTGATTAGCTGCAGATTAGAGAGGAAACATGGTAACATTTTCACAAGAACAAGTGGAATAAAAAGTTGTGAGAGAACTAAGTGGATATTTGAGGGGGACCAAACACTTAGAGAATAAATGACGTGTGTGTGTGTGTGTGTGTGTGTGTGTGTGTGTGTGTGTGCATGAGGCCTAAGGATGAGGAAGAAACCCCTCATGCCCTGGTAACACATTAGCATTGGAGAGATGACACTTATCAATGCAGATTAGCAACAACAAGTCCTCTGAATAAAACATTTCCAGAAACGCTTTACATATTCATAAAAGGTTTTCCAATTTTATGCTTTTCATTATCTTTATTATTATTAATGAGGCACAGATAATTATGTATACAGATGTGTTCTGTTAAAAGGGCATTTTTTTTCCATTGTTCCTCCAGACAGCTAAACTACTGCAGACTTTGTAGCTAATTGCTATTTTTAAGATTTATATATCACTTTAACTCAACCTCTGTAAAAATCTATATTCATTTGAAACTGGAAATATCCATCGCTGAATCCAAATGCTCAGCGTGTTATCGGCTCATGCAGGAAGACCCTGTCATGAAATATGCAAAACCTGCCTTTTAGTCGATCTAATGTTTTTCTTTCTTTCTGTCTTGCTGCTGTTCTGCCTCTCTTCCTTCTCTTCTTCTCTCACTCTGGCTTTCACCCTCTTCCCTTGCTTCCTCGTGGGGACCACGGCAGGGCGGCAATTGACTATCTTCAACAGCCAGGCAGCCATTAAGATCGGAGGCCAAGATAAAGGCCGACCATTCCAGGGTCAGATCTCAGGCCTGTATTACAACGGGCTGCAGGTGCTGAAGCTGGCAGCTGAGGGCGACCCCAGTGTTAAAGTGGAGGGCAACCTGCGCTTGGTGGGAGATGCGCCATCAGTAATGGCCACGGAGACCACTTCGGCAACGCCTCCAGCCGCCATGGACATGTCCACCACCATTATGGAGACCACAACCACCATGGCCACCACCACCACTAGAAGACAGCGCTCACCCAGCCTCAAGGACAGCATAACACAGGTGAGGGACAGAGTGTCAACAGCCTTGTGATCCATTGTAACATTTGGACTTGAAGTATAAATTTTATGTTTCTTTAATATTATAATATATTATATATAATTTTTTAGATTATACAAACTTTTTCAATTAACTCAACCAGTCAGTTTGTAATATTTTTTAATTCATGAAAAAGATATTGATATTATTTCATCACAACCTCCAGCACTATTTACGCATTTAAATGTAAAAGATCTTGCTAATGAAAAAGTTCAGTACTGTGCAAAAGTCTTGAGCCAGCCCTCATTTCGTCATATTTTGCTTCCAAAGTGCTAGACTGTCTGGAATTTTTTTAACAAAGTCACGAGGCAAAGTTCTCCAGGCTTCCTGAAAGACCCTTTTGTTGAGTGGGAAAATGAGGTTGCTGCTGAGGTTTTTACATAAACAACTTTTTTGTTCCTGTCATTTGGGCACTCCCCCATCAAGGCAACAACTACTTCAGGGTTGTCACGTGTTTCCTCTGCATATATTCAAACTGCTTGCTCATAACACGTGATACACGAACATCTTAATACACTCATAGTATAGCGCTACCTGGTCCATAAGTTTACAGATGTCCATCATTGGCTATGGGTGCCTCCTATCCCTCCCCCCGAGCAAGCTTGGCCAATCAACTGTCTTTATGCTCCTGGCTGAGGGAGGCTTCGAACTTGCGATCTCCAGACAATAGGGCAAACTTGTTACCGCTGCACCACTCGGGGGCTCTATAAGCACTTACATTTTTATTCTATAAAGGGTCACGGGAAGCCTGGAGCTTATCCCAGGAGACTTAGGGCATGAGCCATGGTACACCCTGAATGGGGTGCGGATTCATCACAGGGAGCACAGATACTGTACACACTCACATTTTCACACTTAAAGCAATTTAGGAACACCAAGCCTAATCTGACTGTGGGAGGAGACCAGAGTTCCCCACTAAGCAGGGGGAGAACATGCAAACGCCATGCACACAGACCCCGAGTTGGGACTCGAACCCAGATCCTGGAGATGCAAGGCGACAGTACTAACCACCAAGCCACTGTGTCGCCGCTGTATGTTTAAGCACTTTGCAGCCTGTCGCATGAAAGCATTTAATCCCATTTCTTTTATTTAATCTACATATTAATTTAATATGAAGAAATGTGGTCTGGCTCAAGATAAAATATATATATCATGCAAATTTGCATACTGTTTAAACAGTGAATTTATTCTTTTAGCCTTGTGCAGTGCATGAGATCTTCAAGACTATTGTTGTGAACGTTTGTTGCTGAAGTACAATCAAATCCTTCTAGAGAATGCTTCCAGACTTAACAGTCTTTTAGCATTGATCGCTGACTTATCTCCTGGATCTTTTTCTATACTATTTGATTATCCCTGTTAATCTCACTTCTATTAACTCCATCTTTGTCTATAACGTAGTTATATAGATGGATGGATTTCCCATTTGAGTCTTTGCCCCTTACCAGGTTTCTCCTTCACAATCTCAAATCTCAGACGGTTTTGACTCAGCGCTGTGACCTTTAGCTTAGTAAGTGTGATTCGAGCTGATTTAGAATTGTGACACAAATTTTATAAATGGCTAAGTGGTTAGCACTGTCACCTTGCACCTCCAAGGTTTGGGTTTGATTCCTGTCTCAGGTCTGTGTGCATGGAATTTGCACCGGGTACTCCGGTTCCCTCCCACAATCTAAAGACATGCAGATTCCCAAAATTGCCCATAGTGTGTGAATGCATGTATGAATGTTGACTGAAGGTCCTACCATGGTTGTAAGCATGGGAATAAATACAATTGACCCAAACTGCTCCACAATCAATCAATGTTAATTTGTTAATGTCATGGTCACCATAATTGTGGAGCAGTGATGGTTCAAATGGTTCAGGCTCTGAGTTTCTGATTAGAAGGTCAGTGGTTCAAACCCCAGAACCACCAAGTTGCCAGTTTGGGCTTTTGGACAAGGTACTTAACCCTGTCTGCTATCTGCTGACCCTGCACTCTGACCACGGCTTTCTTACTGAGAAGAAAATAAAAATATATTTCACTGTGCTATAAGGTACTGTACATGTGGCAAATAATTGGATTCTAATTTCCAATTATATACTAGTAAACTGGTGACAGGATCCTGAGCATCTAAGGCTCACCCATGCCTGCCGGAACCAAAAACAAAAAAATAACACCCAGTGTACCAGCCCACCATGCTCTGGGCTCAGCAGACATAGAGCCCGAGAGTGCCAACCCGGTCTCCGAACTCCCCAGATCCCAATTCGATTGAGCGCTCATGTGTTGCTCCAGACAAACAAGTCTGATCCATGGAGGCCCCACCCTGCACCAGAGAGCACCCAAAGGATCTGCTGCCTACGTCCTGATGGCAGACATCACAGCACATTTAGGTGTGCTTGAGGGGCCAGAGCTGGTGTTTATGAACATTTATGATTCAGACATCCAGCAAGCATGAATTTAAAGAATATTTTCACTAAACAGATTATGACTTGGTTAGAAATCATTATAGTCAGCCAATATAGGAAAGTAATCAACCTTTGTCTGAATATGAAGATAAGGACAGCACAGCAAACTTATTTAAATCAAAGCATCTGTTCACGACTTAAACTATTCATACAAACAGCACTCAAGTACGATTTCTCTGCCGCCAAGTTGAAGCACTGCTTATTTCCAAGTTGTAGCCAGTTTAAATCTTAGCCACAGATAATTTCATTGTGCACGCTTCCTCACAGTGTCAGCATTGTATCCGTTGTTGTTCCTCCAGCATGTCTGCTGAACTAAAGCATTCGGTCTCTGCGTTTAGTTGATGTAAACAGCTTGCTCAGCTTCATCTTGCATCTTGCAGGCGCAGAGAGGCATTAATGCGTCTCCTATTGATTGTCATATCTGGCATCATTCCCTTTGTGTCAATTCCCTTAATGTGGCAGCTCGGAGCAGAGCACGTTCACAGATCTTTGGTATTCTTCCCAGCATCTGAGGGTTTATTCATGCGCCATTCAACACCATTGATCAAGAGATGGGAACTGATATGAATAAAGGGTACGCTCAATAACAATCAGTGTCATTCTGAGCTGAACTGTCAGGCTCCATAAGAGACGGCACTTTGCATTAGAGTGAACGTGAACACAGACAGACCCAGATGCAGATCCTGTGCGTGTATGCCAAGAATCCTACTAATTCAGACTTCATTGCTTATAAAAAAGCAGAATAGCGAAAAAACGGGAATGAAATTGAGATGGCTTAGTGCCGAGGGGCTCCCAATACACAGCTGCTTTCTCTCTTCGCTTCCCAAAAAAGGTGAGAGATGGGAGAGATGTAAATGGGATTATGTGCTGTCGTTCATCCTGATGTCTGTGTGTATACAGATAGGATGGTGATAAAAAATTTACTTATGTCAAAACTGATAAGTGAGATGTTGAGGTGAGAAGTTGCAAGAGATATTATCAAGGGAGGAGACAGGTTACTGGATGAAATATGAATTCGATGTGCCGTGCTCGATACGGTGGGTGTATTAAAAAGAGTGAGAGAAAGAGAGAGAGCGCTAATGCAGCCTTACGCTAACACGCATGAGACAGTCTTGACGGGTTTTCACTTTATATTACTAAAGTACTCATACCACTTAGATATTCCTTCGGTTCCCAAGCTCATAACTATTAATATGAAGGTTTGCACTGTATAGTGCATATCTATGTAGCAAGCAGGCTCCACGTTTAAACCTACTGTAGCATTCTTGCTAATAAATTGTATATTACATCTTTATTGATAGTAGTAACATTTACATTACCAGCCTGAAGGGGCTCAATTGTCGCTCCTTTTTTTTTTTAAGTTTAATGTGACATCTGATCTTTAAGGCACAATTCTAATGTTTTCCAGTTTGGATCCGAGTCAGTTTCGTATGTTGTCCTAGATCAGATACGTACCCGATACATTGGTCATGTGACTTGAGGGAGAACTCCGGTCAGATCGGTTTTCATGCGATTTTTTTTCTTGCCTCCGCACCAGCAGCGTAGGGATTTTATAGCAGTGCTAGCAATAGCTGCTAAAACAGATAAAGCATGGCGTCTGGCTTTCTTCCTTCTTCTGGACCTCAACAAATACAGCTGACTAACCGCCTGCCGTCCTCCAGAGCAAAATCCACAGCATGGTTTCGCTGGAACCACATCCATGATGTGTTTCAACCCAGATGGCACCAGTGAAGACGTATCTCTATGCACATGCGTGCTGTTACAGAGGACAGTTGCATCCATCTTAGAGTCAGATAAAAGTCACTTTAAATGTGGACCGTCACAATATGCAAATCCGATCTGACCAAAAAATTGAGCTAGATCTGTGAAGGAAATAAAGTGTTAAGAGTACAAACCTGAACCACAGGAAGAATCCTAAATAGCTTCCTAAAACTTTTAGTGTACACTACCAAGCAAAAGTTTGAACACCCCTTCTAATTCCATGGTCTTTCCTGATTTGTATTTCTTTCTACATTGCTGTAAAACAATACTAAAGGTATCGAAAATATCAAATAATCTCCTTTGAACAGTTGATATTGAGATGTTTCTGCTACTCATGATCTGTAAAACTTTCATAACTGCTCTAATCTGAGGTGCTGTTTGTTAATTGGTGATTTCTGAGGCTGGTGACTCTAAATGATCTTCTCCTCTGCAGCAGAATTAAGTTTTGGTCTTGCTTTCCTGGGATTCTTCATGAGAGCCAGGTTCATCACGGTGCTTGATGAGTTTTGCAAAGGCACCTGACACAATACTGTTCTTGCAAGAATTATTCCATAAACAGCTGACCTTCGTGTCTTAAAATAACAACTGACTGTTGTTCTTGTTGTTACTTAATTACTTAATGCCATATGTGTTATTTCATAGTTCTAAATCCAAACCTGGATTACATGTAAATGTGGAAGAGGTTTGCAATTTAGTCGAAGATATCTAAATTTAACAATGATGTTGGCGAAACATATTTCTCATATTTTGAGAAGCTTCCCCATGGTTGGAGTACTCATGTATGGGGAAGAGAGCAGATCCTTCAAGTGCATCATGCCACCCTGTGACACAGCTTGACCAGCAGCTCAAAGCATGTGTTAGCCCTCAGTGTCTCTGGTTTTCAGCTGTCATATGGCGGGGAGAGCTGGGTAGGAATCGGCAGGAAAATAATGAGTAGAGTTGCACACTGGAAAGATGGCAAAGCTTCACAAATAACAAAGACAATAGAGCTATTTACAGCATGTAGGCAGTGGAATTGAGGAGAAACAGGAAAACAAGTATATTAGGTGAGTTCCAGTGTTGTAATCGTTGTTGTTGGACAAACAGTGGATCCGGATGTGACAGATTGTCTCAACAACAATATGGTTAATAGTTCCTTCTCTAATGATGCCAGTGTTTTTTGTTGGTGAACAGATTTTGCCCCATAAACATAATTAGATCATTAAATTAAGATCAGCGGTACGGTGGCTTAGCGGTTAGCACTGTCGCATTGCACCTCCAGGGTCCGGGTTCGATTCCTGCCTCGGGGTCTGTGTGCATGGGGTTTGGATGTTCTCTCCCACAGTTCAAAGACATGCAGATTAGGCTAATTGGCATCCCCAAATTGCCTGTAGTGTGTGAATGAGGTACCCTCTATACAGGATAAAGCGGTATAGACGATGAGTGAGTAAGTAAATTAAAATCATTTTAGTTGAGATGTAGATCAGATCTCATGGGACCCGACTAAAGCTCATGGTTTCTTGTCACATGCAGGTGACATCATACATTCAGACGCATAGCTCTCGCGACCAAGATAGGCCACGTTTATTGGGAGCTTGTACTGCACTGTGTGTCACATATCCCTTGTTCTTTCATTGATCATCTGCTTTATCCAGGTCAGGGTCGGGACGGTTTAAATGACTAATTTGTCGAAGTGGTAGTGGAATTAACGAACGTTGCCATATTGTGCACCTAACTCTAGCAAATGCTTTTAAACGACCTCCAGCTCGGTTTATAGGACTTAAAGAAGCCTCTGAAGCGCCACGTACGATTCAACTGTGATTAAGGCTCCGAAATGGACCCGAGTAAAGCGAGAGTTACGTTTATAATGCGGTCGACAAGATTCCGTTCGCACCCGCGGGATTAGAGCAATTTAAGTGTCCTCCGCCGGGAGAACTCCATGTTTGTCTTTGTGCTTGTGTCACAAATTAGTTATGGTGCGTTTGTCAGAACCGAACACACGTATCGAAATGAATGTAACCAGCGATTTCAGCACACTTCATAAACTTGTCTTATTAAACACAAATGCATTTGTGCAGAATTGCAGATAAGAGAGGTCCTCATTATGCTTTAATAAATGCAGCCAGGCAAACCTAACGCTGCAGCGTGTCTGTTAATGAGGAGCTTAGATTACCGCGTGCGCACTTAATCATAGTCAAAAGCGAATGTATTTTGGCATTTCATTTGTAACAAAAAAAGACAAAACACAAAAAGTCTTTTGTAGTGTAATGCACACTTTGATGATGATTATTTGTTTGGATTTTTTATTTTTCGTATGCATTTGTGTAAATGCGGTTGTAATCGAGTGAAGCGTTGCTTGAAGAATTAAAAGCTTACTGTATCCGTCTGTCTTTATTTCCATAATGATAGTTCGGTGGGTTAATAGAATAGAGGGACAATTGGAGTTTAATGGAGCATTTCAGATGTTTCAATGATATCAAAGCTAAGGATCTCTGTAAATTGTGATTATTTATTTCGACTCATTTTAGTAACGTATACAATTCTTTAAAGCTGTGACTCTTAGAAATGGCAGAGGAAAGCATATGGATTAGGAACAGATGAGTGGAAATTGAAGTTTTTTTTACGCCCCCGCTGCTCACAGTGCATGCTGGGAGTCACATGGAGCCAGAGACCTTTTTAGCCGGCACTGGTTTGGACTGTCTGCATGGTAATTCCATCAATAAATGGATGTCAGTCATGGCTGAAATGCTAATATTCATGTGCAGAATGAGGAGAGAATATTTGCATATATTCAGCTTGAAGCAGGCACTATCTTGATGAATGAGAACTATATTGAAGGTCACGATAATGTCCTTCAGGTTGCGGAATGGAGCTTGTCGTGCAAGAGCGGTACGCTTCAGGGCTAGGAGTGTCCTACAGCCTGCTGCACTGTTGATTGAATAAGCCTCTGCTGTTGTTGTTTACGGGCTTTGCTAATACGGAAGGTCATAGTCCACGCCGAGTCGGAATTTATTCTCAGGTTTTGGTATGAATTTTCTTGAGGGATGATTGTTGGGACTGAAAAAATAGCAATATTAATGCCACAATCGATAAGAATCCTCTTACACTCCAAGCCTGGCTTGTTAGGCGTAGATGATGTCCCAATAAACAACGATGTGCTCGTCCAAGTGGATAGCGAAATTGTTATGACCTCCTGATAGGAGCGAACAAACTGATGCATTAAAATCAGTCACAGCCCAGATCCAATTACATGTTTTATGAATATGAGGTGCATGTGCAGAATGATAATTTGCTTCCCGACTCCACAATCTGGGAAACAACGCACGTTGCGGCGTCGCTCTGTATTCTATAAATATGAATATATTGATGGTGACATGTGTAAACAGATGCATTTTGCGGCTATACCGTCTACCCGGGCACTAATAACACAATGACCTCATAAAACGAAACGTTCTTGTATGCACCCATGGACTGAATGGTCAACTAACATACCGCTGACATTTCAGAACTCTGATGACCTGTTGGTGGCGTCGGCCGAGTGCCCCAGTGATGACGAGGATCTGGAGGAGTGTGAGCCCGGAACTGGTGAGTAAACACAGGGAAAAGGTTTACAGCACTATGGCTCTTCAGAAGAGCTCAGGCTCCAGATGCACTCAGTACACACACTTCAGCCCCAACATATCTCCTAATAAATGGCTGGCTATTTGGTCTAGATTTTTGATGCGTTTAACAAGCAGCTGTCAAAATCGTTGATTATATGCCATCGTTTCTATAAAATGTATGTCTTATATATAGCAGCATTTCAACAATCCAGTTAAAAGACAGTTTTGTTTTTTTTATTCCTACTCGAATTGCACGCTGACCAAGAAATACATCGGCAAACTACCTAGAATAGTTGTTTTGGGAGCTGAGAAAGAGCTGAAATATGGACTGTCTGTAGTTTCCCTTCAGAAACTCTGCATTATATCACCATAGTCCCAGCCATGAGAGCAAAACCCTTGTTACAAACACAGTGTAGCTATAATAATGGGGTGTCCGAGTTATAGCCTACAGGGCATTTTGAACCTGCCAACAGTGTTTAACCATCCATCTGCAAAGCTTTTTCAACATAAAACCGAAGTTCCCGATGCTGTTAAGGGTGAAAGATCGAAGTTGAAAAGAACTAAAACACTGCAAGTTGTAGAAACATGAAATCGAACAAAAAGAAATGAATCAGTTCTTGATGCATGATCTTGCAAACAGTAACACTGTTCATAAGATCTTAATGCACAGATATACAGTACAGTTAGTCTCAACCGAGTCATCTGATCGGATGAGAGATATTCCACGAGTGCTGATATGGGGTATAACAGCACTGGGACGGTTAACCTGTATGTATCACTTCGCATCACAGGTGTTATATCTAATAATCGTTAATTACACTACTTGTCGGCCTCAGCGTGGGTGAAAGTAGGTCGGTACGGTCCGCAGTACTAGAAAGAGTGGAGAGCAGCTGCCTGCCAAAAATCCACTTTCAAATCCAGTCATGGAAGCACTTTCAGCGGGAAAACACATCTCATAATGTTATGTCATCTTAAACAACACTTTGATTTCTTAGTAACTGCTAATGAATCAATTCATTGAATTGCATCCGAGTCATCCGTGTTTTGCACATAAACGTAAAACTACACTAGCTTTTAATATTAGGCTGATTCCCAAATCCCCCTCTAACCCGATCAAGGCCACTACTTTAGTTAGTGTGTGGAGCATGGGATTGCTTTCCATTTACTACTATTTGGGATTCAAGCTAGGCTACATAGTACCGTTTAAAACTACTTTCACCTACTTTTTAACTGTTGGTCGCTAAGTGACAGTCGGCAGCTCCGCAAATAGCGGTTGAATTGGTTCCTTCAGTCGTGGAAAAGTATGTGTTGGCGGAGCAAAATTACTGGTTAAATTAACAAACAAATCATAACCTGTTGATAATAAACAGAATAGTAAAACTGTAAAAGCAATATCACACTCGAGTGCGTGCTGTTGTACTGAATATTAGCCATACTAAAATCTAAGCATTGAGACAGATCTGAATTTAGAACGAAGACATTCTTTTTTAATATTACAGATAGACTGTGGGCAGTGATTGCATATTTTTTCTCCATCTGGGCCGTATTAAAAAATTTTGGACACCCCTGCTGTAACACAACCACACCATTAATTCAGATAGTCATCAGCTTTATCGAATTAACATCTTATTCTGTTGCTGATTTATTCTATCACCCACACTTTTCTTGTTGTGCAAAGCCAGGCTTTCCTCACACGTCCGTGTTCATCACTATACATGAAAAAAAAAACAGACACTAAGTCTAAAATGTCACACTGTTATCTAGCCTGCCGAGGAAGATGTAAATACCATATGTTCTTAGAGCAGATTGAGAAGTGTGATTTATCTATATATACTTATATATAAAACACGTCTTTACAGTGCGGTGTTATAGTCACCTAGAGAACTCACACTTCTCAGTATGCTTTAAGAACACATGGTATTTACTTCATCACCCCACTTTATAAAAAAAAAGCGTCATTAACACCTGGTTAGTTACACATGAATTATACTTAAAGACAAAAACATCAGACTACAGTTAAAAACCCAAAACTAAAACCCTTAACTATAGAAAGAACCCTATTTCTATTTTGAGTATTTCGTGTCTGACATCTTCACACACTTGAGTCATTTCAAGATGTAGTTACTCAGCTATTAGAGATACAGTGTGAAGTGTGATGATCAAAGGTTCTTAGGATAAGGAAAGCTCATTTGCTGGCTTTTTTTTTCATAATTATGAACACACTGTAAATCAATGGCAGAAATAGTATTATACAGTAGAACCTTGGCATACAAATTTAATCCGATCCAGAGACGAGTTCTTAGGGCGAAATTTCGTATTGCGCAACGCATTTTCCCATAGGAAATAATGTACAGTAAATGCATATAATCTGTTCTAGCCCCCCAAAACTATTACCAATATTACCAATTTTCAACACTATACTCATATTTTCGCATATAGAAATGAGGAAAACATTTATAAAAGACATGTAAATTATGTAAAATATAAAATCAATAGACATTAAACCTTACTTAAGCTTGATTTATGATTCCCCATGGCATCGGCTGCTTTAAAGACAAAACTGTACTAACTGTACAAAACTGTTTTTATTCTTGCTAACATTCTCGGGACCCATCGTGTTACATTATGTCTTCACTAAATCTTGCACAAAATGCCAAAAAATAAACAAAAAAAAAAATGTAAACTTGGTTCGCTTGGCTTTCCAATAACACAAACAAGTTTTGAACGGCACCCGGACGCATGCGCGGCTTAACGTTTGGTTCAAATTGATTACGCGTCGCTTGTATGCAGAAAATGCTTTGTTTTCCGAGACACAATTTCTTGCATGTCAGTTCTTATGTAAAATTTCGTATGCCGAGGTCCCACTGTACAGCATTTAATACATTACAGAATTGTGTTATTTTGCATAATTGAATTCAACAATCAGTGCTCTGCTTTTTCCCTCTGTATTAATGTTGAGTTGACAGCAATGATCCCTTTAATAACAACATGAAGCTGTAAATCATGAAGCGAGACTAGCTCTGACTTATAAAAGGACCCAGATCCTGTTTATGTGTGTGCGCGTGTGTAAGGGGTTGCTCGTAATCATCACCCAAAGCGAACGCTTGGGTTCAGTTCTCTGGTAAACGCTAAGTCCCCTGTGTGACGAGATTACAGCAGAGGCATTAATTAGGGTCAGAACGTTCTGATCACATTCTTTCCAGCAAATTTATTAACACATCCCAGTGTTTTATACTGGGAACACTGAAATCCTATAATATCACAATCAGACTACTGCCATGAATAGACTTGACTTAATTCTAATGACAAATTGACATGCGACTCTGCCTCCAAAGCTTATTGATTTGTCTTTCTGATGTATACATTTACAATTGAATGCAACCAACCGCTGGAAGATCAATCACAAATTTGCTTTCAGCTTTATAAGCTTCCCCCCCCCCCAATACTATCGATCTATCTGAATGAAAAAAAAAAGACTTGTATTCTTTTAATGTCTTTATCTATAACTATATTTGTAACTACTGTAGATTGGCGAAATATAGGGCAACAAAAAGATGTTCAGATGAATATATAAGGGGGAGGAAAGTTGTATGTTTAAGGGATCATCTTACACAGCTTTCTTTTGTGTAATTTGCTTTTTTTCCCCATGCAAAAATCATCCGGCCTATTTGTCGATGTAAGTGATTCAAACTCCATGGTTTGTTATTTTGCTATACCAAAGAGGAACCAGGAAGAAGCTTATTGTTTATTCAAGCTGTTACACATGCATCTGATCTTTAACAATCTACATTTGAAGAACATATGATAAGATTATATTAGTCAGTATTTATTTCTTATTATGAATATTATTGTTAGATAATCTCTTGTTTTTGTAGTTTAGTGTTAATGAGATTGAAGTGCTGGTTTCTTGTTCGGACACTAATTCAGGCTCCTTACTGTCTTTTTTTCTGTATTTTCCACCACAGGAGGTGAATTAGTGTTGCCCATAATTACCATGGACACCCAAGACCCCCAGTCTGTGGCCCCTCATTACCCTGCACTCCCCCCGCCCCCTACATCCCTGAGCCCCCTCCAGACCACCAAAGAGTCCCTTGTTCTGTCTGAGCCAAGGCCACCGTGCCCTCCAGACCAGGAGGACTGCGGCGAGCCCATGGAGGTGTCAGCCTTCGGCTCGGGGGAGATGACCGAGTCCGATGACGAGGACTTCTATAAAAACTCCCCGATGGTCACTGATAGGACAGTGCTGCCTCCTCCACCTGGTGTGGGCAAAAGCGGAGGCCAAAAGCCTGGTGCCCATCGCCCTCACGCTCACCCCGCCCCCCCTGACCCGACAACCCACCCCGACTCGCTACACATCCCTGCGGGTAAAATGAACACCCGTGACCAGGTGCTCCTCCCCCCAGCCCCGTCCTCCCGTCTTACTCCGGGACTAACTTACCCGCCCGATTTCCCTCGTGTGCCCACAGCTCGGCCCTCGGCTTCCGTAGAGAGGGGCCTCCCCGGTGCAGTGGAGGTGATCCGCGAGTCCAGCAGCACCACAGGAATGGTGGTGGGTATCGTCGCAGCAGCCGCCCTCTGCATCCTGATCCTCCTGTACGCCATGTACAAGTACCGCAACCGTGACGAGGGATCCTACCAGGTAGAGCAGAGGCGTGGCTCCGGCAGCGAGAGCAACGGCGCCGTGGTCAAAGAGAAGACGCCGGGCTCGACCGCCTCCATGTCCAAGACCGTCGCGAAGGGGAAGAAAAACAAAGACAAGGAGTATTACGTCTGAGAGAGGAGTGAGAGAGAGAGAGAGAGAGAGAGAGAAAGATGATGGGTTGATGATTTTAGAGCGTAAATCACCTCCTCTTCATTCTCATCCGCAAACATTTAAACCTTTGGTGGAATTTTGAAAAAGTCACGAGGCAGTCAAGTGAATCTGGAAAGAGGGAGCGGTAAGGGAAGCCACTAATGATAAAGGAAGCGAATGGCCGTGTCCCGGGTGTCGCCGTACATCGCCATTTTAACCTTATTTTATCCCCTTTTGTGCCTCAAGGAGATCATCCATTACAGTCTAGATGATGAAATGTCATTCATTCTCTTCGCAATTTAAAATTTGCCGTTTCCAGAGCGCAGGAATCTTTAGAGGTTAATGAATCACCATGGAAAAGGAGAGAACTCACACAACACTAACTCATCAGCAGTCCTCTCCGGTGTCTGCTGCTTTCTGAATCCTTTTGGCTAATTTTAATGTGAAATCGATTATATCCTGCAATTTGAACTATATAAAAAATGTAATTACCCTTGATGTCATTATTCACACTGAGTGGTAAATAGTATGTGAAGTATCAGGCAAGCAAATGTTCCTGTTAATTCACTTCTCTTTTTTTCAGATATTTAATTATGCGCTCGGTAAGAAAAACAGGTCGGCAGCTTTTACGCTCAATATTTCTGTGACCACATTTCCCTCGTAACAGGGTATTAGAGAAAGAACAAAAAAGTTCAGAGTTTGTGCTGTGTCCTTTTTTGGCCACCTTTAAGTGAAACAGGAGTGCTAATTAGCTGCATGTGTCCTTTAAGGAATCTACGATTCACCTGACTTGTTATGCATTTTAAATGTAATTGTAAACACGGTGAAAGCGTTAGCCGAGAGGCTAATGTGTAATTGTGACCCTTTGACTGCTACGTCTTACCATATTTTCTGGAACCACTTCCAATGTCCTCTTCTTAAAAATGTCTTCATAGTTATGTACTAGCATTACTGCACCATGCAATTTGGTCTTGCATTTGCATTTTCTTAGGGATGCATCGATACCGTTCAGATCGAGTACAGGTTTTTCTCATATGTGTTGGAACTAATACTGAAGAAAAAAAGATATACAGTAATGGCATTTAAACAGCATCTTATCATAGAATGAGAGTGAAGGTGGTCCACCTGAGTGGAACTGGAATGTGACTCACAAGCAACTCTAAGTTAATACACCACAAGCTCTCAGTGCTCGCAGAACTGAAATGCTTAACCACTTACGACGGTTTCTCTGCACGCCTGCTGAATTAGTCCATTGTCGCAAATTCACTGCACTTTGTAATCAATTTTAATGACAACACACTGCTTGCTCAGGTCAACTGCCCATTGTGTTCACTCACTCATCGTCTATACCACTTTATCCTGTATACAGCGTCGTGGGGGACCTGGAGCCTATCCCAGGGGACACCCTGGACAGGACACACACACACACACAAACTCACTTTCATTTAGGAACGCCAAATAGTGCATGTCTGTGGGAAGAAACCGGAGGAAACCCACCAAGCACAGGGTCAACATGCACACAGACCCAAAGCGGGAATCAAACCCAGACCCTGGTGTTGCAAGGCGACAGTGTTAACCACTAAGCCACCCCCATTGTGGTCTTTTATTATTATTATTATTATTATTAATCTTTAGACCACCAAGTTTTTTAAAAAACTTACAGAATCCTTTTTTTTATGACTACATGTGTAATGATGTTGTCTCGATGTCGATGGCTCACTTTCACATACTACTGCTGCTGCTGCTGCTATCACCAGACTCTGAATCACTGTCACTAAAGCTATGCCTCTAAAACATAATCTGAGTCAGAATCACCCAATAATTCATCTTATACTTTAGCTGTAATGAAACATTTACTTCTACGTGACATTTTTTCTTTACACATACAGCATTTCAGTAAACATAAATCTGCTGAACACTCAAACTGAAAACCGATCTGTTCACTAGACAGAACACTATGACGCCCTTTTCTGCCTAAAATATCCTCGGCTACGGAGTTCCAATAAAACCCAATACGATATCGTAATAGCCACATGAGATCATTTATTTACATGAGACAGAGTAACGTGTAAACGGGGGGTTACTGCTGGAATATCTTAAGAGGTTTAGGCATCTGTGGCCTTCTAAGGGTTAAAGATACTGGGCCGTCATTAATACAACAACATGCACCAAATCACTTAGTATCAGGTGATATCAGATGCTCACATGAGAGCGCTTTCATGAATAAGACTTCAAGTAAGTAGGTAAGAGATAGCAGATAACTGATTCTGTACACCAGTATCAGTATCGATGAATCCCTAATATGTACATCAGATAAACTGTACTAGTAGTAAAGTGGTGTTTTTTTTTTTATACAGCGGTACCTCGGCATACAAATTTAAGTGAGTTCTAAAGGCGAGATTTCTTATGTGAAACGCATTTTTCCAACACTTTAATTATATGTTTGCATAGAAAAACAACCAAACATTTAGAAAATGCATATAAATGAAGTAAAACCTTAATTTATGATTCCTCTTGGCACCGGCTGCTTTAAAAATGAAAACTGAAAGTGGCTCTGTTTTCTTTTTGCTAACATTCCTTGTTAACATTCTTGGCACCCATGTTGCTATGTCTTCACTAAATGCAAAAAAAATCCATAAAATAAAATAAGTGAACTTGCTTCTCTTGGCTTTCCACAGACGCGAACAAGTTTTGAACGACTCCCGGACATATGCACAGCTTAGCCGGCGTTCGTTTCGTTCGCTCGTTCGCTCGTATGCCAAAAATGCCGAGGCTAATTTCTAATAAGGTGAAGATTCATGAGACAGGGCGTTTGTGTGCCAAGGTAACACTGTATTTACTTTCCTGCCATTTGAGAGACGACCCTTATCCAGAGTGTCTTATTAAATATTTAAGCAGTTGAGGGTTAAGGGCCTTGCACAAATGATAGCATGGTGATGCTAGGGGTTTGAACCTGTGACCAACGTGTTAACCAATGAGCTACCACTTCTGTCATCTCCTTGAAGCCTTTACTAACTACAGTCCCAATATAAAACCCTCCATCAAGCCTGGAGATGTTCTGTCCTTGTAAACCAGTTATAATTTATCCAGGTTTAATGTTAAAACCCTGTGATTTACTTATTAGTGGTTTTTATTTGAACAGTTACTGATGCTGTGATGGTGATGGTGAAAATATTCTCTATCACCACAATATCAATATTTTAGCACCTACTGTAGCATATCACCTTTTCAGACACATACGGATATCACAATTAGACTAAAAAAGATATCTTCCCATATGGGGGGAAAAAACAGTGTCTTATGGTCCAGAAAATATGGTAGTGCTATTGTTAGGTTGAAAGATTATTGTTAAAGTGTGAAAGAGCTGAGCGCTGTCTCTCTCTCCTTCTCTCTCTCTCACTCTCTCTCCATGGTGCTAAGATGTTCATTATCTATTAGGCTACTTATCGGTGTTCCATGCATGACGTATTTACATTTAACTTTCGGCAAAGAGCGTTGTTCGATATGGAATCGTTAAGTTGATCATCGTCGGTATGACTCTCAGCTTGTTCCTGGAGGGATTCACAGCACCACCTCATCATGGACGAACAAAAGATCTCGGCTAAAGAAACCTAAGAGAGCTGGAGCAGTTAGCATCAATTTAAAAAAAATCAATAAATAAAAACACTGTATTTATGTAAATACAAGATTCTGTGGACATTGCTGACACTACATCAGGATACAGGTTTGTCCGTATGCGTGTGCGCGTGAGTGTTTCGTCCCTGTTCGTCCTCTAGCATGAGAAAGACTGAACTAGACTTTGAGACATCTTTCTCTGCCCCTTTACTCTTCAAGAAACAAAACTAGAATCTGACGCCTACCGAATGAGACTGCAGGAAGTGCACAGTGCTCAGAGGGAAGTCATGTGTGGAAAACTTTTCCTTTGCATCTTCGCTGTGGAAAAAAGAAAAAAAAAGGAAACGTTCAACAGTACGTGTCAGAACGCTGGCTCTCCTATTGCCCTGTTGCGAAAGAAGTGGGGAAAATGTAACCTGACAACCGAGAACTGCTCTGATGAAAAGCATTTCTGTATAGAGCTACGGGAACTCAAGTTAACAAAGTCTACGTTTTTTTTATATATATATATATATATATATATATCTAAAGAGGGCGTATCCCTGAAAAGAGAAAAAAAATGGTGTAACGTCTAGATATTTCTCACAGTCAATGATTATGATTTTACCGGAATCGGCCATACTTGTTATCAGGAAGGGTCTGTTATCCTTACCGTCCACGCAAAATGTGGTCTTCACAACAACCATCATCCCAGTCACATGAGGTGATTATTTTTTTTTTTCAAACGTGGAATCGTATGAAATTAAAAATGTTTGCAAATCTTTATTCACTTTCTTTAAATTCCATCAGGAAAAAGTATTTATCCATATTTCCCAATTTTCTTTTTTTTTTTTTTCTAGTACATTGTTCAAAAATGTATTGATTTTTTTTTTTTTTACATGATTGCCATTTACATAGAACAGTCAGAGTATATTCCCATTCTTACTTAATGTTATTGTAAAGTGTTCCCGTGAGATGAATTTAAATATGTGTACATTGACAGAGGAAAAAAATACACTTGGTTATATACTTCTTACAGTTTGGGTTTGGTGTGGTCTCTCTCTCTCTCTCTCTCTCTCTCTCTGATGTTGTAGTATGGTGGCATAAGAATTGCATAAGTATTTTCTCAATAACACATACAAACACACACTTTTACATATTGATCTGAAATTCATTTCATTGGGATTATGAATCTATAGAAAAATATCCTATAATATTGAAGCAAGTGGAAAATCAATCCATATCCAGCCCCTCTTTCATTATCAACATCTGCTCGGATCTATCACAGGGATTCTTGGGGCACAAGGAGGTGCCGACCCATTGCAAGGAACAATTACACCCACACGCATACAGTATACAATCATACATTATGGGCAATTCGGAAGTGTCCTTTAAGTGCCTGCAATGTGTGTCTTTGAACTGAAGGAAAAGAAAACTCACAAAGCACAGAGAGAACATGCAAACACACACACACACAGACAGGTGGCAAGCTTCAAACCCTTATGAAATACAAGAGGACAGTGCTAACCACTGAGCCACCGTGCCAGAAATCAATAGAGCTTGCAAAATGAAAAGTCAAATAATTACTTGAATGCACACAAAGTGTGTGCAATTGAAGTGTCATGTGAGGCTCAATATAATAAATACAGCTGATCCTGGAGAAACATCATTAAAGAAACGGGATCATGAAGCCCAAAGAGCTACATACAATCATACAATCCTGAAGTTCCAATCAGGGTTCTCTAGAAATAAAAGAGCCCTATGTAAAATTTTCTTTTGTAAAATGGAAAGCATAATGCACAACACAGCGCATCCACTAAACATCACAGACTCGGTAAAGAGGGCAATTAATCAGAGTATCAAACGTGGCATGAATAATCATGGATCTGTGAAATATGACCACAGGATTGACGGTGCTAACAAAACTACAGCCTTGTACCCTCTCTTTTAATTCTGTTTTATGTGTAAAAACATGATAAAATCATCTCATCATTGTGGGTCTCAGTATTAGGTGTGCAGACCTCTATAAAAAAAAGAAGTCGCCAATCAATAGCTTGTAGATCCACCTGTAGCAACAATAACTTGAAGTAATCATTTTATCAGTCTCTTTTAGCTCATTCTTCTTTACAACATTGCTTCAGTTCATTGAGGTTTCCGGGCATTCGCTTATGCACAGCTCTCTAAAGGTTCCAACACAGCATTTCAATTGGGTTGAGGTCTGGGACTTTGACTAGGTCGTTCCAGAACCCCGCCTCTCTCCTTTTTCAGCATTTCTGATATAGATTTAATGGTGTGCTTGTGTAATTGTCCTGTTGCATGACCGAATTTAGACCAAGCTGTCAGTCAGAAGGCCTCACATTTTCCTCTACAATGCTTTGGTATACAGAGGAGTTCATGGTCGCCTCAATGACTGCAAGGTGCCCAGGTCCTGTGGCTGCAAAAAAAAAAAAAAAGAAAAAGAAAAAGCCCAAATCATCACCATCAGCTGAAATGCTGTTTGGTTTCACCAAATATGGTGCTGGGCATTGAGGCCAAACAACTCCAATTTAGACTTTTCACAGGACATTGTTCGAGAAGCCTTGTGGTTTATTCAGATGCAGTTTTGCAAACCTAAGTCGTACATCCATGTTCTTTCCAGGCAGAAGCGGTTTCTCCTGGCAACCCTACCCAGCAAAACGTACTTGTTCAGTCTTCTTCTAATTGTGCTTTCATAGACTTTAACATTAAATATGCTCAGTGAGGGTTGTAGGGTCTGAGCTGAAGCTCTTGGGTACTACAAAGTGGCTGCTCTGGTTTAAGAGTCCTTTTTTATTGTCATCAGTCTCCAGTCTGCTTGTGAATGATGCTACAAGCTTGGCACACCTTTCTTTTGGACGTTTCTTCCAATCTTCCTGCCAGAATAGTTCAAGCTCAACCAGGTTTGATGGGTACTGCCATTTTCAGGTCTCACCAGAGTTGCCCCATTGGGTTCATACTCAATTAAGTGTTAATATTCTGGCTGAGCCATTTCAGGACTTTTACAGAGTTGTTCTGAAGCCACTCCTATGTTTTGTTGAAATGTAAACCATCGCCCAAGCCTGACATCCTGAGCTCTCTGAGCATTCTAGTCTCCCAGTCCTAGTTGCAGAAAAACATCCCCCACCGCACGATGCCACCACCACCACCAGCACCGTAACTGCCTGCATGGATGATATTAGCAAGTTTATATGCAGTGCCTGATTTCCTACACACATAGCGTGAGGAATTATGCCATCAGACCAGAGGATTTTCCTTCTCATGGTTTAAGAGTCCTTCAGTTGCTTTTTGGCAAAATCCCAGCAGGATCTCATGTTATTAATGGCTTCAGTCTGGCCGCTCTACCAAAGACGTCTGATTGGCGGATTGCTGCAATGATGGTTGTCCTTCTGTAAGGCTCTTCCATCTTTACAGGGGACCTCTGGAGCTCATTCATAATGACCCTTGGTTACCCACGGCTTTGGCCTGGCAGCCAGATCTGGAAAGACTGTTAGTTTTTCCAAGTCTCTTCCAATTGAGAATGATGGAGGCTACCATTCTCTTGGGCAGTTGCAATGTTTGAGAAATGTTCTTGTATCCTACCCTAGATCTCTGTCTTGACACAATCCTGTCTCGCAGGTTTACAGATCATTTTCTCTACGTTACTTGTTTTAAGTAGAGACGTTATATGACCCTTAACAATTAGGCAGTTGAGAAACTCCTCCAAAGCTTTTTTTTCTCAGTTCAGAAGTTGTATATGCATGTTAATAATTATATACAACCACTAACTGATTAAAAAACCTTTCTTCCCACATACATCACATTTTGGCCAGTGCAGTTTGGACTGTAACTCTTTCAGAGATCAAAGAAGAAAAACACCAAAAATGGCTGATCTGGGTGCAAATAAAATCACTGCAAATGATTACCCAAGGTCCCTGAGAAACATAATCCTGTCCGAATAGCACTTTTGTCTTATATTAGCTGAGACATTACACATGTTGTGTTAATACAACTTGCCCTGTTACATGTTGAATGACAACATGTCTTTCAGTTCCGCTTGCAAGTTTTAAAACTGTAGAGCCATGCACTTTATTGCATCCTAGTTTCATCATCTGTTTTTGTGCTATAGATGGAATTGTGGCCAGGATGTAGCCACAGAATAGTGATATAAAGCTCTCTACATACTTCCTTTCACAGCTCCAAACTGAGGATAAGACTTTGAACTTCTGCAGTTATGAGCTTGTACAATATGAAATCCTGACTTGATCTACAAAAATAGATATTAGAAAATATTTCTATAAATGCTACTTTACCATTAGGCGGGTTGTAGGCACACGCAGCAGGTGTTTGAGGCAGAATATTCCTCCAGATCAGCTTTGAGTATGATTATGCAGGCAAAAATAAAAAAGTCAGATAGTGAATCACATGTCACGATGAAACACTCCACATCAGTACATGAGACATGATAAAATATTTCAAAATAATAATAAACTGATTCACTGACTCTGTGTTTTTGGTTTTACACAAATGTATCAAAAAGTGGTTCAAAAGATATTTCTACAGCAATAGATATCACCAAGGCAACTTTCGCATTGTGACATTGTGCATTATCATGCCGAAAAATACTAGAAGGTAAATTGTGGCCATTAAATGCACTAATGGTTGATTGTATTAACAGGCCCAAAATGTGCCAAGTCAACATTTCCCGCACTCTTACACCACCTCCACCAGCTTGGCCTGTTGACACAAGCCATGGATTTATGATGTTAGTGCCAAATTCTACCCTACAGTACCACCTGTGTGCCTGAATTTATCACACTAGGCAACGTTTTTTCCAATGTTCAACAGTTTTTTTGTTGTTTTTTTGTGGGTCTGATCCACAGTGTCAACTGTCTAATTCTGTCTGACAGAAGTGAAACCCAACATGGCCTTATGCTGTTGTAGGACATTTGTGAAGATTCAACTTGTTGAGATGCTTTTCTGCTCACAACAATTGTCCGAAGTTGTTATATGACGACTCAACGCCTTCAATTACTGCATTGAAGGGGATCTATTATGCAAAAATCACTTTTTTAGTAATTTCTAGACAAACAAATGGGTCTTCAAAAATAATGCGAAAAAAAAATCCCTGTCTTTAGGACATTTTGTGACCTCATATAAGGAGGGCTCCTCCCCTGACATGTTCCCTGCTCTGCTCAGCCATACTGTTCTCCAATGACACATGGCTCACCTGTAGCCCAATTACATACACAGGAGCAAAACTAAGGGAGAAAAAAATGCATTTTTGTGAGGTATTTCAGCCGGAACATTATCAAACACTGTTTAGGGGACCTTTAAATTGTCTGTCTCAAGAGACGCATCTAGGCTGTTTAATAAGACAACACTTCTATACTTTATTCTTAAGTAAATTGACTATAATTTCATCTTAAACCTGCAGCGTTATTAAAGCAGACCAAACACTCTGGCTTAGTTCCAGATCATTTGTCTATTCATTTTAATCAACTGCAAACAAATTCACAGAAGTCATGGAAACAACACGTTTGCTCATATGGACAATGAGATTTTAATGTAAATGTGCTAATGTGCTAAATACTGCAGAGTCATTGTAAGTTTTTTTTTCGCCCATACATCACTCCTCTCAAGCCATTAATCATCACTGCTGCAGTTTCTGTTCACCTCTGAAACAGTCATTTCACAAGCTGAGGTGTGAAAGTGTGGATGTGAGATTTGCGGTTAGGCTGAGAGGGTCCAAGCTGGTGAGTCATGATTGAACTATCTCCTGAGTTCCAGGGCTGTTTTAAAATCTCTTGTTGACTAACTTTCATTACTCAGAAACACAAGTCATAAGGTCACAAATGGTAGGCTTTGCAAGCCAGACTTCAAGCTCTAACCACACAGTTTTGATAAAGTTGCAGAAAAATTCAGCTTCATATGACCAAGATTTCTAAGTTGCAATGAAATGAGATGCAGGAAGCAGGAGACCCTGAATATACAGTGTATATATATATAGACCCTGAATATATATATACACTACCGTTCAAAAGTTTGGGGTCACTTTCTAACTCCATGATGGTTCCTGATTTTTATTTCTTTC
>JAQMYJ010000011.1:6083972-6096763 GCA_030014305.1 Clarias laeviceps | reverse complement strand
AAAACAAAGAAATTTGCAAGTGACCCCAAACTTTTGAATGGTAGTGTATATATATATATATATATATATATATATATGGGTTAGTTGTTCTACTATTGTCAAGTGCAAATGCAAAACCCATCAAGCACCATGGTGAAACTGGCTCTAATAAAGACCTTCTAATGAAGACCCAAGAAAAGCAAAACCAAAACTTACCTCTGCTGCAGAGGAGAAGCTCATTTAGAGTTATCAGCAGTTATTTAGAGAAGTTCATTTAGAGTAAATCAGCAAGTAACAGGAGCTCAGATTAGAGCCGTTATGAAGGTAGCAGACACATCTCAATATCAACTGTTTAAAGGAGATTATTGGATAGTTTGGAATGCCTTTAGTATTGTTTTACAATTTAGAAAGAAATAAAAATCAGGAATGTTTTACAACAAAAAGTTTCACAAATTTTTTAAATAAAGTTTGACATCAAGATATGATAGTAAGAATACATTTTCCCCCTCGTTCTTTGTTTTAGAAGCTTTAAACCCCTACGTTTTAGACAAACCACGACACCGCATTTCTAAGCTGCCTTTCTGTCGACAACATGATCAGTGAAGCAAAAGTATCAGCCTACGCTGTGAGTGAACTAAATGTATTCAGTGGATATTTGGAGAATGTTGAGAATGTCAAGAAAAAGGATGTTTACACTCTTACTGCTACTGCAGTTACCACCGCAGGATTGAATTACAGGTGTGCACAACATCTGTTATACTTAACATCTGTTATACGTTTTGTAAAATATGCTTGTCTATTGTGCGATTTGGATGTTGTGCAAACATATTATATACTTAACAAAGCTATGTGGAATATTATAATGTAAGCAGTGTTGTAAAATTAGTTAGCAGTGCAACAGTCTGTTCTCTGCTTTAGTCTACTACTGCTGTTATTTTAAAATCTTAGAGCATATAGTACATGGTGAGTTGATGCACAAACGGATGTCAAACACCGCATGCCTGTACTATAATAGGAAGCTACAGAAGTGAAACTAGAGGAGGTAGAGGAGAAAGCAGACAATGCTATAAACTGAAACTTGTATATGGTTTATAATATTTCTCATCATCTGCAAATATCTTTGTAATATAAAAGGTTTTGTATGCAGCAAAACACAACACTTTTATTTCCTTAAACTGATTTTCTATCACTGACTTACTGCAAAATTACACTCCCAGCGTGCTGTATGGTTTGCTATATTTTTATTAAGACTAAAGCAACACATTATTGATACTAAATTGCATACTGACATAAACACAAACACAACTACAGGCTGATTTATCTATTGTGAAAAAAAACTGTGGGAGATGGAGTTATTGCTTTGTGCCAAAATGACACAAAAATCACACTGAAACAACCTGCATGTTATTTGGACACGTAGAGGAAACTAAAGAACTTGGAGGAAACCCATAGAAAAGTGCACACAGTTACTCAAGTGTAGAACCGAACTGACTTTGCAGCTGTGAGTCTGAGATGTTTCCCACTGTGATTCCTGGTCAATGTTTCAATCCAATGTCCACTGTATATCAGAAACATTTAAGAATCTAAAACTTGTGACCATCCAAGCATACAAAACATATCATACATACATTCTGTGAAGTGTAGAAAAAGCACCAGAGGCTATAACTAGTGAATACTTGTAGTACAAAGATGTACGGTATGGGAAAATGTTTATTGCATATTTGGAAAATAATCAAATGATAAAAATGAAATGCATCTACACCCCCCTAGTAAAGAAAACAACTGAAGATTTTTGAAATTACTGGAATTAGGTTAATACCTGTTTGATACATTAGTAAAATCTGGAAAGATAGTGCTGAACCATCAGTGTTCAACAAAAATCTGTGATTGAAGATCATTCAAATGCATTGGTGAGGTTGAAAGATTAGACTTTGGAGCAATGGAAAAAGGTCGTAGCGATGCACCCATCATGCATAGTGCAGTAAGTACAAGCCTCTGAATGCAGTGTTATGATCTGGGTGGCTTCAGTTGTTAAGCAATTAGACCCAGCAATGTTATGTGGCAATAAAATGAAGTCAGTTGAATATGCTGAATAAACACATCACATCACATAACTGAGTATCACATCAGTGGAGGGTTTTTTTCTTCCCTGATGGAATGGGAATATTCCAGGACTTAAATTGTAAGTGTTTCTGGGAGCATGATGAATCATTTTCATACATGAACTGACCATCCTGCAATCTAAGCTAAATGTAGTCAAAGTTCAATTCAATTCAATTCAATTTTATTTGTATAGCGCTTTTAACAATTGTCATTGTCGCGAAGCAGCTTCACACAATCAAAAGAATTAAAAAAAGAATTACAAAAGTTTGTAAGAAATG
Organism: Clarias laeviceps; assembly: GCA_030014305.1. NCBI lineage: Eukaryota > Metazoa > Chordata > Actinopteri > Siluriformes > Clariidae > Clarias > Clarias laeviceps. Next base: position 6,094,403 of record JAQMYJ010000011.1, on the reverse strand, counting down.
TGAATGTGCATGAATCAAAATGGTCAGATGGTCCCTGATGAACAAGCCGAGGGCGACAGTGGCAAGGAAAAACTCCCGGAGATGCTAATAGGAAGAAACCTTGAGGGAACCAGACTCAACAGGGAACTCATCCTCATCTGGGTGAAACAGAGAGCAGGAATTGATCTGCATTCATACAGTGTGTTAGGTGGCAGGCAGTTCAGCATAACAAGTTCAAAGTTCACAATATCTTTTAGGCCAGGCAGTATACTGTATATGACTTAAATATATAACAGTCATATATAAACAGAAAGTTGTGTTATTCTAACCTCATTGTATAATGCAGACTAAGTGGAGGAAACACACATTCTTGGATTCATCTGTATTTTTTTTTTTAGAAATCCACAAGTCTTGCACATGCCACATGCAAATAACATATTTGTGAACCAATTTTTATTGTGTGGAATATCAGAATATCTGTGCATCTCTTTTTATTTTGTTGTTGATCTTGTTATATTTATGTAAATAATTTACTGCTGTTTATTCGAATCTTGTTTTGGTTTTGTGAATCAAATATTTTTTTGCAAATTATACAAAATAATAATAATAATAATAATTCCAGAACAGAAGTGGACTTTTCAGCTGGAACACCTGGAGGCCAGTGTGATCGAGACAAATTGTTTATTTGCCAATTTTCTACTGTTTACAGAGTCACCAATTACCCAGCATTCTAAATAAAGGTTTTGGTATCTATCCTGAGTGCTGAATAAACATAGCTGTGTGAAGAATTAAAATAATGAATCTTTAATTGTATCTGTTATTGGATAGATAGATAGATAGATAGATAGATAGATAGATAGATAGATAGATAGATATAGATAGATAGATGTCATGTTATAATTCCCTTGTCTATACCTCATATATGTTACTTTGTCTGAGGACTTACTGTACACTGCCTGACCAAAAATGTCACTGTTTGCATTAAAATGAGCAAATATGTAAGAGCCTTTAATTTTGTAATTACTGCAGTGATTAATATGTTGCATCTGGCAAAATAAATAGTGAATTCCGTGATTATGGAAAAGATATTACTGCATCAAGCAAAGAAAACAACTAAGGAAAATGTTTGAAATTGTTTGAAACTGGAAGGACAGTGCAAAACTTCAAAAAAAAAAAAAAAATCATGAATAACCATGATTAGCGATCATTGATATGTTGGATCATTAAAACTCGACAGTAGAAATTTTGACAAGTGAACTGGTTACCTCAGACTCCTGACCTTAACAACTTTGGAAGTCTTGCATGCGCTGGAGAAGACTTTGTGGAGGGGTTTGACTTTCCCATCATCAATTCAAGATCTTGGCCTAAAAATAATGCATCGCTCGATGGACATTAATGTTGTAAAATTGTATACATTGCCATGGTGAAGGCTTGCCATAATAAAAGATTAAGAATTTCCCAAAAACTGCTATTACTGTGTTCAGGCATTGTAAATGGGGGCAGAGCTGATTTGGTGGTTGAGGTGCTGGATTATGGACCAGGAGGTCCCTGCTTCGAGAACCGACACTGCCAGGGTGCCACTGTTTGAAACCTTGAGCAAGGTCCTTCACCCCCAAGAGCTCAGATACAATGGAGCGTCGAGCTGGCAACATGTCCCTGCAAATAACTGCCACAGAAATGGCAGATAGATGGAACCATCCATCTGTCCATCCATCCATCCAATGTACACGGACAGATGGAGCGCTATAGTAGTATACCATATTGAGTAGTATACAAGTATGGCATCATATGCAGTAGTATTTGAAGTTGGATGTAGTTCCTCTCACAATGGCGTATTGGTGACCCCTGTGGCCTCGTACCTTCAGCGGTGAATGCTCGAGTTCTGCCTTTAGGTTCAGTATGCGTTTAGACACAGTCTAAAGACATTCAGATTATTGTAGGCTGATCCAAATTGCCCCTAGTGTTATACATGTGTGAATGCGTGTTTGTACCCTGTGATGGACTTTCGTCCAATATATGGTGTATCCCGGCTGGTGCCCCAAGTCCCCTGGGATAGACTCCAGACTCCAGACTCGAGGGTGCTCCCTGCTGCGTTTGCAGGGAATGTTGAAAAAAGTAACTTCCCTCGACACAACTCTGCGAAGTTCCCAGGGCAGATGTCACTTCCTCTGTGCGTTACCATGGTAACATAAGCACCTCAGATACCTGTCGCTGCTGCTAAGGAAATTTCACACTACGGGCATTAAATATTGAATCTTTATTGAAACAAAAACTGATATCATTATAAAACATTCTATTGAAACATGTATAACTTGTAAATAAATTATTGATTAATAATAAAAATTGATTAAAGATGCCAGAGATTTATTTTTTTTTTTTACAGATTACTAGACTATATAATACTAAGGATTTCTTGATTAAATTGAAATTTAAATTGTTGTGTCCTTTTAATAAGATGTCGTCCTCGTTAATAATAATAATAAATATATAGGTCCTTTTTTGATCTACATTTTTTAAGGCTCCAGCGAGACGCAATGTCTTATAGGATGTTTTCATTCCCTTTTCCGGTGAAGTGAAGACCTGATGTTCACTCGTTCCCTACACCGTTCGCAGTTCCCTTTGAACTGGACATTTTTTTCTCCCTGCGGTTTGGAATCAGACTTAACATAGCTGAACACCCTGTGAAGTATACTTCAAAGTCGCAAGGCCACAGTGACACCACTACACCACATGTCGCCTCAAATTCAATATCTGTTTACGATATAATTCACAATTTGGGAAGCAGCTACTGTATTTTGTAGTGAGGGGACAAAATGTATAACCTGCATTGTGCACCATATTTGTACCCATATATCCTTCAACACTGGTCCACAATGTATTGTACAGTTTTTACTCATCGGTATATGAATAATTCTGCATGGAAGATGTTGTTTAATAACCAGTAAAGAAAATAGAAAACATAATCCTAATGTTTTCTTATGTGCTTTCTGGTTGCTGTTTGTTATTTATAAGGTTATGTCAGCCTCCACACACAATAACTTGGGAAATGAAGTTGTAATTTGAGTTATAGCTTGTGTTTTTGCTCAAGGGTTATGAACAACCCTAGGATTTGAAATACACTCCTGAACACTGAGTTCCCAGTTTATTAGGTACCAATAGATTATTGTGTTCAGCCTTCGGAACAGCATGAACTCAGCTTGGCATGGATTTACAGGATATTGGATATTCTGTGTCGTAATGTGATGCCATGTGAAAATGACTTCTGTAAATTGGATAGATGCACAGTCTTTCTTTGATTAGCTCGTTTTACCTTGACCCAGATATGCTTAATAGTGGCTGAGACCAAGGCACTGTGCCGGGCAGTGAAGGGGAGAAAATTTGCTGTCAGGTTCATAAAGCCATTCAGAGATGATACATGCCCTGAGACACTGGATATTATTATGCTAAAAGTGCTGGAATTGGCAGGCATAATGGGATGAATTCAGTCATCGCTGATGTTCAGATAAAATTGCTCTTTCAATGTACTTGGTGGATATCTGGAGACGTCCTGTCTGCCAGGACAATCCTGTTCACACTAAGGCTTTATGACTCAAGTGCGATCTTGAACTCCCTTCCAGTCTCGTCTAGATGGATTTTCAGTCTTTCGGGTTTATTGCTTATTTGTTTGTTAAAAAAATTAGTGTTTAGATTGTGTTGTCGTGGTAACCTATTAAGGTTATATGCTTTAATCTGTTGTACAAAATGATTTTGCTGGATACATACAGTATATTAAACCGAGTTGCATGTTTGCTTGCAATAAAGTGATGCAGTTTGTTTAAACTGAACAAACAATTCTAAACTCTTCCATACATTTCATTCATACCCAAGTCTCACCCTTAACCTCTGTGGATTATCTATATTTATTTATCTACAGTATATAAATAAAAGAAAGGTTTTGTTTGTACATTGGTCTGAACTCGCTCTTTCAATGATATTTATGTTTCATATATTGGAGGACCTGAAACCAGTCTGAGAAAAAAAAATTCTGCATGTTTGTACGTCTGTCTGTATGTCTGTATGTCTGTCCAGCCAGATTTTGTCACAGCATCACGCAAAACTGGCTGAATAGAATTATATGAAACTTTGCCAGTCCTTAGGTATTCGCCTGAAGTTAAACCTGCACCATAAGTGATGTCAAAATCTTGAGTAGAAGTGAAGTTAGGAGCAGTTATGTGTCAGATTTCAAACCGTAAGATTTGAGAGCATACCGCTTAGGCGTCACACTGTGCACGTGTCTTAAACCGACCGCTGGCCAAAATTGAATGGGACTTTTGCCAGTATTTAGATCTTCCTGAAGTTTAAACTGCACCTTAAGTGTGAAATCAAAATGTTGAATAAAAGCAATGTTATGAATAGTTATGTGCCAGATTTAATAATCTACTTTAAAATAAGCTGGTAATAAAGTACTTGCTCAATGTAGACGCACACCAGCACCAATTGATATTAATTAGAAAAGCTAAACTGCATATTTACTGGGATTAGTTAGTATAGTGGTGTTTTAATGCACTGGACACATTTGAAGACAGAACTTTGGCTGACGATAAAAGGAGAACAATTTAGTGTAAACAAAGCATAAGATACCCAACCTTACAAAATGTTATTTCTGTGTATTAATAAGTCAGGCAGGGAGTTCTACCGTACAGAAAGACCGACAGACATGCATATTGGCTTCAACCTGGAATAAACAAAAGATGATTAGCTTATTTTTAGCTTTAAACTTTTGACTATTTCTACAAACTCTTTTCCCGTCAACGAGAGGTAAAAACTAGTCCACTATAAACCCACCTACTGTCACATTAGTATCTAAAACAACAACTACAATAACTGTCAGAAACTACATTTCCTAACACTGACCGACTTTCCGACTGGATAGCAGCGCAGAGTAATCAGACATGTTACGTAAGACCAAACCGTAGGGAATAGGACTGCACAGTAAAAACGGGAACTGTGAACAGTGTAAGGAACAAGTAAACAATGCCTCATCATTTTGCCGGAAGTGGACAAGCAAGATTACCCATCAGTCACTGTGCCTCGCTGGAGTACAACAGAAATAGAGCTTGTAGGAGATCTGGCAGTCACTATTTATTAGTATTGAATATGACATAACATGTTTATTACATAATAACATTTTGATGGCGGCACGTGGCGTAGTGGTTAGTACTGTCGCCTTACACCTCCAGGGTCCGGGTTCGATTCCTGCCTTGGGTCTGCGTGCATGGAGTTGGTATGTTCTCTCCATGCTTGGTGGGTTTCCTTCAGGTACTCTGGTTTCCTCCCAAAGTCCATGCAGATTAAGCTAATTGGTGTTTCCAAATTGCCTGTAGCGTCTGTGTACGCTTGTTATTCATTTGCAAATCTCTTTAGGAATGAACATGTACATCTTAAAAATTTATCAAATCACATTTAGTTATACACAGTTCAGTGATGAAGGTTTTCTAATGTATCAGTTTCAATGTCAATATATTTTCAATATTTTATGTCAGTGCTGTGAAATTGCCACAGTAGCAGCGACAGGTACCCGAGGTTCTTATGTTACCAAGGTAACGTACAGAGGAAGTGTTCGGCAGTGTGTTTCCGAATGGAGGAATTTCATCAAGGGAAGTTCACTGACATCTCATGAACAGGGAGGAGGGAGTAGCATTTATGTAGCTTTGTTATGTTCACATCCACCAGGCTTACAATCCTACACTCCACGTCCTTGTCCATTTGGTGAAATAACACTGCGTGTATTTTTCACCTGAACTTGAACCAAGCCTTGATGTGTGTATGCTGCTATTCTGGGTTTGGCATTGCAATGATATTTTTTATGAGATATTGGCTTTGTTACTGATGTTTGCACATCGCTGAGCCTTATTTCTCTTCCTGGACCATGTTTACTGAGTAGCATTTTAAATTTGTATGCCAGTGTTAGGAAATAAATATATCAGTTGCATTTCCATCTGTCTTTAACTCTCTCTATGCATTGCTGCTGCAATCATAATGACTGTCCTGTACTCATCCCAGGACTCTTGAAGACAATGTGCCAGTATACAGTTGTAGAACAGCAGTGATTTATAATCGCACTATCCGGCGCCACCCCAGGGGATAAACGGATTCAAGAATGAGTCTTGTTTCTCTCAAGCTTTGTTTCATATGTCATCTCATAGCATTTTTCCCTTGTCACCTTCACCTCTGGGATGCGCAGTAAATCTCCATCTAGTATTCTATAAAACTGCTTTGTGTTGCAGCCTGAGAAAAAAAAAAATGTGCATAACCCAAAACAGAACACAGTGGAGAAGGCATGTTATTATAATTTATTGCATTTACATTTTCATTAAAATATTAACAAGAAAAAAAAAACCACAGATGTTCCTTCATTCTCGTGACAAACCTGATTGAATAGATATATCAACAATACAAAAATACACTTTATTTTCTTAGGCTTTGTGCCTTCATTCCAGGGGTTGCCACAAGATGGAACAGGTTTAACCCATAAAACTCAAACCTTGCACCTCCAGGGTCCGGGTTCGATTCCCGCCTCTGTGAGAATAGAGTTTGCATGTTCTCCCCGTGTTTGCTGGGTTCCTCCACAGTCCAAAGACATGCAGATTAGGCTGATTGGCGTTCCCAAAATTGCCTGTAGTGTGTGAATGAGTGTGTGTCTGTTCCTGCGATGGATTGGCATCCTGTCCAGGGTGTACCACGCCTCATGCCCTAAGGGTAGATTTTACCACTACCAGATTATGGGAATTATGTCACAAAAATGTTGAACTCTCAAAATGAGCATATGAGTAATATTATTATTATTATTTTGGTCATAAAAACAACCAAAACAACAACATAAAAACATGTGATAATGTGTATCTGTGCTATTTCTTAACTTATTTCTTGGTTGTTGTTTTTCTTTTTTTTTTTGCTTAGTCATATTTGGATAGTTTTCAGTTTGGATAAAATTCAGTTTATCATATTGCCTATTTTGTGCTGAAAAAAAGCATATGCCACTCTATACTGTACAATCCTGAGCTCTACAGTATATAATGGCTAAAATGCTCAGAGCTTTAACTACCGCCAGGTAACCTTCCCATCACAATCTACCCCATTTCTTCGGGCTTGGGATCGGAGTTGAATCTCAGTAGCTGGGTATACAGTACTGTTATTGCAGTTACGGGTCTTGCTCAAGGGCCCAACACTGGGGACTCTGTTGTGGTGGGTTTTGAACCACTGACCCTCTAATCAACAACCAAAAAACTTCAATCATTTAATAATATTTATTTTTTGCATATCTCAGTTAGGAAACAGGGTCAGCCAGTTTATAGCACCCCTGTAGCAGATAGTTCAAAGGGTCAACAGTGGCAACGACCTCCCGATCATTAACCCAGCCTTAACTAAAAAACTTGAGAGTTTACTATGCCTTGTATACTTCAAAATGTTTATGGATTGTCTTAAAAAGATATCATGTATTCTTGATTGATATATTTTAAATGTACTACATGTCTTGAAACCGAGAAGCTGATGGCAAAACTTATTTTCAAAGCAATTTTTCTGTTGATCTTGCTGTACATTTTGGCCTGTAGTCTTCTTGCATGAATTCATCTAATCGTTTTAGATTTATTTTTGTTCCGAAATAGATTCTCTGCGTCTCCCTTTTCCTCTGAAACCTTGGGGCAAGCAAACTTTTTTTTACCCTGCTGTAAATAATGCATTGACATCCATAGCCTTAAATTTAGACTTTGATCTCTGCAAAGAAACATTTATATAAAGACAAACACCACTGTACTAAACAGTGATGCAATAACGTACTGCAGAGCCGTCGATCACGGCCTCAACAAGGCAGACAGCTTTTGTTCCTATTTCCACTTCCACTGGAACCACTTCTATAACTCTTCCCTGGCCATTGGTACTGGATTGTTTTGTTTGCCTGATGAGTCACAACCTGAATTTCCATCTTGCATAATGTCTCATCCTCTCATGTAAAGCTTGGATTGAAACTGTTTTTCAGGATGGCACTTTCACTGTTTCAATACAGTCGTAGCCTAAAGAAAAGGGGACACATGGGGGGGGGGAACAACATCGAATATAAATTCAGAACATCGAGCTATAAAGCTAGAATGCAAATCGTAGGTTTGTTATGGCTCTGTGGGAAATCAGCTTTGGAGTAGAGCTTCTGAATAAAGCGACTCCCAGTCCTAAACAATACAGAATGATCAGACTGCCCTCTGCTGTTCACAAAAATATATAAATTTAGATCTAATATCTAACATTTGTCGTTAGTTTTAGGACATAAAAAAAACAGATTTAATCATTCTCACTATACAGCCAAAAGTTGGTGGACACCTGTAAGTGATTCTTCCCCAAACTGTTCCTACAAAGACACACAAATGTACAGGATGTCCTCTCACTTGGAACATGTTCCACCATGGCTGTGCTCCGTACACAAGGCAAGGTGCATGAGAACATGGCGTGGTTTCAGTGGAGGAACTCGAACTCAACACCACTGAACATCTCTGGGGAAAGCTGTAGAAAAGTAACCATCAATATATTTTTGAATATGCGCCATGATGGTGTAGATGGTGCACTGTGGCCTCAAACATCCTGGGTCGAGGGCTCGATTCCTAACTTATTTGGGACAAACTCCACAAAGTCTGTGTGCATGGAGTTTGCATGAACAGGTTGTACGTGACACAGAGCTCCTGTGCTTGCTTTCTTACTAATAATAAACAAAGATCTTCAGACATCATATGTGCATGTGTGTTTGTCCATCTCTCCTGGTTCAGAACACAAGGGCGGTTAATGTCATCTTAAAACTCAATCTAACACCCCTCTTGTGCCCTGAGTCCCCTGGGATAGGTTCCAGGCCTCCTGCGACCCTGTAGAGGGTATACAGAGTGGAGAATAAGTGAGAGAGTGAGACTAGTTTCATATCAGCCAGTCTAGACTCCCCTCTTGATTTATCTGATGCACAACTATTACATTACTTGCAATTGAGACAGTAAACAAGCCCTGCGATGATGCATGAAGAGTGATGAATAGGTAACACTTAAGGCCTGTGATTTAGTGGCTGTGTTAATTCATTTGCATGTTCAGCATCTTAAATTGTTGCATACCAGAGCTTCTATTTAATGGATCGTTTAATTTCCTCTTTGTAACTATGTCCATGATGTAGCTCAGGTTTTTTTTAAAAATGATTGGGGCTTTGGTGACTTTAAATTGCTCTTAGACAAAAGTGTGTTTGTGATGATGATGTCTTGTTATGAAATGGCCTTTCTATGTAGAATGTATTTTATGGCTCTGGATTTTAATGTGACCCTGACCACGATAAAGTGGTAATATAAAATAAATGAATGAATGAATGAATGAATGAATATTTACGTCTTTAAGTATTGATTTTTGTCTTAGCTTTCTCCATAGAAATAATGTGGGTGATGGTATCATATATGATTTTGTTAAATAATCAATCGTTAAAATATTTGCATGTAATAAACAAATATTTGCAAATATTTGCATGATTACATGATTAAATTATTATTTTTTTAATTTACTCTTTGAAATAAATTACACTGCTTGGTTAAAAAAAAAAGTTACACACTTTTTTTTGTTATTGTGTTCAGCTTAGACTAAATCATGCACTTGCCATGGCATAGTTTTAAAATCCTTATGCAATGTAACAGTACGTATTTATTTCCATCCATATTTGCAAACATTTTTAGCAGCTTGTATTAATCACTGCTTGATTCTTGTACAGAGGCCATGTTCCTGATGAGTGAATCGCTTGACCATTGCTGTGAAATAAAATGTTAACCTGAACTCATCAGACCACATGACCTTTCTCTATTACTCCAAAGTCCAATCTTTATGCTCCCTAGCAAACTAAAAGCTTTTTAAATAGTCTCACTAAAAAGTGGTTTCCTTATGACACAGCTGTTTAGTCTCATTTACATTTATATTTAGTATCAGAATTCAGCAGATGCCCTTATCCAGAGCAACTTATATAAGTGCTTTGAATTTTCCATTAATAAATATATCCTTACACTGGTTCACTAGGTTACCAACGAGAAGTACCATCAGTCAATTACTGTTCTAAATGTACATATACACTGTTACATATATAAATGATTTTCTGTACCGAGCTTCATGGTGGTGCAACAATAACACATTTATTATGACATTTTACGGGGTTGAGGTCACGGCTCTGTGTGCGCCAGTCAGGTTTTTTCATATTGACCTCATCAAGACATGTCTTTATAGTCCTTGCTTTGTCCACTGGGGCACAATCGTGAAAAATAGAAACTGTTCCAGTCAAGTCAGGTCAAGTAGGCTTTTAATGTCACTTCAACCATATACAGTTAGTACACAGCAGTGGTCTGTCAAATAGGGGAAGCTCATTTTCGGCCTCACTTTCACGGCTCATTTTCACTTGAATGCGAGCACCTTCAT